>OY970821.1:96273702-97473702 GCA_963853835.1 Calendula officinalis
TATTGATTTTATTGCTTAAATCTACTTTTTTTTTTATTAAAATTGTAATTTAGGTCAACCAAAATTTAGGATAAAATCGTTACTAAAATAAGTTTAAGGGTTAAAACGTCAAATCAATAAAAGTTTGAGGATTTAAACATAATTAAGCAAACCGATCATGATATGCAGGTAGTAAAAGATCTGATTTCATCATTCAAGATAATTAATTCCGTTGATAAACAAGGCAACACAGCTTTACATACAGCAGCTTACAGAGGCCAATTATCAACCGTTGAAGTTCTAATCCAAGCAAACCCTTCTTCTCTACATTCAAAAAACAACGCTGGAGAAACCTTCTTACACAAAGCAGTTACTGGTTTCCAAACACCCACTTTCCGAAGACTCGATCGCCAGATCACTCTCATGAAACAGTTAATCTGCTCAAAAACATTCAAAATCGAAGAAATCATTAATGAAACAGATAATGAAGGAAAAACTGCTCTTCATTTAGCCATAAACGGGAACTTACACAGTGATTTAGTGGAACTGCTAATGATCGTTGGATCACTCGATGTGAACGTGCGTGATAACTACGGTATGGCCCCACTTGATCTCCTGAAGCAACGGCCGAGATCGACTTCATCAGAATTGCTCACGAGACAGCTGATCTCAGCCGGTGCTATACTCGGGACCCACGATTACACAGCTAGAAAACGTATTGCTTCACATTTGAAATTGGGCGGGAATAATGGCGGTGTTAGTCCCGGTGCTTCGTTTAAGCTTTCTGATTCTGAAATGTTTTTGTACACTGGGGTGGATAGTACTTCCACCACTGCTTATGGTACTCCTGTTTTCAGCATGCATTCTGCAGAACTGAGTCAACTCGAATCAAGCTCAAACTCAAACTCAAACTCGAATGTAGAATTCAAGCGTCCCAAAAAGAAGGGTATAAAACGGTTTCTTCGGTGGATTAGCGCGATAAAAGGACGAAACGATAGTTCGGTTTTGACAAAAAACTTAAACGAAATCCCGGTTTCGTTAAGACAAAAGTACTCAAATTCATCGTCGCTTTTGAATAATAAAAGAACACTTGCTGCAAGGAGTAATCTTCCTAGTCCAACTGTTAAAAAGAAACTTGCTTCTGGTTTGGTCAATGGAGTTATGCAGTCAACGCCCAATTTGAACCCAAGATCGCATTCTAATTCATTTTCAAAATCATCATTATCTTCACAGAATTCGTTGGATGGTAAACATGTTGGAATAGATGATGTGGGTTCGTCAAGCTCAAATCGGATGTTTGATGATGGAGTTAATGAAGAACACGGGGTGGTTAATAGTAAGTTATCGGTTAACCAGTTTTCGTGTTTAGGTGCACACGGGTTACCTAATGATGGTTCGAGTGGTGATCAACATCAACACGAGGTTTATAATCGTTATGTTCTATAGATGAGTTAATTAGTGTTTAGTAGGTGAGTTGGTTATTAATCTTGTAGCTCCTAGTACTTTGATCTTTGGTTCTTTTTCTAAGTATGTGATGTTAATTGTTGTGAAAATGTCTTATAATTTTGGCTGTTTTTTCCTTTCCAAATTTATTATTTTGAAGAGTGACACATGAACGCGTTTACTATTAATTTAATTGAAATATGTAGTTTTCATTAAATGATGTCTGATAAAAAAAAAAGTGAAACGAATGTATAAATTGACTAAAATGTTAATGTAAAAAAATTTAACTTTGACTAAATTAGTCAGCCAAGATATGTATATCCAAAATTGTTGAGATTGCACGAATTTATCGTTACATAAATGATTAATCATGATAGCATATTAATTTTATTGTTTATCTTTCTTTTTTTTATTTGTCCCAAAATTATTGTTAACTTAAAAATTTCACTAATTAAAAAAAGTTAAGTGATAAAGATGAAATTTTATTAGTTAGACAGTGTAATAAATGTACATTTCTTAAACTGTTAATTTTTGTTTGTGAACAATAAGTTATAGAAAGAGTCAAATATAGATAAATAAATACGGATATAGATTTTATAATTTTAAATGAAAATTTTAAGCTTATTAAACAATTTTTATCATATTGAAAATTCAGGACTGCATGTTACCTTATATAACACGTTTGTTATTTTTCTCATCAATTAATTATTTGTTTGGTTTCGTGGCGTGAGATATTAGAGCAATTGGGTAAGCCAATTTGGACACCCCTAATTCGTGGCATCAATGCTTTAGAATCCGGATATTGAATTGGATGGGACGATGCCTTAATAACGGTCAGACCAACCAACTGAACCAGAATGCATGTTATTCATTATTTATGTTAAGTTAGTTGTGAAGATTTTTGTAATAAATCGAAATTCAGAAAAATTATCGGTTATGAAAATAATTATTCTTGTAGATGGTAAAGAATGAACGAATGTAACAATCTTGACACACAGAAACGTCAAATAACATTAGGTAAAAACTTAAATAAAATAAAAATAAAAATCCGTCCCAAACCGGGTACCTTGGGCCGGTTCAGCCAAAAACCCAGCGGTTCAATCTAGCCCCACATCTTACATTGACTCAGATATATCTGGTCAACACCACCCTGTCATAGAGTAACATTGCGTGGCAGACTGGCAGCTCCACCTTTCCTTCGACTTCCTTCAGGGAAATGGAAATTTTCTTATGTAAATGTTATAAATCGATCACAATTTTAACATTTTAATTGATAAAATAACTCGATTTATTTGCTACCTAACTGATTCTTTAACATGATTTGAGATTTCGTTCATGTCCTTACTTGATATTTTTATATATTGAAAACCGCACGTGTTTTGATACATCCTTTTAGAAATATGATATAAATTTCTAGTAAAACACTATTTAATAACATATATACTAACAAAGTAACAAAGTGATTGAGACATGACAAAATCAATGTCTAAATAAACATGTTTAATAACAGATCTAATAAAGTAACAAGTAGCTTGAGATTTATAACAAAATCAAAAATGAATAATAGGTGGCCAGGGTAAGAAGCTATCCACCCTGGAATTTTTCCTTATAAATTTTTATGGGTATTTTTATAGGTTAGTTTATCTTTTTAGTTTTACTTGTACAATATAGACACGTAATAATACATGATAAATACATAAAATATTCGTTTAGAAAAAGTTAAAACAAAAATGATGAGGATTTATCAAAAAGCCGACGGGGAGCGACAGCGAAAGGACGAGTCCCACGCAGAGTTGAACTTTCTACAATTTGATATTTTTCAATAGGAAACGTAAGCAGATGGAGACACTTGAACCACTCCAAATTATTTGGAGGAACGTTAAATACAAAAGAAAACCACACCCTTACAACTACGTTCATTCATATATTTCTTATCTTTAATTAAACTTCATGACGCTTACAACACCCCTCGTATGGTGTTCTCTTTTGAACTCTCTTTCTTTGTTTTTTCCATTTTATTTGTACTTTATGATAAAACTTATTCTAATGATGATGAGTTATGTATATGTATACGATAGGTTGATAATAGAAGTGAAAGGGAGAGAGCTATTGACGAATGGCTTCCGGTGACATCATCACGGAATGCAAAATGGTGGTATTCCGCCTTCCACAACGTAACCGCCATGGTTGGAGCTGGTGTTCTCAGTCTCCCTTATGCTATGTCCCAACTTGGCTGGTCAGTCCGAAACATTTAAATTTATGTTAATTCCAAATCATGATTCCTGATATTCGTTTACAAAAAGTCAGAAGGGAAAAAAAAGTATTCACGGGAACAAGAAAAAAAATATTAAACATGTATTGAATACTTTACTTATTTATAATATTAAACTTTATATCATGTGAAACCATGTATAGGGGTCCTGGTGTAACAGTAATGGTTATATCATGGGTGGTAACTCTATACACATTATGGCAAATGGTTGAGATGCACGAAATGGTACCCGGGAAACGATTCGACAGATATCACGAATTAGGGCAGCATGCTTTTGGGGAAAAACTCGGTCTTTACATAGTGGTCCCACAACAGCTCATTGTTGAAGTCGGGACTAACATTGTGTATATGGTTACTGGAGGAAAATCCTTACAAAAATTTCATGATTTGGTTTGCAATGACAACTGCAAAGACATAAAGCTCACTTACTTCATTATGATCTTTGCTTCTGTCCATTTTGTGCTATCCCATCTCCCCAATTTCAATTCCATATCTGGAATCTCATTGGCTGCAGCAGTCATGTCACTCAGGTAAATACTCTGCAAAATATTCTTGTTAAAAATAGAGTAAATTACACAAATGGTCCTTTAAGTTTGTACCATATTATATATTTGGTCTTTTAGTTTCATAAATTACACTGATAGTCCTTATTTATGAAACTATTGACACGTTTGGTTATTTACCTAAACATACGTTAACTTTTCCCGTCAAACAAACAGGTTTTATGGGTTTCAAATTGGTGAAGGGAAAGGGACAGATTCCCCCCCCCCCCCCCCCCCTGCGCGTACATCATATGTGACCATGACGGGAAAAGTTAATGTTTGTTTAGGTAAATGACCAAACGTGTCAATAGTTTAAGAAATAAGGACTACCAGTGTAATTTATGAAACTAAATGACCATATATGTAATATGGTACAAACCTAAAGGACTATTTGTGTAATTTAGTCTTAAAAATAATTCAGAAAATAACAGAATTAATGTGATGCAGTTACTCTACTATCGCATGGTCGGCATCTGTAGCAAAAGGTGTACAACCAGACGTTGAATACGGTTACAAATCTGATACAACATCAGGGAAAATATTCAGCTTCTTTAGTGCATTGGGTGACGTGGCATTTGCATATGCGGGCCATAATGTGGTACTAGAAATTCAAGCCACAATTCCATCAACCCCTGAAAACCCTTCAAAGGGTCCCATGTGGAAAGGAGTAATTGTTGCATATATTATTGTAGCAATTTGCTATTTTCCGGTTGCGGTTATCGGATATTGGGTGTTTGGAAACGAGGTTTCTGATAATATTCTTATTAGTTTAGAGAAGCCTACGTGGATTATTGCTATGGCTAATTTGTTTGTTGTTATACATGTTATTGGAAGCTATCAGGTTTGATATGATATTTATCTACTAATGAAGGTTAATTTGATTAAAGGAATCTAAAGTTTGTTATGTGTTTAACTGTTTATTGTAGATTTATGCAATGCCAGTGTTTGATATGATTGAAACCGTACTTGTCAAGAATTTGAATTTCACCCCTAGCTTTACGCTTCGGTTTATCACCAGGAATCTTTATGTTGGTAAGTTAATTACTTGTGATAATAATTAAAATTATGGAATTGGTTAATGTTGACTTATTAATTGTTCCTGTAATTACAGCATTAACAATGTTGATTGGCATTTGCTTCCCTTTTTTTGGTGGACTTTTGGGTTTCTTTGGTGGATTTGCATTTGCCCCTACAACATACTTTGTAACAAACTTCAACTTTTTCCCCTTATTTTTATTTCATTTTGAACTTCATGGTTTTTATTTGTTATCTTATTGTGTTTTTCATGGTTTAGTTACCTTGCATCATGTGGCTTACAATCTATAAACCAAACAAGTGGAGCTTATCTTGGATTGCCAATTGGGTATGCAAAAACCCATAAAAAGTCTTTTTATTTTTCAGTTTTTAACAATTTTACATATTTGCTCATCATTTTGAGTAACATTTGTTTACATATTTCAGGTTTGTATCATATTAGGGGTTTCTTTGATGATTGTAGCACCTATTGGGGGTCTAAGACAGATCATTATTGAAGCCAAAGACTACAAATTCTTCTCTTAAAAATATACTAATGACTAAGTATATTTGTTGAAAGAAGTTAAAAATATCATACGGTGTGTATACGTGTAGATAGATTGCTTAGAAGGAAAAGTGGACAAGGAGCCAGTCAACAAAACTTGCAAAAAGTTTCAAATTCTTCCTTTAATTCATTTTTTCTACCATTGTTGTGATTGCATATCTGTAAAATTGTTTCCACTGTAAAATTATAATAAACATACAAGTAAATGTTACTATGAATTTTAATTTGCTATTTATTTACTACCAAATGTCAATTAAAATACAGAATGCAGCTACAAAGATGCCATTAAAACATTTAACTCAAGAAAAGACTTAAACCCCAGCAATAACATTTTATTATACTATTTAAGAATGCTAACACAGGTGCATAATTTTCTTTAAATTAAACGGATGATTCATACAGGGGATGTGTAGTATTTCAGTAATTTATCCTATCTAATTTTCTGCTCCTTCTCAAGTATAGCTATTCTTGCTCTATACAATTCGATCCATCGGTTACAAATCCAAAGTATACTAACAGAAATGGCTCCAATAACAATGAAAATCCAAGAAACCCAAACCCACCTAGGAATGACATTATCTGCAGCTCCGCTTGAGTAGAAAACAACCATTTTGTAAACAAACAGAGGTCCAAACAAGCCTCTAACAACAGAATACAATGCATAAAACGGAGCAGACATTACGTCGAATACCTGGTGTGCAAGTTTCGAATTCGTTCTTTGCAGACTTGCGAGCGTCCAAACGTTTTGAAAAAAGCTGGTGACTTCTGCTAGTATGAGTAGAATCAAGACACCATATGCTCCATGAAACACTAGATATCGACATGTTATAAACACGAAAAGTGTAGCCAAATGATGACCGATGAAGAGGACATCGCTAGGGTTGAAGATCAAATAATGACAAAGATCCATTAAGAAGTATGCAATGCTGTATTCCAAAACGGAGTTTTGAAAATCGGTGTTGGTTGAAGCGAAGCCATGACTACTATCGGAAAGTATGGCTTGGGAGGCTAAGAAAACAGCAGGTGTTCCATGGGCTAGTGAGATCAGACAGCTGGCAGTTTCCGGCCGGATTTTGGAATTCCAGTTTCGGAAGACGATGAAGTGAGCACTCAAGTAAATCGCAAAGAACATGGAGAAGAAGAGCGGTAGATGTGGGAGAGACGAATTTAGGATTGTGAAATCCATTATTGTTGTTATTGAAACCCTAATTCAGAAAAGAAATGCCGTTGATTGAAACCCTAATCTGCAAAATTGAAGGTCAACCAAGGGCGAATCTGAAATGAATTGATGAAAACGGTTGTTGATGATTCTAAGCTACAGATATAATATACGAGTATGAAAATGGGTAACGTATTTTACGAGAATTGAGATGGCGATGAAGAAAAAGAAAACCCAAGTGGCAGCTTCTCGAACTGCCAACCGCCAAATGCCTTATCAATTTTTGAATTTATGAGGTCAGAATTTTTAACTTCACTCCTAATCAATTCAAATATATTAAGTTTTGCTTACCATTTCGTTACGTAAATTATTCACGATCAAATATTTCTTGTATTCGTAATCAATTCGTATTAGACGTTATAACACTCTGTTTACGAGATGTGAATATACAGATTCTAAATAACGTAGGGTTGGCGTGATAACATAATCAAACCTCAAGTTTTGGAAGTTAAGGTGAGGTCATGTCGTTTCTAATGCGTGATTAAGGCGATAATTATATACTTCTTTCGATTCAAAATAAGTGTTATACTCGCCTTATACTGGCGATTCAAAATAAGTGCTACACTTTAAAAAAATTACTTTATTTGGCAAAAAATAATAGGATTCACACTAGGGGTGGCAATTGCTGACCCGACACGAAACACGACCTGAAACCGACACGAAAATAAACAGGTTTGGGTTGAGGTAAAAAGTAATTGGGTCAGTCTCGGGTTGAGTCAGCTGACCCGTTTATTAAACAGGTTAGGTTCGGGTCAATGATAATTTAAATGGGTCGACCCGCCAACCCGTTTAATTATTAAAATATATTTTAAAAAACATATATATTTATACTTAATTTATAGTTTAATAGTTAAAACGTAATTAATAGTTAGATAAAAATTAAAAATGTTACTTAGGAATTTGATGCTTAGCATTTTGTTATGAATTTGTGTAATAATAACAGCATTTTGACCCGTTTGACCCGTTTAACTTATTTGACCTGATAACCTGTTTAACCTGTCTTATTAAATGGGTTATATGGGTTAGGTTTGGGTTGAAGTTAAACAGGTTAGGGTTGAGATATCTGACCCGTTTATATAAACAGGTCGGTTTCGGGTTGAACGTTTCTGACCCGTCAACCCGCGAACCCGAACCCGTCAACCCGAACCCGACCTGAATTGCCACCCCTAATTCACACCCACTAACTATCTACTTTAACAAAGTGAAATGACTCATTTAACCTTATTGTTTTTCTTTTAAGACTCCTCGGTATGGGTCCACGGCTTCACCGGCGTGGGGTGTGACATGGCCGGCCACGGCGTGCACGAAACCGGAACACCCCCCCCCCCCCCACCCCCAATGGCGTTGGGGGTCGGCGTGGAGGAACCAGGCCACGGGCCACGGGAAGAAACGCGGTGGAAGGGTCGATTTTTGGCCAAATATAGCCGTTGGCAACGGCTATATAGCCGTTGGGTTTTAAAAAAAAAAACTTTTTTTTAATTATTTACCTATATATATTACATACTCTCACTCATTTTACACACACAACTCTAACAAAATACACCACAACTCTACCAAAACACTACCAAAACACACCACAACTCTACCAAAATACCCCAACTCACAAATAATGAATTATCTTGGTTCTTCATCTGACGACGATGACGCGTTTATGCTAACAATATACTCAGAACTCCTCGATGATATATCCTCCGATGAAAGTGAAGAAGTCTTTGACACTAGAACCGCGAAGCTAAATAGAAATCGAGAAGCTGGACACGACATGCTATACCGAGATTATTTTGCGGATGATCCTGTTTATGACGACAACAATTTCCAACGAAGGTTTCGTCTGTCCAGAAATCTATTTATGCGCATATGTACCGCATTAGAAAACAGGTATCCTTTTTTTCAACTGAGATATGATGCTAGAGGTAGGCGGGGATTCACTGCTTTGCAAAAATGTACTGCAGCAATTCGATCTATGGCTTACGGGTCATCCCCTGATTCTCTTGACGAGTACCTACGCATGTCTGAAAGAACTGCTAGGGAAAGTATGTATAGATTTTCACAGGGGGTTTTGGAAATATTCGGACCTATTTATTTGCGAAAACCAACAATAACCGATGTTCAAAAATTTATATGAGGCACACGAAGAGAGACATGGTTTTCCTGGAATGCTTGGTAGCATTGATTGTATGCACTGGGATCGTGGAGAGGTGAGTACACCGGTGGACATCATGGAGTACCGTCGTTGATATTAGAAGCTGTTGCTTCCCAAGATTTATGGTTTTGGCATGCTTACTTTGGGGTTGCGGGTTCTAATAATGATATTAACGTGCTTGATCAGTCACCAATATTCAACGACTTGTTATCAGGAAAGGCACCCGATGCTCCTTTTACGGTGAATGACAATCCATATAGATTCGGTTATTTCCTTACCGATGGTATATATCCTCGTCATGTGACGTTTGTCAAAGCCTACCGACATCCAGTTGATCCAAAAGAGGTCTTGTTTACCAAAAAACAAGAATCCGCACGTAAGGATGTGGAACGGGCTTTTGGAGTTTTAAAGTCGAAGTGGCACATTGTCAAAAACGCGACCCGTTCATATGACCTTGAAAAATTACGATATATTTTGTATGCATGTGTTGTAATGCATAATATGGTTGTCGAAGATAATGGTCGGATGATTTCTCCATATGTGTCGGACGGTCCCCGACATGCTTTGTATGTACCGGGAAGTGCAGAGTATTTGCACAGGGTTGTCGACATTCGAGACGAAACAACACACGAACGACTTCGACGGGACTTGGCGGACCATCTCTATAACAACGCACATACCGACGATGAAGACGATGAAGAGTAATAATTTATTTTAATTATTGTAATTTTTAATTTAATGTTTAATTTCTAGTATTTTAATGTTTAATTTCTAGTATTTTCATTTTAATTTAAAGTATTGTCATTTTAATTTTATTTAATGTAATGTAATTTTAAATTATATAAAATATTATTTGTGTGAAAAACAAATGGAAATGAAATGATGAGATGAAAAATAAAATGGTGTGGTGTGGTGTGGTGGGTATTTCCACCAAATGATGTGGTGTTGTGGTGGTGTGGTGTATGAGGTAGCGATGATGTGGCAGAAAAAGACACCACCACATGTGGTGCCCATACCCAGCAGCCTAAACATCATTAACCTCACTTTATTCAAAAGGTGTGGGACCTATTATCCACTAACCATTCAATTAATCTAATTTAACCATCATTATAATCTTTTGGCTCAAAAACCGTGAAACTTAAAGCGTAACACTTATTTTGAATTAGAGGAAGTATATAATTTATAAATACTGAAATTGAAATTCAATTATATAAACAAATATAAAAAACACATAGTTATAAATTTATAATATATTTCGTCAATCTTTTTCCTAATTTTAGATATACCCAAGCATTATTATAACTAAATAAGTATATACATTTGGCTCATATGACTTAATATCTTTAATACGTATAAAAAAATACAATTTATGATGTGTAAATGTGAGCCAAGTTGCACTTTAACATTCGTTAAGTCTTAGATCGTGGTGTAGCGAGATGATCAAAGAGCTTTTTAAAACTATGATGAATAGTAACAATATGAAGACGCTGTTATAGTCTATGTAAAACTATAGAAGGTTGTATATATCTCATTTTGATAGAGATTATTTAATTTATGCCCTTTTATAAAAAGTTCTAAACATTTTATTTAACTACAGATACTAGCAGGGTTGACTTTAACCTCACCTACCAGCTTTTGGCGTCACTGAATGTCTGAATCCTCAAAAGCCAAAAGTCCGAATTTTGACTTGTTTACTCTCTAAATGTTGTTAAACATTTGTATGTACTCCTTCAACTCTACTTATATTCAAATGTTTGAACAAAGTTAAAATGAATGAATTTCTCCTAGTTTGGGATGGAAATGTGTAGAACTCGGATAGGTATAACAAAGACAATAGAGACCAAGTCAAAAGGGCGGAATTGACCATATATATCAATGATCGGCTACTAGAAGCGTCAACTGATATTAAAGGCAAGTTATAGGTTAAGGTATAGATATGATAAGATAGTAACAACGAAATTTAATATAGCCAAAAACGAAGTATACGGATGTGAAATGTAGACAATAATACTTTTATTCATGAGTGGATACACTGTTTTCCTAAAAAACCCCAATAAAAATTGATGGCAGAAAAATAACATATGATGCCTCTGACAACAAGTACCAAATTAACGTTGTTAGAGGGTAATTAGTATGACAAGATGAACATAAGCATAATATAAATAACAGTGCCTAATCTCGTCAAAGGTAATATATAGGGACGTGAATATTTGTCTCGTTGGAGACAAAATTGAATGCGCCTTTATAAGTTTCTGGCTGTTTTTGACCCCAAACCAAACCAATAAGCGGTTCGAATACCCACAAAAACAAAAGAATGGGAAAATTGAATGTGCCTTAGAAATTTGTCAACGAACTGACGAGTTTTCTTCAAACACTAGTGTGATGAAATAGTAAGAAACATAACAAGAACCTACAAGTACAAGGTCTCTACGATCTTATTCAATCAGATTTTTTTTTTCTTCTTATTCAAAGTGTAAATCTAACTAGGTTTATAAAACGATCAAGGACCAAACACAAACTATCAGGAAGAAATTTTAGATATCTGTGAATCCAATGGAATGAAGCTTATAATGAAGCTTGGAGCATGAATTTCATAAGATTTAAAACAACAGAATGACTCCCTTATTATATCCTCACACCTTTTGAATTTGAATATGAATTAATACAGGCCAAAAATGCTCTTTTACACAAAACAAAAATAATAATTATTCTCTCGTCACACCAAACCAAACCAAGTTTAGTTTAGTTGACAACATCAAGAACAAGCTTACGGGACTTGAGAACAGACCACCTCAAACGCCTATAGTAGGCAGCTTGAAGCAGAGCCAATGATAGTACAAATATCCACTTGAATCCCATCTGCATACAATTTCATTTTCAATTTTATAATATTAGCAACCAAGATGCAAATTGTTAGTAAAGTGAAAGATTACCAGTTTCCTTTCTTCCATTTCCGGTTCTGCAGCCCAACTTAGAAATGACACAACGTCTTTCCCCATCTGCACAAATTAATTAAATAAATAAAACACAAGAGATTAATTTCAATATATTAACTGAAAGTGAAAACAAACAAACCTGTGCCTCAGTTGCAGGAGTGCCATCTTCATACTCAACAGCACCATCCATAAGCATTTTAGGCATTGCAATTGCTCCACCTGGGAAATAAGGATTATAGTGCAGACCTTCCCTAATCTGCAATTATAAATTATAATAATCTTCATTTTCCTACCCTAAACTTAAATACATTAATACAAAAAGGTAAAATAACTACCGAAACACCAGCAGGAGGATCACGGTATCCAGTCAGAAGTGCAAATACATAGTTCTGTCCATTGTGACGAGCCTGAAGGGACACAAATCTTGAGAAGAAAAAAATTAAAAAATGAAAAAAAATAATCAAAATCAGTTACTTTGGTGATAAGACTCAAGTCTGGGGGGTAGGCCCCACCATTGGCAAATCTAGCAGCTTGCTCATTTGCATAAGGCTGAGGAAATCGGTCACTGAGTTTACCAGGTCGGGTGAACATTTCACCTTCATCATTAGGACCATC
This sequence comes from Calendula officinalis, assembly GCA_963853835.1. Taxonomy (NCBI): domain Eukaryota; kingdom Viridiplantae; phylum Streptophyta; class Magnoliopsida; order Asterales; family Asteraceae; genus Calendula; species Calendula officinalis. Next base: position 96,286,431 of record OY970821.1, read on the forward strand.
AACAACCTCAATCTCAGCAGCCATTGCTTTTGTCTCTTCTTCTGTGTATGCAACGCCCACCAAATCACGGTATGAAATCAAACCCATCGAATGGCAGGAGGCACATACTTGTGTGTACACTTGGTGGCCACGTCGAATCCTGCCCATGGTCAAAGTCAAAGTCAAAGCCAAAGCCCGTTATTATGATTAGTAAAAATGAAAAACTTACGAAGCATGATCGTATGAGCTGAGAATGCCTTGGTGGGGCCAAGGATAGCTAGGACACTCAAGACCATGTTCAGCCTCGTCAGCAGATGCAATTGTTGTGAAGCTCAAAAGTCCTGAAACACCTGCTCCAAGGAGTGCAATTGCCCTCAGAGACTTCATTCCAGAACCATCTTGATCATTCTTTGAAATCAGAGATGACAAAACTGGTGGTGCCTGAAGTCTGGTCCTCAGCAAGTGGTAAATTCCCCTACCACCAGACATTTTAATCCAATTTCCTGTCAACACAAATATCACAACTCAAAGTTAATATCTACATTATATACAAAATTTGCACCCAACTTCTACAAGGTTACATGTGAACTAGCTCCAAAGAATAAAGCACAAAAAGATAAGTCTTTGACCTAATTTGATACCTTTAAATTTCAAAAACTAAAACGAATTTTTTAAGTATTTGTAGAAAAATGCAAGTACGTTGAACGTTATTACAAGGAAACATAAATTAGTTTGTATTTTACATTTATGTTACGAGGTGAGGGTTTCACATCAAATACGGTTACCTAATTTTGCCCAAAACAGGAAAACGCTACCCTAATTGTCACTAGGTGTATTATAAACGAGCTGAAAGAACAAATTAATAACTTATAGCATCGATTCAAGATCTGATTTCGGATGTTAAAATGGAAGATGGAAGGTGAGGCAACGACGAGAACAAATCAATCAACACACAAACAAATCAAACAACGATCATACATTTTCGAACAGATAAAAGACTTATAGCGTTGATGAGAAGCATATTTGGGAACACTTACAGGAAGTATTCGAGGGATTAATCGTTGCCAGCAGCGTTAAACGGCCGCAGAGAGATCGAAGAACGAAGGAGATGAAGGAAAAAATTATTCACCCTACTATAATGAATGAGATCTTCACTTTCGCTTCTCAGAAGCACGACGACCGTTCTATCATTTCACATTTTCTCTTACCAAACGATCCATGAACACATAATGGGCTTAAAACTGGGCTTCTTCTAAGTATTTGGGCTAAAAGGTGATTTAGTTTCATGATGTTTGTTTGGTAACAATATAAAAGCTTATTAATTTAAATAAACTTGGAAATCTAAGCTATTATCGCTTATAAAGATAATTAGTAGGGTACCTGTGCAATGCGGCGGTGAGTACCCGAAACTATATTTTGAAGTGACGACAGTAACAATGGTGGTGCCAATAGCGATAGTGATGAGTGGTGGTGCTAATAGCGATGGTGATGAGTGGTGGTGCTAATAGCGATGGTGATGAGTGGTGGTGCGTAGTGATGGTAGGTGCCGACATAGTGATGGTAGTATGTCGTGGGGCATAGAATAATATGAGTTTTGTTGAATTCCTGTTATCTACGGCAAGTAAAAAAATGAAAGTTGAATTAAATTGGGCCTTTTTATTACCGGTACGATCGAATCCGAAATTGGTCTTTTTTGTGGAAGTAAATATGGGCCGTTTAAATAGAGAAATGATGGTGTGGGTTCTGATGACGTTAAAGCTTATATTTATTAGTATCTTGAATAAATCAAAGTAATCAGGTCGATTGAGAAGATTTATAGTAGTATAGATAGATAGATAAGCTCAAAAACCCCTTAAATAAACTTTCTCCCCTAAGACGATTGAGAAGATTTACAGCCCGTAGACTTGGCAACAATAGATGATTCTCGGCTGAGAATGAGTGAGTTCCAACCCAAGCTTATCTAATTAATAGGGCGAATGTAAGAAGATAAATCACATGCCACATCTTTATAACATGAATATTTTGATGATTGATAACTACATTAATTACTAAACAAAACATGTGGTTTGATTCCAAATAAGTAGCAACTAAAGGAACTTTAAAATTACATTACTATCCTTTTAATAATTCCTACTTTTAGCCTTTCTTAGTCTGTTTATACGACTTGTAGATGGCTGCTACCTTCAAGCAATCCAATCATTTTCGTGTGAAAACTACACATGCAGCATACTGGTATCTCACCTGATCATAACAATGCAGTCAACAACTAGATTCAAGTTTATCAGCAAAATGTTTCTTGTTTATACAACAAATCATATAACAATAAATGAACCAAAGGCTCCCTCAGTTAGCTTTCAAGAGATTGAATGATAACTTAAAAGATCAATAGTTACACATACCTTAATTCACAGGCAAAACATCATCTTAAAAGAGGGGCATGACACGGAGATTGAGAAAGATCTGGCAATTCATTTATCAGATCAACACTTGCTTCCAAACATCTGCTTATTATTTTCTTCTCACATCTGACAAGCTGTGTAGCAACTCGTTTCTTGGGATCAATATCACATTCTGCCAACTGAATTCACCAAAACCAAATTTCTTAATCCTACCAATTTAGACACCCAACCCGCCCATTTTTTAAGTAAATATTACCAAAGCTTCATCTTCACTTAGACTAGTGGGGTACCCTGCTAATCTTTCTCTGAAATAAGTAGTTACTTGCTTCAAAACTGCATGTTCAATACAAGGCCTTACCTGTAATGTAATGTAATCTCATTATTATAACATTATTAAATATAATTACTAATGTGAAATGACAACACTTACCTGAGATGATATAACAGATTCCATCTCTAAAGGATCTGAAACATAACCTAATCTCATATATCTCTAACACCTTCTTTTTCCTTACCCACTTTAACCTATGCTAACATTAAACGCTATCAATATTCTCATCTTTCCACAACATAATCAGTTACAAAGTCAAAGTAAGATTGACTTATGCCTGAAAAGTTTGTATGCTCGACTTTCCATTTCGTTGACCAATTAATCTCTTGTCTTGATATTGAGTGTTCAATGCTGCCTGAAACCAAGAGGTAAGATAAGCAAATAGTTACAATTTTAGTGATTAAAAATTAAAGATTTGTAAAGTTAAAATTTCACCTCAACTGATAACCGGTCGTAAGAGTTATCATCATCAACAAAACCATAATTGATAAGTAATTTTGAATTAGGTTGTGGTCCACACCTACAAAACATTTTATAATGAAGATCAACAAAATCATAATTGATAAGTAACTTAATTTTTTTAAATCTGCTTAAATTTGAAGATATGATATATACCACACTACAATAGATTGTCCAGCTATGTAAGGGCGATCAACAACCAATTGGACAGCTCCATCTACAGCTGTTAACATGGATTTGCAGTTGCTCCTATAAGTCAACAAAGGTGGTCCAAGAGGAACTAATGCAAACCTTCTTGCCAAACTCACATTCTGAATTAATAAAATAAAAAAAATTAAAGGAAAATAACTGACAACCGATTGTTATCAGATGGTAGGACAAACCTGCAGATGCACAACACACGATTGGACTGCAACAAAAGCTTGTTTGAATATCTCAAATGAAAAGGCCTCCGTAGGTATATCAAACGGGTATTGCTTTAAAATGAAAACAAATCATTATAAATTTATAATGAACACAAATGGAGAAAACAAACACCTGAAATAAGGATCCAGCCATAAACCAAACAGTATCAAGCTCGTTATACTCTTTTCTAATGCCTTGTGCTCTTTCAAGAACTTCAGCCTGATATATAAACATAGCAATATTAATGTAATCATAAAACCTTAATTCAAAATATGGAAGAGATATGGTACCTTAATGGGACTTCCTGTCAGATAATCCAGTTCAGATTCAGACCACGAGAGTGGGGATTCAACAGACAGCTGTTGACGATCAAGCTCTTTTATATACGGGTACCAAACAGACTCTTTTCCTTGTTTTTTCTCATACATTAGATACAATGCGAGGCAAGCTAATTCTGACAGTTTATTTGTCGTTAGCAGTTCAGCTGCAATCAAGTGAAATTTAAGTATGTAATAAGCAAATGAAGGTGATACATACACAAATGAACTAACAAACTCTTAGTAAATTGAAACTGAACAGCATCTTACCGATAGTCTCGTTCCCCAAAACTCTTAATAGTGTATATCACGATAACAAGGATTGACACAATCCTTGAGTTTATTTAAATGTAATATTCATAATGTATAGCATATATCCTTTCCTTGTATAAAGGGATATACCTTAAGTTATTGTTATGTACTTGTATAAATACATCACTGAATATATGAAATCATCATTAAGGGTGATAATTCTTAAACCCTAATATGGTATCAGCCTTCTAAACCCTGGCCGCCTACCCCACCTTCGTTTCTTTTTCTATTCGCAGCCTCTTCACCATTGTTGATTGTCTTCTTCAGTCACTACAGAATCCAACGATTCTCCTCTCCCGCTAGCCACTGTTTTACACATGCTAACAGTCAAGCTCTCCTCCACTAACTTCCTCATATGGAAGAATCAACTACTACCGATTTTAACCTGTCAAAAACTCACCGGGTATGTGGACGGAACCACCCCTGCTCCGTCTGCTACGATTGACAATGATGGAGTTTCCGTTCCCAACCCCGAATACACCAAGTGGTATGCTGCAGATCAACGGGCATTGCTTCTTATTCAAGCATCTCTTTCCGAAGAAGCCATGGCCGAGACACTTGGGCACACCACGTCTAATGATGTCTGGCGTGCTTTACTTGATGCCTACAGTCACGACTCAGTTGAACGGATGCACACACTCCGTGACTCTCTCCGTCAACTACAAAAAGGGTCGTCCACTGTTTCTGAGTATGGTCGAAAATTTAAGGCAATATGCGACCAACTCAATGCTATCGGTCAACCCCTTGATGAAACCGATAAAACCCATTGGTTTTTGTGTGGTCTTGGTTCATCCTTTGAAACCTTTTCCACCACTCAACGCCTTCTACGGCAGCGCCCTAAATTTAGGGATCTAATATCTCAAGCGGAAAGTCATGAACTTTTCCTTCTCTCCATCAATGGGAATGCAGCAACCACACAAGCAGCCTTCCATTCGTCCACTAATGCTAACCGAGGACGTGGATCTACCCGTGGCCGCGGTGGCGGTCATGGTCGTGGGCGTGGTCGTCGACCACCCCATTGCCAACTTTGTCGCAAGGATGGTCACTATGCTTCAAACTGTCCAGATTTACACACCTTTGCTAGCCGACCACAAAACATTGATGCTAACCTTGCTCATGCGTTTCAATCTCAATGCAATGTCAATGGTTATTCCCCGGATTGGTGTGTTGATACCGGTGCTTCCTCTCACATGACACCGTCCCTCAACACAATGGACTCGGCCACCACTTACAATGGTAATGATTCTGTGATTTTCGGTAATGGTAATATCTCGCAAATCACTCATATTGGTAACATGTCTTTACTGCCTCACATTTCATTACAAGATATTCTTGTTGTTCCTAATTTAACAAAGAATTTACTTTCAGTCAGAAAACTTTGCTCAGATAATCCAGTTGATTTTTTGTTTTCTGACGAATTTTTTACCATTCAGAATCGAGCCACAAGGGCTCCTCTAGCAAAGGGGCGCGTTAAAGAAGGTCTCTACATCCTCGAGCGTAGTCAACATGCATTTCTCTCGAGACTTACATCATCTAGATTAAAAGCATCCTATCATTTATGGCATAATCGTTTAGGACATGTTTGTTTTGATACAATTTCTTTATTAAATAAATTGGGTTGTTTATCAGTTACTTCTATTTTACCAACTCCTAATCTTTGCTCATCGTGTCAATTATCTAAAAGCAAACGTTTGCCTTTTGATTTAAATCCTAAACGTGCTTCCCATGTCCTAGATTTAATACACTGTGATTTATGGGGTCCCTCACCGGTTGCATCTATGGATGGTTACCGATATTATGTAATCTTTGTTGATGATTTTTCCAGGTTTACGTGGCTTTATCCATTGAAAGCAAAGTCGGATTTCTTTATGATATTTAACAATTTTCTTAATCTTGTTCAAACGCAATTCTCTTGCAAGGTTAAAAATTTTCAGTCCGATGGAGGCACAGAATTTACCAATGACCGTGTACGCACTTTGCTTACAAACAATGGCACTCATCATCGCTTATCATGCCCGTATACCCCACAACAGAATGCTCGTGCGGAACGCAAACACCGGCACATTACAGAGACGGGTTTGGCCATGATGTTCAATGCAAATGTCCCGGCCAATTTATGGACTTTTGCTTTTAGTTCCGCAACATATACTATTAACCGTTTGCCATCAAAATTACTCGGGAACAAGTCCCCTTACGAGCTTCTGTTCAAATTCGCACCAAATTATGGTAACTTTCGAGTTTTTGGTAGTTGTGTATACCCGTATCTTCGGGATTACGCCTCTCACAAACTATCCCCTCGGAGTAAAGCGTGCGTTTTTATTGGCTACAATTCCCAATATAAAGGTTACCGTTGCTTAGATGTATCAACCGGGCGTATATATACAACATGCCATGCCCAATTCGATGAGACACTATTTCCTTTTTCAGGGAATACTTCATCCACTTCAGCAGCTAATATGTTTATTTCAACATATTGTGATGGCATGTCCCTTACCAGCCCTGCTCCAGCACCGACCAATGGCTCGAACAGTTCTGCTTCGGCCTTACATGATGCGGACACTGCTCCTCCGTGCGATCTCTGCCCAGTTTCAGACGCTGCTGATCCGCAGTCTGCTGCCATTCCGCAACCAGTAGCTACTGCACCGCAGCCTGTCACACCCGAACCTGCTGCTGCCATTCCGCAACCAGCAGCCCCTGCACCGCAGCCTGCACCCGAACCTGCTGCTGTTACGGGTCATCCCATGGTCACTCGATCCAAGAATGGTATATCTAAAACGAAACATATTGTTGATTTATCGTATTTATCATCTTCTGCCTTGCATCAGTCATTGTTTGCAGCTAAAGAACCTCGTGGCTTTAAATCAACTGCAAAACACCCTACTTGGTATGCTGCTATGCGTGATGAAATGCATGCCTTGAAGGTCAATAAAACATGGGATCTTGTTCCTCGGCCCTCTAACTCGAATGTAGTTGGCTCTAAGTGGGTCTTCCGTACCAAATTTCATTCGGACGGAACTATTGACCGCTATAAAGCTCGTTTGGTTGCGCAAGGTTTTACTCAGATTCCGGGCATTGATTATTCTGCTACTTTCAGCCCGGTTGTCAAAGCCTCAACGGTGCGTGTTGTTCTCTCATTAGCCGTTTTAAACAAATGGCCCCTTCATCAGCTTGACGTAAAAAACGCATTCTTAAACGTAATCTCACGGACACGGTTTTTATGGAGCAACCCCCGGGCTTTGTTGACTCACAATTCCCGAACCACGTTTGTCATCTCAAAAAGGCACTCTATGGCCTTAAGCAAGCACCTCGAGCATGGTTTCAAAGGCTTAGCACCTTTCTTATTAGCATTGGTTTTTCCTGTAGCCGAGCCGACACATCCCTATTTGTCTTTAAAAGAAATACTTGTGTTATGTACCTTTTGGTCTATGTGGATGATATCATTCTAACGGGCAATGACGCACCTACTATTCAAAATTTCATCACTAGACTTAACAAAGAATTTTCCATTACGGATCTTGGTCGCTTAAATTACTTTATAGGTCTTGAGGTTTCTTATATTGATTCGGGTATTTTTTTGAATCAATCTAAATATGCGCATGACATACTTGCTCGGGCTCATCTACTTGAAGCAAAACCGGCCTCCACACCGCTCTCCACCAATGCTTACTTCACATCTCAAGGGACACCATTCAATGATCCTACTCTTTACCGGTCTCTAGTTGGTGCCCTTCAATACCTCACCATTACTCGCCCTGATTTGTCGTACGCGGTAAATCAAGTGAGCCAATTTCTTCATGCACCTATGAATGAGCATTTTCAAGCCGTTAAGCGTATACTTCGGTATGTTAAAGGAACGATGAGCTATGGTCTTACTTTCACTCATGCCGTTTCACCTCATATTTTGGGCTATTCAGATGCGGATTGGGCTCGGTGTATTGAAACACGTCGTTCTACATATGGTTACTCAATTTTTCTTGGCGGTAATTTAGTTTCATGGAGTGTCAAGAAACAACCCACCGTCTCCCGCTCGAGTTGTGAATCCGAATACCGAGCTCTAGCAAACACAGCCGCGGAAGTCATTTGGATTACTCATCTTCTTCGCGAATTACTTATAGTACCATCATCTCGCCCAACCATACTTTGTGACAACAAAAGTGCCCTTTTCTTAAGTCAAAATCCGGTGGCACACAAAAGAGCCAAGCACATTGATATTGACTATCATTTTGTTCGAGAACTTGTTCAATCCGGAAAGCTTCATACCAAGTTCGTCTCCACTCATCTACAACTTGCTGATATTTTTACAAAGAGCTTGCCAAGACCTCTCTTTGAGTCATTTCGATCCAAGCTTCGTGTTGGTCCACCCCCATTTCGCTTGCGGGAGGGTAATAGTGTATATCACGATAACAAGGATTGACACAATCCTTGAGTTTATTTAAATGTAATATTCATAATGTATAGCATATATCCTTTCCTTGTATAAAGGGATATACCTTAAGTTATTGTTATGTACTTGTATAAATACATCACTGAATATATGAAATCATCATTAAGGGTGATAATTCTTAAACCCTAATAACTCTCTCAAGTGTTACAACCAACGAATTTGGAACAGAAAACACAGTATCACCTGCCTACAGTTCAATTAAAGATATCGACTTCAACCAACCAAAATCCAGCGAAATGCATCAACCTGTAAATCCTCGCTTGCAGCGACGTAATGGATTGGAGGATGTCGTGAATCATACGCTTGCCGTTCTTTAAGAACAACCTTACACGGATTTTAAATCTTCCTCCTCTTCAAACTCCTTATTTTTCTTACTGGCAACCGTAGGAGAAGAAGACTTCCCGGAGACAAGTGTATCTGAGCTTGAAGCTAAACACATGTTGCGAGTCCCCCAGCGGAGCAAACGAGGAGCATTGTGACAGTAATCTGTCGACCTTGAAATTGACACTCTAGAAAGAATAGAAACAGGTCGATGACGATTTGAATGGCGACCTGGATTGTAATCGAATATGCATTTGGCTTGTTGTAGATAAGCGACGTCTATTTATGTTCTCAGTCTGCCAGATGCGGTTCGTTGAGTGGCAAAATTGAAAAAGTTGGGTTTCAGGTTTATGAGATTCTGATCGATTGAGATTGAAGAATCTGTATCGGACAGATTCTGGAAGGCGATTGATTGTGTGAAATTGTGAGTTAGATATTTTTGTTGGTGGCTGAGGGGGATAAGGAGGGAAATCACAATCCCGGATTGGGTCAATTTACAATTTTAGTCCACCAACTTTTTAATATTACTACAAATATTTATACTATTTTTTTTATTTTTTTTTTGAACGGCAAGTTAGTAAGTTAGTTGTTCGAGCATAGACAGTGAAATCCACAAGGGGCAGTATGCCTTCCCTCAAACCTTCCACATATGGGGAATAAATCCCACCACCAAAGTCCACGACGGGACTTGAACCCTTGACCCATGGGTCATGGGCAACACCTTATACCACTAGGCTAGAAGCCTTGGGTACAAATATTTATACTATTATTCAGAAATTTTTATAACACGGAATAATAATACCCAATCTCTTCAAATTAGATGTATGAGAAAGATAAAATGTAGACCGTCATAATGTACCCATATTAAAGAGGTTGCTTCCAAAGAGATCTCTGATAAAACTGAAAATGAGAATGTATGAGTGTATATGAAATAAGTATTTATGATAACTTCAAAAATGTAGCATGCTTCTTTGGAAACACAAATTATCATAAGTTTAAATCTAGTATCAAAATGTAACGCACTTCTACTATTATCGTTGTTAAATGTTGTTAAATGTGATGCATGCGACAACAATGATACACAATCCCTTCAAATGAGGATATAAGAGAAGTAAGATATATACATTTACCTAAAGGTGAAAAGAGAAATAAAAATGATAAAATCCTAAATGTGATGCATGCACAAGTAGAAAAATCTAACGAAATAATGCACTAGTTTTGTTTAATAGGATACATGCATACAGTAAAAAGGATTAGATGCCGACTATGATGATACATCATGGTTGTGAATGTCCAAGCCCTCAAAATATGTAATCGATCCATAACATTGAAACTCAAAAGCTTATGCATAAGAAATTGTTACAAGTGAGCAAACAAAGATTCAAATCTTCCTAACAAGAGTAGAAAAGTTTTGTTATTAAAATATATCCTGAAACACAGAGCGCTAGTGTCGAAAGTAGAGAATGAATGAGTTTCAGGCAGTCAGTTGTGAGGCTTCATCATCTCTCTTTTTACCTTTGCTAATCTTAATTCCACCTTCTTGTTGTTGTTCGGCCTTCTTCTGTGCTCGAACCATAGCCCTTTTTGCACGTGGCCGCATTTCACGAACTTGTCTAGGTGGCATCACAAATGGTTCAAGAACCTTGTCTCCAAATGGGTGCTCGTTGCCTGAAAATATTCTCAGCTTACGGTCTCTGTCCTGCAAGGATTAATAAACACTTTATTTGATTAATACATTATTTATTAACAGCATTTTTATACGCTTACATCACGCAGTTTATTTCTTGGGAGCATGCGAAGGACAGCTTTGCGAATGACTTCTGTAGGATCTTTCGCCATTTGGTCCTTCAAACTCCTTTCCTTAAGGTGCCCAATATACCTGTATACCAATCATTCAGAAAAAAAAAACTTAAATAAACTATTTACTAACAGTGAATATAATATTAATAGAAGACATGATATCTTAATTCTTACCCAGTGTGCCATCGGTAAAATTTGTCAGTAAGTTTCCTTCCAGTGACACAGATATCTTTAGCATTAAGCACAATGCACATATCACCATCATCACGATTAGGGGTATATGTAGGCTTATCTTTGCCTTGAACCACTGTTGATATTTTTGATGCTAATCGCCCTAACACCTGCATTGGTTTAGTCAAATTATTAATATTAAAATAAAGCTGAGTTGTCTAATGTATTATATTTTGGTGCTTGCTTTTGTTATATTAACGGAAAGGGTATCATACCTGGCCTTTAGCATCAAAGACTCTCCATCTTAGTCCTTCCAAATTGATACGTCTTATACCAGCAACTGCTTTCTGCAACAACATTAACAAATAAAACTTCAGCTTATACTACAATAGACTCGGCATCAAACATCAAAGATCATTTATTTTTAACCAATTTATGATCAGAGAGAGGTTTCATAGTTTCCACTAACTATAAATATTTTAAACGACTTTGTATAAAACTTCAACTACAGCTTCGAGCTATGACATACACTGCACACTGATGATAATAAAACACATATATCCAATTTCATGCAGAACAATGATTTAGCTTGGTTGTTACTAGCATTGCGCACATATGCAAGATAATAAATAGTACAGAAATATGAATCACAAATTTATGCAATAAAAAATCGATTTTGACATAGTATTAAGCCCTAAGCAATCAATTTCAACATCAGAAATATGGCGTATCCCATGACTCACAGTGAACAACCTAAAATATTGAATTTCAGACTAAAATGATAGACAAATTTACAGTTCGATGGGGGAAATGAGAGAAGACTACCTTGAGGTTGCCATTGAAAGACTGAGCTGCTACCGACATATTCTAATTACAGAAGTTGAACGATGTAAACAGAAATCAAGAAGAATCAGGTAAATTTGTGATAATCGAACATATAGCCTCCTAACGCTAGGGTTTCGAGTAGTGCTTGAGCAATTGCTGTCGTTCCGTCGAATGTGGTGCCTGACTCGCTTTGCCCTTTCCCCGTTACCAGACGTCAGACGAGACCTTCTGAAATGGGTATGGGTTTTGCTGATTATGATTGGGCCAGCCCAATTTAAGGACCGTTTGATAGTTATTTCTGACGGAATTAGTTAGTGGCTTTATTACTTGCTAACTGAGTTAGAATTTATAACTGAGCCCGAACTTTTTTTTATCTGGACCAAATCAGCATGATAATTTAAACAATTATAGTTATTGATTAAGTTAGTTTCTAATTGAATCAGAATTTATTCTAACTTATTTTTATCTGGACTTGATCAAAATGATAATTTTGACAAGTCCAATCTTCATGACGCATTGCTCTTCTAGCAAATATAATATGTGTGACGTTTATGAGTTTAAGATATTTGCATATGTTAAGTTGTTTACGAATTCAATAATTTGATTAACATCCATGACTAGATCTAATCTAGAAAACCTACAATTAGATGTAAACAGTCCAAAAATTAGCATTTGAGTTATGAATATAGCGAAATGTTCAAGGAGGTCCATCATTTTTATCAAGTCATGCAGAACGAATCTCAACAATTGATCAATAAGATCTAATGGTCAAGATTAATCACAAATTTTATACATAAAGGGGTATTTTGGTCATTTGGCAGTTAAAAAAAATTTTGATTTTTTATTTTAATTTTAAAATTTTTAATTTTAAAATTTTTTTAGTTTTTAATTGAGGCTATTTTGGTCATTTTGAAAAAAAAAATTATTTTTAAATTTTTTTTTATATTTTTTATTTATTTTTTTGTTATTATTTTATAAAAAGTTATTATTTTTAAAATAATAATTATTTTTTCATTAATAACACATAATGTGATTGTATAGTGAATCACATGTGATTGCATTCTAAATCACATGTGATTGAACTAAAACATCAAATGTAATTAAATATATACACTAAAATCACATGTGACCAAAATACCCTTTCATAATACCCTTTCATAATAAATAAATAAAAAAATAAAAATAAAAATAAAAATAAAAAGTAAAAGTAAAAATAAAAAATAAAAAAATATTTTTATTTTTATTTTTTGAAAAATGACGAAAATACCCCTCGATATATAAAATATGTGATTAATCTTGACCATTAGATCTTATTGATCAATGATTGAAATTTGTTCCTCAGGACTTCGTAAAAATAATGGACCGCTTTGAACGCAACTCTATGAATATAATAAACCGATGATAGATTAGTTAGTGGCAATGGCTCACGAATTACACAGATTTGAATTTTGATCCCTCCGAAGGTTCAATAACTGCTACATAAGAGATTAAATTCTAACTTTAATCTATGAATGCATTCTTTGTAATACAAAATGAGAGTATATTAATACAAAAGTACCCAGTAGCTAGCTACAACATTCATCAGCTTTAATAATACCTAACAAGCATACTGGATCATTATGTTATCATATCTGGGATTCTACAAATCAAGCACAACCATTCTTCTTCTTCACCTTTCGCTTCAAAAGCTTGTGAAAATCTTCATCAGAAAGAGACAAAACCTGGTTCAAAAGCAACCTAACCGCACTTTCTTTCACCATTTCATACCTCGGTTTAATCCTGTCTTCCAAACTGTACCCAAAATACTGAGGAAATTTCACCAATTCAGTTTTTGGATACTCCATAGTCAAAAAATACTCCCATTTCGGTAACAAATTATCCTCCACACTAAAAGTATAAAGCGCACCATATCTAGAAGCCATTAATGCAAAATCAGCAATATGATAACCTTTTTGTAGAAAAAACTCAGTAACCGGTTTCAAACTTGACTCAATACTAAGACCAAACGCTTGCGGACATCGAGACATAAGAACCGCAGGATTAACCCCAATTGATTGAACATACTCAGATGTGGGCCGTAGCTTCTCATCCACACTGTAGCTTATGATGGACGGATAACGGGTTAACACTTTCCCCACATCTTGAGAAGAAACCCCGATTTCATAACAAAAATCAACCGTTGATTGCAACTTTGATCTACTATAAGTGAGCAAAGCGGGAAAACGGTAAATAACTTTTGCCCATTTCTTCTTGTCAACCCCCAAATCTTCCAGAAACGACATTGTTGGGATTAGGTTTTCGGTTAGACTAATACCGCATAATTGAGGTCGTTTACTTATAATCACGGGAATATCGGATTTTGAAATACCGAGATCAAGAAGAAACTCAACCACGGGTTTAATTTTTCCTTCCAAACTATAGTAAGCAAAAGCCGGAAATTTTCTAATTACTTCTTTAATAACGTCACGTTCCATACCAAGTTCTTCAAGATAAACCACATGTGGTGGGAGATTTGGTGTTTCAGCAATATTTGTTACACGTGTTGATGTCGGTTTTTTGGTGGATTCAGATATTGATGTAGCTAAATTTTCAACAAAACTAGATTTTGAATTTTGCGTTATTTCGTCTGATTTTTCTTTGACTAACGGGATCGGGAAATATTCTAAAACTTCAACAAAATCATCACCGTGTTCTTCAACAAGTTCATTTAGGTAAGGAATGAGTGCGTCTCTGATTTCGGGAGTTGTAAGCTCTCGTCCTGCAAGGAATTAGAATTAAAAAAAAAAAAAAAAAAAGATATAATATAAAAGTGATTGTTTTGTAATAGTGTAGGAATACAGACCTACTAAATATCGGGTTTTGTAAACGGTATGAAGTCTTAACATAAGGTGATCGACAAATAAGTCTAACTTTTTCATCTTTCTGGCTGCAGTTAAACGGTTTAAGCCTTGACCAGTCAAATACATATGTAATATAGCCTTAGCTTCTTCTCTTTCTGCTAATAGTAGATTTGGAGGCACATTCACTAAGCTCACCGATCCATCTAGATATTAAACATGTCAAAATTATTTTAAAAAAATGTTTAGTACAGAATAATCAAAGAAAAAAAGAAAGATTTTTAAAAGTGAAACTTTACCAGTCTCTGCACGACAGAAGAAGAGCCTCTGAGGGAAAGAAAGTTGGGTCCTGAATCCATAAAAAGTTAAAAAGTAAGGTCGTTAACAAATATGAATAAGCACTTTAAATGATAAATATAATATTATTATACGAATTTCTTTCATTGTTATATGTATCGGTTAAAAAGTGAAGATGCACAATGATGATAACTAACAGAAAGATGTTTGGACGAAAACAAATTGGTGGATAAGTGTAGCAACACGCCCAACCATGAGGCCAAAATCAAGTTGTTTTGGGATCCGATTTTAGATTACCCCTGATTTTAGAGATCTTTAAGCTTTTCTATATATTGTTTAATGTGGAAAGTCTATTATATGGATTTCTGTCAATTAAATGTTCAGGCAGAGATTTTAATATTTTAGGCATAATTTTGAATTTTGATTTTAAGTCATGAATGCCTCAATGTATGCTTTCATGTGAACCGGAAAGGATTTATATCAAATCCAGACCTTAAACAGTCCGAATTCTTCATGAATGATTTTTATCCGGAAACTTCTTCAGTTAACCATAAATTCTAAAAGTTGCAAACTGGTAGTAACCTAAAAAAGTTTTTTATAGAAATTAAAACAGTATAACACTCTATTAAGAATCCCAAGTTAACGGTTAACACAGCAGAAATATAACCATTAAGACTTTTATAAACTAATTACCAAACTGAAATTAGAAAAATTAATCAATTTAACCCTAGAATTGAGGATAAACATGAACGAAAACTGAATTATCAAATTTCGTAGCTATGTATGTATGACTGTAAACTGAAGTGAGGGGAGAATTGAAGAAAATTACCGGTGGGAGGAGACCGACGGCGAGGGTGCAGCGAAGAGCGAGAGGGTGTCGGAGGTCGGGAAGAGACTGAAAGCCTTCATTTGTTGGTGAAAGTGAGGTGAGTTTGGTGGATTGAAGAAGAAGAAGAAGATATGGTTTGATTGCTTTTTGCTCCTTGGCACCAAATGTAAGCCGCTAGTACAAAATACAAATTCCCATCAAACATATATAGAAAAACAAAGATATTTATCTATCGTTCATTTGTTAATATGACCACAAATTAATATTAATAAAAATATTAATTGGTATTTACGTAAAGTGAAGGGATAATTATATTACTCAGTTTTCTGTATTCACTTATAAGTATGTAGACGGGATATGTAGTCGTTTATCTCGTCATACATTTTTCTTCCATTTTAGTTCAAGGTATTTACAAATCCAAATTAATTAATGAATTTAATGGAGACAACTCTTTAATTGGGTATGAGTCGTGTCCTAACTAAATCTTTTAAATTCTGAAGTTGACATTGAAGTTCAATGTTTAACGTTTTTTGTGTTCGCCACATCGTAATAAAAAAATGCTATTTTGAAATAATATTTTTATAATTTATCTTAAAACAAAATGAGAGAACACAAAAAGATTGTAGAGGGTGTGATTTTCTTTCGGGAAGGCTGCTTCATTTATATACTGGGGATTGGGGTCCCCCATTTCAATCAAAAAAGCAAACGGGGATTGGGGTCCCCCATTTCAGTCAAAAAAGCAAACCGGGATTGGGGTCCCCCATTTCAGTCAAAAAAGCAAACGGGGATTGGGGTTCCCCATTTCAATCAAAAAAGCAAACGGGAATTGGGGTCCCCCATTTCAGTCAAAAAAGCAAACCGGGATTGGGGTCCCTCATTTCAGTCAAAAAAGCAAACCGGGATTGGGGTCCCCCATTTCAGTAAAAAAAGTTGTATGGTTCAAACCGGGTATGGTATACCCGGTTAGCATTATTTTTACAAAATATTAGAAAACAACATTAGTTATGCAATCTTGAAGGGTACTGCATCATTTATGCAAATGACTCTCAAATTTGCCAGATTAACTTTAAAAAATGTCATCTACCAAGTTTCACACAATGGTTACAACATGCAATAAATACAAAGAATACAATACATGTCATATAGAGAAAAGGCAAACTCATTTTATTTAAGAGACAAAATTGACAAACAGGGGTGAAATTACACAATATCAAAATTTTATAATACTCAGGTTGAGCATAATGGACAAAAGAAAATTATTCTCTCGAAAAATGCAACTATAGGTATAATAGCACATGCTAAATCCTTCAAAATTATATATTACACTCGTAATACTTGCGTATTGTTTTTCCGGACATATAAACTGCAAAATCATACACTCAACTTCTGTGAAGAAGAACTCATATGTTGAAGATGAAGGGCGGCCAATAATCCATTCCATGTTTCTCCAGGTCCACTGCTTACATTGAAGTTTAGAAGCTTCTTTTGTTTCTTGTAATACTCCTCTAATTGGTTCTTCTTTTCTAATGATTCTTTCATGCATTTGAAATTTAAGACCAAATCTATATCAGCAACTTGATCAAGAATCTCCTGTTAGAAATAAACTAGCAGGTACCCGCGCAATGCGGCGGCGGGTACCCAGAAACCATATTTCGTGGCGAGCAAGTGTTGTTCGTTTACACGGTAATAATTGTTGCTCGAAATAAATAATTAAACGGAAATGTGGATTTTGGTAAGAGTTGATGATTTACAGCGTCGTATATTTAATGTTATTGGGTAAAATGGTTTTCGAGTAACAGACTTTTGTTATTAAGTGTGGGTGGTGTTACCAAAGTGTAATGTATAGCAAGTGGTTAACACATAGTGATAAGTTAGGAGAGGTCTTGGGTTCGAATCTTATTAGCCGTGATTTTTTTTTAAGGTAGAGAACTAACTAACAAAAGTGGAAAGGTCCTTAAAATCAAGTTTAAGGAGCTCCTTAAACTTGCCTAATGGGGTAGGCCTAAATGCTTTATATAGTAGTAAGATAAATCACTAATTAAAATTTGTTTCCAAATGTATTAAAGGCTTCAGTTACTATTCATAAATGAGTTTGTAAGCTTACAGCTTGCATTCTTGTACGAGGAAATCCATCCAAAATGAAGCCAGTTTCACCCCTGTAGAAACCTTCTTCCAGCTTCTTTGATAACAGACCAAAGATCACTTCCTCTGGCACTAGCTTGCCATGATTTACAGCATCCGCAATCTATTATATAAAGAAAGAAAGAAAAATAAACATAATTGTCCAAGAAACTAGGGCTTTAAACGACAAATTTTCAAGAAAACTACGAGTCAAATTGGATCTAAACAACACTAAAATTCAATCATAATAATGACAATCGTGGTCCTTAATTGACAATATGTGAATCCAACAATTCAAAATTTTGATTGAACTCTTGGTTTTCAAAATCTTCCATAACTTAATCAAATGAAAAAGAGAAAAAGAAAGATTTAGACAATAAAACAGTAGCGGATGTTCGAAATGCAATTACGTAGGACGACAAGGTATATTTTTATCAAACCTGTTTGTAAATAGAAGACCTAGGGTGGAGTTCTTGACGAACTAGGGTTCCCATGGAAATATGAGGTACTTTGAGGAGCTGAGAAAGCCTCTCTGCATACAATTGTCTATTCGTCAATCGATCGCCCATTATAACCCATTGCACACCCCGACCCGATACCGATCCTAAAGAATCCTCCATTTCCGAGGGGCTCTCGCTGTAATCATAATCGTCTTCGTAATCGTACTGGAGCTGAGCCGCCGATCCATAGAAACGGCGTTTGATCTGACCTAATCGGAGCCGCGCAACAGGAGCAGTAGCCACTCTCAGGCGACGAACCATGGCCATGGCGGCTGATTGAGGGTTTTAAACGGACAGAAATCAGGGTTTTGAAATGGCAATTAGGGCAACTCAAATGGAAGGACTAAAGAAGTAAAGAGCATGGGGGAGGTCTCATGGTTAGTTTCATTTACGAGTTACGACCTTCAAAGTGTTAACTAACGCCAGGATTTAACATCTTTGTTTATTGAGTAAATTTCACAGAAGGTACCTGTGGTTTGTCACTTACTACAACCACAGTTCCTGGTCTTCGTATATTACACTGGAAGTCCCTGGTGTATTCAATTTGTTATACCCGACGTTTCTATATCAAACGGACGTCTAAAACTTCCATTAAGTGCCTCATGTGCACCTCATGTGCACCTCACGTGATGAGCAAAATCATAATTTACATTCCCCTTCTAAAGAGAAAATTACACAGAAGGTCCTTGTGGTTTGTCACATATTACAACCATAGTCCCTGAACTTCGTTTATTACAATGGATGTCCCTTGTGTATTCAATTTGTTACACCCGACGTCCCTTGTCAAATGGACCTCCAAAAGATCTGTTAAGTGACTCATGTGCACCTTACATGATGTGAATAATGGTAATTCTCCTTCACCCCTCAAACGTGTATTTCCCAATTTACACCAGTCGTCCCTTCACATATCCTCTCTCATTTTTCCCTCTCTTCTCTCCACTATTTATGTTCTTCGAAAAACACTTCTTTTACAACAATAATGGGCCAATCGAGCAGTGAAAGAGGTACGAATGATGGAGAAAACGACTTCAATAAACTGTACGATATGTATTTTGTGTATTTATGATTATTTTGAATTTTTTTTCTTACCGAATTTTATGATCACTTATTTAAAGAGCATTACCATTTTGCTCATCATGTGAGGTGCAAACGAGTCACTTAATTGATCATTTAAACGTCTGTTTGACAGAGTGACGTCGGGTGTAACAAATTGAATACACCAGGGACTTCCAGTGTAATAAAAGAAGTTCAGGGACTATGGCTGAAATAAGTGGCAAACCACAGGGACCTTCCGTGTAATTGACTCTTTAGAAGGGAAAGGGAAATTACGATTTTGCCCATCATGTGAGGCGCACATGGGTCATCTAACGGAAGTTTTAGACGTCCGTTTGATAGAGGGACGTCAGGTGTAACAAATTGAATACACCAGGGACTTTCAGTGTAATAAAGGAAGACCAGGAACTGTGGTTGTAATAAGTGATAAAGCACAGGGACCTTTCGTGTAATTTACTCTTGTTTATTTATAGCGAAGTAACTTTTACATAAAAACTACAAGCACACCATACTCATTGCTCTATTAATATACTTTCCAAAACTCGAGTCATTTTCTTGAAGGCTAAACAATATGAGTCACTTTTCCGTTGCGTGGTGATGCGGTGGAGTGCCTTCAACGATGTGGTGGGAAGTTAAACACCACCCCCTCGCCCCGCGGGGAGCGAGAGTCTTGTAGTAGCAGGGTGGCCACGACCACGGATGTTTACAACGTGAGAGGGTCTTATTGTGTGTGGAAATTTAGAATTTTGGTGGGGCCCCTTCATATTTTTAGTGTGTGGTTGTGTATTATGTATTTCCTTCAAAATGATGTGGAATGTATGATTAGTTAGGTGACATTTGATGTGGCAATATCTTCGGTATAGTCGGTGGTACTCATACTTAGCAGCCTAATACATGTGAATAACAGGAAAAAATCATATAAAAAGACAAATCTAAGTATGGTATATTATTTTTTATAAATTTTTACATATTTGAAAATGAAGGCTAAAGAGGATTCTATTTGATTTTTTTTAAGAAAGACATATTAATACTTGTTGTTCTACCTGGTTATAGAAACGTGAATGATCGGTTTCCTTAAATTTAGGGTCTCGATACATGTACAAACGCTTATTAGAAAATAAAAAAAAAATAGATAATTGCTTTTATATCTTTGTAAAATTTCATAAATTATTTTTATATCCTTGTAAAATTCATAAATTATTTTCATATCCTTCTCAGATTAATAAATTATCTCTATGTCCTTCTAAACTTTGTAATTGTTTTCATATCCTTCTAAATCTTTAAAACTTTCTTTTATGTCCAAAGACCTATTTTAATATTTATTAAATCATTAAAATATCAATAATTATTAAATAAGTATGTAATATATATGTTGATTATGTATTAAAAATCATGTTTATTTGTCTGTATTATTGATATTATCACGATTTAATAAATAATAAAATTAGATTTTAGACATAAAAAAGAGTTTTAAAGGTTTGGAAGGATATGAAGGTAATTATAAAGTTTAGAAGGATATAGAGACAATTTATGAATTGGAGAAAGATATGAAAATAATTTATGAATTTTACAAGGATATAAAAATTGGTTGTACGACTGAATAATACCTGAGGCCTTCTTTTATTTATAAAAGTGTATAATCTGTACATTCCTCCCTCAATCCCCTGTTTTTCTTTATCGAAAAATACTTGAGTCGGTCTCTTCTTTTATTTATAAAAGTGATAGAAGAGTAATAATTCAATTACATTAAATGTATATTAAAAATGAATAAAGAGCAAATCAAGTCCAATATCATGGGAAATACGTTAACGCTTTCTACTTTCTAGAAAAGGAAAAATGAACCAATATGAAAGAATCCATATTTTGTTGACTTTAAAGAAATCAAAAGTGTTCCAACACATTGGAAATGCATGTGTATTTTTTTATACTTCTTTAGTATCAAAATAAGTGAATCACTCTGAAATTAAATTGGATAATTATAATGGATGGAGACTTATACTTTTACTATTTTGTTGCTTTTATAGGAAGATGATAAAAATTGATGAGACCCCATACCTTTAATGATGTTTAAAAAGATATAAGTAATGATAAAGGGGTAATTTTTAAATATAAAAACTTACCAAATTAAATAAATTATTAAAGTAATTCACTTATTTTGATATATATCAAAAAGAAAAAGTGATACCGATGAAATATATTTTAGGGTCCATTTCGGGGTAATTTCCAAATTCTGGAAGAAAATTGTAAATTGTTAGTCGGGCAGCCCCTCGTCTTGGAAAATTCGTCATCCATGACCCCCTATAATTTCTTTTCAACTTACTCCTATTTTGTCAACTAACGCGCAAAATATAGACCAAACATTATATAAATAGCTCACATTCTCATAAAGGATGCTTAATTTAACTTACTTCTTTTCCATTTATTTACTTAAGCATATATACGTATATAAGCACATAACAATTTTGTTCCATATATGTATTTGATGGACAAAGAACAACAATACAAACGTGTCTTTAGACATTTGGGCATGAATGATGACGGGAAGATATCGCCACCGGAGCTCCAAACTTGTGTTGGAAAGATAGGTGGTGAGTTGTCATTTGAGGAAGCGGAGATTGTGGCAGTGTTGATGGATTCGAATGGTGACGGATTGTTGAGTTTTGATGATTTGGTAAAAGTGGTGGAAGGTGCAAATGAGGAAGAAAAAGTGAATGATTTGAAGATGGCTTTTAAAATGTATGAAGAAATGGAAGGTTGTGGTTGTATAACTCCAAGAAGTTTGGGGAGGATGCTTAGTAAGTTAGGAGAGTCGATAACCGTTGATGAATGTGAGTTGATGATTGCAAAGTTCGACCTTGATGGCAATGGCGTGCTTGATTTTTACGAGTTTCAAGATATGATGTCATGATCGGGATCATTTGAATGTAAATGGTACATTGGTAGATTGTATGACATCACCGAGATTACTTGATAGATAGAGGCATGTTCTTCCATTTTTCATGGCTTATGTTGGTTAATCTTTAGATCATTCTTTCGATCATTGGCATTATCCATATGATCTATATTTGTGGTAATCTGCGATGATTTAGTCGTCGGTTGTAAATATAGTTACAAGGTCACTTGTTATCTGTTTGTATTTTGTATATATCACTTACTTCTTTTATGGAGTTCCAAACTCTGGAAATATTTTTATTATGGGTTATTGTTGGAATCTTGGTGTGTAGGTCATCAAATACCTTCTAGTTGTTTTAGCTCATTTCATTAGCATATTGAAAAATTGAAGAGTAAATTACACGAATAGTCCCTGTGATTTAACAATAGTTTTGGATTTGGTCTCTAAGTCTCAGAAATTACACACGTGGTCACCGTGGTTTGCACTTTGTATTGGTTTTAGTCCCTAATACTAACTGCCGTTAAAATTTACTGTTAAACTTTTTAAATTGACAATTTTACCCTCACTCTCACCATCTTCCTCCTCTCTCCTTCCTTTTGTAATTTCTTCCTCTTGTTCATGAAAACCCAAATCCAAACAAAAAACCCCCATCGAACACCTATCTCTGTGCAAAAATCCACCTTCATATTAGCTTATAAAACCAAAAATCAAACACAACCATATATCATCTTCATCATATCTTTCTCTTTAGGAAATTAGAATCAAAATAGAATTAAAATCAAAACCAAGCCAACATCAAACCCATTTCATCTCGTCTCCGGCGACTTTTCTCTCATGTCGTCTCCGGCGACTCTGCAGCTCCTCCCCTCGGCGGCGCTAAGGGAAATTAGGATTCTTCCCTGACATTTATCGATTTTATAGACCTCCGGCGGCTCTGGTGGTTGCACAGAGAGAAACGTCATTCCGATCTCCAACCGTCACTTTGGCAGCTCTGTACCGGTCATTTTGTTATTAAACAACTAATCTTCTTGTTTTGTCTGATCAATCACAAATAAATCATTTTCCAAAACCCCTTTTGATGTCTCATATATCTCTTCGTCCTGCAAAACCATTAAACTTTAGACAATTTTGACTTAAAATTCCACCTTCTTAACCTCTTTAGCTCTACGTACAAGTCAAATAATTGTTTTTTTTTTTCAAAACTCGCCGGAGAAAATACCAATTAGATTTACCGGTAAGCAGCTGAGATTTTCCGTCTTGAATCAATTATTGCGACATCGCGGTTAAAATTCCGGTGATCAAAGGTGTGGCATCGGCGGATGGCGGTGATGGTGATCAGGAGTTTGATATTTCCGAAGTGAAGATAGAGGGGAAGTGGAGGGGAAGTTTAAAATTTAAATGAAAAGTATGGTTGAGGGGTATTTTAGTCATTTGGAAAAATTTAACAGCTATTTTTAATATCCGTTAGTATTAGGGACCAAAAGCATGACAACTTTTAAACCACAGTGACCATTGGTGTAATTTCTGAAACTTAGGGACCAAATCCAAAACTTTTAGCAAACCACAGGGACCATTCGTGTAATTTACTCAAAATTGAAAAACCAAAACTTCTTTATTTGGTTACAAGACTGGTGCCAACACAAGCCTTTTGGTTTTCTTGCACCGTTGGCACGTCTCATTGGCGATGTGCCTTCGATCAAATGTAGCTAGCCGAAGGGAAGAGAAGAGGGGAGGTGGGGTGAAGGGGTATTTTAATAATGTATTGTGTGTGTATATTTTAATATGTTATAATACGGAGAACCAAAAAACTGAACATAATGTATATTGTTGGCATTTGTACGAGTTGAGTATCAGTTATTAGCTGACATGATGCTGACGTGACAAAAACTAAAAATACCCGTTGATATCATGGATGGCACTTCGCACCAATCTAAGTTTATCAACTTGGACTTACTAACTTGAGCTTATTGACTCAGATAACACGCTCAACTTGTTTATTTGTATTATATAATTAAAGCCAATCATATCTATGTTTAAACTCTAAAAAATCTATTAACTTGTAATTAAATATTGAAATCTAGTTTACTTGTATGATATAATTATTTAAACTGCACTATCGGCATAGCATATGAGAGGTAATTTGTATAGAGCATTTTTTATCTATACAAAGCAATTTCATGCCAAATGACAATTATGTCATTCTTTTCCTTTAACCATATTTTGCATTTCACCCATCTCATTAAGGATATAATTGTCTTTTGATATTAAATTACTCTATATAGATAAAAATTGACTTGTACGAATCAGCTCACATAGCATATAGGCAAATACTTTGTACCCTTTTAAACTTGTTGAGATTCGGATTCATAATTTTTTGATTGGTGGATAAAGACGGGCATAAGGACTTTTAATATTGGTTGCCAAATAAATTTCTCCATTAAAAAAATTATAATTTCATATTTAACGCTCAGAAGACAAATCTGGAGAAAGAAAAAAAAAACCATACATATATTAAATTTTCAAACAAGGCTAATATGGTGTTTGATAACCAACCTCATCTTCTTTAATTATTGGTATATTTTAATTGGTATTTGTTAGTTGTTCCGCACATGAAAAATGTCAATTCATGCCGTTTGCATGGGGATTACCTTTAAGTGTTCATGAAAATGATGTTACGAAATATGATTTAATACTACTATATTGATTAATGTGAAATGTTTAAGATAGTTCCTAACTTAACAAATTGGAACCAAAAGAATCGAGAATCAATAAATACACCAACATAGACTATATCTTAAGTTACTCACTTACACTCGAAATTATCAAATTCAAATTCTATAATTGAACAAACCGGAACCAAAAGAATTGAGAATCAAAACAAACAAAAAAGAAGAAACAAGAATTGGCTCGAAAACCGAGTCCAACCTGTTCCGGTTACAGTTTTCGGTTAATACACACACCTATAGGTTATATTGCAGTCCTTATATAAATAACAACATATTACACAATTAATTAGATTCTTTTAAATAGCTAATTAAAGTGTTATGTGTTTATGTATTTATGTATTTCTTCTTCATAAAAAATCCGTAATTACCATAGTAATAATTGTTTTTTAATGGAAAAAAACACATGTTACATAATAAAGGCGTTATTATGTTTTTTAAACGATTATAATGTGAAAAAAGAAAACTAACATATGGTCATATGGCGGAAGGGGGTAGTTAGGACCTAGGAATAAGAGCATGTGTCCGCGGTTTAGACTCGGGCTGGCCGCGCTACTCACATGCCATTGGATACGCATACGCTCTCTCACATCACATGCCTCATAAACTTCACAACACTTGTACTGCACAACACCATAATGCAGGCCATGACCCACTTTTAGTAACATTGAAAATTACTGTCCACTAACATATAAGTATTTTATAATTTTATGAATATTAAGAAAAACAAATGCTACAATTATCCGTTAGGCCCTACGGAATGGGCCAACGGCGTGGGAGTAAGGGGTGATTTGGCAAGGGGCAACGCCGTGGCTTGGTATGGAACACCATTTCCCCCCAACACCGTGGGGGGTGGGCGTGGAGGAGCAAGCATGCAGACCACAGTTCGGCCACGCTGTGTGAGGATTGCTTTTTGATAAATGGTGGCCTGTGATTGGTTGAGGGGTATTTTCTTTTTTATTATATTTAAAATTTAATAGAATAAAATGGTGTGGTGTGGTGTGGTGGGTATTTTCTAGAGATGATGTGGTGTGGTGGTGGTGTGGTGTATGAGGTGGCGATGATGTGGCAGAAAAGGGCACCACCACATGTGGTGCCCATACCCAGCAGCCTTAGCATGGCATCACGTATTATTTTTTCAAACACAAAATAGACGCAGGGTAGTATAGATACAAAATAGGTAGATAATTTTATTTAAAATCATTTTATTCATAAAACTTGAAGGTGACGATTATACTTTCATATAACCTTTTTATTTTATTCGAAAAATAAAAAAAAACCCCCAAAAAGTATAAAGAAAAAAAAGTTATTTTTCTAGTTTTCGAGGTTATTTTGTCTTTTTTGAATACGACAAAAAAATATAGTTGTAAGTTGGTGCTCGTTTTTCAGAAACATTATATCAGCCGCACACTATTTTCTGGTTGCGTAAAAAAAAACTAATTTTGTAAAAAAGAAATCTACCTACTACATAGAAAATTGACAACAATATATAGAGTCAACACAAAAAAAATTACGCCGTGGTCAATTTTATGTTCAAAAAATAATCAAGACATATCTTCTATATTGAGAAAATATGTTCAGTTTGATCTATTTTAATAAGTAATTCTAAATTATAATTTTAAGCTCTATTATTCGATAATAATGAAGATTTAAACATTTGAATAATTAAAATAACAACAAGGGTCAATTTTGATTATATTATTAGGTAACCAGTAATAAATTGAAACAGAAAATGAATCATTTCTAAAAAAAAAATCACAAGATAATAATTATTGGAGATATTGAAATATCTTGATATGTGTTAAGTCAAGGAATGTCAATATCAAGGGTAAATAAAGAACAAAAATAGAAACCTTCAAAATTCACCTCATTGTGTGGGGGACCAAGCGCTCTTACATATACAAACAACTTCCCCTTTTAATCGTATACAATCATCTTCATTACATCTCGATTTTGTCATTTTCGCTTTCTTTCTCACAACCGTTTTTCTAATCTATCAATATCTCCTTATAATCTTATCTTAAGCGTAACGCTAAATCACACCATACATTTATACTTTACTCTCCCTCTAACTGTATCATCATCATCTTCCGCGATTCAAAATTCACGATCACAAGTTGTGTGTGAGTTATCAGATCAGAGATCATATATGGGTAGTTGTGTTTCAACTCACCAGAAGCCTTCTGCAATGAAGGTGCAGATGTTATATAGTTCTAATGATATTAAACCTCCGATCATCAATGGCGATCTTCCTGCTAAACCCCGCGATTTTGGTATAACTTCTATTCATATCATCATCTCGATTCTTCATTGGTCAAGTTTGACTTTTTCTGTTCATACTTTTTGTTTTCCATTATTTACTTTCTGCGTGCCTGACTTTTCAGTTTAGGGGTGTTTGGGTGTGGGTTTTTAAACCTCTTAACGAGTTATTGAATAGTAATACATTTAAGGCAATTAGCTAAGTATAACGTGATGTTGTGAAATCGGAAAACCATGGTTTTTGGTTCAGGTCTTAGACGACAATAGTTTGGTCCTGAAACCATTTTCTGAGTTCGTTTCCAGCGGTTCACTTCAATTATTAGATGTGCACCTGCCTAGGGTCTAATTTTGAGTATTATATAATTAATTAATACTTTGGTGTTTCAGATTTAGTATATGATTAGGAATTGTAATCATGCTTTGCTGGTTTTGTTTGATGGTTTTAAATAATTGACTAGAAAACAAAAATTAGAATATAATTAGTGGAAACTTATATGGGAAGAATGTCCCACACCACATTTTGTCATGAAAATAATTGCTACTCACAACCTTTCTTTCTTAACCTTTACTATCAAAGAATATACATATCCATGTATGTAGACAAAAAGTGATATTGCATAATCTTTCTTGAGTGCATCAATGTTCATGGGACATGGGCTTATATTAACTTCTTTTATTTCTTTGGTTACAATTCGTTTTGAGAGCCGATTAATTCGGGTATAAAATAAATTTAGTTGCAACAAAGTTATAAGTAGGATCATATAAATTATTAATTGTGGTTGATTTATATATGGTGCAGTAACTGAAAATGACAAAAAGTTTGATTAATCGGCTATCCTTTTTAGCTCATTATGTTGTTATAAAATGAATAAATATGACACATCTGCAAACACATTGTCTCTTGTTTCTTGTTTCTTGTATGTGATATTTGGAATCTTGATTTGCAAGTGTTATATTACATTGCAGGTAGTAAAGAGGAGGTATTTTTCGACTCACAAGCATGGCTAGATTCAGATTGTGATGATGATTTCATGAGTGTTAATGGTGGTAAGATACATTTTTTCTAGATTTGACAACATGGGTAGGTCGGGTGGGTTGGTAATTGATGAAAAAGAGCCATTTATTTTAGTACAGAACTAAACGGGCTGGACCAAGTTATTTGTTCATCTATAAATTTGCCAAATTTGATTTTTTTTTTATGTAAAATTTTTCACATTTTTGTTGTTGGTTCTACTTTTGACGAGTGGTGATTATTTGTGCAGAGTTTACCCCATCAAGAGGAAATACTCCGGTCCACCATAACTTCTCTGCAGGCAACAACAGACCACCCATTTCCCCATCTCCAAATGAGCCCGAAAAGAAAATGAGACTTTCTGATCTTTTCCAAGATGGCTTAAGAGACAGCTACGATTCTGAATTTGAACAAAACGGGCCCAAATCAAAAGCTGAAAGCCCGTTAGTGCATGGTTCAAAGACAAAGAGAGAGAGGTTTGGGAGGTCTGTTCAAAATTGTTTTCCAAGTTTGATATCGAGCCGTAGCTCCTCAACAAATTCAAGGAAATTTATGAGTCCGGGCCCGGGCCCGAGCCCGAACACTGTTGTGGGGTGATGGGCTCACTAGCCATGAGCCATATTCGGGTTGAATGTATAGTAAAAAAATGTATATGTAAAGCCAAGTAAGTTGTTTTGGGGTTGATTATCAAAGATATATATGCAAGTATATGTTTTCAGAGGGAATATGTATTCGAAGATTTTTGGTTAAAAGCTTACCTCGCCTTTGGGGCGGGCTGGGTTTTGGTTATTTGGGCATAAGTGCTCTGTTTGTGTGTGTGTTCAATAACTGTCTAATTTAATAGACGACAATTTCTTAATTGACTCGTTTCTAAGGCATACTTTGGTATTAGTTATGTTCCAGATTTGTTGACACTGACACGAGTAGCAATAATGTCGCTCTGTTTTGTAGTGGGTCATTGTACTCATGTTTATTGTTGATAGAAATTGAACTCAATGTGAAAGCTCAAAATTGTAGCACATAATTATATAACATCGCAACAAACTCGTGTAGAAGGGCCTGTTATTTGACTCGAACCCATACCCTATTATTCGACCCATTAATTTGAACATAATGATAATTTCGTAATTATCGGTTGGAATCAGTTTTGGAACAGTTTCTTACCGTCCCTAGCTTCCAGGAGGTGTTCTTCATATTGAACAAGCCTTTCTTTTAGAAACTAATGTTTTCTCGATCTGGTTCACTATTTTATTTGAGGAATTAGTTCATTGCAATCATAATTTATCCAAATCATTTAACACTAATTGATGAATGCAAAAGAGATACATGGGATGCGTTTATATTGAAGGGTTTTGTAATACAAAATAAAACATTATTTAGGCGGAATTAAAACAAAACTTTTAGGCAGAGTTTGATTAGCAACAACATATAGTAAGTTAGTAACAAAAACTTTGTCAAAATTAGACATGCAATTGTAAACAAGTACCTTAAATTGCTCGTTATGATCTTCCTATGCTCAGCTTCAAATTCGACTTCTTTAGGATTCATGCTAAGATCAACAACTTGGAAAATCACCATTATGCTTATTTCCATGATCGAACTAGTGCTATAAACCATTGTAACCCTAAAGCTGGAGAAACTCATAACCCCTTTGAAGAAGAATTTCAAACTATTCGAAATCTCTATGGTTAATTCGAAACTGGCTTTGAACCTTGAGGTAGAGCATGAGCAAAAGAGAGAAGACGGGAGTGTACAGAATTCATGGGTATTATCTAGTAATGGTATGTCGTATGGAATACAATGTGATATCACATTATCACCTATACAACTTGCATTACCTTAACGTAAATGGTAAATATAGGTAAAAATGTAAACAAATTACTATGATGGTCAATGACGGATAAGTAATGAATGTGTTTCCTTGCAATGAAGAAAAAGAAAAAATCAATACTCATATCATCATGACATATATACAAAGTGCGTTCTTGAATGATTTTTTGTTGCTTTTTTTCAAATAAATTATCATTCATGTACATGATCTATTGTTGTCAGATAAATACACAGAAAGAGGAAATGGAGAAGATTTGATAGTTATAATTAACATATTGTATATTTCCCTAAGAGGAGTTCTCACATGAATGCAGTTAATTTTATGCTATGGAAATTAAATCATAGCATTAATTTACAAATTGGCATGAGTTGCAACTGCTCAAGATTCCCCTTTTCATTAATTCTCTCTCTTAATATCATATATTAATTTTGACACATATCTTGATCTAATAAGTAAAAATATAAATAGAAACAAATAATAAGAAGCAATACAAATATACAATTACTTAGACGGGTGCCAACGGAGGGTGCAGTGGTTCCGCCAGTTGCACGCCAGTTTAGCACACCATTGGCACGTCCCCGTCAGTAGTTCCGCCAGTTGGGGTTCCGCCACTTTGGAGACGAGAGAAGGGGGATGCGCCGATTGTGTGGTGGGGCCCAAAGGGGTATTTTGTGTGTGTGTGTCTTTTGTAATGGTGGGTCCCATAAAATTTAAAGAAAGTGGTATTGTTGGCATGGGTACGTCAGTTTAGTGTCGGTTGGAGAGTGAGCTGACGTGACGCTGATTTGGCAACAATTGACGGTATCAGTAGGGTGGACCATTGGGATTGGTCTTAAGTTCTTATTTGGGTGTGTGTTCATATTCCAACTACACAACATGTTGTATTACTTCATAAGGCAAGGTACATATATAGGAAACAACAAAGGACTTCATTTGTTTTAACAAATATTTACCATATAATATAACATATAAATAAACTAAAATGTTTTTTTAGAAAACTCCAAGTCGTAGAATTAACATGTAAATAATAAAATGTAATATAACAACATGGACATAACACATGGTATTGAAGCTAAATTTCAAAACAAAAACCAAACCTTAAGGCGTATAATCAAGATGACGGCATGGAGAGTGTGTTTAACAAAGAAGGCATGCTTTTCAACAACCACATTCATGGTGTCTATTAACGAACCATAGTCTAACTTTTGATGAAATTTGTAACTATTATATCTATTTTGAACAATATTTGTAATCGTTCAAAGATATATGTAATAGTTAGTTAATTGTGTGATTTATTATCTTGTTCATTTAACAAGCAATCGTTAATCTAATCTAGCTTTTACTTTTAGGATTTTAAAGACCCCATAAACATAACCGGGGTTCTCATTCCGAAATATGAGGAATCACTATTATCAGTTTATGTTCCTTGGATTCTAAAAACCGCCAGTTCAGGTAAGAACCGGTGGGTGACCACATATGCTCGCCCCTACAATTATCGTTGAATCATTCTATATAACAGTAAATATCTTCTATGTAGGAATCCTTCTATACAACATTAAAGATCTTCATCGGAATTCATAATCGGGAAATGAGATGAAAATTCAAATGTCAAAAATTTCTCAACAAATAATCTTTACATTTGGGTACTTTTACCAATTACTTCCTTCTTGTCTTCTCGGTATTCAACAAGAATGTTTTTAAGTCTTTTACAACTACAATATTGTTAGAGCAAAACACAAATCAACTTATTACTGATGCTGCAGTTAGTACTGACATACTTAGTACTGATGGGGCATAACATATTTCTACTGATGAAGTTGATACTGATGAAGACTATAACTTAGTTACTACTGATCAAGGCATATTGAAGATACTACTGATCATTAGTAGTTACTACTGACGATGTATCTGGACTTACTACTGATCACCAAGTTTACTACTGATGTTACAAACTTACTACTGGTGATTAGTTTTACTACTGACAACGCGTTTTTGAAGAATATCAAGTCCGAGATCTTCGTATAGATAGTTATAGAATGTAAATCAATGTATATTTTTATTATTCGATGTAAATCAAGTCCTAGAATAACTAGGGTAAATAGTTTAGCTTCAAGGACTATTATAAATAGTTCCTTACGAATTGTAAACGTACGTGTGTATTGTTAACTCAATAATATACATTGAAGCTTTTTGGTGAAACTGTGTTCTTAATACTTTTGAATATTATTTACAGTTCATTGTTCTTATTTACATTGATATAGTGTTGATCCGCTGCAACTTCTATATTCAATTAGATCTAAAGGTGTTTATTAACTTCTCTAATAGTTAATCGATCATGACAAGTGGTATCAGAGCACGGTGGCTCAGATCTGGAATGAAACAAGGATTTATCAATAATCACGTGAAGAATCAAGAAGTCTACGATACATAGCATATTCATATTTCTGTCGCAGTATATATATTAGAGAGGAAGCCATGGATTTAATTTAAATGGCCTCACCAGCCACAATAATCAATTTGATTTGTACGATAAAAATAAGGATGGAAGCTGCCGGTGGGGATAATAGGCATGTGGGGGCGGTACGACCACCTCCCAAAACCCTTTTTCTACAACTCAAACTATTTATTCTGAAAATCGATCTCCGATTTGGTCAAATATCACATCATCGATTCAATTTAACCAATTTCACCAAATCCCTAATTGACTGTTTCGGTTCATTGGTTCCTCAATTTATCGATCCACCTGCTCTGCTAATTCGTTAAAAAATTTCATCAAGATGGTGGATTTCATTGTGATTTACTACTGACCCTTTTCAATGAGACTCACTACTGATCTTAGTATTTCAAATACTACTGCTATAGTTCTCCATGGTAACATATCATCGTTTACTACTGATCTTAGTCAGTAGTAAACCAAAATTACTACTGATCGTGTTTCAAGTTTTATTACTGATCCAAATTGAAATATACTACTGATCAGTAGTATATCTTGATTACTACTGATGCAGTGCTCATGTTCGAATTTACTACTGATCCGTAACAAAACCGAAATTTTTACCAAGGATCAGTAGTATACATATTACTACTGCTGCGTTGACTGATCAATTATTAAACAGTATTGACCGAAAAAAATTTGAAGAAATTTTTTTTTATTTATTTTTTCTGATACATCATACTTTGGAAAGCATGTCACACACCATGCTCATTCCATACCACGGTTTATTGATCGTATTTGATAATAATGTGAAACGAATCACATTATTCACACAGGTTGAAGGCATGATAAAGATAAAGGAAAGTTTTATTTGTTACATATTTGATCTTTATCAATTGATTACAGAAGAAGAGTGATTATATTTTATTTGAAGAAGAAGTGGAAAATCTTACTACATAAGATGTTATGTATTGTTGTAACTGCAATTCAACCGAATCTTAACGAAAAGATCTGTTGAAGACTAAGATAAGAAAGTCCTTCATACAAGATATGACGTTGCTGATTACTATATTTAGACGGAATGTGATGCTTAGTTTGAGTTTCTACTTCAACTTCAAATAGAAGATAGTTGGTTTTCAATGTAATTAATATAGCCTTGAAGAACACAAGAATGATAGCACACTTTTAGGGGAAGAAAAACTGTTGATCATTCAAGGGGAAGTTCAAGTTTCTCGGATTCGTATTTGATTATGTCAAAAAGGGGAAGAGACTTGAAGATTCCTAGCTAATTCTACAAGTTTTGTCAAATCAAATAGGGGAAGATTGTTAGGAATATTATTATTAATATTCATTAAAGATTTGATTATGTCAAAACTATTAAGCTACAAGGACCTAAGTCGGTAATATGAAGTTCAAGATTTGAAAAAGATTTAGGAGATAATCATTAATGTAAAAAGATATAGTATATCTTTATTAGTTTAAAAGATTTAGTCATTATCTTTTCCTTGTAAGTCTTAGGTTCTCTATTATATAAAGAGACCTAATGACATAGAATTAGATGTTCTTGGAACCCACGTTTTAATGTGTTCGTGTGTAAAACCTAAGCCTCAAGATCGTATGATCCTGTTAACCAAAAACCGTTCTACATATTTATATGTAGAATTGGGGCTTTTAGTAATCATTGTATATAGAAGATGATGATGAAACCTTGTTTAGCTATACAAATCTGTTTATCTAATTCCGCAATTTTATGTTTTGTATATGCTTATTCCAGATCAAGAACTAACTATTCTTGAGCCTAAAGATCTACGTTTATGAAGAGTTATTCGATCTTCACAAATATATTAATAGTTTTGCCAGGGTCAAATAACACAGAATTGTTATTAAATCACAGATCTACTCACAATGAGAAGTTACAGCTGATTAACAATCTTGTGATTGATTAAGAACAATAAAACTGTAAATTATATAAGAATAATTAAGAACACAGTTTCACAAAAAGCTTCAATGTATATTATTTTGATCGATCAATACACACGTATGTTTACCGTTCATAAGGAGCTATATATAATAGTCCTTGAAGCCTAAACTTTTACCCTAGTTATTCTAGGACTATATTACAATCACATTACAATTCATATGATATTCTAAATAAATTTTCCTAAGATCTCAGACTCGATGTTCTTCATAAATAGCATCATCAGTAGTAACAACAAACTTCAGTAGTAATGCCAAGATCAGTAGGAACTTCATCATCAGTAGTAATCATATCATCAGTATCAACTCCTTAGCAGCTTTAAGTAGTTGATCAGTATTATGTGCAGCATCAGTAATAAACAAGATCAGTATTAACTCTGTTATATCCCAATAAGTTTGCATCCACCTTGTAATATACCTTCTGTTGGAACAAAACACAGATCAACTTAATACTGATGCTGCAATTATTATTGATGGGGCAGAACATGTTTACTACTGATGAAGTTGATACTGGTGAATACTATAACTTAGTTACTACTGATCAAGACTTATTGAAGATACTACTGATCAATAGTAGTTACTACTGATGATGGATCTGGACTTACTACTGGTCACCAAGTTTACTACTGATGTTATGAATTTACTACTGGTGATTACAGAATACTACTGATGAGCTTATATGGAACATATCGAGTCCGAGATCTTCGTAGAGATAGTTATAGCATGTAAATCAATGTATATCTATAGAATTAGAATGTAAATCAAGTCCTAGAATAACTAGGGTAAATAGTTTAGATTCAAGGACTATTATAAATAGTTCCTTACGAATTGTAAACGTACGTGTGTATTGTTAATTCAATAATATACATTGAAGCTTTTTGTGAAACTGTGTTCTTAATACTTTCGCATATTATTTACAGTTCATTGTTCTTAATTACATTGATATAGTGTTGATCCGCTGCAACTTCTATAGTCAATTAGATCTAAGGTGTTTATTAACTTCTCTATAGTTAATCGATCCTGACAAGTGGTATCAGAGCGTATTGGTTCTAGATCTACGATTTGTTAAGAACAACAAAAAGTTTTAATCTTTAAAACACACATTATTAATCATGACTGATAATAATGAAAGCACTCAGGCCAACAAAATTCCTATACTCACTCCCAACAACTTTGGGATGTGGAAGAATCGTATTAAGCAATACATGCTTATTACAGATTATTCTATGTGGGAAGTTGTCCTTGAAGGAAACAAAACTGGTCCTGGTCAAGCAAGCAGCTCTGCAACTGAGGCAGACAAACTTAAATGTGAGAAGGAGAAGAAGGACAAGGGAATCGAACTGAAAACTCTAAGCACTCTCTTATTGGCCATTCCTAATGACTATCAACATCTCTTTGTTGAGTATGATGATGTAAAGGTGCTTTGGGAAGCACTGGAGAAGAGATTCGTTGGGACAAAGAGTACCAAGAGGAACATGAAGTTTGTTCTTAAACAAGACTTTGAAAATTTCAAAGGAAAGCCCAATGAAACACTCACTCAAGTGTTTGACAGATTCAACAAGCTAATTGGTGAACTTAACCAAGTTGGGGTCAAGATGGATCAAGAAGATGTCAACATGAAGTTCCTAAGGTCTCTTAGTGAAGAATGGGCCATGTATACAGTGGTATATAGACAAAGAGATGCTCTAGAAGAAAAAGAGTTGGATGAACTCTACAATGATCTCAGAGTATTTGAAACTGAGGTAAACCAAAAGAACCCTTCTATTTCTTCTAATAATGCTGCATTTGTCTCTAGTACAGGTCAAGGTCAGGAAACCTTCACAGGAAAGGCTGTAGATTCTGAGGATACTGCAAGAGAATCCTTCTTCACCAGTCATGTGCATACTGCACTGATTAGTGATGACTTGGAACAATTGAATCCAGATGATCTTGAGGAGATGGATCTTAAATGGCAGATGGCTATGCTGAGCCTAAGGACAAAAAGATTCTTAAAGAGAACTGGTAGGACAAGCCTCAACTTCAACAAAGGTGACAAAGCTGGATTTGACAAAACTAAAGTCAAATGTTACAACTGTAACAACCTTGGTCACTTTGCAAAAGAATGTCCTCAGCCAGACAAAAGATCAAAATCAACTGCCCTTGTATCACAACAAGGACAAGGCTATGACTGGAGCTTCCAAGCAGAAGAGCATGCTCAAAACCAAGCTCTCATGGCCTTTACTGACAACAAAACTGAGGTAAAACCTAAACCTTGTACTTCTGAATGTGCTAAAATTGTTAAAAACTTAGAAAAAGAAAACACTAAATTAAATGAAGATTTAGCAAAAGCAGTCAGAAGAAATCATGAGTTTGATAGTGTGATTGCTGATCAAGAACATCAAATAAAGGTGTACCAGATGATTGATCAAAGGATAAAGGAAGAATTGCTTCAGGCTGTGGATGAGAAAGAATTTTATGAAATAAAAAATAAAGAACTAACAAGTAAATTAGAAGAATGTCAGCTTGAAATTGAACAAAATAAATTAACAATCAAAAAGTTTGAACGAAGCACTAAAATTCTTGATGAACTAACTAACAATCGAACTACAGAAAAAGTTGTTCATGGGGTGGGATATCATGCTGTACCACCTCCATATAAAATAATCCCACCACTTAAAAACAGTTCAGAAAGAATCATTAATGAATTAAAAACTGAAAATCAAACTCAATCACATAATGAAACATCTGAATCAAATGATTCTTCTGATGATGATCAATCAATTGAATTTACAATTTCTCAAACTGAATCACCAAAATCAATTGATACAAGTTTTCACACAGCACAAAGTCCAAATGAATCTCCTAAATATGATGCAGAAAATATACCTAAAATTCTAAAAAGGGGAAATCAAAGAAATAGGAACCAACTCTTAGAACAAAGAAAAATCATAAAGGCTCAAGATAATAAATTAAAATGTGTCATTTGCAACAAAGTAAATCATTTAGCAAAGGATTGTCACTTCAATCCAATAAACTGCAAAGAGTTAAGAGAATTTAAAATCTTTAAAGAAAAAGCAAAGACACAGAAGTTAAAAGATACTACTGGCCCTTCAGTAGTAAATAAAACAAAAATTCCAATTGCTGAAACACCAAGATTTGGAAGAAGTGCACCAAGATTTGTGCAAAACAGAAGAGTTGGAAGCCCAAAGAACAGCAATTACTTCAAGAACAATGGAAAATCTAATCAAAATAAACAATACTTTAAATTTTCCAACACCAGTAAAAACTTTACAAACTTTACTACTGGTGTTAACCCTAATTATAATGCTGTATGGTACCAGTACAAGAATACTACTGGTAAAAACCCTAATTACAAAAATACTACTGCTCCCAAACCAACTTTCAAAAATACTACTGGTGTCAACCCTAAAAACACTACTGGTCATTCTAAACATGGTAAGTACCCAAATACTACTGGTCCATCAGTAGTAAAGCATTCATAAGCTAAAAATCACGGGTATAAACCAAGATCAGTAGAAAATTCTCACACCAGTAATACTTTCAAAAGGGCAGTAGTAAAACAAAACACCAGTAATAAACAAGTATGGGTACCAAAAATATTTAAATTTAAATCCCCAAAAGCTTATTTCTTAAAGGATGAACCCAAGACATATAAAGCTTGGGTTCCCAAACTTAACTAATCATTTACTCACTTGTGCAGAGCATTCAGATCACAGAAGAAGGAAGAACATGGCATATTGATAGTGGATGCTCAAGGCACATGACTGGAAATCTGCAAATTCTTAAAGATTTCAAGTCATTTGATGGAGGATATGTGGCATTTGGTGAGAATCCACAGGGAGGTAAGATTACAGGTAAAGGTACTGTTACTAATGGCAAAATTACCTTTGATGATGTATTTTATGTAGCTGAACTAAAATACAATCTTGTCAGTGTGTCTCAAGTTTGTGATAAAAAGAACAAAATTCTTTTCACAGACATTGAGTGCATCATTCTTTCTCCTGACTTTATTTTAGATGAAAAATATGTTGTTTTAAGAACTCCAAGGAGAAACAATGTGTATTGCCTAGATATAGGGGGAGAACTCATTTCTTCAAATGAGATCAACTGTTTTATATCCAAGGCAAACACCACTGAATCAGAACTATAACATAGAAGGATGTGTCACACAAATTTCAAAAACATGAACAATTTAGTAAAAAGAAATCTGGTCATTGGACTACCTCAAAAACAATTTATGTGTGATCATCATTGTGTTGCATGCCTAAAAGGTAAACAACACAAGTCTTCTCATAAGTCCAAAACTGTAAACTCTATTTCTGTTCCTTTGCAGCTCTTACATATGGACCTATTTGGACCTACAAATGTAATGAGTATTGGAAAGAAACAATATTGTCTTGTTATTACTGATGACTTTTCCAGATATACATGGGTTTTCTTTCTCAGGACAAAGGATGAAACAAGTGAACTCATAAAGAACTTAATTGTCAAACTGGAGAACACATCTGATCAAAAAGTTAAAGCCATAAGATGTGATAATGGCACAGAATTTAAAAATACTAACTTAATTAACTTTTGTGATCTTAAAGGTATTGACAGGCAATACAACTCACCTAGAACTCCACAACAAAATGGTGTAGCTGAAAGAAGAAATAGAACCATCATTGAAGCAGCAAGATCAATGTTAGCAGATTCAAAATTACCAATCACTTTTTGGGCAGAAGCTGTTAATACTGCCTGTTATGTTCAGAACAGAGTATTAATAGTGAAGCCACATTTTAAAACACCATATGAACTTTTTAATAAAAGAAAACCTTCCATAAGTTTCCTAAAATCATTTGGGTGTCCTTGTACTATTCTGATTACAAGAGAACAAATTGGTAAATTTGACTGCAAAGCTGATGATGGAATCTTTGTGGGATATTCTACTCAAAGCAAATCATACAGAGTATTCAACAAAAGACTAAGGATAATTGAAGAAAGCATCAATGTATCCTTTAATGAAAATGTTTTTAATGAACAAGGAAATGGTCCAGATTGGCTATTTAATATAGACAATCTAACCAAATCCTTTAATTCTAACATGGACTTCAATGCAGGAAATTCAAATTGTCACACTCAAAAGGAAGGAACATCATCTGTTAATACTGGTCAAGAGGAGATGAGATACATAGTAGTTAATACTGCTCCAATAGTTAATACTGAGGACAGTAATAACTCAAATTCTGAAACCAGTAGTAACTCTGAGAATAAGGACAGTAGTAATTCAGATACTACTGATACCAGTAATAGTACTCAAAATACTACTGGTACTAACAATAACCTAGATTCTCAAGATACTACTGATACCAGTAACAACAACAACACTACTGATCTCAATGAAGACAATAGCAGTAGTAACTCTGACCAAGATGATGATGAACCAAACATCAATGAAGGATCACTAGAGGAACAACTGCCTGAGACAAATGAGTCCAATCTTGAAAATCAACTAGTAGTTGATAAAACTACAACCACAAGGACTCAGAAGAACCATCCATTAGACCTTGTTCTAAGTGATGTTAACTCACCACTACAAACAAGAAGCAAATTAAATAAAAGCTTAACTGCAAACATGTGTAACATAAGTCTAATTGCTAATAAGTGTATGTTTGAATGCTTTTTGTCTCAGGATGAACCAAAGAAGATCCAACAAGCAATGAATGACTCAAACTGGATTGAGGCAATGCAAGAGGAACTCCTTCAATTTAAGTTACAAGCTGTTTGGACACTTGTACCTCTCCCCAAGGGAAAAAGAGCCATTGGAACAAGATGGATCTTCAGAAACAAGAAAGATGAAAGAGGTATAGTGATCAAGAACAAAGCCAGACTTG
The DNA here is from genome assembly GCA_963853835.1 of Calendula officinalis. Taxonomy (NCBI): domain Eukaryota; kingdom Viridiplantae; phylum Streptophyta; class Magnoliopsida; order Asterales; family Asteraceae; genus Calendula; species Calendula officinalis. Next base: position 96,326,833 of record OY970821.1, read on the forward strand.
TAGCCCAAGGATACACTCAAGAAGAAGGAATAGACTATGATGAAGTATATGCTCCTGTTGCTAGAATTGAAGCCATAAGAATATTTCTAGCATATGCTTCATTCAAGAAGTTCAAGGTCTATCAAATGGATGTGAAGAGTGCATTCCTATATGGGAAGATTGAAGAAGAGGTCTATGTATGCCAACCTCCAGGTTTTGAAGATCCAAAACATGGTGATTATGTGTTCAAACTAGATAAAGCTCTGTATGGCCTACATCAGGTACCAAGAGCATGGTATGACACATTATCATCATACCTATTGAAGAACAACTTTAAAAGAGGAGCCATTGACAAAACTTTGTTTACAAAGAAAGTCAAAGATGATATACTACTAGTACAAATCTATGTAGATGATATCATATTTGGCTCAACCAATGATTTATTATGCAAAGAATTTGAAGAACTGATGCAGATTAAATTCAAGATGAGCTATATGGGTCCAATGAACTTCTTCCTTGGACTCCAAGTCAATCAAAGAACAAATGGTATTTTGATAAATCAATCAAAATATGTCAAAGACATCTTGGAAAAGTTTGATTTGAAAGACAGTAAAAGTGCAAGTACACCAATGGAAACACACAAACACCTACATCCTGATGTTGAGGGGGAGGATGTAGATGAACACTTATATAGATCAATGATAGGCTCTTTGATGTACTTAACTGCATCAAGACCTGACATTATGTATAGTGTCTGTGTGTGTGCAAGATATCAAGCAAGACCCAAAGAACTACACTTGCAGGCTGTTAAAAGAATATTCAGATACTTGAAAGGCAAACCATCACTAGGTCTATGGTATCCACATGATTCACCCTTTGAACTCATAGCCTACACAGATAGTGACTATGGAGGTGAATGTCAAGATAGAAAGTCCACTACTGGTGGATGTCAATTCTTTGGATCAAGACTGGTGTCATGGCAATGTAAGAAGCAAACAAATGTATCAACATCAACTGCTGAAGCAGAATATGTAGCTGCATCTGCTTGTTGTTCTCAAGTACTCTGGATTCAAAACCAGCTTCTAGACTTTGGTATCTCTATCCTTAAAACTCCTATTTTTATTGATAATCAAAGTGCTATTAGTATTGTGAACAATCCAGTAAAACACTCTAAAACCAAACACATTGAAATAAGATTTCATTTTATAAGAGATTGCAATGAAAAGAAATTAATCAAAGTTGTTAAAATTCATACTGATGATCAACTAGCAGATCTTTTTACAAAAGCATTTGATGTAGGAAGATTCAACTTCTTGGTTAGCAGTATTGGAATGATTTTGATGAATTAAAATCTCACTTAAAATCATGTGTAAAATTAGTGTTGTAAAATATTATTTATTTGTTTAAATGTTTTACTATTGGTAGATCTGTATTACTGGTTGTAGGCATGTGCACAAGATACTACTGGTGTGTATTAGGTTTACATAAATACTACTGGTAAGTCAGTACTACTGGTATTCACATATACTACTGGTCTTGTGACGTTAGTAGATACTACTGATGTTTATAGTTACTACTGATGTCAAAATCCTTAGTCACTACTGATGTTAGTAGATACTACTGACGTTTTACTACTGATATCACATTTACTACTGGTCTTTCAGAATCACAATTACCAAACTAACCCCCATGAAAATAACCGTCATGTTATGATTCGAAGGGCATTTTAGTCGTTTTGCAGGTTAAATCGAAAGATATAAAAGGCGGCAGTCGATTAATTTAGCATTATCTTCACTTCGATTTGCTAAATTCTCTCGATAAACCCTAGTTGTCGATCAAAAAAATCCTTCGTCAGTAACAAAATTCATTCCTGTTTCTCTCAAAATCAATAACAAATGGCAACTCTAAAATCTTTGAATGTTCAAACCGATCTCAAATACTCAGAATTTCACAATATGTGTGCTTTCCTAAAGAATCCCGACGGAACAAAAGATTTTCGTCCGATCGTCAAATTTTTGAGAAATTCTTATATACAGTTTGCTTTAACTGTAAAACCAAAATCATATCAACAGCACTTGGTGGATTTCTGGACCAATGCTGAACAAACAGAAGGAACAACCATATCTATGATCAAATCAAAAGTAGATGGAAAGCATATAACAGTCACAGAACAATCAATTCGACACCATCTACAACTACACGATGATTCAGGTATGTTTACTATTCCAAAGGAATACATTGCTGAAATTTTAAATAAAATGGGTTATGAGGGAAGACTGAATATAGTAACATTTCAAAAGGGTCTTCTCTCCCCACAATGGAAATTTTTAGTACATACTATTCAGCATTGTATTTCTCCTAAACGAAGTACTTGGAATGAGTTTAATAAGGCAATAGCCTCTGCTGTTGTCTGTTTATGCACAGACCAAGTATTTAATTTTTCTTACATGATTTTTGAAGGTATGTTGGGAAATCTTACTTCTTCAAAAATTTTAATGTATCCCAGATTTCTACAACATATCATAAACTGTGAATTACAAAACTTGTCAACTCCTAAAAACATTTTCATAATACCTGAGTTGAACAAGAAAGTTTTCTCAAATATGAGAAAACAATTTAAATTTTCGGGCAAGGAAACCCCTTTGTTTCCTAACATGATCAAAGATCAAACACAAATTGGAGAGGGTTCAATCATAGATACAGCCCAAGTTGAACCTCAACCCACTCCATCACCCCCAAATACAGCCCAAACACCACCCCAAATAGCCACTCAATCACCAACTCAAACAGAAGTCCTGAATGTGTCCCAGGAACTTGACATAAATCTGCAGAGTGCTACTCTTCACTCTGTGGAAGACCTACCAGATAAAACCAAACATATTTCCACAATTTATCAAAGAAAGAAAATTTCTTCAAAGGACACCAGGGGACAAATTGAGTCAAACCCCAGGCTCCAAGAGTTGTCCTCCAAGGAGGAGAGAGGACATGAGGCGAGGGCTTTCACTAATGATGCCCCAAAGGTGGGTGCACAGGACAGTGAAAACATCATTAGGACCCAGACCTCGGCAACTTTGAGTGATGACTCATTTGAGGAGTTACTCAAAGGACCCCGGTGCCAAGAAACCACAAGGGGGGACATCTCTGCTTCTTCTAGGAAGAAGAGGATGTCTAAAAGACCCAATGAATCACCAAGAAGTGATGAGGGCAGATCTATTGATTTGACGGATAGGATGGAAAACCTTCAAACCAATGTACCTGTTAGTGAGCCCGATGATCTTGCTAGATGGAGTGAGGGCAGTATTAAAATCCAACAATTGACGGAAAAAGTGGATTCTCTTGAATCCACTGTACAAAATTGTCTTACATACCTAACAAACCAAGGGAAAACTATGGCTGCAATGAAAAGGCATGTAAATACCATCAACAAACGGATGCGGTTATATGAACATAGGCTTCATCAACAAACCAAGATTATAAGAAGATTGAAAAAGAAAGTTGATGATAGTGAGGCTCCACCAGTTGAGCTCACTAAGGGGGAGAAGGACAACATACAAACCATGATTGATGAATCAATTGCAGCAGCAGCGTCCTCTCTCTTAAATTTAAAAGAAACTACTGTTGATGAAGGCCCACAAATGATGGTTACTGAAGATGAGCCTATTACTACTGCTCCTATGGAAGATCAAGCTGAAAAAGAAGTATCAGTAGTAAAACCTACTACTGATATCATAGCAGTAGTAAATGAAGAAAAGGCAGCAAACACTACTGATGCCCTATCAGTAGTAATCTCTGAAGACATACCAGTAGTAACTACCTTGGTTACTACTGATGACATTATTGAGCTGCCACCACTACTAGAACCTAAAGTGATACTTCCACCATCTCCAAAAAGAAAAACAACACAAATGGTGGTGAAAGATATTGATGATGATATAAATTGGTTAGAAGTTGATGAATGCTCCCTGCCTCCACATCCTAAAATACTTCCCATATCACAGATACACTACTATGGTCCCAAATTTGTTATTGAATCTGAACCAAATATGAAGAAAGACAACTACATAGGAAAGGGAAAGGAAGTTGCTGATGAAGACCAACCTAACAGAGCACAAGGTCATGAAATGGTCAACAAAATCAACTATGCCAAATCAGCCAAACAGGATAGGTGGAAGGTTAAGAGAGCAAAATATTTAAAGAAGGTTGAAGTCTCTCTAGCACATGAAAACAAAAGATTAGCAGAAAGGGCTAGAATATTGAGACAACCATTCACAGAAATCAAATTGGCAGATATAGCAGATATATCAAAACTGCCACAATTTCAACAAAAGGTCAAAACTAAACAAGTTGCTGAAACAAGAAAAGAACTACAAAGAAAAGAACTAGAAAAATTTAGGCAACTTGAATATGAAACACTAGAACTTCTTGAAGCACAAGTACAAGAATGCAAAGAGCAGAAGGCTGATATGCCAGAACAATTTGCAGAGAAAAAGAAAGAAATGATCACATTCTTGAAATCAAGAGGTCACAACACAAAGGCCTTTGGAAGAATGAAGTTGATCAATTTAATTGAAAAGTACTGTGTAGAGAAGAAGAAGGATCTTACTGAACAAGATATTAATGAGAAGTACACCACTAAACTCAAACAGATAGACTCCAAAGAAATGAAAGAAAGAAAAACAATAACTGGAGAATCATCTGGTGTATCCTCTCAAACTTCAAAGAAAAGGAAGACAATTACTTCTGAACTTGAACAACCAAAGAAGAAATTACAAATGGTTCAAGTTTATGATCTTCCTATTGCTCCCCTACAAAATAATCCAATCATCAACTGGAGATATATAGATGATATAATTGAGATTATCAGAGAAGATAAGGTCACTCAAAGATTCAGAGCTTGGAAACCTTTGGTCATGTCCCTAACCAGAAGTGACATTATCAAAATGTTAATCATTGGTAAACCAAGAATGACTAATAAAATCTGGAAGAATTCAGCTGCAGGTTATCTTACTGAAATGATTGATGCTGCTTTCTATCCAGAAAATTATCCAGAGAAGTATACAAATCCAGAGAATGTTCAAGCCTGGAATGTGCTACCAACTGTCAACATGTACTTCTTTGAATATACAAGTAAGAAATGTGACTTATTTCTTTATGAGAAAGAGTATCCTCATTCTGAGAAAACTCTTTATCAACTATGGTGCATGAATTTTATTAAACCACATGATGCTGTGATGCTCCAAAACAAATTGAATGAATTTGTTAAAAGAATCAGCAAATATATTATTGCACAAAGGAATAAAAGGAACCAACAGACTTTAGAAGGTGATCAGAGAAGAGCAAAGTTGTTGGAAGAAAAGGAAAAGAAAAGGTGAATAAAAACTTGATTGATTGAAAGAAAATCAATAAGTTTAGGGGGAGATTGTTGGAACAAAACACAAATCAACTTAATACTGATGCTGCAGTTAGTATTGATGGGGCAGAACATGTTTACTACTGATGAAGTTGATACTGGTGAATACTATAACTTAGTTACTACTGATCAAGACTTATTGAAGATACTACTGATCAATAGTAGTTACTACTGATGATGGATCTGGACTTACTACTGGTCACCAAGTTTACTACTGATGTTATGAATTTACTACTGGTGATTACAGAATACTACTGATGAGCTTATATGGAACATATCGAGTCCGAGATCTTCGTAGAGATAGTTATAGCATGTAAATCAATGTATATCTATAGAATTAGAATGTAAATCAAGTCCTAGAATAACTAGGGTAAATAGTTTAGCTTCAAGGACTATTATAAATAGTTCCTTACGAATTGTAAACGTACGTGTGTATTATTAATTCAATAATATACATTGAAGCTTTTTGTGAAACTGTGTTCTTAATACTTTCGCATATTATTTACAGTTCATTGTTCTTAATTACATTGATATAGTGTTGATCCACTGCAACTTCTATAGTCAATTAGATCTAAGGTGTTTATTAACTTCTCTATAGTTAATCGATCCTGACACCTTCAGCTAATGAAACTTATTGTATGATATATGTATCAGTTGGATGTCGTCAAGTGATGGCTATACCGTGTATCTAATCACTAATATTAGTCTTGGAGGCTAACGGCATGGATCGTTGTATTTTGTTATTTGGTGTTCCTTGTATCTATTTTAGCATCCTACTATTATTATATATGTGGTATTTTGGAAATTATATGACGTAAAGGAAGAAACGAAAAGAGAAATGGTTAATTTAAAGATAATATGCTCGCATCATCCTATGTTTTTTACATTGGCATGCATATTCTTACTTACTCTACCCTACACAATCATTCACTTCTCATGCGACGGACAATGTATTATTTCCATGAATACAACATTATCTCATGAGTATACAAACAAAATTACATACGTGAATGTGAGCGTAAACGCATACATTTTATCTCTATCCGTTCAAGAAAACACAACTTTTGTCAAACTTTTAAATATATCTTAAAATACATATTTATCATATTTTTTATGAGTTTTTTTTTCAAACTTAATACTTTGTATAAAAGACAAAAAAAAAAAACTAATCTTAAATGATTTTTTTTAACGGTAAGTTAGTGGTTCGAGCTTAGACAGTGACATCCACAAGGGGCAGTATGTCTTCCCTCGAACCCACGTATGTGGAATAAACCTCACCACTTTTTAATCTTCAAATTTTACCTCCAACAAGACTTGAACCCAATAACTCTTTAAGGAAAACCCAAGGCTATCATTACTGGCCAATAGATCTAGATCAATTGGTTTAAATGAGTCTATCTTTTTTTTTTTGAAGGAAAAATCTAATTTACTCCTAAATAACCATATATGTCCACAATGGGACTCGAACCCTCAACCACTAGGTTGGAGGGCAAACACCTTACCGCTAGGCTATTGGCCCTTTGGTTTAAATGAGTCTATCTAACTTATGTTTTAAGGATATGAGTTAAGAGACATTTAAGGAGATTCAAATTTTTTAAAGGGTTTTTTTAACTCATGCCCTAAGGGCATGAGATAAAAGCATTTATTGATTTTACAATTACCATTTATCTTGCAAAATGTATTTAATCGTTGTTAAAATTAGACTCTATTTAATGTATTTTACAATATATTAGGAAAATTTTTGTTCATTTAATGCTCCTTAAATCATGCCCTTAGGGCATGAGTTAGCCAAACCTTTTTTTAAATGATTGAAAATGCATTTTATATATCTCATAAATGTACAAAAAAATAGGCTTGATTGATGGTTACTTACGCAATTTAGGAAATTTGAAAATAATTAATACATCTTAACTAATGCTACTCATCATAAATTTATAGGAGCAACTGAACAAGCCGATTGCGTACGGGCCTTTGTAAGTGATTAGCACGAATTAAGACGTGTATAAAGAACTTGTTCATTAATAAATATCTCCACCACTAACTATCTCCTAAAATGTTGTGCCCAACACAAATGAGAACTTTATTTAGGGACGGAGGGAGTAGTTCGTAATAAAGATAAAAAATTAAAGTGATCCTAATGACCATTTTCCCTTCTGTCAGTGCGAAAAAAGGCTCAACTTTTTCCTAAATTTCAGTTGAGAGCTCGCCAAGGAAACTCGAAATTTTCAAAATTTGTTCACACTCTGACATTACCACTATAAATACTGTTTTGTTTTGCTTTGTAATACTAGTAATAGGATAACAGAATCCTAAGTTTCTCTCATTATCTTCTCCGAACAAGTAATGGGTGTCTTTAAATTTGTGATTCTATTATGCCTCACTGTAACTGTAGTGCTGTTGATTCAACCTTACTCAGCTTTCGGATCAAGAAAACTCAGCTCCGTCATCACCAACCCTCCGCCGCTCGGAATATGCGCCTCCGCCGTCACCACATATGGTTACAAGTGTCAAGAAATTGATGTGCGGACGGACTGGCTTTTATTATTTAATTTAATGGCAATGAATTGAATATGTGGTTTCTAATTACGAATTCCGTTTGTATATATATTGTCAGGTGACAACGGAAGATGGATACATATTGAGCGTTCAAAGAATTCCGGAGGGTAGAAGCGGCGCCGGCGCCGGTGGGAGGAACAGACAACCGGTGTTGTTGCAACACGGAGTTCTAGTGGTAATTTTATAATTAGACCGCTCACAAGCACACACAGACATCATCATTTGCAGGTTTATATATCAATTTTTACTTGTAAACGTCAAAAAGGTTTTTTGTCGCGTCGTCTAAGTTACACTTTTAGCCCCCATCTTTCACAGTTTGCTTTTTGATCTTTATTTAATAAGAAGTCACAATTACAGATCTAAATAACTATTGATTGATAATGTGTACATATATCGTTTACGTGTTTAAAAAATAACACTAAACTTAACCAGATCGATACTGGCATGCTATATCTTCATATTTGGATAACTTTAATGTAATATTTTAAATACTTAGGTGACTCGCCTTACCTACAATGTCTTTTTTTGTGTAATTTTTCACTTTAAAAAAGTTTTAGAAACCAAAAGTCGGCGTGTGTAGAATAAGACACGCATAGAAGATGAGATACTGTGTTTTACTTCGTTTCGTCCCATGATGTTTTTTTTTCTTTTCTTTTTCACTTTATTTATTGAATTTAGGATAACTCAAGAAAATGGCATGTTGCCACCTCATTAGTCATTCCATAGTTTTGTCTGGCAGGTTGGGTATGTCAATATTAGGCTCGGAATTTGGCTATACATCCACCGTTATAAAAAAATATTTATCTCATCATAATAACAATTCTTTTGTCTATATTATGAAATATGGTATGCAATATCTATATTGATTGATATCATTTTCTTTGTTTAACTATTAGTACTTTAGGTATTTGATAGATGATCAAATATCGAGTTGTTAAGTTAGAATTGTTTTTATTTTTTACACTTTTGATTTAAATATATATAATAATAAAAATTAACTTCCAGTAATTAATTATTTCAAGTATCACTATGTATTTATCAATAGTTTTAATGAGACTCTTATTAACACATGGAATTTTTGATATTGACCGGTCAATGTTTTTATGGGCTCCATTTTGTCCTTTGGCCCAATAATTCCAACAACCCGTGATGGGATCTTCAGCTTTGAGCATAGCCATCATACTCTGCCCACTCAAGTACTTAACTATTTAAAATTTGTTATAAACTCCCATTAACTTTTCTCTTTAATTCCGTCACAAATATTTATGTATATAACAGTGCACAATTTTAATATGGGGAGTGATTTTTCTACCCTAACTTTTAATGTATGTACCACAAATTTTAATATGGGGAGTGATTTAATATGGATGCAGGATGGAATGACATGGCTGTTAAATTCTCCTGAGCAATCTCTGGCCTTGATCTTGGCCGATCACGGTTATGATGTATGGATTGCCAACACCAGAGGAACCTCATTTAGCCGACGACATGTTTCTCTTGATCCCGACACACCCGTATGTACTATGTCACATTTTTTTAAATATTTTTTTACCTATATAGATTAAAGGAAAATGATAAGCTAAAATTAATGTAGAGACAACTCCTTGAATTTTAGGATCATTACTCCATAAATAAATGTACAATCCTTTTATGCATGTTAGAGACAAACCTAATTAAATAATCACATTATCTGATTGTCTATTTTCACGTATATATATATATATATATATTTCATAGGCATTCTGGGATTGGTCATGGGATGAAATCGCTGCTCGTGACTTGCCTGCTGTTATCGGTTATATCTTCCAACAAACTAACCAAAAGATACACTATGCCGGACATTCATTGGTAACTAAACCATCTAGTGACTAAAATAGTGTCGGATAATATGGTTATAGCGACGGATGTTTGTTGCACAGTGACAAACTAATATATAGATGTTGTTTTTGTACTATTTTATGTACTAAAGTACACTTCCACCTAATTATGAAGTACAAAGTTTTATGATATTATGTTACACCAATTGTAGGGAACTTTAATTGCTTTGACATCTTTTTCGGAGGGCAAACAAATAGACAAGATTAAATCAGCTGCATTGTTGAGCCCCATCGCTTATTTGAGCCACATAAAATCACCGCTTGGTGTTTACGCTGCAAAAGTCTTCGTTGGTGAGGTTAGTTTCCGTTAATTAATTATTCAAAACGTTTTCATTTAATTTCATATAAAAAAGTTAAATTTCTCTACAGGTTACTATAGCATTTGGTCTTGCAGAGTTCAATCCAAAAGGGTGATTAAACTAATTGTAGTTATGCTTTTTAATTTCTGATGACAATAATAATAAACATACCGTCTCGATATTAAACTTACAGTGATGACGTCAGCCGTTTCCTCAAAAGCCTATGTGCAGATCCAAAGGTTAATTGTTATGACTTAATGTCTGCCATTACAGGTTAGCAAAGATAGTGTTCAATCAATTTACTCTGTTTATAATTTGGGTATTATATATTTTGTTAATTAGTATAATGGCTATTTAATTTCAAAGGTAAAAATTGCTGCCTGAATTCCTCAACCGTCGAAATTTTCTTAAGAAACGAGCCTCAGTCTACCTCGACTAAGAACATGGTTCATTTGGCTCAAAGTATGTTCGGTCGTTCGTTTATATTTATATTTTGTTCATGGCTAAATCGAATTCATAAAACTCGATATATTGAAGTATATATTTTTGTAGGTATTAGAGATGGGGGTTTAACGAAATATAACTATGGAACACCTGCCTTTAATATGGAACATTATGGTGCACCAAAGCCTCCGATTTATAACCTGTCAAACATTCCAAATGATTTCCCGTTGTTTCTAAGCTATGGTGGTCAAGATGTTCTCTCGGATCCTACGGATGTGGCGGCTTTGCTTGATGATCTCAAGATGCATGATGAAGGGAAGATTAGTGTGCAATATATCAAAGACTATGCTCATGCTGATTTTATTATGGGCGTAACGGCTAAAGATGTTGTTTATGACAAAATCATCTCCTTTTTTCAACGAAACCAATAGGGATGTTAAAATTTCGTCTCACCGTTGTTATTTTGATTTCTAAATGACAATAAATAAATAAAAAGTTAGCACACGTCACATGCATCAGTTGATAATGGAACAAACACAATAGTGTATATGCTTCGTTCAAATGAATTGAGATATAAAAAAATATATACAATATAGTAAAGAATATATAAGTTTGAGTTTGATCGAGGGGTGGACCTAGTATGATGCACGAGGTTGCCAGTTTAAACCCTGATTTTTTTGCACATAATGTTAAAAAAAATTAGTTTTTTTAAATATATTTAGTGTAGGTGACACCCCTGAGGAAAAAATGTGCAACCGGTGACACTCCTCATGTTTATTCCTGGGTCCGCCACTGGTTTGATTCCTTATGGGTAAACATTTACTAGATGGACTGATGAATATTCAGAAACGACCCCATCAAGTTGTTAAGTCGACCAAAACTCTGCCAAGGAATCAAGGTCAAGTCCGTGCTAGGACAAGGGTGAAAGTGTGGGGTTTCTTTTATTTAAAAATTAAAATAAAAATTTAGTAACAATCGATTTATTTTGGGACATTGTAAAGTTGCAATCATTAATTACTCCATTTTTTTTATTATAAAGTTAGCCGAAAGCATGCAACACCAAACTCATTTATGATAAGTTTCAAAGGCAAGCAAAGACTTTTAACAACCGTATAAATATTTTGCTTAAGGCACAATTTATCTGACTATTGATTTAACATTAACCTACCAAATCCCATATTTAATATGTTAAAAAAATGAAATTACAATTATACCATGATTGGCAACACAACAAACCACAAATCAATCATGCCAATCCAAAGGGCAAATTGGTAATTGAAGGTTAACTATCTGTGTATCTGTATGTGCATTTGGTACAAGGTTGTAGTATATATATACATACACAAGGATTGCTGGTTACATACACAAATCATTCGATCAAACAAAAATGGAGAGGAGTGCATATAACATGTTATTTTTTGTGGGCTGTGTTGGAATATTGCTAATGTTATCAAAACAAGGCTCAGCCGAACAACATGTCGTTGGAGGGAAACAGGGGTGGGATGAATCCACAGATTTTGACACCTGGGCATCAGGTCAAACTTTCAAGGTCGGCGACACACTCGGTAAGCTAAAGCTTTATTATAATTGTCAGGATCGATTAACTATAGACAAGTTAATAAACACCTTAGATCTATTTGATGATAGAAGTTGCAGCGGATCAACACTATATCAATAATTAAGAACGATGAACTGTATGAACAATATGAGAAATATTAAGAACACAGTTTCACAAAAAGCTTCAATGTATATTATTAAGTTAACAATACACACGTACGTTTACAATTCGTAAGGAACTATATATAATAGTCCTTGAAGCTAAACTATTTACCCTAGTTATTCTAGGATACGATATACATCTAATTATAAACGATATACATTGATTTACATTCTATAACTATCTCTGCGAAGATCTCGGACTTGATATGTTCCATAAACGCGTATCAGTAGTAAAACCAATCACCAGTAGTAAATAAGTAACATCAGTAGTAAACTTGGTGATCAGTAGTAAGTCCAGAAACCAACGTCAGTAGTAACTACAATGATCAGTAGTATCTTCAATCTTTGTATGATCAGTAGTAACTAAGTTATAGAGAACACCAGCATCAACTTCATCAGTAGTAAATGTTTCTGCCCCATCAGTAATAAACATAATTATTACCAACTGCAGCATCAGTACTAAGTTGATCTGTGATTTGCTCTAACAATCTCCCCCTAAACTTATTGATTATCCTTTAATCAATCAAGTTTCTTATTTACTTCTTCTTTTTCTTTTCTTCCAACAACTTTGCTCTTTTCTTATCACCTTCTAAAGTCTGTTGGTTCCTTTTATTCCTTTGTGCAATGATATATTTGCTGATTCTTTTAACAAATTCATTCAATTTGTTTTGGAGCATCACAGCATCATGTGGTTTAATAAAATTCATGCACCATAGTTGATAGAGAGTCTTCTCAGAATGAGGATACTCTTTCTCATAAAGGAATAAGTCACATTTCTTACTTGTATATTCAAAGAAGTACATGTTGACAGTTGGTAGCACATTCCAAGCTTGAACATTTTCTGAATCTGTGTACTTCTCTGGATAATTTTCTGGATAGAAAGCAGCATCAATCATTTCAGTAAGATAACCTGCAGCTGAATTCTTCCAGTTCTTCTTAGTCATTCTTGGTTTACCAATGATCAACATCTTAATAATGTCACTTCTGGTTAGGGACATGACCAAAGGTTTCCAAGCTCTGAATCTTTGAGTGACCTTATCTTCTCTTATAATCTCAATCATATCATCTATGTACCTCCAGTTGATGATTGGATTATTTTGTAGGGGAGCAATGGGGAGATCATGAACTTGAACCATTTGTAATTTTTTATTTGGTTGATCAAGTTCTGAAGCAATTGTCTTTCTTTTCTTTGATGTTTGAGAGGATACACCAGATGATTCTCCAGATATTGTTTTTCTTTCTTTCATTTCTTTGGAGTCTATCTGTTCAAGTTTAGTGGTGTACTTCTCATTACTATCTTGCTCAGTAAGATCCTTCTTCTTCTCTACACAGTACTTTTCAATTAAATTGATCAGCTTCATTCTTCCAAATGCCTTTGTGTTATACCCTTTTGATTTTAAGAATGTGATCATTTCTTTCTTTTTCTCTGCAAATTGTTCTGGCATATCAGCCTTTTGCTCTTTGCATTCTTGTACTTGTGCTTCAAGAAGTTCTATTGTTTCATGTTCAAGTTGCCTAAATTTTTTCAGTTCTCTTCTTTGTAATTCCTTTCTTGTTTCAGCAACTTGTTTAGATTTGATCTTCTGTTGAAATTGTGGCAGTTTTGATATATCTGCTATATCTGCCAATTTGATTTCTGTGAAAGGTTGTCTCAATATTCTAGCCCTTTCTGCTAATCTTTTGTTTTCATTTGCTAGAGAGACTTCAACCTTCTTTAAATATTTTGCTCTCTTTACCTTCCACCTATCCTGTTTGGCTGATTTGGCATAATTGATTTTGTTGACAATTTCATGACCTTGTGCTCTGTTGGGTTGGTCTTCATCAGCAACTTCTTTTCCCTTTCCTATGTAATTGTCTTTCTTCATATTTGGTTCAGATTCAATAACAAATTTGGGACCATAGTAGTGTATCTGAGATATGGGAAGTATTTTAGGATGTGGAGGCAGGGAGCATTCATCAACTTCTAACCAGTTGATATCATCATCAATATCTTTTACCACCATTTGTGTTGTTGTTGTTCTTTTTGGAGATGGTGGAAGTATCACTGTAGGCTCTAGTAGTGGTGGCAGCTCAATAATGTCATCAGTAGTAACTAAGGTAGTTACTACTGGTATGTCTTCAGAGATTACTACTGATAGGTCATCAGTAGTGTTTGCTGCCTTTTCTTCATTTACTACTGCTGTTATATCAGTAGTAGGAGTTACTACTGGTATGTCTTTTTCAGCTTGTTTTTTAGTAGGAGCAGTAGTAATTGGCTCTTCTTCTGTAATCATCATCTCTGGGCCTTCATCAACTTCTGTTTCTTTTAAATTCAAGAGGGAGGAAGCTGCTGCTGCAATGGATTCATCAATCATTGTCTGTATGTTATCCTTCTCCCCCTTAGTGAGCTCAACTGGAGGAGCCTCACTATCATCAATCCTCTTTTTCAATTTTCTGATAAGCTTTGATTGTTGATGAAGCCTAAGTTCATATTGTCTCATTCTTTTGTTGATGATATTGACATTTCTTTTCATAGCAGCCATAGTTTTTCCTTGATTTGTTTGGTAATAAAGACAATCTTGTACAGTGGATTCCAAGGAATCCACTTTAGCCGTCAATTGTTGGATTTTAATACTGCCCTCACTCCATCTAGCAAGATCATCGGGCTTACTAACAGGTACATTGGTTTTAAGGTTTTCCTTCCTTTCCATCAATTTCACAGATCTGCCCTCATCACTGCTTGGTGAGTCATTGGGTCTTTTAGACATTCTCTTCTTCCTAGAAGAAGCAGAGATGCCCCCCCTTGTGGTTTCTTGGCACCGGGGTCCTTTGAGTAACTCCTCAAATGAGTCATCACTCAAAGTTGCCGAGGTTTGGGTCCTAATGATGTTTTCACTGTCCTGTGCACCCACCTTTGGGGCATCAGTAGTGAAAGCCCTCCCCTCATGTCCTCTCTCCTCCTTGGAGGACAACTCTTTGAGCCTGGGGTGTGACTCGATTTGTCCCCTGGTGTCCTTTAAAGATTTCTTTCTTTTATAGATTGTAGATATATGTTTGGTTTTGTCTGGTAGGTCTTCTACAGAGTGAAGAGTAGCACTCTGCAGATTTATATCAAGTTCCTGGGACACATTCAGGACTTCTGTTTGAGTTGGTGATTGAGTGGCTATATGGGGTGGTGTTTGGGCTGTATTTGGGGGTGATGGAGTGGGTTGAGGTTCAACTTGGGTTGTAGCAATGGTTGAACCTTCTCCAATATTGGGTTGATCTTTGATCATGTTTGGAAACAAAGGGGTTTCCTTCCCTGAAAATTTAAATTGTTTTCTCATATTTGAGAAAACTTTCTTGTTCAACTCAGGTAATACAAAAATGTTTTTAGGAGTTGACAAGTTTTGTAATTCACAGTTTATGATATGTTGTAGAAATCTGGGATACATTAAAAATTTAGAAGAACTAAGATTTCCCAACATACCATCAAAAATCATATTAGAAAAATTGAATACTTGGTCTGTGCATAAACATACAACAGCAGATGCTATTGCCTTGTTAAACTCATTCCAAGTACTTCTTTTAGGAGAAATACAATGCTGAATGGTATGAACCAGAAATTTCCATTGTGGGGATAGAAGGCCTTTTTGAAAAGTTACAATATTAAGTCTGCCTTCATACCCCATTTTATTTAAAGTATCAGCAATGTATTCCTTAGGAAGAGTATACATACCTGAATCATCATGAAGTTGTAGATGATGTCTGATTGATTGTTCAGTTACAGTGATGTACTTTCCATCTACTTTCGATTTTATCATTGATGATGTGGTTCCTTCTGTTCGCTCAGCATTGGTCCAGAAATCCACCAAGTGCTGTTGATATGCCTTCGGCTTTACAGTTAAGGCAAACTGTATATACGAATTTCTCAAGAATTTTACGATTGGACGGAAATCTTTTGTTCCGTCGGGATTTTTTAAAAATGCAACCATGTTGTGAAATTCTGAGTATCTGAGATCGGTTTGCACATCGAGAGCTTGTAAAGTTGCCATTGTTGTTGAGATTTTGCAAGAATTTTGTTAAAGATGAAGGGTTTTTGATCGTAAACTAGGGTTTATCGAAAGGTGTTTAGAGAATCGAAGTGAAGATAATGCTAAATTAATCATCTGCCGCCTTTTATATCTTTCGATTAAACCTGCAAAACTACGAAAATAGCCTTCGAATCATAACATAACGGTTATTTTCATGGGGGTTAGTTTGGTAATTGTGTTTATGAAAGACCAGTAGTAAATAAGATATCAGTAGTAAAACGTCAGTAGTATCTACTAACATCAGTAATGACTAAGGATTTTGACATCAGTAGTAATTAAAGACATCAGTAGTAACCATTACCACACAAGACCAGTAGTATATGTGAATACCAGTAGTACTGACCTACCAGTAGTATCCATGTAAACCTAAAATGCACCAGTAGTAATGAACTATCAGTAGTATTTTGTGCATAACATAATTTTAAGTGAGATTTTAAGTTATTAAAATCATTCCAATACTACTGACCAAGAAGTTGAATCTTCCTACATCAAATGCTTTTGTAAAAAGATCTGCTAATTGATCATCAGTATGGATTTTAACTACTTTGATTAATTTCTTTTCATTACAATCTCTTATAAAGTGAAATCTTATTTCAATGTGTTTAGTTTTTGAATGTTTTACTGGATTATTCACAATACTAATAGCACTTTGATTATCAATAAAAATAGGAGTTTTAAGGATAGAGATACCAAAGTCTAGAAGTTGATTTTGAATCCATAGTACTTGAGCACAGCAAGCAGATGCAGCTACATATTCTGCTTCAGCAGTAGATGTTGATACATTTGTTTGCTTCTTACATTGCCATGACACTAGTCTTGATCCAAAGAATTGACATCCACCAGTAGTGGACTTTCTATCTTGACATTCACCTCCATAGTCACTATCTGTATAGGCTATTAGTTCAAAGGGTGAGTCATGTGGATACCATAGACCTAGTGATGGTTTGCCTTTCAAGTATCTGAATATTCTTTTGACAGCCTGCAAGTGTAGTTCTTTGGGTCTTGCTTGATATCTTGCACACACACAAACACTATACATAATGTCAGGTCTTGATGCAGTTAAGTACATCAAAGATCCTATCATTGATCTATATAAGTGTTCATCTACATCCTCCCCCTCAACATCAGGATGTAGGTGTTTGTGTGTTTCCATTGGTGTACTAGCACTTTTACTGTCTTTCAAGTCAAACTTTTCCAAGATGTCTTTGACATATTTTGATTGATTTATCAAAATACCATCAGTTCTTTGACTGACTTGGAGTCCAAGGAAGAAGTTCATTGGACCCATGGAGCTCATCTTGAATTTAATCTGCATCAGCTCTTCAAATTCTTTGCATAATAAATCATTGGTTGATCCAAAGATGATATCATCTACATAGATTTGTACCAGTAGTATATCATCTTTGACTTTCTTTGTAAACAATGTTTTATCAATGGCTCCTCTTTTGAAATTGTTCTTTAATAAGTATGATGATAGTGTGTCATACCATGCTCTTGGTGCCTGATGTAGACCATATAGAGCTTTATCCAATTTAAACACATAATCACCATGTTTTGGATCTTCAAATCCTGGAGGTTGGCAAACATAAACTTCTTCTTCAATCTTCCCATACAGGAAAGCACTCTTCACATCCATTTGATAGACTTTAAACCTTTTGAATGAAGCATATGCTAGGAATATTCTTATTGCTTCAATTCTGGCAACAGGAGCATACACTTCATCATAGTCTATACCTTCTTCTTGAGTGTATCCTTGGGCTACAAGTCTGGCTTTATTCTTGATCACTATCCCTCTTTCATCTTTCTTGTTTCTAAAGATCCATCTTGTTCCAATGGCTCTTTTTCCTTTGGGTAGAGGTACAAGTGTCCAAACAGCTTGTAATTTAAATTGAAGGAGTTCCTCTTGCATTGCCTCAATCCAGTTTGAGTCCTTCATTGCTTGTTGGATCTTCTTTGGTTCATCCTGAGACAGAAAGCATTCATACATACATTCATTAGCAATTAAACTAATGTTACACATATTTGCAGTTAAGCTTTTATTTAATTTGCTTCTTGTTTGAAGTGGTGAGTTAACATCACTTAGAACAAGGTCTAATGGATGGTTCTTTTGAGTCCTTGTTGTTGTAGTTTTATCAACCACTAGTTGATTTTCAAGGTTGGACTCATTTGCCTCAGGTAGTTGTTCTTCTTGAGATCCTTCATTGTCATTAGTATTTGGTTCATCATTATCTTGGTCAGAGTTACTACTGCCATCATCTTCATTGAGATCAGTAGTATTGAAGTTGTTACTGGTATCAGTAGTATCTTGAGAATCTAGGTTATAGTTGGGACCAGTAGTATTTTCAGTACTATTACTGGTACCAGTAGTAATGGAATTACTACTGACCTCATTCTCAGAGTTACTACTGCTTTCAATATTTGAGTTCTTACTGACATCAGTATTAACTATGGGAGCAGTATCAACAACTATGTATCTCATCTTTTCTTGACCAGTATAAACAGATGATGTTCCTTCCTTTTGATTAAGACAATTTGAATTACCTGCATTGAAATTCATATTAAAATTAAAGGATTTGGTTAGATTGTCTATGTCAAATAGCCAATCTGGACCATTTCCTTGTTCATTAGGTACATTTTCATTAAAGGATACATTGATGCTTTCTTCAATTATCCTTAGTCTTTTGTTGAATACTCTGTATGATTTGCTTTGAGTAGAGTATCCCACAAAGATTCCATCATCAGCTTTGCAGTCAAACTTACCAATTTGTTCTCTTGTAATCAAAATAGTACAAGGACAACCAAATGATTTTAAGAAACTTATAGAAGGTTTTCTTTTATTGAAAAGTTCATATGGTGTTTTAAAGTGTGGCTTCACTATTAATACTCTGTTTTGAACATAACAAGCAGTATTAACAGCTTCTGCCCAAAAAGTAATTGGTAATTTTGAGTCTGCTAGCATTGATCTTGCTGCTTCAATGATGGTTCTATTCCTTCTTTCAGCTACACCATTTTGTTGTGGAGTTCTAGGTGAGCTGTATTGCCTGTCAATACCTTTAAGATCACAAAAGTTAATTAGGTTAGTATTTTTAAATTCTGTGCCATTATCACATCTTATGGCTTTCACTTTTTGATCAGATGTGTTTTCCAGTTTAACAATTAAGTTCTTTATGAGTTCACTTGTTTCATCCTTTGTCCTGAGAAAGAAAACCCATGTATATCTGGAAAAGTCATCAGTAATAACAAGACAATATTGTTTCTTTCCAATACTCATTACATTTGTAGGTCCAAAAAGGTCCATATGTAAGAGCTGTAAAGGAACAGAAATAGAGTTCACAGTTTTGGACTTATGAGAAGTCTTGTGTTGTTTACCTTTTAGGCATGCAACACAGTGATGATCACACATGAATTGTTTTTGAGGAAGTCCAATGACCAGATTTCTTTTTACTAAATTATTCATGTTTTTAAAATTTGTGTGACACATCCTTCTATGCCAAAGTTCTGATTCAGTGGTGTTTGCCTTGGATATAAAACAGTTGACCTCATTTGTAGAAATGAGTTCTCCCCCTATATCCAGGCAATACACATTGTTTCTCCTTGGGGTTCTTAAAACAACATATTTTTCATCTAAAATAAACTCAGGAGAAAGAATGATGCACTCAATGTCTGTGAACAGAATCTTGTTCTTTTTATCACAAACTTGAGACACACTGACAAGATTGTATTTTAGTTCAGCTACATAAAATACATTATCAAAGGTAATTTTTCCATTAGTAACAGTACCTTTACCTGTAATCTTACCTCCTTTTGGGTTCTCACCAAAAGCCACAAATCCACCATCAAAGGACTTGAAATCTTTAAGAATTTGCAGATTTCCAGTCATGTGCCTTGAGCATCCACTATCAATATGCCATGTTCTACCTTCTTCTGGGATCTGAATGCTCTGCACAAGAGAGTAAAGGATTAGTTAAGTTTGGGAACCCAAGCTTTATATGTCTTGGGTTCATCCTTTGAGAAATGAGCTTTTGGGGATTTAACTTTAAAGACTTTTGGTACCCATACTTGTTTATTACTGGTATTTTGTTTTACTACTGTCCTTTTGTAGTTATTACTGGTGTGAAAATTTCCTACTGATCTTGGTTTATACCCATTGTTTCTAGCTTTTGAATACTTTACTACTGATGGACCAGTAGTATTTGGGTACTTATCATGTTTAGAATGACCAGTAGTGTTTTTAGGGTTAACACCAGTAGTGTTTTTGAAATTTGTTTTGGGAGCAGTAGTATTTTTGAAATTAGGGTTATTACCAGTAGTATTCTTGTACTGGTACCATACAGCATTATAATTAGGGTAAACACCAGTAGTAAATTTGTTAGAGTTTCTACTGGTGTTGGAAAATTTAAGATATTGTTTATTTTGATTGGATTTTCCATTATTTTTGAAGTAATTGCTGTTCTTTGGGCTTCCAGTTCTTCTGTTTTGAACAAACCTTGGTTTACTTCTTCCAAATCTTGGATCTTCAACAATTGGATTTTTAATTTTATTTACTACTGAATGACCAGTAGTAACTTTTAACTTTTGAGTTTTAGCATTTTCTTTAAGAGCTTTAAATTCTTTTAACTCTTTGCAGTTTATTGGATTGTAGTGACAATCCTTTGCTAAATGGTTCATTTTATTGCATATAACACATCTTAGTTTCTTATTTTTAGCACCTTCAGGTATTCTTTGGTCTAAGAGTTGTGTTTTATTTCTTTCATTCCCCCTTTTTAAAATTTTTGGTACATTATCTGCATTATATTTGGGAGATTCATTTGGACTTTGAGCTGTGTGAAAACTTGTATCAATTGATTTTGGTGATTCACTTTGAGATATAGTAAATTCAATTGATTGTTCATCATCAGAAGAATTATTTGATTCAGATGTTTCATTAGATGATTCAGTTTGATTTTCAGTTTTTAATTCATTAATGATTCTTTCTGAACTGTTTTTGAGAGGTGGAATGATTTTATATGGAGGTGGTACAGCATGATATCCCACCCCATGAACAACCTTTTCTGTAGTTTGATTATTAGTTAATTCATCAAGAATTTTAGTGCTTCTTTCAAACTTTTTAATTGTTAATTTATTTTGTTCAATTTCAAGTTGACATTCTTCTATTTTACTTGTTAGTTCATTATTTTTTGTTTCATAAAACTCTTTCTCATCCACAGCTTGAAGCAATTCTTCCTTGATCCGTTGATCAATCATCTTGTACACCTTTATTTGATGTTCTTGATCAGCAATCACCCCATCAAACTCATAATTTCTTCTGATTGCTTTTGCTAAATCTTCATTTAATTTATTGTTTTCTTTTTCTAGATTTTTAATAATTTTAGCACATTCAGGAGTACAAGGTTTAGATTTTACCTCAGTTTTGTTGTCAGTAAAGGCCATGAGAGCTTGATTTTGAGCATGCTCTTCTGCTTGGAAGCTCCAGTCATATCCTTGTCCTTGTTGTGACACAAGAGCAGTTGATTTTGATCTTTTGTCTGGATGAGGACATTCTTTTGCAAAGTGACCAAGGTTGTTACAGTTGTAACATTTGACTTTAGTTTTGTCAAATCCTGCTTTGTCACCTTTGTTGAAATTGAGGCTTGTCCTTCCAGTTCTTTTTAGGAATCTTTTGGTCCTTAGGCTCAGCATAGCCATCTGCCATTTAAGATCCATCTCCTCAAGATCATCTGGATTCAGTTGTTCCAAGTCATCACTAATCAATGCAGTATGCACATGACTAGTGAAGAAGGATTCTCTTGCAGTATCCTCAGAATCTGCAGCCTTTCCTGCGGAGGTTTCCTGTCCTTGACCTGTACTAGACACAAAAGCAGCATTGTTAGAAGAAATAGAAGGGTTTTTGTGATTTACCTCAGTTTCAAACACTCTGAGATCATTATAGAGTTCATCTAACTCCTTTTCTTCTAAAGCATCTCTTTGTCTGTACACCACTGTGTACATGGCCCATTCTTCACTAAGAGACCTTAGAAACTTCATGTTGACATCCTCTTGATCCATCTTTACACCAACTTGGTTGAGTTCACCAATTAGTTTGTTGAATCTGTCAAACACTTGAGTGAGTGTTTCATTGGGCTTTCCTTTGAAATTTTCAAAGTCTTGTTTGAGAACAGACTTCATATTCCTCTTGGTGCTCTTTGTCCCAACGAATCTCTTCTCCAGTGCTTCCCACAGTATTTTTGCATCATCATATTCAACAAAGAGATGTTGATAATCATTAGGAATGGCCAGTAAGAGAGTGCTTAGAGTTTTGAGTTCAATGCCTTTATCTTTCTTCTCCTTCTCACATTTAAGTTTGTCTGCCTCAGTTGCAGAGCTACTTGCTTGAAGTTGACCAGTTTTGTTTCCTTCACAAACGACTTCCCACATGGAATAATCTGTAATAAGCATGTATTGCTTAATACGATTCTTCCACATCCCAAAGTTATTGGGTGTGAGTATAGGAATTTTGTTGGCCTGAGTGCTTTCATTATTATCAGTCATGATTAATAATGTGTGTGTTTTAAAGATTAAAACTTTTTGTTGTTCTTAACAATTAGTAGATCTAGAACCAATAAGCTCTGATACCACTTGTCAGGATCGATTAACTATAGACAAGTTAATAAACACCTTAGATCTATTTGATGATAGAAGTTGCAGCGGATCAACACTATATCAATAATTAAGAACGATGAACTGTATGAACAATATGAGAAATATTAAGAACACAGTTTCACAAAAAGCTTCAATGTATATTATTAAGTTAACAATACACACGTACGTTTACAATTCGTAAGGAACTATATATAATAGTCCTTGAAGCTAAACTATTTACCCTAGTTATTCTAGGATACGATATACATCTAATTATAAACGATATACATTGATTTACATTCTATAACTATCTCTGCGAAGATCTCGGACTTGATATGTTCCATAAACGCGTATCAGTAGTAAAACCAATCACCAGTAGTAAATAAGTAACATCAGTAGTAAACTTGGTGATCAGTAGTAAGTCCAGAAACCAACGTCAGTAGTAACTACAATGATCAGTAGTATCTTCAATCTTTGTATGATCAGTAGTAACTAAGTTATAGAGAACACCAGCATCAACTTCATCAGTAGTAAATGTTTCTGCCCCATCAGTAATAAACATAATTATTACCAACTGCAGCATCAGTACTAAGTTGATCTGTGATTTGCTCTAACAATAATGTCCGAACCGAGTTTTTCTATAGCATAATATAACAAAATTTAATGAGCTCCTCAACAGAATCGAGCTTTGAAATTGTAATATTATCACACCTAGATCTACAACATTGTTTTCAAAATAAATATCTTTCAATCAAAAAATAGTTATTGGCGCAGCTTGTTGCTTGTTTGCCTTATCTCTATGTAAAAAAAGTCTTGTGGATTAAATGGTTTTTTGGTTGTTTTTTTACAGTGTTCAAGTACAGTCCAATGCATACTGTTGCGGAACTTGGAAGCGAGAGCGAATACAAGAAATGTGACGTGGGATCTGCCACGAATTCAATGAGCGATGGCAACAGTGTGGTGAAGTTAACTAAGGAAGGTACTAGATACTTTGCATGTGGTACAAGTGGACATTGCGATCAGGGTATGAAGGTGAAGATCACTACAGTTTCGGCTTCTTCTTCTGGTTCTAGCTCTGGTTCTGGATCATCATCATCGAATGCATCACCAACTTCGACTTCGACTTCAGGAGTGGCATCTGTTTCGGGATCGTTTGTTTTTGTTGCTGCGGTTTTGGTGGTGAGCTCTTTGATGCAAATGTTGTGGTAAAGGGATGTGGGTTGGAGTTAACTTTTATGTTGTGAGTAATTTAGGAACGAATCGGCATGATGTTTTCCTCCATATTCGTTTTGTTATCTATTATTGTTCATTGTCTACACCTTGAGAAATAGAACAAAATTTGTTTAACAAGAAAACTATTTGAATTTGGGTATTATATAACATAACATACAAAAACTAATTAAATTAATAGAAGTTGTGTTTTTTTTTCCTTCCCTTTTTTGGAGACTAGATTCTTTAGAGGTTAAGCAACGAATAAATTACGAATGTTCTATGTCGTATCAGTTTTTGAGAACTACAATTCAATCTTATAATTCAAATTTTATTTCTAATGAAATCGAGGTGGAATCGATAGTTTTATCTTGACATTTAATTTGGATTGAGCTTCTGAAGCCTTACTTGCATTTTGTTAACACAAAGACAGGTACATCATAGAAATTAAAAGCCATATCCAAATTAATAGGGAAATACAACGAACCTGATTTGCTAGACAGAAAACGATAACTAGATTGCTGTTTTTGGATGTCGTGCGGGTCGGGTCATTATTTTTATTGCTGTTTTTAGACTACCCGTAATGGGTGACCAAACAAAGTTTGATCACCCCTGCCACCTCTGCGCCACATCAGTTTTTTCTCTCCTGATCAAACACATGACCAGACAACGACCAAACCTCCGTAACGGGTGACCGAATCGGCGACCAATTTTTTTTCTTTTTATTTTTCAGTTTTATTAATTTATATATAATATTTATTATATATATAATATAAATTAAATTATATATATATATTATATTATATGATACAGCGTGAGAAAGAGGGGTAAAAAGGTGGGAGGAAGCATGTAGCGGTCGTCCACCACCGGTCGTCCACTCGACCAATACCACTTGAAGACGCGTCGTGGGAGGAAGGTTGTAACGCTGGAGACGCGTCGAGCCCGTCTTGCGTGGCGGTCGTGACCAGCATTTCGGTCGTGCGATACGGCCAGTCTTAGTTTTGGGCTGATCGAGCCGCAATTTACCTTGTTTTTGGGCGGGCCCAGGTGCAATTTACCTACGGTTATTGCCAAACTCAAACATTGATTCTTCAAAAAATTTCATCCTCTTCTCGTAGCTCACTATATCACATTTGATTAAGAAACATTCCTTCATTGCATCAAATTGAGAATAGGGCAAATTGTGAGGCCAATTATGTACCGGGTGTCAGCGATTACCAAATTCAACCAATCGTTTGTGTAAGAAATCAACAATTGTAATTAAAAAAACCCTATGAAAGCCATTCATTCATTTACCAAGTTGTGGGCATTATATTGTATTTTTAATGATTCATTGTAATATACTGTACATACTAGCCTATTTTAATATTTTATACTATAATTTTTAAACTCAATAGAAATCAAGTGTAGGCACAAATAACATTTTTATGCATATAAAAAGGTATAATGTATATGAAAGCCATTCATTTATCAAACAATTTTGAATGTGACAATTTTGATCACCATGAAAAGCGGCGGTGTCATTACATTATAGTGGTGTGTGCTAGAAAGAAGACCCCAACGCTAAGCAAAATATGTTGAGCCAAAACCAATACGGATATGAATAACTTATTTGATGTATTATGGACTGAATATTGCAATCTTTTCTAAGTGGCGTTTTACATTCATGTGTACCTCCTTTAAATCTGATTAAAAAATAAAAAAATTGGAAACAGAAAGTACACAAACGGACATATCAATTGATCTGAATCACTAACGGCCCTTTTTACTCGCAAAAGACTTTTCCAAATGTGGAAATGCAGTCAAAATGTTGTGAGCTCTCAAGTCTTGCCTAGTCAAGATCCCAACCACCGGTGGCACCTGAAACAACCATCAATAAACAATATTAAATATTGTTTCTACTTTCATACAAAATGTATAACATTTTAAAGTAAATTATAAAAGCGTTAAACAATAATAATTATTCCAGAAAATGTAATGTTAAAAACTTACCCCTCCGCCGTGGTACTTTGGTAAAATGAGCATGTGTCGAAGTCCCACTTGTCTAAATTGCACTAATGCCTTTGCAACCGACATAGTTTCCACAACGGTGTACGGTGTTGTGTTGGTAATCGGATGCAAATCAACGTACATTTCCATTTCTTCTTTCGTAACCGCCACTTCTTCAATGGTCCCCCATCTTTCCGCCACGTCAACCCAACTAAACTTTTCTCTAACTTCCCATTCCTCGGTTCTCCTCCTCTCTTCCAAAAACCATTTCTTCTTCAAAACCAACAAAATATGCGCTCTCAAAACAAGCCCATGTACTTCACTCACTTCACCAACTGCCGGCACCAAGTTATTATCCACAACCGCAAACGCATTATGTGTCGTGTTCCTCAAAACATCAACTATCCGCCCCACTTTTTCGATTCCAGATAGCGTCACAACCGGCGGCTTAATGTCGGCTAGCTCACCAACGGTTATGTTTCTCATCCATGGCTCGGGGTGAGCTTCAAGAAACGGCAACCCTTTAAGCTCTAGAATTATTTCGTATATACTCGGGTTGAAACAATCTCCAACACTTTTGGAGATTAGAAGAACGAGCATTGTTATCGGGAGTAAAAGAAGATTATTAGTCAATTCAAGAAATATGACACAAAGGGAAACCGTCATTCTCATAGATCCCGCCATTAACGAGGCTGCACCTAACACCGCAAACAAACCTTGGTCAATGGTCGTGTACGGGTCCATTGCCATGCCAAGTAGGCGGCCGTAAGCTGACCCGATGAGGATAATTGGTAGAAAGAGACCTGAAGGAACTGCAATCCCGAATGTAAAGAGTCCCAATATGCAATAAAGTATAAAAAAAATGGCTAGTGAAAATACACGGTATTCACTAGGAGTGTTTGTTGAGAAAATGTTGCGAACCGCATCATCGTTGGTTGTTAATAGGAGAGTTGCTAGATCATTGTAATGTCCTTTCGGGCAGTTGAATTGTTTGAAGTTTCCCATCCTTCCGGTTGTCGGGCACTCTGAGTCAACTAAATCCGGATTGCAAGGCGTACAGCTGGCGAGAAACGGGAGCCCGTATAAGCATGCAGATGTGAATAATGAGACTGCGAGACTTAGTAAAATTTTGGCCAATTTCCCTTTGCTGCAAAATAAAATAACAATTTTAGTATGCAACCCGAATCCAAAGCACAAAGTATTAGGTACGAATATCGGTCCATTTTTTGTTTATGACCCACCAACCTGCTGAGTTTAATGGGTTATAACGGGTTGTGTTTGAGTTATTATGGTTTAAATGTATCTAGATTAGGTTTTATTTTTCTGATTCGATATTTTCAACGATTCAGGTTTGTGTTGACTAATTTCAATCTGCCAACTCAAACCCGACCAGTTGTCACCCTTGGTAAGAAGGCTTACTCATTAATAAGATTGTAGAGACGAAGAACCTTATGAAGAGCCCAATTATAGAGACTTCCCAAAACTCCTCCAATAATCCCAATTACAGTTACCGGAATAAGGTCAACAAAATTAAAATTGACCGGAACACCGCTGACGTCAAACATAATCAGCCCACCTTGACCAAAAAGTCCACAATCTCCCTCTTTACAGTACTCCATGAAAGCCCTGAGCACAACCACCACAACCGCCGTACTGAAAAAAGTCCGCCACAGAAGAGCACTTCTCCACCATGTTGCAACTTCCTCAAGCGCAAACAACACACCTCCAACCGGAGCCCTAAAAGCGGCACACACCCCTGAAGAAGCGCCGCACGTGATAATATCTCTCCGATCGCGATCGTTATTGAAATAACGAATCCATTTCCATTTGATTCTGTAATTATCGGGCCCACCTTGACCTAATAATGAAGCAATACAAGCACCAATGTGAACCAGAGGCCCTTCTTTCCCGAGGTCTAGCCCTGCAGCAACAGCCCCTATGCTTCCGATGATCTGTAAAAAAAATCAATTTTGGGGAGATTATGAATTGAATTTTGTTAATTTAACCTAAATTTGGAATTGTAAATAGTTTACCTTAACAAACATTGGTGCAGCACCATACATATTTGGAGTGTCTATACCATTTAGGTAAGCTTTAATTTCTGGAATTCCAGGCCCTGCTGCAGTTGGTGCAAAAAACACAACTAGTAAAGTTGAACTCAATGTTAATAAGAAATTAACCCCAGTCATGTACAAGAACCCCATCATGTATCTGCATTCATCATAATCATCATCATCATCACATAACATAAATTGATCTGTTCTTAATTATTTAAATAGAATTAGAAACCTCTGTTTTTCTATGTATTGGACTACAGCTAGTAGTTTGTATCCTGCAATGTTCTCAACTGCAAGATTGATGAGTGTGGCTATAAGACCAGTTAGAAGACCAACCAGGAAAGCCAATAACCATTTAAGGAATACATATTGCAATACTTGAGTTTGTGATCTGCTTCTCCAGTCATGCTTGAATAGATCATTTTCATTAATCCTGTTTTTTCTTACCAACAATTATCTTAATGTATTGTATTGATTAAGTTTGATATAATGTTTGATGAAACTTACTCGTAATCCAAGCTTTCGATATAGGAAACTTTAGTGCCAATGAGGGCTAATGGGCTTGAAGAAAAAGTCTTATTTCTCGTGAGAAATGGTTGATGGAGAGAATTGCTCTCTGGATCTCTTTCATCTTCATGCTTTTGTTCTTCCATGATGTTAGTAGTACAATTCTCAGCTAAATTGTTCTCCATTTGATCAGTTGCAATTTCAGAGATGTAAGAAGCACCTCAGAAGTTTGAATTCTGACACTACTGCTCCTCTGCTCTAATCAGTTACTCTGTTTCTATCTCTATTTGTATTTTTATCTCTCTGTCTCTGTATTTATAGGTTTGAATGAGTATTTCATATAATGCATCCATGATGAGGTGGTTCATGGGTATTTTGTGACTTAGGCTAGCTACCAAAAGGTGGACAATTCTCTTTCTATTGGATCTTGGATAAGAGCAGGAAATTTTTTAAAAATAAGAAACTGGGGTCCATTATTACCACTTGATAATGGTCTGTTTCAGGATTTTGGAAATATATGAAGAAAAGTAGCCTCATGTATTTCATAATGATATAATCATGTTTGAATAAATCCCAAAGAAGCTTGCATGGCACTTCTGGGATACTCCACTCATATTTTAGCACACGTCAAATCATATACACATGAAATGTCTGTGTAACTATATGTATTTGATAAAATTGACTTGTCGAGTTTAGAGTGTATTTACAAAACTGTGTTTTGGTTGTGTTCATATTTAGGTTTTTTTGCTATTTGAATATAATCGAATTGTTCAATTAGACAATTTGGTTTGGATTTTTGGTTTTCTCGATTGGTTTGGACTACAACCAAATCATTATATTGGTTTTCGTATTTGTTTTGGTTGTTATGGTACAAACTGAATTGCCATACAAACCCAATAGTAAAACTTTACCCAAAAGAAATACTATACATTTGTTCCTAAAGCCATGTAATGTAATAGTTCAAGCAAGCTTCTTGAGCTATAATTTGCTAAAAATGTGATCCATTCTCATAAATTTTATTTTGGTCATTTTAATACTAAAGATTTGTTAAAGGTTGTTGAATCTTCGTTTGGATAAGAAAATTGAACTCTTGACAAGCCTTGACAATAACATATTGGCCGGTTAAGTTGTTTTCTTTTTGTTGCTGAAAATGAACATAGCATTATATACGGGTCAAATACATAGTTTTTGAAGTAGGTTAATCTTTGAACATTTTGGTTAAGCAACTTGTATTGTGAGGAAATAAAAGATTTAAGATTCGAGATCTTGATTATCGGATGGCTGGGATCAAATGGCTCTCCGGGTAAGTGAAAGGGCAGTTTGTCCACATGTGCAACAATTAATCGTTTTCACGTAGCTACAGATTCAATCAAGGCAGAGAGGATATGAGAACATGTGTCCTGCTGTTGGTCCACGTGGCCTCCTAAAGTAGACCAACTTTTGTGTTGAATTTGATCTCCCATGAGTATCAATGCACGTTTCATGTGTATACTTTTCTTGGACCATAATGTTAGAATAAAATCACAGATCAATTTATTATTGATGCTGCAGTTAGTACTGATCGTGTTTACTACTGATGAATACCATGGTTGTTACTGATGGGGCAGAATTACTTACTACTGATGAGTTGATACTGGTGAAGACTATGACTAACTTACTACTGATCATGCATACAATGAAGATACTACTGATCATAGTAATTACTACTGACGTTGATTTTGGACTTACTACTGGTCACCAGAGTTACTACTGACGATGCTTATTTACTACTGGTGATTGCAGATTACTACTGGTATACGTTTTGGAAGCATATCAAGTCTGAGATCTTCGTAGAGTTAGTTATAGAATGTAATTCAATGTATATCTTTTATTATTCGATGTACATCAAGTCCTAGAATAACTAGGGTAAATAGTTAGGCTTCAAGGACTATTATAAATAGTTCCTTACGAATTGTAAACGTACGTGTGTATTGTTAATCAATAATATACATTGAAGCTTTTTGTGAAACTGTGTTCTTAATACTTTTGCATATTGTTTTACAGTTCATTGTTCTTAATATATTGATATAGTGTTGATCCGCTGCAACTTCTATCATCAATTAGATCTAAAGGTGTTTATTAACTCGTTTATAGTTAATCGATCCTGACAAGTGGTATCAGAGCTTTTTGGCTCTAGATCTACGTTTTTTTTAAGAACAACAAAAAGTTTTAATCTTTAAAACACACACGTTACTAATCATGACTGATAATAATGAAAGCACTCAAGCTAACAAAATCCCTATACTCACTCCCAATAACTTTGGGATGTGGAAGAATCGTATTAAGCAATATATGCTTATTACTGATTATTCCATGTGGGAAGTTGTCATTGAAGGAAACAAAACTGGTCCTGCTCAAGCAAGCAGTTCTGCAACTGAAGCAGACAAACTCAAGTGTGAAAAGGAGAAGAAAGACAGAGGAATCGAACTCAAAACTCTAAGCACTCTCCTACTGGCCATCCCTAATGACTATCAACATCTCTTTGTTGAATATGATGATGCAAAGGTGCTGTGGCAAGCACTGGAAAAGAGATTCGTTGGAACCAAGAGCACCAAGAGGAACATGAAGTCTGTTCTCAAGCAAGACTTTGAAAACTTCAAAGGAAAGCCCAATGAGACACTCACTCAAGTGTTTGACAGATTCAACAAGCTAATTGGTGAACTTAACCAGGTTGGGGTTAAGATGGATCAAGAAGATGTTAACATGAAGTTCCTAAGGTCTCTTAGTGAAGAATGGGCCATGTACACAGTGATATACAGACAGAGAGATGCACTAGAAGAAAAGGAGTTAGATGAACTCTACAATGATCTCAGAGTATTTGAAACCGAGGTAAATCAAAAGAACCCTTCTATTTCTTCTAATAATGCTGCACTTGTATCTAGTACAGGTCAAGGTCAAGAAACTGCCACAGGAAAGGCTGCAGATTGTGAAGATGCTGCAAGAGAATCCTTTTTCACTAGTCATGTGCATACTGCATTAATTAGTGATGATTTGGAATAATTGAATCCTGATGATCTTGAGGAGATGGATCTCAAATGGCAGATGGCTATGCTGAGCCTGAGAACCAAAAGGTTCTTAAAAAGGACTGGTAGGACAAGTCTCAACTACAACAAAGGTGACAAAGCTGGATTTGACAAAACTAAAGTCAAATGTTACAACTGTAACAATCTTGGTCACTTCGCGAAAGAATGTCCTCAGCCAGACAAAATATCAAAATCAACTGCTCTTGTTGCACAACAATGACAAGGCTATGACTGGAGCTTTCAAGCAGAAGAACATGCTCAAAATCAAGCTCTTATGGCCTTTACTGACAGCAAATCTGAGGTAAAACCTAAACCTTGTACTTCTGAATGTATTAAAATTGTTAAAAATTTAGAAAAAGAAAATACTAAATTAAATGAAGATTTAGCAAAAGCATTAAGAAGAAATTATGAATTTGATGGTGTGATTGCTGATCAAGAACATCAGATAAAGGTGTACCAAATGATTGATCAAAGGATAAAGGAAGAACTGCTCCAAGCTGTAGATGAGAAAGATTATTATGAATTAAAAAATAAAGAACTAACAAGTAAATTAGAAGAATGTCAACTTGAAATTGAACAAAATAAATTGACAATTAAGAAATTTGAAAGAAGCACTAAAATTCTTGATGAATTAACTAATAATTAAATTACAGAAAAAGTTGTTCATGGGGTGGGATATCATGCTGTACCACCTCCATATAAATCCATTCCTCCACTCAAAAACAGTTCAGAAAGAATAATTAATGAATTAAAAAATGAAAATCAAACTGAATCTAATAATGAAACATCTGAATCAAATGATTTTTCTGATGATGCTAGAACTACAAACTCAATTGAATTTACAATCTTTCAAACTGAATCTACAAACTCAATTGATACAAGTTTTCACACAGCACAAAGTGAAGAAGATTCTCCTAAATATAATGCAGAAAATATACCACAAATTCTAAAAAGGGGAAATGAAAGAAATAAAAATCAACTCTTAGATCAAAGAAAACCTGAAGGTGCTAAAGATAAGAAATTAAGATGTGTTATGTGCAACAAAGTAAATCATTTAGCAAAGGATTGTCACTTCAATCCAATTAACTGTAAAGAGTTTAAAGAATTTAAAAATTTTAAAGAAAAAACAAAAACACAAGAGTTAAAAGATACTACTGGTCCTTCAGTAGTAAATAAAATAAAAACTCCAATTGCTGAAACACCAAGATTTGGAAGAAGTGCATCAAGGTTTGTGCAAAGTAGAAGAGTTGGAAGCCCTAAGAACAGCAATTACTTCAAGAACAATGGAAAATCAAATCAAAATAAATAATATTTTAAATTTTCCAACACCAGTAAAAACTTTAACAATTTTACTACTGGTGTTAACCCTAATTATAATGCTGTCTGGTACCAGTACAAAAACACTACTGGTAACAACCCTAATTTAAAAAATACTACTGCTACCAAACCAAAATTTCAAAACACTACTGGTCATTCTAAATTTGGTAAGTACCCAAATACTACTGGTCCATCAGTAGTAAAGTATTCAAAAGCTAAAAATAATGGGTATAGATCAAGATCAGTAGTAAACTCAGACAAATACAAAAGGGCAGTAGTAAAACAGAACACCAGTACTAAAATGATATGGGTACCAAAAATGTTTAAAGTTAACTGTTCTAAATCTGATTTCTCAAAGGATGAACCCAAGACATATAAAGCTTGGGTTCCCAAACTTAACTAACCTTTTATTTACTTGTGCAGAGCATTCAGATCCCAGAAGAAGGAAGAACATGGCATATTGATAGTGGATGCTCAAGGCACATGACTGGAAATCTGCAAATTTTAAAGGATTTCAAGTTCTTTGATGGATGTTATGTAGCTTTTGGTGAGAACCCAAAGGGAGGTAAGATTACAGGTAAAGGTACTGTTACTAATGGCAAAATTACCTTTGATGATGTATTTTATGTAGCTGAACTAAAATACAATCTAGTCAGTGTGTCTCAAGTATGTGATAAAAAGAACAAAATTCTTTTCACAGACATTGAGTGCATCATTCTTTCTCCTGACTTTACTTTAGATGAAAAATATGTTGTTTTAAGAATACCAAGGAGAAACAATGTGTATTGCCTGAATATAGGGGGAGAACTCATTTCTTCAAATGAGGTCAACTGTTTTATATCCAAGGCAAACACCACTGAATCAGAACTATGGCATAGAAGGATGTGTCACACTAATTTCAAAAACATGAACAATTTAGTAAAAAGGAATTTGGTCAGTGGACTACCTCAAAAACAATTCATGTGTGATCATCATTGTGTTGCATGCCTAAAAGGTAAACAACACAAGACTTCTCATAAGTCCAAATCTGTGAGTTCTATTTCTGTTCCTTTACAACTCTTACATATGGACCTTTTTGGACCTACAAATGTAATGAGTATTGGAAAGAAATAATATTGTCTTGTTATTACTGATGACTTTTCCAGATATACATGGGTTTTCTTTCTCAGGACAAAAGATGAAACAAGTGAACTCATCAAGAACTTAATTGTTAAACTGGAGAACACATCTGATTAAAAAGTTAAAGCCATAAGATGCGATAATGGCACAGAATTTAAAAATGCTAACTTAATAAACTTTTGTGATCTTAAAGGTATTGACAGGAAATACAGCTCACCTAGAACTCCTCAATAAAATGGTGTAGCTGAAAGAAGAAATAGAACCATCATTGAAGCAGCAAGATCAATGTTAGCAGATTCAAAGTTACCAATCACTTTTTGGGCTGAAACTGTTAATACTGCCTGTTATGTTCAAAACAGAGTATTAATAGTGAAGCCACATTATAAAACACCATATGAACTTTTTAATAAAAGAAAACCTTCTATAAGTTTTTTAAAATCTTTTGGGTGTCCTTGTACTATTCTGATTACAAGAGAACAAATTGGTAAGTTTGACTGCAAAGCTGATGATGGAATCTTTGTGGGATACTCTACTCAAAGTAAATCATACAGAGTGTTCAACAAAAGATTAAGGATAATTGAAGAAAGCATCAATGTATCCTTTAATGAGAATATTTCCAATGAACAAGGAAATGGTCCAGATTGGCTATTTAACATAGACAATCTAACCAAATCCTTTAATATTAACTTGGATTTAAATGCAGGTGATTCAAATTGTCATATTCAAAAGGAAGGAACATCATCTGTTAATACTGTTCAAGAAGAGATGAGATACATAGTAGTTAATACTGCTCCCACAGTTAATACTGAGGACAGTAAGAACTCAAATTCTGGAAGCAGTAGTAACTCTGAGAATGATGACAGTAGTAATTCAAATACTACTGGTATCTGTAATAGTACTGAAAATACTACTGGTCCTAGCAATAACATGAATTCTCAAGATACTACTGATCCCAGTAACAACAACAATACTACTGATCTCAATGAAGACAATAACAGTGGTAATGATGACC
The DNA here is from genome assembly GCA_963853835.1 of Calendula officinalis. NCBI lineage: Eukaryota > Viridiplantae > Streptophyta > Magnoliopsida > Asterales > Asteraceae > Calendula > Calendula officinalis. The sequence continues at coordinate 96,362,059 of OY970821.1, forward strand.
AAGATGATGATGAACCAAACATCAATGACAATGAAGGATCTCTAGAGGAGCAAATGCCTGAGACAAATGAGTCCAATCTTGAAAATCAACTAGTGGTTGATAGAGCTACAACAACAAGGACTCAGAAGAACCATCCATTAGACCTTGTTCTAAGTGATGTTAACTCACCACTGCAAACAAGAAGCAAATTAAACAAAAGCTTAACTGCAAATATGTGTAATATAAGTCTAATTGCTAATGAATGTATGTTTGAATGTTTTCTGTCTCAGGATGAACCAAAGAAGATTCAACAAGCAATGAAGGACTCAAACTGGATTGAGGCAATGCAAGAAGAACTCCTTCAATTTAAATTACAAGCTGTTTGGACACTTGTACCTCTACCCAAAGGAAAAAGAGCCATTGGAACAAGATGGATCTTTAGAAACAAGAAAGATGAAAGAGGTATAGTGATCAAGAACAAAGCCAGACTTGTAGCCCAAAGATACACTCAAGAAGAAGGAATAGACTATGATGAAGTATATGCTCATGTTGCTAGAATTGAAGCAATAAGGATATTCTTAGCATATGCTTCATTCAAAAAGTTCAAAGTCTATCAAATGGATGTGAAAAGTGCATTCCTATATGGGAAGATTGAAGAAGATGTCTATGTATGCCAACCTCCAGGATTTGAAGATCCAAGACATGGTGATTATGTGTTCAAATTAGACAAAGCTCTGTATGGCCTACACCAGGCACCAAGAGCATGGTATGATACATTATCATCATATCTATTAAAGAATAATTTCAAAAGAGGAGCCATTGACAAAACTTTGTTTACAAAGAAAGTCAAAGATGATATACTACTGGTACAAATCTATGTAGATGATATCATCTTCGGTTCAACCAATGATTTATTATGCAAAGAATTTGAAGAACTGATGCAAATTAAATTCAAGATGAGCTCTATGGGTCCAATGAACTTCTTCCTTGGACTCCAAGTCAGTCAAAGAAAGATGGTATTTTGATAAACCAATCAAAATATGTTAAAGACATTTTGGAGAAGTTTGATCTGAAAGACTGCAAGAGTGCAAATACACCAATGGAAACACACAAACACCTACATCCTGATGTTGAGGGGGAGGATGTAGATGAACACTTGTACAGATCAATGATAGGCTCTTTGATGTACTTAACTGCGTCAAGACCTGACATTATGTATAGTGTTTGTGTGTGTGCAAGATATCAAGCCAGACCTAAAGAACTACACTTACAGGCTGTCAAAAGAATATTCAGATACTTGAAAGGCAAACCATCACTTGGTCTATGGTATCCACATGATTCGCCCTTTGAACTCATAGCCTACACAGATAGTGACTATGGAGGTGAGTGTCAAGACAGAAAGTCCACTACTGGTGGATGTCAATTCTTTGGATCAAGACTGGTGTCATGGCAATGCAAGAAACAAACAAATGTATCAACATCAACTGCTGAAGCAGAGTATGTAGCTGCATCTGCTTGTTGTGCTCAAGTACTCTGGATTAAAAACCAGCTTCTAGACTTTGGTATCTCTATCCTTAAAACTCCCATTTTTATTGATAATCAAAGTGCTATTAGTATTGTGAACAATCCAGTAAAACACTCTAAAACCAAACACATTGAAATAAGATTTCACTTTATAAGAGATTGCAATGAAAAGAAGTTAATCAAAGTAGTTAAAATTCATACTGATGATCAACTAGCAGATCTTTTTACAAAAGCATTTGATGTAGGAAGATTCAACTTCTTGGTTAGCAGTATTGGAATGATCTTAATAAATTAATTTCTCACTCAAAATCATGTTGTAAATTATTTATTTGTTTAAGTGTTTTACTACTGGTAGGGTTGCTTTACTGGTATGCAGGCTTGTGCATAAAATACTACTGGTAGTCAATACTACTGGTGTGTATTAAGTTTACAAAAATACTACTGGTAAGTCAGTACTACTGGTATCCACATATACTACTGGTCTTGTGTGCTAGTGGTTTCTACTGACATCTATAGTTACTACTGATGTCAAAATCCTTAGTTACTACTGATGTTCGTAGATACTACTGATGTTTTCTTACTGGTATCTCATTTACTACTGGTCTTTCAACTATCATTTTACCAAACTAACCCCCACGAAAATAACCGTTATGTTATGATTCGAAGGGCAATTTCGTATTTTTGCAGGATAAATCGTAAGATGTAAATAGCAGAAGTCGATTAGTTTAGCATTATCTTCACTTCGATTTGCTAAATCCTCTCGATAAACCCTAACTTACGATCAAAAATCCTTCATCAGTAACAAAATTCATACGTATTTCTCAAAATCAACAACAATGGCAACTCTACAATCTCTCAATGTTCATACAGATCTTAAATACTCAGAGTTCCACAATATGTGTGCGTTTCTACGCAATCCAGATGGTACAAAAGACTTTCGACCAATCGTACAATTCTTGAAGAACTCATACATTAAGTTCGCGTTAACTGTAAAACCGAAAGCATATCAACAACACTTTGTCGATTTCTGGACCAATGCTGAAAGAACAGAAGGTTCAACTGTGCCTATGATAAAATCATCTGTGGATGGAAAGACTATCACAATCACTGAACAATCCATCAGACACCATCTACAACTGCATGATGATTCAGGTATGTTCTCACTTCCTAAGGAATACATTGTTGAAATTTTAAATAAAATGGGTTATGAGGGAAGACTTGACATAATAACTTTTCAAAAAGGTCTTCTCTCCCCACAATGGGAATTTCTTGTACACACTATTCAGCATTGTATTTCTCCAAAAAGAAGTACTTGGAATGAGTTTAATAAGGCAATAGCCTCTGCTGTTGTCTGTTTATGCACAGACCAAGTATTTAATTTTTCATATATGATTTTTGAAGGTATGTTGGGAAATCTTGGTTCCTCAAAATTTTTAATGTATCCCAGATTTCTTCAACATATTATAAATTGTGAATTGCAAAACTTGTCAACTCCCAAAAACATTTTTATAATTCATGAGTTGAACAAGAAAGTTTTCTCAAATATGAGGAAACAATTTAAATTTTCGGGCAAGGAAACCCCTTTGTTTCCTAATATGATCAAAGATCAACCACAACTTGGAGAGGGTTCAATCATAGATACAACCCATAATGAACCTCAACCCACTACATCACACCCAAATGCAGCCCAAACACCACCCCAAACAGTCACTCAATCACCCACACAAATAGAAGTCCTGAATGTGTCCCAGGAACTTGAAATAAATCCTCAGAGTGCTACTCTTCACTCTGTGGAAGACCTGCCCAATGTAACCCAAAATATATCCACAATATATAAAAGGAAGAAATCTTCCTTCAAGGATACCAGGGGACAAATTGAGTCAAACCCCAGGCTCCAAGAGTTGTCCTCCAAGGAGGAGAGAGGACATGAGGCGAGGGATTTCACTACTGATGCCCCAAAGGTGGGTGCACAGGACAGTGAAAACATCAATAGGACCCAGACCTCGGCAACTTTAAGTGATGACTCTTTTGAGGAATTACTTAGAGGACCCCGGTGCCAAGAAACCAAAAGGGGGGGGGGCACTTCTGCTTCTTCTAGGAAGAAGAGAATGTCTAAACAACCCAATGAATCACCAAGAAGTGATGAGGGTAGATCTATTGATTTGATGGAAATGATGGAAAACCTTAAAGCCAATGTACCTGTCAGTGAGCCCGATGATCTTGCTAGATGGAGTGAGGGCAGTATTAAACAAACCCAATTGACGGATAGGTTTGATTCCCTTGAATCCACTGTACAAAATTGTCTTACTTATCTCACAAATCAGGGAAAAACAATGACAGTAATGAAGAAGCACATGAATACCATCAACAAAAGGATGAGAATGTATGAGCACAGGCTTCATCAACAAACAAAGCTCATAAGAAATTTGAAAAAGAAGATTGAAGATAGTGAGGCTCCACCAGTTGAGCTCACAAAGGGGGAGAAGGACAATATTCAAACCATGATTGATGAATCCATTGCAGCAGCCGCAACTTCTCTCCTCAATCTCAAAGAAACAAAAGTTGATGAAGGCACAGAAAAGATGGATGTTGATAATGAGCCAATTACTACTGCTCCTATGGAAGAACAAGCTGAACAAGAAGTATCAGTAGTAACTCCTACTACTGATATTATAGCAGTAGTAAATCAACAAGAGGAAATAATTGCACCAAACACTACTGATGCCCTATCAGTAGTAACTCCTGAAGTCACACCAGTAGTAACTACCTTGGTTACTACTGAAGAGGAAGAACTAGTTTTACCAGAGCTAATTGAAAGAGAAAGATTTGAAATCATCACCAAACCACCTACACCTGATCAACCACTTATCAGACCTGACATTGGTGATAATGTAAATTGGTTTGAGGTTGATGAATGTTCACTTCCTCCACATCCAAAAATACTTCAACAAAATGAACTTACATTGTTTTCTCCTTCAATCATAATCAGAGGTGTGCCTGATATGAAATACACTCCACCTCCACCTTCAGCTTGTGTTGGAAAGGGTAAAGAAGTATATGATGAAGATTACCCTAATAGAGCACTTGGTCACTTTATGGTAAACAAGATAAATCTTGTCAGAGCTGATAAACAATCTAGATGGAAGGTGAAACACAAGAGATATTTGGAGAAAGTAGCTAAGTATCAAGCTCTTGAAGAGAAGAAGGCTCAAAATGAAATTCCTGTTCAAGTACCTGTTCAAATAGAAGATGCTCAGATAGAAGCTCAAAAAGCAGAATTTAAGAGACTTAGAAAAGTTGAAGAAGAACATATCAATTGTCTTGAAGATTTGATATCTGAATGCAAAAGAACTAAAAGTGATTTAACAGAGGACGTATTTGAACAGAAGACCAATATGATTGAATATTTGAAAACAAAAGGGCACAGTGCAAAGTCCTTTAGCAGAATGAAGATGATGACTATTATTGAAAAATATTGTGCTGCCAAGAAGAAGGATTTGGCTGCACAAGAAGCTGAAGAAGAAAAGAAATCAAAAGCCCTAGTTCCAATCAGTCCAAGTTTATTTAAAGCTGGTAGTTTATCAACTACTGGTGAATCCTCAACTCCCCAATCAAAGAAGAGAAAGGTTGTTACTCAAGAACAGAGTACTAAAAAGAAATCAAAAACAGAACAAATCATTCATGTTCTTGAATTACCTGTTGCTCCCTTGCAGAACAATCCAATCATCAATTGGAGAGTTATGCCCAACAATGTTATAGAAATTGTAAGGGAAGACAAAGCCATACAAAGATTCACTGGATGGTTACCATTGATCAGATCATGCTCAAGAAGTGATGTTATTAAACTTCTGATCATTGGAAAACCAAGAATGTCAAAGAAATCATGGAAAGAGTCTGGTGCTGGATACTTAACAAGAATGATAGATGCTGCATTTTATCCAGATAACTACCCAGAACAATTTACATATCCAGAGAATGTTTATGCTTGGAATGTAATTCCAACTGCAAATATGTACTTCTTTGAAAAATCAAGCAAAAGGTGTGAGCTCTACTTATATGAAAAAGAATATCCACATTCTGAAAAGACTATGTATCAGATATTCACTAATACAATGATGAAGCCATATGATGCTGTAATGTTCCAGAACAAATTGAATTATTTCACAAAGAGAAACAGCAAATAGATCATTGCACAAAGACATCAACAAAATCAAAGAACTCTTGAGAAAAGAAAGAGGGAAGAAGAAGAACAAAAGAAACTTATGTGATTGAAAGAGAATCAATAAGTTTAGGGGGAGATTGTTGGAACAAAATCACAGATCAACTTATTACTGATGCTGCAGTTAGTACTGATCGTGTTTACTACTGATGAATACCATGGTTGTTACTGATGGGGCAGAATTACTTACTACTGATGAGTTGATACTGGTGAAGACTATGACTAACTTACTACTGATCATGCATACAATGAAGATACTACTGATCATAGTAATTACTACTGACGTTGGTTTTGGACTTACTACTGGTCACCAGAGTTACTACTGACGATGCTTATTTACTACTGGTGATTGCAGATTACTACTGGTATACGTTTTAGAAGCATATCAAGTCCGAGATCTTCGTAGAGTTAGTTATAGAATGTAATTCAATGTATATCTTTTATTATTCGATGTAAATCAAGTCCTAGAATAACTAGGGTAAATAGTTAGGCTTCAAGGACTATTATAAATAGTTCCTTACGAATTGTAAACGTACGTGTGTATTGTTAATCAATAATATACATTGAAGCTTTTTGTGAAACTGTGTTCTTAATACTTTTGCATATTGTTTTACAGTTCATTGTTCTTAATATATTGATATAGTGTTGATCCGCTGCAACTTCTATCATCAATTAGATCTAAAGGTGTTTATTAACTCGTTTATAGTTAATCGATCCTGACACATAACCTTCTCGACCTTTTCATATTTGGTTTTCTTGGTTTCTAACTAATGAGATCTTACAAAAAGTTAAAAAGTTTGGCATTGGTTTCTATAGGCAAACGAAAGATAAATGATAACTTTTGAATTCTGATAACATTAATGAATAAGAGAACCTTGAGTAAACCAGCATATCAAATGGTACCATAACTAATAGTTAGACAATTTGAATTGCATGTACTGTATGGTTTGTATTTTCAGTTTATTATATATTCTCCGTAGCAAAGTGATACACTTTTGATTTTTGACAGTTTCAAAATAAGTGATACACTTTGATAATTTACTATATTTGGTAAAAATAACGTCATCACCTACTAACTATCTCTGTTAATTAATAGTGGAATGACTTTTTTTCCCTATACTTTTACTTTTAAGCATCATCTACATCACTTTATTTGCCGGGGAATGCACCTATTGCTGGGTCGGGTGTCCGGTCACAAATGTGGCCAGTGTCAATGGTACACTCCTTTACCATTTTTACATCACTTTATTTAAAAAATATGAGACTCATCCACCCCTAAATATCTTCTTTGACATCTGGTATTTAAAGGTCTTTAATCCGTCAACTAATACAACATATTTTGAGATAGGGTATAAGAATATGATAAGCATATGCTCATTTTTAATCGGGTAGTTAAAAAAAGAGGAGCCTATTATGCAAGAATGATCTTATTTCTCTAAACTTTTTACATCGAAGTCGTTGCTTCCATCACTAATACATTTCTTAATAACTTCCGATTAATCATTTATTTATGAGAGAATGAAGAAAATATGGGGAAACCTGAACTAAACAGGGCAGGAATCAGGGCACACGGGGTTGTGATTGGGGATTTCCCGCCCCGTCTTAATTATAAATTATATTAAAATTTTTGTATATTTCATATATATCATATCTAATATTTAATATGTAAATATAACATATATAATGTATTTTTATGAATATGTGAAAATTCGGGGGCAAAAATGGAGAATGGGGCAAGCCATAGCCAGACTGGAACTGGAACACCCTGACAAGAACTAGAACAGGGTACGGGACGGGACGAGTTCTTTTTTTCGGGTTTGGGTTGGTGATGGCCCGCCCCGAACCACCCCATTTCTACTCCTTACACCAACAACCACCACATATCTATAACACAAAGGGCCAAAACGGGAGTCTATAAATTGAGTTGTCACAATGCGATACAACACAATTCTTCGGATCTTACACAAAATATAATATTACCAATCATCCACATGAACTTAAGAAAACAATTGATTGTGTGTTTACTTTGCGAGCCATTTTAATAATGGATAGCTAATATAAAATTGTATGAGCAGATCTTCTTTGATCCCGTATTCTCTACGCAAAATATAAACTTGATTTAATTAAAATAAATGAAGCAATTAGCATGCAAGGAATAAGGATATATGTTATATATGGTAATTGATTGCGGATAGAATAAAGCTTTTGGTCCAACAACGAATATCCATTTATTGTGTATGGTGTTGATTGGATAAGGTTGGTTGTCATGTCACCATACTCATTGAAAACTTAAGATTTTTCTGCGCATTTTTAATAAATTATTTTTACTAGAGGTCTGTCAACGTACATTGATTAAGATCCGATCTGATCTAAGTGGCGTGACTTGTGATTGATAATTTAATGCAATAATGCGTATTGAGACAACAACGCTATGGCATGTCGAGATTTATGGGCAACCATTTCAATGCTCAAGATCGACTCAAATGCCTATAGCTCAAACTCAAGCTCAATTTTAATTAAGTCGATTTTGAATATTTTTCGACTCAATCTTGAATAGTCCGCGAGTTTCTTTAACTTACCTACAGATATACATAATTTTTTTAGACCATTGTCCACAACAGATATACCAATAGATTTGTTAGAGCAAATCACAGATCAACTTAGTACTGATGCTGCAGTTAGTGATAATTATGTTTATTACTGATGGGGCAGAAACATTTACTACTGATGAAGTTGATGCTGGTGTTCTCTATAACTTAGTTACTACTGATCATACAAAGATTGAAGATACTACTGATCATTGTAGTTACTACTGACGATGATTATGGACTTACTACTGATCACCAAGTTTACTACTGATGTTACTTATTTACTACTGGTGATTGGTTTTACTACTGATACGCGTTTATGGAACATATCAAGTCCGAGATCTTCGCAGAGATAGTTATAGACTGTAAATCAATGTATATCGTTTATAATTAGATGTAAATCGTATCATAGAATAACTAGGGTAAATAGTTTAGCTTCAAGGACTATTATATATAGTTCCTTACGAATTGTAAACGTACGTGTGTATTGTTAACTCAATAATATACATTGAAGCTTTTTGTGAAACTGTGTTCTTAATATTCTTACATATTGTTCTTACAGTTCATTGTTCTTAATATATTGATATAGTGTTGATCCGCTGCAACTTCTATCATCAATTAGATCTAAGGTGTTTATTAACTTGTTTATAGTTAATCGATCCTGACAAGTGGTATCAGAGCATATTGGTTCTAGATCTACTATTTGTTAAGAACAACAAAAAGTTTTAATCTTTAAAACACACACATTATTAATCATGACTGATAATAATGAAAGCACTCAGGCCAACAAAATTCCTATACTCACACCCAATAACTTTGGGATGTGGAAGAATCGTATTAAGCAATACATGCTTATTACAGATTATTCCATGTGGGAAGTCGTTTGTGAAGGAAACAAAACTGGTCAACTTCAAGCAAGTAGCTCTGCAACTGAGGCAGACAAACTTAAATGTGAGAAGGAGAAGAAAGATAAAGGCATTGAACTCAAAACTCTAAGCACTCTCTTACTGGCCATTCCTAATGATTATCAACATCTCTTTGTTGAATATGATGATGCAAAAATACTATGGGATGCACTGGAGAAGAGATTCGTTGGGACAAAGAGCACCAAGAGGAATATGAAGTCTGTTCTCAAACAAGACTTTGAAAATTTCAAAGGAAAGCCCAATGAAACACTCACTCAAGTGTTTGACAGATTCAACAAACTAATTGGTGAACTCAACCAAGTTGGTGTAAAGATGGATCAAGAGGATGTCAACATGAAGTTTCTAAGGTCTCTTAGTGAAGAATGGGCCATGTACACAGTGGTGTACAGACAAAGAGATGCTTTAGAAGAAAAGGAGTTAGATGAACTCTATAATGATCTCAGAGTGTTTGAAACTGAGGTAAATCACAAAAAGCTTCAATGTATATTATTGAGTTAACAATACACACGTACGTTTACAATTCGTAAGGAACTATATATAATAGTCCTTGAAGCTAAACTATTTACCCTAGTTATTCTAGGATACGATTTACATCTAATTATAAACGATATACATTGATTTACAGTCTATAACTATCTCTGCGAAGATCTCGGACTTGATATGTTCCATAAACGCGTATCAGTAGTAAAACCAATCACCAGTAGTAAATAAGTAACATCAGTAGTAAACTTGGTGATCAGTAGTAAGTCCATAATCATCGTCAGTAGTAACTACAATGATCAGTAGTATCTTCAATCTTTGTATGATCAGTAGTAACTAAGTTATAGAGAACACCAGCATCAACTTCATCAGTAGTAAATGTTTCTGCCCCATCAGTAATAAACATAATTATCACTAACTGCAGCATCAGTACTAAGTTGATCTGTGATTTGCTCTAACAATCTCCCCCTAAACTTATTGATTATCCTTTAATCAATCAAGTTTTCTTCTGTTCTTCTTCTTCTTTCTTTCTTCTTTCTAATGTTCTTTGATTTTGTTGAAGTCTTTGTTCAATTATGTATTTGCTGTTCTTCTTGGTAAAGTAATTCAATTTATTTTGGAACATAACTGCATCAAAGGGCTTCATTAGAGTGTTGATGAATATCTGATACATTTCCTTTTCTGAGTGAGGATATTCTCTTTCATATAAGTACAACTCACAATTTTTACTTGATCTTTCAAAGAAATACATATTGCAAGTTGGGAGAACATTCCATGCATACACATTTTCTGGATTTGTAAATAACTCTGGATAGTTATCTGGATAAAAAGCTGCATCAATCATTCTAGTTAAGTATCCAGCTCCAGATTCTTTCCAAGATTTCTTTGACATTCTCGGTTTTCCAATGATCAGAAGTTTAATCACATCACTTCTTGTACAGGATCTGATCAAAGGTAACCATCCAGTAAACTTTTGAATGATTTTGTCTTCCCTTACAACTAATAGAACATTATTGGGCAAGACTTTCCAGTTTAGTATTGGGTTATTTTGAAGTGGAGCAACAGGTACTTCAAAAACAGGTATAATTTTTTCTTGTTTTGCTTTCTTTTGAAAACTCTGTTCTTGAGTTTCATTCTTTCTTTTCTTTGTCTGAGAAGATGAGGATTCACCAATAGTAGACACACTATTATCTTTAATTAAATTTGGACTTATTGGGATTAAGGTTTTTGCTGCTTTCAATTTCTTTTCTTCTTCAGCCTCTTGTTCAATTAAATCTTTCCTTTTTACAGTACAGTATTTTTCAATTATGGTTGTCATCTTCATTCTTCCAAAAGATTTTGCACTGTGACCTTTTGTCTTTAGAAAGTCTATCATAAGAGACTTTTGTTCAAATATATCATCTGGTAAATCACCTTTTGTTCTTTTGCATTCTGCTACAAGATCTTCAAGACAGTTTAGATGTTCTTCTTCTACTTTTCTAAGCCTTTTGAACTCTGCTTCTTGGGCTTCTATCTGAACATCTTTAATTTGAACAGGTAATTTAACAGGAATTTCTCTTTGATTTTTCTTCTTTTCAAGAGCTTGATATTTAGCTACTTTCTCCCAATATCTTTTATCCTTCACCTTCCATTTATCTTGTTTATCAGCTCTCACCAGATTAATCTTGTTTACCATGTAATGACCAAGAGCTCTGTTAGGGTAATCTTCATCATATACTTCTTTACCCTTTCCAATGTGTGCTGAAGGTGGAGGTGGAATATACTTCATGTCTGGCACACCACTTATTATAACAGAGGGAGAAAATGATCTAATTTCATTTTGTTGAAGTATTTTTGGATGTGGAGGAAGTGAGCATTCATCAACCTCAAACCAATTCACATTATCATCAATGTCAGGTATGATAAGTGGTTGATCAGGTGTTGGTGGTTTGGTAATGATGACATGTCTTCTAGCATCAATGAGTTCAGGAAATTGTAGTTCTTTCTCATCAGTAGTAACCAGAGTAGTTACTACTGGTGTTATTTCAGGAGTTACTACTGATAGGGTATCAGTAGTGTTTAGTGCAGTTAATTCCTCTTCTTGACTTACTACTGCTATATCATCAGTAGTAGGAGTTACTACTGGTATCTCTGTTTCAACTTGTTCTTCCATTGTAGCAGTAGTAATGGGCTCATCTTCTGTAATCATCATCTCTGGGCCTTCATCAACTTCTGTTTCTTTTAAATTCAAGAGGGAGGAAGCTGCTGCTGCAATTGATTCATCAATCATTGTCTGTATGTTATCCTTCTCCCCCTTAGTGAGCTCAACTGGAGGAGCCTCACTATCATCAATCCTCTTTTTCAATTTTCTGATAAGCTTTGATTGTTGATGAAGCCTAAGTTCATATTGTCTCATTCTTTTGTTGATGATGTTGACATTTCTTTTCATAGCAGCCATAGTTTTTCCTTGATTTGTTTGGTAATAAAGACAATCTTGTACAGTGGATTCCAAGGAATCCACTTTAGCCGTCAATTGTTGGATTTTAATACTGCCCTCACTCCATCTAGCAAGATCATCGGGCTTACTAACAGGTACATTGGTTTTAAGGTTTTCCTTCCTTTCCATCAATTCCACAGATCTGCCCTCATCACTGCTTGGTGATTCATTGGGTCTTTTAGACATTCTCTTCTTCCTAGAAGAAGCAGAGATGCCCCCCCTTGTGGTTTCTTGGCACCGGGGTCCTTTGAGTAACTCCTCAAATGAGTCATCACTTAAATGAAGAATAATGACGAGAATATCTGATTTTAAGCTAAGAAACTGGTACATAAGATATTTGTTGGTGCGAAGGGTAATTTTTATTTAATACGGTTACCCAAGAAAACATCATGAAAGTGTATTCGCATAAAAAAGACAACACAACACCATTTGTTGAGTTTATAATGCGATTGTGTCGGATGCATCAAAGAAACCAACATTAGTTGGTGCGATCAATGCTATACCGCACCATTTGTTAAGTTTTTATGAGATGTGTAGAATTAAAAGAATCACGAGTGAAATTTGAAGTAAGCATTAAAGACTATCGCTATAATTTTAGTGAGAAAGATATTAGTTTACATTTATTTATGGAGTTGGTGTAAGTGGGTTAGTTGAAGTAGTTTGGAATATCAGTTCTAGCGACACGGCATATTTTATGTTGTTTCTTTATAAATTGGCCACTAGACCAATGGAGACGCAGACATGTGTTGTTCTTATGTTTTGTTTATTATTCAAATCTCTTTGTAGAAAATGTCTCAAAACAGCCGATCGACTTGCTGATTAAAATGAACAAATAAATATTTGTTTAATCTGTTAATCAAAATATCTTTGATGAAAAGATGATTTTTTATTATATACTTTTATTGTCACCAAGGTCCAGACAATATAAAGGCCTAGTTGACAGGTATGCTTTGTTGCTTATGTTAATTATTGGCAAGTTAATAATAAAATTAATATTAAAAAGTTAGACCAAAAAATACCGTAAAATAATATAGAAGAAATAGATTTTTTAATCGTTCTGATGCACATTAGTTTGGATAAACATCCATTGCAAGTGGTAGATTGTATTTTAGAGACAAACATGACAACAATAAATGATTCTTTCAAATAAAATGTAAGATGACGATAAAAATGATACTCAACCTTTTCAAATAAAATACATGGGTGATCTAATGATGTTAATGTTAGTTATATATTTATTTTTTCAAGATAGCAATGGTAGTATTAATTAAGCATCCTCTAACTTTCCACAATAAAAAGAGGTCCCATCTGAACCTTTTATTTTGTTTTTTTGGCAATATAAGAGCGCTAGTGATTTTAGCATTAATTATTTATTTTAATATAATGAAAATAATATATACGTATGTTATAGATTTTATAAGTTGGTATTAATACGAATTAAATAAAACATCGAGTGCAAGTTGTAGGTTGGTCCCGGCAACAATTTTATCATAACATTAATGTTCGATGGTTTAAGGAACTAACTTTATATAAATCAAAGGAGGCCATGTTGATCTAAAATTAGTTTTATAGAAAGAAGTAAGCTGTGGATGGTGTGTGAGTGTGAATGTGTGACCTCTCATGAAATTGTTGGGCCGGTTCAACATCAAGTTGGTGTCTTCTAGGCCGAACGTTTGAGCAAATTTGTTCGGTCCTTTAATATTTATCGGTAAATATGACTTAGTATTTATTAAGTATATGCAAAATTCATATGTGCTTAAAATATTTTACCATAAGACTACCATATATAGTCACAACCGACGTGTGGTTTTAACTACCCTCGTTGTTAGCATTAGGAGTTCTCTGGAGCTTGAAGCTAGGATGACAAAGTTCTACTTTATTTTGTAAAAATAAGCTCTAAATATAGAATTTGTAGGATTAAAATTTCAACAAAAGCTTCAGCTAATAACTACATCTTGTAGCTCAATCTCACCATTCGTACTAAGCATATTTTAAAGTTAATTCTCTCGAATGCTTGTGTATGTTTCTATTAGCATGCGTACTTATCTCATATACACTTATATGTTCTTTGTCTTTCCTTTTTTCTTTTTTTAAATTCATATGTAAAATTTCATTGATAAAGATCATTTTTTTTTACACGGATAAAGAAGGTAAACGGGCAACAAGTTGCGCCGCTATCCCATTTTGAATTGCAAAACTAATTCTTTTAAAAACAACGTTTGTGAATCTAGGTGTCATAAGATTGTTATGTATAACACGTTGGACTCTGTTGAGAAGCTCCATTGCCTCAGGTGCAAGGAAACCGAAAGTGTCAAATGCAAAAGGAATAAACACGTGTTGATTTTCAATGCATGCTTTCTCGTGCTTTGTCACTTTGCACGAGGCGGCTTTCAAAGCAGCTTGTCCCACCGTAACACCCCGACTACTCAAACTAATGAGAGGAGAAACTCCGGTTAGATCCACACACGCGTGCTTCCCCCCAACCCATCCAAAAACCAAAATGTCAGCAGGTCTAAGTGTGGATCTTCTATCCAACGGGTTAGTCAAAAAGTTCACATGTGCTTCTTTCTTTGCGGAGATCCCGGCACGCCTACATATGTCAAAAAGGACATCTCGAACCATATCGTGTCGGTACTTGAAACCCGGGAGCTTTTTACAATGAATAGCATGTTCCCCAAAGGAATCCAAACTTGCCTTGCGACAAACAGGGCATAACGCATCAACCGGAAATAATGGAATCATGAGACGATACTTAAGAATGTCACGATATTCCACAGGTGACATATGTTGACCTAGCCCGTCTATGGGAATAGCAAGAAGATAATCCTGAGCATGAGGTGCCCGCAAACAATCAAAAACCGCTTTCTGTCTCACATTCATGTCGAAACGAGCTTCCAAATCCTTGACCGTTTCACTAAAAAGGGCACTCGCCAATGTTTGTTGGGCTTTAGAGGGGGCGGTTTCCTTATTAGTGAAGCCGCTAGAATCAAAGCTCGGAATCATATCACGAAGACGAGCCAAAGCACAACTGTAATCGCCATCCATACAAGATATCCCACTGTCACGTAAGATGTGATCCTGAAGCACCCAAGATTGGGCCCTCGAGGCCACAAAAGCATAAGAGGAAACCATTTTTTCCGAGTACAAACCCAAACCACCGGAACGAATGGGTAGAGAAGCGAGTTGCCACTGTAAGTCTCCAAAGAAATCCCTCCACATACCACAATGTTCTCAATTGACTCACGCAATCCTTTGTCAAAGACCAAAGATGCCTCCTCCATGTGTACAGCAGGTTGACAAGTTCTTAAACCAAAAAAGAGTTTGGCAATACCCATACATGATCGTAGTAAAAGGAGCTCACTCTGCGGGTCATGTAATTGTGGAAGGAGTCTCATCAAATCAACAGCATTTGCAGCTCTCCTCATAGCCAACCCACTAATAAAATTTAGGTCTCTACTAACAGCTCCCCCAAGAAGCTTCACACCCAATGATGGCCTTTTGATATCGACAGGGAATAAACCCTCACGAGGTTTCATTCCATTACACGAGGGCCAAAATAATTCGGTCTTCTTGATATTAAGTTCTAGACCCAAACTCGGACCACTAACCCTTATAATGTCTAACACCCGGGCCACCTCTTGAGCATCTCCAATGACAGTCCCATCATCAAGATACCAAGCATGAAGAAAAAGCTTGCAATTGTCTCTGATCTTATGTATTAGCGGGTGCAATACAAGAGCAAAAAGAAGGGGTCCTAAAGGGTCACCTTGTTGCACCATAGTAGCAGACCAAATATGCGAGTCTCCTATATACAACCTCGATGCCTGTCCATATAAGAAATTCACCCATAATGAAATAGAGGGACACCTCACTCTAACCTCATGGAGCAAGGCCGATCTATCCACAAGGTTAAAAGCATACAAGAAGTCCACTGTAAGCATTGCAAGAGACCCATCAATATGATATTTTTGTCGAAAATTTCTAAAATCAATCGTTCTACCTCCATATTAAGATATAATTATCTATATCTTACCTATATTGCAACCTTGTTTTGAAAGTTTAGATATAATTGCATTGTTGTTTCCGAATGAAAAAAAAAAAACATTCCTTAGAAAATGGGCGGACCAGGCCGGACCCCCATAATTATGGTTATTGGACAAGCGGCCCTTAGAAAATGAGAGGACCGGGTCAGGCCGGCCCATATTTATAGCAATTGGACAATTGGTGATTTGGTGAAAAGGGGAGAAAGAGATCAAAATCGAAGTCGCAGAGCTTCGTCGTGAAAGCTTCTACTGCTCCTACTGCCACAGCTGCCAGATCGTCATTCTCGTTTGTGATTTCAATTCTTCGCTACAATTTGTGTCCATTAATTATTTGTTCCTCCGTTAGTAATCGTCTATCGTTCAGGTGTGTTTTTTAGTTTTTTAAATTAGAGTTTTAATCGAATTTGTTTCGGTTCCTAATGATATACCTTTTACAGAGGATCTCATCTTTGTGCGATATTTAGGTCATCATAAAGTTTTAACGCTGCAAATTCAATTCGACTTGCAATTTAGGTTTTCTTATATATTTGACCTACCAACTGTTCTGAAAACCTCTGCAATCGTAAGAATTAGGGTTTGATTTTATATAAAGCTATGAATAACAATACTCCCCAAAAGAACACCCCCTTTGGAAACTCATTACTAACAAACCCTAACGCCCATCTCCAGCCACAGTCCCAATCCCAATCCCAATCCCAACAACAATCTGGATCTCCTTTCGCGAACCAGTTTCAACTCTCCCAATATGCTGCAGCTCATGCCCATGCTCAAGCCATAGCTCAAGCTCAGTCAAAAGCTCAGCAGGCTCAAGTCAACCATGCCCAGTTTCAAGCTCAGCTACAAGCTCAAGGTATGTCTATGAATCCAACACATGGTCATTTCTCTGCTAATTCACCCTCGTTTCCTGGATCTGCAAATGCAAGCATTAGACGCATGCCTCAAAAACCTGTTGGAAGACCACCTGGGGTTTCAAATGCTAATAACATTTCTCCCATGAGAATGATGGAGCTTTCGCCAGCTCAGCGTAACAAAAAGAAACAAAAGCTGCCAGAAAAACAACTACTAGAACGAGTAGCTAAAATTCTACCACAATCTGCTCTTTACACAGAGCTTCTTGAATTTGAGTCACGTGTGGATGCTGCTCTAGCAAGAAAGAAGATAGACATTCAAGATGCAATTAAAAACCCTCCTTGCATTCAGAAAACACTTAGAATTTATGTTTTCAACACTTTTGCTAATCAAACACGTAAAAGTCCCATGAAACCGAATGATGAACCACCAACTTGGACTATGAAAATAATTGGGAGAATCTTGGAAGAAGGTATGGATCCTGATCAAGCTGCAATGATGCAGGCATCAAGCCCTAAATTTTCATCTTTCTTTAAACGAGTAAGTATTACATTGGACCAAAGATTATATCCTAATAATCATATGATTGTTTGG
Source organism: Calendula officinalis (assembly GCA_963853835.1). Taxonomy (NCBI): domain Eukaryota; kingdom Viridiplantae; phylum Streptophyta; class Magnoliopsida; order Asterales; family Asteraceae; genus Calendula; species Calendula officinalis. Next base: position 96,379,737 of record OY970821.1, read on the forward strand.
GATAGTGCTAGAACACCAACACCTCATGAAGGGTTTGAGGTGAAAAGAAAAGGTGACAAAGAATTTAATGCAAATATACGTCTGGAAATGAATTACATCCCTGAAAAATACAAGCTTTCTGGAGCTTTAATGGAAGTTCTTGGAATTGAAGTCGATACTCGTTCAAGAATCATTGCTGCAATTTGGCATTATGTCAAAGCTAGAAAATTGCAAAATGCAGATGATCCTTCTTATTTCAACTGTGATCCAGCTTTAAGGAAAGTATTTGGGGAAGATAAAATGAAATTCACCATGGTTTCACAGAAAATCTCCCACCATCTATCTCCACCACAACCGATTCATTTGGAACACAGGATTAAGCTTTCGGGAAACAGTCCAGCTGGCAATGCGTGTTATGATGTATTGGTGGATGTAGCGTTTCCAGTACAAAGGGAATTGAATGCTTTAATGGCTACAACTGAGAAAGTTAAAGAGATTGAAGCTTGTGATGAAGCAATTTGCACTTCAATTCGCAAGATTAACGAGCACCGAAAAAGGCGAGCTTTTTTTCTTGGATTTAGTCAGTCGCCTGTTGAATTCATTGATGCTTTGATTGAATCACAAGGCAGAGATTTGAAACTTGCAGCAGGGGAAACAAGCCGTAATGTTGAGAAAGAACAGCGAGCTGAGTTCTACAATCAACCATGGTATGGTTACTGTTATCTTTTATGGTTAATCATATTTCATTATTTCATATGGTTGAATGATAAGTTTAGTAATTATTGGTGGATGTGTAGGGTTGAAGATGCAGTTATTCGTTACTTGAACCGCAAGCCAGCTGCAGGTACAGGGGTTGTTCACAGAAGTACATAAATGCCCCTGAAAGCTGTCCTTTTGAAATCATACTTGATGTGTCTTGGTAGTGATTAGATTGAATCATTTAAGATATGGAGTTATGAACTTATGATATTTAACTGTTTTGTGGTTTACTGTTTATGTTATGTTATGTTTATTATAAGGGGATGATGATATAAGGTGTAGTTACTGGATGTTGGTATCCTAACCTTTTCATGTCAAACCACCTCCGTGCTTGGATTTGTATCGATTCATATCTTGGACTTGAACATAATGCAATTAATGCATTAGTACTACTTCCTTCCTCCTATTCAAAATTAAGTTATATGTTGATACATTTTTTGATTTATGATTTTTGAGGCAAAATATTATAATAAGGTTAAATTAGATAAAATTGGATAGTTAGCAAGGATGTGTCTCACCTTTTTGAATTAAGTGAGATTGATATTTTTAAAAATAAAAGTAAGGGTAGATTGGTTATTTTACTACAATAAAGGAAATAGTGGTGTGGGTCTACTATCTTTTAACAAATAAAGTAAATTATCAAAGTGTATCATTTATTTTGACACTTCAAAATGAAAAATATATCATTTATGTATCATTTATTATTTATCAGAGGAAGTGTATGCTTTGGATTTGGTAATAAACATAAAACAATTAAGCACACCAGCTCTAAATAGACATGCACACAGAAACCGGTTTCCGATCCGGACCGGTTTCAAAACTGGATCGAATGTGTCCATATCGGATCGAACACCAACCGCCTGATTGTAACCGGTAACCTGTTTCCGACGCCAATACAGTTTCAAAACCGGATCCTAAAAACCAGATACCAAACCAATACCAGTTTTTTAACCGGATTTTGAGAACCAGTTTAAAAACTGGTTTACATATCAGACTGTTAACCAACCGTTTATGCCCGTTGTGCTTCGTCTTTTTGTGCGGTTTTGACCGCTTAAATCATATTTTAGAGACCCCAATACATCTATAAATAGTCATAGGTATTAAGGATCAATCCTAGTTATGATTGTACATATCAATTGTCAGAACAAGTAATAGTTGCTCCTGGCTTATGGTTTAAGGTACAATTATTTGCATCAACATCAATAACAGACAAACTTGTGACCATTATTGTTAGTTACATCCCAACATGCGCCAACATGAAAGCCAGTTCCTTTTCGTTGTCCAGCATGTGACAGGGGAGCCATTAAACAATATAATACTAAAATAAACTTAATTTAAACAGCATAAGTTGAAGAGCATAAATTAAGATATTTGTCATCTTTGCCATTACACACAAGTCATTCATCAACATTAACATAGCTATTAATATTATAAATAACGCCAACACACAAACATTTATTCATCATCATCATTCCCCATAAAAACAACTTCACCCAAGCTTGCGCTTAAACGGAAGAAAATGCTGCTTAAGCTTTAACAACCTATCACTTGCACAATATTAACCCTAATGCATCTTTGCTCTCAGGTTACTGGCAATTCAAACTCCATTTTGTTCACAAAGATCTAGCAAGTCCAGTGTCTGCATCATGAACATACAAAAATTAAAATAAAAAAAAAAGAGAGAGAGAGAGAATTAGGACAACAAATAATAGCATGTATTTTGTTAGCATTAAAAAGTACCTCTGGGATTGATAGTTCAAGCCGAAACTTGGGACCATCATAGTGATGCAACACTGGCCTAAATGCATCTTCTTCCAATGCTTTGCACACTTTTCTTATACGGATTCTTACCTAATTCAGTACAAATTAAATTATTATAGAAAACAATTCTTAACATAAATATAATCCATACCTGCGCTGGAAACCTTGATTCACCTTTACACTTCTTGTCCTCCCAAGCAGTTGGATCAATGTTGGAACCACCAAAAGTTGTTGCCTAAATTAAAATGTTCAAGATTAGAATAAAAATATTTATACAACATAATTGTCTAATAACTCCATCAAACACACCTCGAAAATACCATGCAGCTGGTGAGTGGTATAGTTATAGAGAAACAAAGGTAATCCAGGTGTAATTGCTCGAACAGAGTCCCTGTATCTTGGTGGCAAACCTGCAAAGTATATATCACATCAAGTTAAAGACATGAATTACAACAAATTACGTGTTTGCAAATCAATATAAATGTATTAAAAAAATACCAAAAAGTTGTCTCTTTAAATCCTCCTGCATAGTGTCGTTGTTACAAACAAAGATATATCCACCAAGAACTTCATCCCTAGGAAGCATTTCAGCTGCAGGCAAAGTCTTGAACCTTTTATCAGCAGCATTGTTATTGTTGTTGTTACTGTTACTATCATTGTTGTTGTTGTTGTGGTTGTTGCTGGTGTTGAGATCCTTATTGTTGTGACTGTTTCCAGGATACTTTCCAGTGATCATGTTCTCCACAATTCTGTTGTTGTTCTTCTGATAAACAGCATTTGTGTTGTAGACACTGTTTCGAAGGGGATTTTTGTTCATGCTCTCAGTCATCTTCATGTCAAGATTCAGATTTAACATGTTGAAGTTGAGGTTTTCAAATTTGTTTTCTTCTTGAAATCCTATATTTTCTCTTGGCCCAACAGAAACTTTTGAAAGATCCAAATTGTTTCTCCGTTCACCCTTAGACCTTGTCTGTTCAGCCAACCTTGAAGCAGCAGCATACCACTTTTGGTCCTCTGAAACTTTTGATTGGCCTCGTAGTTCATCCCCTAATTGCCAATAGCTCTGCATATTCTCCATGCTGCAAAATCAATATCATATAAGTCCATTTAGTTCCAAAAAAAACATTATAATAAACTGAAGTAAAATATGAAATTTATATTGTTTCATGAGAACAAAACCCCTAACAAATACAGCCGAAAAGAATCAAGTAAAGAATGTATCGACGAAAATTAAGGCATTTTAGGAAAAGGTCAATCCATAGCCAGATCACAAGACTGTAAATTAGATTTGAAGACATAAAACACCAGCATTTCGTAATATTCTGGTCAATTCCACTAAAAGACAACCAACATTTCCCCAAATCTAAACCTAAAACCGATCGATTGAATTCGTAAATAACAAACTCTTAATACAAATTAAATCAATTAGAGCATCAAGCACATAAGAATCGATCACAGAAGAGACACATTATTATTTGAATAAAAAATAAAAGAACAAACAGAATTACAAAAATAGAATCGTATCCTGAACAAACCTGGTTGAGCTCAGTAGTGAAAACAGGATCTAATCCTTGGTGTAGATGGCGAATAATATGTCTCCTGATCAGATCAAATATTGGAAATTAGAATAGAAAAAACCCTAGATTTGGGGACGTTAAAGTGAGAAAATAAGGCACCTTTTATCTCCTGGGATTTCAAACCCGGAAGATGAGACAGACGCCAGAGGAGTGAATCTAGATATTTCTTAACTTATATAATCGCAATACAGTTAATATGGTCACGATCCCTTACTTAATTACGGGAATACCATTCTCGTGTGAGTTAACTGTGGGAAATGTGTAGGACACGCGCTGATTTAAGAGGGTGGGTGGCCTTTGTATTGCACCCATGTGATTAACTTAAGTGTTTTTTTTTTGAACGGCTAGTTAGTAAGTTAGTGGTTCGAGCCTAGACAGTGGCATCCACAAGGGGCAGTATGCCTTCCCTCGAACCTTTCACCTTTTTGTCCACGACGGGACTTGAACCCATGACCAATAGGTCATGGGCAACACCTTAAATCCTCCTTGGATACCACTAGGCTACAAGCCTTGGGTGATTAACTTAAATGTTGTCGGTAGGTTGATTTGAGCCGTCGGATAAATTATTTTGATTTCATAAACTGATCAAAACTATTAACAATTTAACATACGATTCAGCCAATAGCTGGCGGCATCATTCCAGTGGTATTTTAGTTCCCGACTGAATTACTATTTGGTCCCTCGCACTTGCAATTTATTAATTTTGAGGATATTATATCGATCGACTCATTGAGTTTGATTTTATAAAACATTGCACATGGACGCTTTTTCGTCTTTTTAATAATCTCTATCTTAAACTTTGAAATTCTAGACACACTACTTCAATAAAGTATGGGAGTGTCTAAATTCACTAATAGTAAATTTGTAATTATTACAAATGTATTAATCCCAAGGTAATTATTATTTAATTATTACTTTTTTGTAATTCTTTTTGTAATTTTCTCTTTTTCCAATATTAGTTGATAACGATTTTTTTTGCTTGTTTGTTTTTATTAGTTTGATTAGTTAATGTATATGATAAATTATACTATTATATAAAATGATATTTATTCTAATAAAAAATTGTATATTTAAATACAGATATTAACCAATATGTTATTTTCTGTATTTAATTCTTTGTTTTATAATTTTCAGTTTAGCCCATGTTAGTTTCATCCAACTAAAATTTAGATGTTGTATGTAATTTATACAGTTGTTTCTTTTTCTTCAATTTCAAAACTAAATAAATAATATTTAATAATTGTATTATCCTATTTAAATAATATTTTCATTCTATTGTACCGAATATTTGTTATAAGTTGGTTCAACTGTTTCGAAATAATAAATAATACATTAATTGTCTTATGTTCTAAAAAAACGTGATAAGGCGTGACGTAAGATAAGGTGCTATAAGCCGTGATAAATTGTGTCTTGTGGCGATTTTTTTTTAAGTTGAAACATATTTTGTGAACTTTATAGAGTTATATCATAGACTTACTCTCCTCGTCCCACAAAAAATATAAGTATTATTTTAGTAACATCAACATATAAATAATAAAAAAATTCTATGAAAAAAAATACACCGTGTAAAAGTATTTGCAAATGACTATATTTTGTAAAAATGTAAAAACCAATGATAGGCATTAAAGAAAGCAAAATATGTAGGTAATGATTTCCCTTGTTTTGACAAACCTAATGTAATTTATTAGTGAATTTAGTAGGACCCTAAAGTATTAGTTAATCACATCAATAAGCAAATACTCCGTATCTTATAAACCAACGATGATGTCTAGTGTTTAGATATCTACATAATTGTGTATTCAAGTTATGTTATGAATAAAATAATATAGATTTAAAGTATGTATATATTAGTCGTTAAAAAAACCTTAATCATGTCAATTAGTATATATAATTATTCGATTTATTTAGGGAAACAAACCGCTCAAAATACGTCAAAAGAAATGAGCTAACCCAAACCAAATTAGGTTGGTTCAGTTTTACAATTTCTTTTATTTTTTTTCATGCTTTAATTCAATGATTGTGATTTTTAAGATTGATTTGTCCAATCCATAAATTAGGCAATCGATCAAAAACAGTTTTAATTCATACAATATTTTGACAATACAAATAATCAGTAACATTGTATGTCATGTATTCAAACATTGTTAGGGGTATCGGCGATGATGAAAAGATTGAGTGGAATACTGTCGTCATGATGTGTCAAGGCCTTATACAATGTTTTTAAAATTGCAAAATCAAATTGGGGCTGAGTTAACACTTTTGCAGATGAATTCCGCAAAGGTAAATAAAGTGTATTAGGTATATGCAGAATGTTTGGTACATAAACTAATTCTAAATAGAGTATATGAAAAACTTTATCATATAACTCTACTTTAATATATGTAGTGTTGAATTTTGAGCAAGGCTTTAACTTAATTAAAAATGGCGATGGGTGCATTGGTGAGTTGGGTAGCATAAGTATATGAAATAAACATTACTTGTAATCACGTTGTTATGATAATTATTGTTAGCCTAAACCTATCAACATCAAATTATTAATAGAGTAATGGTATTTAGGCCTATCATTTAGACCTACTCACTAGATTAAAACACGTGTCAAAATCAAGGGATGATATTAGAGCATCTCCAATGGGAGCTTTTTCAAAAGCTTATTACTATTACAATAAGCTTTTGAATGACTTTTTACCATTGAAATCACAAGCTTTTTCAAAAGCTTTTTATAATGACTTTTTTTCTACTAACCTTTTAACATACTTTCAATGTTTGTCTTTTTTGATCCCTTACTTTTTAATAAGTTTTCATTTTAAACCTTTTAACACACTTTCAATGTATTTTTTAATATTTGCAATGTAATGTTTTCATCTATTTAAATATTAATATCAATTATTATAATATTTTTGTATGAAATATTTTTAAAAATATTAAGCTTTATAAGATGTAAATTTTTTTTGTCAATTTATATATAGGGGTGGCAATTTCTGACCCGACACGAAACCCGACCTGAAACCGACACGAAAATAAACAGGTTTGGGTTGAGGTAAAAAATAATTGGGTCAGTATCGGGTTGAGTCAGCTGACCCGTTTATTAAACAGGTTAGGTTCGGGTCAATGATAATTTAAATGGGTCGACCCGCCAACCCGTTTAATTATTAAAATATATTTTAAAACATATATATTTATACTTAATTTATAGTTTACTAGTTAAAACGTAATTAATAGTTAGATAAAAATTAAAAATGTTACTTAGGAATTTGGTGTTTAGTATTTTGTTATGAATTTGTGTAATAATAACAACATTTTGACCCGTTTGACCCATTTAACTTGTTTGACCTGATAACCTGTTTAACCTGTTTTATTAAATGAGTTATATGGGTTAGGTTTGGGTTGAAGTTAAACAGGTTAGGGTTGAGATATCTGACCCGTTTATATAAACAGGTCGGTTTCGGGTTGAACGTTTCTGACCCGCGAACCCGAACCCGTCAACTCGAACCCGACCTGAATTGCCACCCCTATTTATATATAAGGGGTATTTATGAAACATTTGAGATAGATAAAGGTAAATTAGAAATATTTTAAAGGAAAAAGCTTTTGTAAAAGGTTAACCATTGGAGATGTTATTTAAGAATAGCTTTTTGGTTAGTGGAATGTTGATGTGGCAAAAATAATAAGCTTTTGTGAGGTTAACCCTTGGGGATGCTCTTAAGAGAGAGAATTAGTGAAATACACATGTCAACCTATCAAGTGGGTAAGCTTATGAGTAGGTATAAATAATAGGACTAAATATCATTTCTCTTATTAATATTATCCTTAACATTTCAAAATCAGTGAAGTTAAAATTTTCAAAAACTACAGTAGCGAGTTATCTAACTATCAAATTAACCAATAAGGGTGGGTAGAAAGTAGAAAGAATATATTCTCACTCAATTTTTTTTTTTATGATTTCGTATAATTTCTTTTATGTATTAGTTTACTTTTTCGCTTTAGCTTACCATGTTTAATACAAGTTCGAGTCTCTTTCATAATGCACATTTTGTTTTAAGATCTTATTTTCTTGCTTTAACATTTCTTTTGCTTTTTTTTTTCTCCCTATTTTTCTCGCTTTAAAAATGTTATGGTTAGTATTTATTTGATCACTCATGTATTTTAACTAGTGACATTTAGTCAAAATAATCTATATATGAACACTTTAAAAATTTATTTGAATTTATAATAAAATTGAATACTAATATAGATTAACGATACAAACTTTATATACGAATTGTGAAATATGTCACTGTAAAAAATTGTATTCATCTTTCATATTGCTAAGTTTTAAATTTTTTATTTTTGGGATAACTAATAACGCAATCATAGATTTTGATTGATTTGGTTTACGATTAGATTTTCTTCAATCTAATATTGGTTTGATTTAATTTACGATTTGACCTTAAAGAAAACCCTACTCGATAACCCGACTTGTGCCTCAAAATTTTGCACATTTTTGAAACAAAAATTGATACTGCCCCCGAAAATAACACGATTACCAGATGTATTATGATGGAATATCTTTAAGCCAGATAATTTGAGCTAATTGTATTTTATTGTAAAAATCATATTTCTTTTATGATAACGGTTATAGAGATTGTGGAGAGGGTCAAGTAGTAAGTACCTTGACGTATCCGGAATATGAAAGATGTGAGTACCAGAAGGCTTCTGTGATAGTGAAATTTGAATGGAAATGGTGATGGATGTCTTCAAAATGGATGATAATTTCTGAACTTAATTTAAGGTTTCTTCTGATGATTTCTAAAACTGTTATGTTGAAAAGTCTAACTGTTTGACTTCCTTCTGAAATTGGTACAAGTTTCAAGTTTGATAGATACACTATACAAAAAAAATATTTGATGCTACCATTTTTTAGCTTGAATCAGACCTATGTTTTCAAAGCAGGAAAAATGAACCAATTAGCAGTTAAGCAAACTGATTGAAAAACCCAACTTTCAATCATTTTTCAGCTTCAAATTTGAGCGCTGTTTGCCAGTTTTTTTCAATTTTAACCGCCAGAACATACACAAGTAGACGATATGTACGTAGAGTTGAGAGAATTAAACAAAAGTCGAGATGGCCGAGTTGGTCTAAGGCGCCAGATTAAGGTTCTGGTCCGAAAGGGCGTGGGTTCAAATCCCACTCTCGACATTCAATTTTTAGTAATTTTTTTAACTTCTCCCCGTTTAAAAAATTGCTTTATGAGCCATTGTTGTGGTGTAAATTATTACCGACGTACTTAACTTAAGAGTTAAAAAAGTTATTTTGATATTTCTGTTATATTACAAGAGTAATAACATTAAATATTATTATTTATGAGTTAAGCTATGGCCTGATTCATTAGAATTTGTAAGCAAGTAGCCAAATATATGGTTTTCACATTGCATTTTGGCTATTGCTAGCTCTTGCAGTTTTTGGGTAACTAATAAGTTCATAAGACTAATAGGCATTCGAAGTAATCACAGAGAAGAAGAAAAAGCAAAGCGATCTGCTCAATGGTTCCATCTCTCCATGATGTTGTATTTTGGTTTATATGTTATTAATTAATGAAGAAGATTATAGATATCTAATTAAACGAACATTTTTATCAAATATGTACCGAGTTAAATGTGATCATACCTAGTAAGAATGAACTTTGGGAGCCTTGTAACTTTTTGATCTTTCACCCATTAGACCATTTTCATTTTTAGCTAAACTTTATCATCAGACCCATTTAACCCGTTTGACATAATGTCGTCCCTTTTGAATATAATAATCCATAATTTTAGTCAATTTCTCACTTCAATGTAATGAGTATTAAACTAAGATATTATGTGATGACAATTCATAAACACCATATGATGTAGAATACTTGTGCAAAGTATGAAGGTTGCCAAAATAAGTTGTCAAATGAAATTTGTAGAAATGTCGAATTGGAAACAGATTGACTACTTTTCCGGGTCGCCGGGTTTCACAAAAACCCGTTGGGTTGCAACAAGTCAATAATGAGCAAAACCCGGGATATTTTTACCCGTTCTCTCTCTTCATAGGGTCCCGGTCTAACCAGTTGAACCAACCCGATCGCCTCGAATTTATTGCTCTTGGTGGCCTTCACTCCGTCGCGCCTGATTTGATTGGTTACGTGTTCTCACGGTCAGTTATTTCCTCCATAACTTTGTGTTCAATTTTATATGTTTAAGGTATTGCCGATTGCGTGAGCATACGTTAATCTTTAATTCTTCTTTAAATTAGTCAACAAAGTCGATATGTCCGAGTGGTTAAGGAGACAGACTTGAAATCTGTTGGGCTTCGCCCGTGCAGGTTCGAACCCTGCTGTCGACGTTTTTCAATCTGATATTTTTTAAGTCAAACAACGCCTACCCATGTTTTTACGTATTTGCCCTAAAAGAAACGTTTAACTCCTTTTCATCGAATTGCAAATTTTTCTCTAAAGTTTAGCTCTGGTACAAAGTCGATATGTCTAAATATAGAGTGGTGAATTTCACAAATTACTTTATTTTTGTATTGTTAATATAGAGGATAGATAGAACTTGTTTATGATTGATTGACAAAGTTTGAGGATTAATAATTAAACGTAGTATATGTTTTATGTTTTTGTTTGGATATATTTTATAAATAGGTAATAGATAGAATTGTGAAATCAGATCAACTGAGTTGTAATTTGTTTTGTATCAGTACAATTTTTGAAGTAGTTCGGATGGCTCGATTCTAATTTTTGAAAACCAAAAACAATTAATTTCACCTATATAATTATGATAATCGATCCAACAAAACGAACACCACAACATATTATATTAATAAAATTTCATAATTCTCATTTCTCCCATCAATAAACAAATACTCCCTCCGTCCCACAAAAAAATACCCATTTCTCATGGGCACAAGTCTTAAGAAAATAGTTAGTGGTGGGGTAATTGGTATTACTTTTGATTAAAATATAAGGTTTGATTGGAGAGAGAAAGATAGTTATTGGATAGTTAGTGATGGGGTCTCTAAAAATTATATTATTTTATTGAGTGGACCCCCATCAATTTGAGAAATGAGAACTTTTTTTTGGAACAAAAGTTTAGGGAGAAATAAGTACTTTTTTGTGGGACGGATGGATAATTATTGAAGAACTGGAGAAAGATGGGTGGGCATGACTACGATCCTTATATAAATAGGGTCCCACAACCAACCCAAACTCGTGGTAGCTTATTATTTCAGCCAAGTATACTATACATAATTGTAACAGAAAAGAGGGCATAGTTGTAACGTTTTCAGAGTGGGAACGAAGGCGGAGAAATCAGATGGATCCAGACGCTTTATCGAAAGCATTCGTCGAGCATTACTACTCCACCTTCGATACCAATCGAGCTGGCTTAGCAAATCTCTACCAAGAGGCTTCCATGTTGACTTTTGAAGGTCAGAAGATCCAAGGCTCTCAGAACATCGTCAACAAGCTCACTTCCCTTCCTTTCCAGCAGTGCAAACATAGCATCACCACCGTCGATTGTCAGCCTTCCGGACCTGCCGGTGGTATGCTCGTCTTTGTTAGCGGCAATCTCCAACTTGCCGGTGAACAACACGCTCTTAAGTTCAGTCAGGTATTTCATCGAACACCTTATCCGCGAATTGTGTGTGTATTGTTGTCTAATTGTTTCACTATTTTTGGATCTGATTGCTATCTTTTTAGGCGTATAATTTTGAGATTTAGATAGTTAATCAGATGCTCTAATTGCGATTCTAAACATTAATTGAGAAATCAAACAAACCTAGATTCGATGTTCTGGATAGAAAATCACTCATACGACTACTACAATTTACGATTCTACAGAGAGCTTCTTTTGCCTATAGAATCAATAATTGACGGATAATAAATAACGATCCTGCTTGTATGTGCATACCAATAGTATTGGTTTCTGATTCAGTTACGCAATGAGTACTCTGTCTGCACATAGAATTGCTGCAGTGTACAGTGATATAGGGAACACTTATGTTGCATATAATGGCATTTGGATATGATAGGACTGACATTCTTAGATGAACCTTTGCATTTAGAATCCTTACCTTGCATCTGAACAAGTAACTTATGAGTTATGACCAGTTATTTACTTGTTCAGTTGTTTTTCAACTTCAAGCATATGAGGTAGTGTATCTGTTGTAATTCATTCGTACACAAACACAACTAAATGATTGTTTTCTCCTGTTAACAAGTTCTGTTACTTGTCACCAACTTTTTCTAGTCATGACCGCTTAATTTCCCTCATTTATGAAGATCCGGTTTCCTTGAACGTGATGTAATTGTTACAAGCAAGCTTGTTATTACTTGTTCCTGGAAGAGCATAAGATGCCTTCGTAGTATACCAATTTCAGCTGTAAAACCTTGCTAGTTTTATCTAATATTCCAAAAAGTAAATGTTAGCTCTGCAATGCATCTAATTGTTTGCATTTTTACACATGTGAACTGTAGTACGATAGATTTATATTTTTTTTTAATGCTCGTTAAAATATTCAGAAAAATGTCTTCATGTTAGGTCCTATGAGCAAGTGAGGATATGATAGGCAAATATCCTTTGATGATCTAAATTAAAGTTTAGTCTATAAATTTTTGACACTTAAAAATGATTTTTCTGAGTGAAATGAACTGTTAATAATAGTGTCCCCACTTGAGTTATCACTAAAGAGAAGAAGTGTTTGAGGTGGCACTATTGGCATTTGGCAGGCGCCATTTGTACTTGTGTAGGTGGTTGAACATTTATGAAAAGTTGTTATTTATTGTGGGTAGGTAAAGTTGGTGGAAAGATCAAATGCATTGCAATAAAACATTAAAATAGAGATTGTAACAAGATGTAGCAAAAGTTGTATATGTGTCTTATTAACATTATCTAGTTTTTTAAGTGTTGCTTGTTATATGCAGATGTTCCATTTGATGCCCACAGCACAAGGAAGCTTTTATGTGTACAATGATGTGTTCCGCCTCAACTATGCATGAGGACAAGTGTGTCTGTCTCTACAACGAAAATCTATTTTTCCTTTTGGTGTTAAAAAAACCATTTGAATGATGCGTCTTTGGGTTTCCTGATGTTAAGAAACTGTTATATTGATAACTGTAATTGGATGAATTGGTTTGGTTGGTTGTATATCACTCTTGAATGTTGTTGAATGGTTTCATGTTCACACACATTTTTTTTTTGGGTTTTCCATGATCAAATTTCTATAATTCTGACCGGTATGAACATGATTGTGTAGTTGGTTTATTGATGTGTTGTGAATTCTGCTTTCTTACATTTGTGACAACTCATTAGAAAGTGGATTCAATAAGATCACCCGATCATATGATTCATGATACGTTTTCACTTTCATGCCTGATGCCTAATATTTTGCTGCTGGTTATTTCTCTGAATTCAATCCTGCTACCAATTTTATGTTCGTTTAGTTTTTTTTTTTTTTTTTTGAAACGGCAAATCTAATCTACTCTTAATTATCACTTATGTCCACGGCGGGACTCGAACTCCAGACCTAAAGGTTGAGAGTCAAACACCATACCGCTAGGCCAAAGGCCCTTTGGTATGTTCGTTTAGTTAAATGAACGAATACGAACATAGGTTTTGTTTGTTCATTACGTTCGGTAATATGTTCGATAAGGTTCATTTGTATATGTTCTATTCGGTAATGTGTTTGTTAAGGTTCATTTGTATAGGTTCTATTCGTTTATATTTTGTATATGTATTAAGTATTTTAAAAAAATAGTATACCTAAACAAGCATAACCAATTATAAACAAGGATTGTATATAACCTATTTTGTGTCGGTTCATGTTATGTTTGTTTGCTTTTGTTTACCACAGTTCGTGGACTCTTCATAAAAAAAAACTAATTTTCTTAACAAATGAACCCAAACACAAAAATTCTACGTTTTAGTGTCCATGTTCGTTCGGTTGTTCGATAAAACTTAAACAAACAAACATGAACAAAAAATAACCCCCTTTGTGTTCGCTCGGTTCGTTTATAGGCGTAAGTACAAATTATCTTTACTTCACTTGTTTCTAGACGTTTGATCGATAGTAAGTTTTGTTAATAAATATTTTTGAAATAGATAGAGTAGAACCAAACACAGCATCAAACTCAACTCTTTCACCCAAAGAGATGTGGAGTTTGTAATCAAAGTTTTAATTAGCATGGATAGATGCAAGAGGTTTGGAGTTGATGTGCTTACATCCCTAGCAAAAAAAAAAAAAAAAAACAGAAACTACACAAACAGAATACACAAAAACAAACAAGGAAAAATTGTTGAGTTGTTGATGGGAATACAAAGAGAAATGGTATTGGAAGAAATATCATTTCTCAGTACAAAGAAGTGTACTAAGCATATATATGTACATCTAGAATGACAAGAAGCAAAATAAGAAACAAACCATAAAGCACTGTGTGCAGTAACATAGAGATTACACTCGTCTTCATGTTCAAGAAACCAATCGGTGACTCGTTTCCCGGCATCTGAAACACAACTCCCGGTGCTAAAAACGCAAACAACGCTGCAGCTATGATCGGTGCCGCCCAATCTTGCATCTTTCTGTCTCAAAGAAGCAAAATATGCAGTCTATAAAAAGAGAGTTTAGATGCCATTGAAGGATTTTCAATCTAATAAAGCTAAAGAATAAAGAATAAAGCACCCACTTTTACATGATTTTTGGTGCTAGGATAAGGCAATATCTGTCAAAAGCATCAAATTAGGGGTCAAAAGGTACACCTTTTACTAATAAGAATTCATTTAGTTAGACAACTGTGATGCATTTAGTTACACCTTTTTAATGTATTATGATGCCACAAACTATATTAAAAATAACAGCTTCAACAAAGACTCATGTGTAATGCAATTTCAAAGGGTCAACATGTGTCATGTAAATACCATCAAACTAATTACTGAATATCGATTGATAAGTACCGTTAATAAGATGACCGATCATTAACGAAAGGCAAACACTTTTAATTACAATTTACAAGTTTTGAGTTCGTGATTAATATTATTCCCAAGAAAATGAGAGGGCTTCATTTTCCAACAATCCTTGGGCCCGAAAGTGAATCATCCTAATCAAATGATCATCATTATTCAGTTCGGTTAATGGATCTATATTCTGATTCAATGAACCGTTGAACTGCAAATTGGTCCCCAAAGGCTGCACCAGGTTGGTTTGACCACACTCTGAATCATGATGATGATGATTTGTGTTTTTTGACAGAAGAGAGAGAGCACCCTTGGCCCCAGGTGCAACCACAACTTGAGTCAACGGTTGGTTGACTTTACCATATTCGGTGTCAGTGTCCAACAGAAATGGGAACTTTCTCCCCCATGCAGTTGGGCTGCAGAAACGGGCTGCTGGCGGGCTGTCTTCAACACTAACATGCACTTTCTGTTTATCGGGCCAGCCCCCAAATGTAGTCGGAGAACCATCAAAACGAAGCAATTTTGCACCTGCATATATCATACAACATAATATATAATCAAAAAAAGGATTTTAAAAAATCAAAAAATTGAGAATAAAACGAGATAGAAACCTTGATGATTGGTGAAAAGCCCGCCATAATTCAAGTATACCGATTCTGCCCTTGGTTTTCTTCTACGCCTATTATGCCCGTCAAGACGTTTCCTGCAACTCCTCTTCACTTGATCAAATTCCCCAAGTGAATGGAATCTACCAAATTAGGTCAACCGGTCAAAGACTATATTATATACAAAAAAAAAAAAAAAAAACTATTATTATTAAGAGGTGATAGCATACCTACTGCATTGCTGGCAAAATCTTTGTTCTTTGCCAGCAATGGCGACAACGGGTGTTTTAGAATGATTTTCACACACCCTATGCCGCCTATGATAGTCTCTACAACTACTAAGGTCCTCCATACATCCATCAACTAAACATGATACATGTTGTTCATTAGCATCAAGTTTTTGTTTCTTTGAAGATGATGTTGATGATGATGTCATCATGATTGAATGTTTTTGCTCACTCCAATTATTCATAGGCCCTTGATCAACAACAGAGGAAGCCTCCATATTTGGGTTCTTTCCAATTATCTCATCCAGCTCACTCAACTCCCATGAACACGATGAATCGAAAACACAATCCATTATTGTTTACCTTCACAAGGAGATTGATTGATGTATATTAATACTAATTTCAGAACTTTGAACAAATAGTAATTAAGATTAAACGAAACACGAAAGGAATCTAATCTAATTTGATGATCACATGGAAGCCACACCACCGACCCCCACGGGTGCCTGACATATACATACATATAAGAACAGAGCACCTTTTGTGTGTGTAAATTAAAAGTGAAAAAGGTGAAAAAAAGAGAGAACATGGGAGCAACTCAATCAGAAATCTTACAAAAAAAAATACATTTTTTTTGTAAAATAAAGGACTTACAGAAGAACAAAACAGGGGAATTCGGTTGATTCTTTCTTGAATATTGTTAATCAACAACAGATGATATGGATTTCCATCATACGGCAGTATTTAATTGACAAGATATACAAAGGAGTCAATGATCAGTTGTGATTGAAAAGGGTGTTACGAACATAATTTATAATTTTAATTGTTAATTGGGGAGGGGGTTAAAGGAGGACCATTTGAGAAAGACAGAGCTGTTGTGTAGTTTTCTGCCTCCCAAAATTGGTCCCCCTAACTTAAACTTAGGCTTTTCAATTAACTAGTTCAAAGATGGTGACGTTAATCATTAACAAACCCCACACACACAAATAAACAGTTTAAATTCAGAATTAAAGGTGAGAATGTCCATAATCTTTTTCCACCAAGACCAAAAGTCCCATCTCCAGAAACCCCTTATTCATCTTTCTGTTTTGTGCTTTTGATTTTATATAATATACGAGGTTTATATAAAATCATCTGATGTTAAACCAAATCTGTTAAAAGTTACAAGTTTTCATCAATTCTCTAAATAAATAATTTGGCCATCTGTTTATACGGAATACCCTTTTTGAAAATACGAAATTTAACCTTTAACATAATCTCTTTGTTTAAGAAGGGTTATAAATGAAGGGTAGGGTTGTCATTAAGAGGTGGTTACGTGCATAAATTGTTTTTGATTCCTAAAATTCAGGGGGCGATTATTGATTATTGTACAAGTGTTTTTTGCGTGTCTTGACTTCTTAGTAACAGCTGTCGTCATTATTTTCCATAAATTAAATAATTCACGAGAAACGATATATATATATAAATAAGAGGAATTATCCAATGAAATTAATTGTTGGATATTTAATCTCTCTCCGATCACACTCCAACGAAATTGCCACCCACGGGTGTCGTTGTCAAGGTCAACAACACATATATAATATGATCAAAGTAAAGATCGCATTAAGATACGATTTTGCCTCCATTAATAAATCTTAAAAATATATATATATCATGGTCCAAGGTTTATAAGAACTACAAACAGACAAAACAACTATTTTCAATGAGGGCGATATTAATTCGAAGCATGACAAACTGTGAAAATAGACGATTTTATAATCTAATTATTGAATTTACATGAAATGTTAGGAAGCTGTCATCAACTAGTGGAGGACTGTGGTGTTTTGGGATAATTATTAGACTTCTATTTGGCGTTGGAATAATCCTTTATTCACTTTTACCAACAAGTTTATACAGAAAATAAAAGTGAAACTAAATAACATATTTTGTTTGGGATCTTTCCAGCAACTTTGTTTATGGATATATCTTCGTGTGAATGTGTGATTATAAGTTTGGGGGTATAAATCTAGTGTTATGTATAACATTTCGCCAAAGAATATAACCAATTTCTTTTATGGCGTGATAGCAACCAACAACCGGACATGCAAATCACAGAAAAGATACAAACCTGACACCAACTTCAACAGAAAGAAACCGAGCAAAAAAAAGGTGAAACAAGTAGATGGTGAGTCATCCTAATCTAAATTACCAATAAAGACTGTTACCAAGCGCAACACATGGGAACCACACGATAAGCTACGATTGGCAGAAAGTTGGATAGCCGTATCTGAAGATTCAAACCGGGGAAATAATTACAAACCGTCATTCAAAGTGAAAATGACGCTTTGTATTTAAAGTAGATGAAGCTTAATGCCGAATGCCGAAATTGGATGGGTATTTTGAATCGTTTTAAAAGCACAACCAAGAGTGTGAGACCCGGGTTGGAATGGGTTAACAAATCGTTCACACATTTGTTGGGGTGGAATTTTCTTAGAAACAAACAAAAGTGGCTATATTTCGATCTGTTTGTTGTCGGTAGCCGGAATGTTCCAAAAAGCCGCGAGATCACTTGGATGAAGATGTTGGTGTTTTTGTAACCAACTGGTCATACGAAAGTTTATATTATGGAGGCAAATAACTAAAATACTTTTGTTATAATAACATATAGTAGTATATTTTTTATCATTTCAAAAACACCACAAAAATCCATGTGCATAAACAAGAAAGATTAAAGAAAACCATACATAGTGCTGAGTTTAGAATAACTCTTCATAATGTAGATCTTTAGACTCAAGAATAGTTAGTTTTTGATCTGGAATAAGCATATACAAAACATAAGATTGCGGAATTAGTTAAACATATTTGTATAGCTAAACAAAGTTTTTCATCATTAAAAGCCCCAATTCTACATATAAATATGTAGAACAGTTTTTCGTTAAACAGGATCAAACGACCTTGAGGCTTAGAGAATACACACAAACACGTTAAAACGTGGGTTCCAAGAACATCTAATTCTATGTCATTAGGTTTCTTTATATACTAGAAAACCTAAGACTTACAAGGAAAAGATAATAACTAAATCTTTTAAACAAATAAAGATATATTATATCTTTTACATTTGTGATTATCTCCTAAATCTTCATTCAAATTTCGACTTTAATATCTTCAATTTAGGTCCTTGTACTTTCCAAGTTTTGACACATCAAATCTTTAATTGAATATTATATAAATATTCCTAACAATCTTCCCCTATTTGATTTGACAAAACTTATAGAATTAGCTTGGAATCTTCAAGTCTCTTCCCCTTTTTGACATAATCAAATAAATCCGAGAAACTTGAACTTCCCCTTGAATGATCAACACTTTTTCTTCCCCTAAAAGTGTGATATCATTCATGTGTTCTTCAAGGCTATATCAATCACATTGAAAACCAACTATCTTCTATTTGAAGTTGAAGTAGAAACTCAAACTAAGCATCACATTCCGTCTAAATATAGTAATCAGCAACGTCATATCTTGTATGAGGGACTTTCTTATCTTAGTCTTCAACAGATCTTTTCGTTAAGATTCTGTTAAATTGCAGTTACAACAATACATAATATCTTATGTAGTAAGATTTTCCACTTCTTCTTCAAATAAAACATAATCAATTATCTTCTGTAATCAACTGATAAAGATTAAATATATAACAAATAAATCATCTTTCTTTATCTTCATCAAGCCTTCAACCTGTGTGTGTGAATAATGTGATTCATTTCACATTAATATCACTAGTTATTTTCATCCTCTTTTTATCGAGAATATATACTAACAAGTGATTAAACCGGATACTATCAATAAACCGTAGTATGGAATGAACATGGTGTGTGTCATGTTTTCCAAAATATGATGTATCGGTCAAAGGAAGAAATCGGTATCAAAATTTTCTTCAGTACTGTGTAATACTGATCAGTCAATGCCGCAGTAGTAAAAATTTCAGTCTATTACTGATCAGTAGTGTTTTTTTTTTCTTCATTTACTACTGGTCAGTAGTATTTTCGAATAGGACAGTAGTAAAGTCGGACCAGTAATACTGATTGAGCATCGGATCAGTAGCAACCTGATATACTACTGATCAGTAGTGTATTTAATCGATCAATAGTAAAATTGAAACAAGATCAGTAGTAAACAGCGAAATATTGAAGGAGCAGTAGTAAACAGAATTGTTACTGATCATAATATGTTACTGATCATACTGAGAAGTAGTAAACATCCCCATTGCCATTGGCTGCATCACCGATTCCTTCATCAATTCCGTCTCGAACTTGCTCCTCTTTAACCTTATCTTTCTCGCCGTCTTTATGATCCTCTTGAAACGGACTCATACCGAATTTCCACATATACTCCCTGTACCGAACCCTAACTTCCTCCATTAATCCCCAATAATGATCACGGTAACACTTTGAAAGTTGCTGTAGGAGGTGTGATCGTCGCCGGAGAACTTGTTGACGAGATAAGTGAGTAGAATTCGAGAGACACGCCTCCTCCGGCGATGGTTTGATTTGGTGGTGGTGTGCTGATGTAGGATCCATTGTAGAGTGATACGGTGATGACGAGAGAGTGAGGTGGTGGTTTCTCGACTTATTAGAGGCCGGCGGCGGAATTGTTAGGGTTTTGGTGGCGGTGTGGAAGAAAAATCCTTTTTGGCCTCTCCAAAATTGTAGATTTGTTAATAAGAACATAAACAATTAAAATCCATCTTCAAGTATGCTTGATTCTTCATGTGATCATTAATAGATCCTTGTTTCATTCCAGATCTGGGCCACCGTGCTCTGATACCAATTGCTGAGTTTAGAATAACTCTTCATAAATGTAGATCTTTAGGCTCAAGAATAGTTAGTTCTTGATCTGGAATAAGCATATACAAAACATAAGATTGTGGAATTAGTTAAACATATTTGTATATCTAAACAAAGTTTTTCATCATTAAAAGCCCCAATTCTACATATAAATATGTAGAACGGTTTTTCGTTAAACATGATCAAACGACCTTGAGGCTTAGAGAATACACACAAACACGTTAAAACGTGGGTTCCAAGAACATCTAATTCTATGTCATTAGGTTTCTTTATATACTAGAAAACCTAAGACTTACAAGGAAAAGATAATAACTAAATCTTTTAAACAAATAAAGATATACTATATCTTTTACATTTGTGATTATCTCCTAAATCTTCATTCAAATTTCGACTTTAATATCTTCAATTTAGGTCCTTGTACTTTCCAAGTTTTGACACATCAAATCTTTAATTGAATATTATATAAATATTCCTAACACATAGAGTGTAAAAGATTTACAACCTTTGAAGTCTTTGAACCCTCTTGGTTAAGATAGAACAAAAGCTTAGCTTCTCTAAGAGCAAATTAACCCCAACAAATAATTGTCACTGTAGAATGCTAGTTCATCTTGTATGTTACTTTCTTAGGCTTTAAAGATTAACCACGAATGTTCTTCCAAGAGAAAGATCAAAAGCAAACTTCAAAAGTTTCTTTGCTACTGCCATCTTAAAACTAATTTGAAAATGGTAGACTTGTGTCCTTTTCATGCGAGCTTCCCTTTGAAATTTATGGCCAAAAACTACCTTTAAAATAAATGATGAAAGCCCTTTTATTAATGGAGAGTGAATATGAATTTGTGTGAACGAAATGGCTTCTGCATTCGATATCTCCTTTTGAAATTAAGAAGGCAGAAGTACCCTATTATATATAATAGCGTGTGAGTGTGTGTCCATGCTTTGAATAATTAGAAGACAGGGGCCATTTTCTTTTATATAAGAAATTGAGGTGGTGGCCATACTAGAAAGAGGATGTACAACACCTATTGCCAAAAACTGGACTCTTCACATGCTTCTACTTTCTTTGGCATTCATTCACCCAACATTTTCATTTGATTCAGGAAAAAAGTAGTTTGTGCTTTCATGTACTTAATTGGTAAATGTAACATGTATACATTACATGTCATTTAAAGCTCTCAATAAAAAAATATATATATCAACCAAATCTATATGATAATTAATGATTAAAGGGAAAGACCAGGAAACTATTACCCGATGGATAATAAGCTAGGTGTGTGCAACTACTTGACATTGGTTCACATTTTAATTAAGTATGCCGCTTGCTGATGCTTCATTTAGCTCTGCATCGGGCGACAATTTAATGCATAGTTCTTTCTTCAACTTCATTTTCAATTTGTTGGTTGCTCTTCTAACTTGTTCAGTGCGAACACACAAATGACCTAAGTATATGGACACCATCTATACATTGGTGTCGCACAATCTATACTTGGTGAAGTTAAAATCTTATTCACACTTTGACTTCTATAATTAAAGCTTTACGTAATTATTTTAAGTGTGGAATAAAACTCGGCCACTCCGAAAGAGCTTGTTATAAACGAGAATACTAGAAAAAGTAAACAGATGACAATCAACAAAAATAAATATATTAATCACTACTTTAATTTATAAAAAGATAATTAATATATTTTTAGTAATTAAAAATGTAAATATTCGTGCACAAGGTTAAATAATATTTAGTCATTCAAAATATCTGTTCATAATATTTATCAAACTATATATTTTTATTCAAAATCGGACTTTTAGAATTTAGATCATTCAAAACTTTAATTTTAAATGTTTGCATTTTGCAAAATGGGCTTCATTGCTGGGAGGACAAAACCGATTACTTAAGCCCAACATGCTATTTATGCAGTCAGTGGGCTTTGTTTTCAGGAGTAACTAGGGTTACATATATGCTTGCATAATTCTAGGGTTACTTCCCTTCGTTTGCCATTTAGATCTCAGCTGACATCAAGGTATTTCCTCTATTCACCATCACCATTGATCTTTATTTGTTCCTATTAGCTTTACTTTTTGGTTTATAATATATTCGTAGTTCATGTAATTTAGGGATTAATTCTGTTCCATGAAGAATATGTACGCTATTCCATCGGTTATGATTTCAATTTAGTTGCTAGCTTTAAGGGACCCTTTTTTTGTGCAAAGCAGTATCATTTAGTATACGTAGGTGATTTGAATTATTAACAGAGTCCCAATTACAGTATTATTAACACAACACGTTTTTCAAAATTTTAGATTATAAAGTTTAGATTGAGTTACATTTCTAAGGCAAAATAGATCAAGTAGTGATCAACTAGTTGGTTATTTAAGATTTGTTTGCAATTATATTTGAGTCTGTCAGAATCGTTTTACTTGATTTATATTTTAATTCAATTAATGGCAGTGGCTTCTTTTTCTAGGAGTGTTAAAACATGTAGGAAATATATGTTATTAAGTATATGGTAGGTATAATATACGATGTTGATTATTTTGGTGTAAAAAATTCAGATGGAGTCTCAAATAAAGCATGCGGTAGTGGTGAAAGTGATGGGGAGAACGGGTTCAAGAGGACAAGTGACCCAAGTGAGAGTTAAGTTTCTTGATGATCAAAATCGGTTTATCATGAGGAACGTTAAGGGGCCCGTTCGGGAGGGTGATGTTCTTACCTTGCTCGAGTCTGAGAGAGAGGCCCGTAGGTTGCGTTGATTTCATTGCTTTAATTTATCATCATGTGAAACCACTCTTTGCTTTGTATTTCAAATTTTGTGGTTTGATCTTAATTAATTGCAGCTTTGGGTCTGCTTAGTTTATACTTGTGCAAGTTTTCTTTTGCTTGTTGAATTATTGCATGAGTCTATTGGTGATAATGTTATTTGCTTTGTCTAACACAATTGAGGATGTCCAATTTGTTATTGATTCGCTTGAGCTTAGGGATAGCCATCTTGCGGGTTTTCGATTTCTATGAGTTGCTCTGTTTTGAAGTCGTTTATCCTAATCTGAAAATCGATTTCTAAATAAAGATTTACAGGGGTTTCTATTTTTAAGTACAAAAATTGATTTCTATGATTACAAAAAATATTAGTTTCATCTATACATGATCAAATCTGAGTTCAAACTTGTGTCGGTTTGAAGGTTAAGAATTCGAAAGTCGAATGCCGATTTAGGGTCCTGATTTACATTAATAAGGTACAAAGTTTTTATTGAACCACATGACATCCGTATAATTTTACTAATTAAGAATCCCACTAATTTTGAAGGGAATAATAGAGTGTATGGTTGGCGTTAGAATTTTTATTAGAGGGAATGGTAACACAAATAGAGACAGAGAGTTTTAAATCTATATTTTTAACATAGTTTTAATATCTAAATTCGTTTAATCTAACCACGACGCATAAAGTAATTTATAAGACCGCCAACGGGGTAACCGACAACGTCTCGTTCCTCCCCTCATTTGCACGCCTTGTCCAATGGGGTTAAAGGAAGAAGAGAGACAGATGTTTGTTGGGGCCAAGGTAATTTATTACTTCCTTCATTTTAAAATAAGTGTTACACTTTCCTTTTCAGGGTGTTTCAAAATAAGTGATACATTTTGAAAACTTACTTTATTTGGTAAAAAGTTGTGGATCCCACATCCATTAACTATCTCATTTAAATAGTGAAATGACAAATGTATCATTACTTTTACATTTAAACTTCATTAATCTCTCTTTAATCAACATGGGTTGGACCCTTCCCCCACTAACTATCCAATTAACATTCATTAATGGGCATCGATGACATGTGTATGTGCAGTTAGAGTATGATTTGACGTGACGCTGATTTGGCAAAAACTGACGGCGTGAGTTGCATCACGGTTCACAATAGTCTAACGGATTCAAAGATGCTTCTTGTAAATAAAGAGCACACAATTATAACATTTAGAGAAGTGGGTATGAGACTTGCCAATGTCTTTGGCGACTGCCAAACCTTTTGACACCTCATCATAGCCTGCGCCAAAGAAGTATTCGCCATCGGTTTGGCGAGGATTTAAACCTATTTTATGTTGGACCACTCGTATACGTAACTAAATCCAAAACTTTTATGAGTTTATCAAAACTCAGGATCAGGATCATGTATATAACTTACCAAAAATTATTTAAATGTGAATTGAATCGAATTTTAGTTCTCTGAAGCTTATATTGAAATGGAGAACACCCAAAATCCGGCTTCTAACATAAATCGCCCTATTATAGGACAAGGTGTTAGGTGTGGCACGCCAAATTACCGTTTAAATCACCAAAACCCTCTCATCGGACTACCATTATCAGCTTGGCGGACCGTTAAAATGCAATGGGTGGGTAATACTTGTTTGAGTTATATTTTGTGATTGATTTATAGTATTTTCCAAATAAATATTATAGTATGTTAAAAATACAAATTTAACCTCAACAACACCTTATGTCTAAACTTTCTCAACGTCATTTTAATTACTTTATGAGATAAACAATATTTGGCTCTAATTTTACCTGGAAGACGTAGGCGTAAATTTATAATTTATTCTCTTGGCATGTTTAGAATCTCCCGCTCTGGCCTGACATATTTTGATTCCTAAAAATGGGCACGGAGACCAGGAAATCAAACGATGCAGCCCAATTGCTCCATGAATCATACATTTCAGAAACAATTCCGGAATGGCAGGATCAAATCACATTCAGGGGTTTAATCGCGAGTCTTCTCTTGGGGACGCTTTTCTGTATAATCTCACACAAGCTCAATCTCACCGTCGGAATTGTTCCGTCGCTGCTGGCTTGCTAGGGTTTTTCTTCGTCAAATCATGGGCTCCAGAATTTTTGATCACCTGTTCGTCCTTTCACCAGGCAAGAGAACACTGTTATTCAAACTTGCGTTGTTGCTTGTTATGGCATCGCTTTTAGCGGTAATTTCTTATTTAATTTACAATTGAATTGTGTGTTTATTACAGTAATACTTATAGAAAAATAAATGATTCAGACTCTAGTTTGTCAACGTCTTGATAATAATATATGAATTAGATCCTGTATATGATAGTATCTGTGAGACTGTGACCATTCACAGTAACCCTAATAAAACAGTTATTCAGAGTGCTAAACAGTTGCATATAATGTGATTATTTATTTTGTGACACAACAGGTGGATTTGGGTCATATATGCTAGCAATGGACGAAAGAACATATACTTTAATAGGTCCAGATTACCCTGGTAATCGGGCTGAAGATGTTAAGAATCCTGGATTGCTGTGGATGATTTGCTTCATTTTTGTTGTCAGTTTTCTTGGCATTTTCAGTCTTGTTCCCCTTCAAAGGGTAATAACTAACAACCTTAACCACTTTTATTTTATTTAATCGATTTACCATTTTTACTAAAAGGTGTTTGATTTCAGGTTATGGTGACGGAATATGAGCTTACATACCCTAGTGGAACCGCCACTGCAATGTTAATCAATAGTTTCCACACTACTAATGGTGCAGAGCTAGCAAGGTAACCTTAAATAGCACTAATCTATGCTATCTGTGTTAATATTTCATGTGATTTTACTTACTATATTAGAATGTTATTATACAGACAACAGGTAACATGTCTTGGAAAATATCTAAGCATAAGTTTCTTGTGGAGTATCTTTAAATGGTTCTTTAGTGGCGTCGGGAATTCATGTGGATTTGAACATTTCCCAAGTCTCGGGTTGACATTGTTTCAGAACACGTACGTAACCTTCTGCATTTTATTCTTTTATTTTATAATCTTAAAATTCATTAAATTAACTAATTAGTTTATTGACATGTGCAGGTTTTACTTTGACTTTAGTCTAACTTATGTTGGATGTGGACTTATTTTCCCTCACATAGTCAACTGTTCGGTCCTTTTTGGAGCAATTGTTTCATGGGGATTACTTTGGCCCTTTATTAACACACGTGCAGGGGACTGGTATCCACCTGGTTTAGACAAAGAAGATTTCAAAGGCCTTTATGGATACAAGGTACAAACTTTCTTCAATATTGCTTCATAAATATTAAATACTAGTTTTAGTTATATTATTTTCCACAATTTCAGGTCTTTATAGCTATTTCCCTTATTCTTGGAGATGGCGTTTACAATTTGCTAAAAATAATAGCAATATCCATGAAGGCTTTGTTTAGCAACACCAAAGCACTAGATCTCCCTGTAATTAAGGACTTACCAGGTGACGCTATTAAGTATTAACATATGTTTTATTATTTATTATTTTTTTATAATTTGTGTACGTTTTTTTTAACTCGTTGTTTATGCAAATACAGACTCTGAGGTATCGAGATCACAACTGGAAAAACAAAAAAGAGATGAAATATTTCTAAAAGACAGAATACCAACATGGTTTGCAGCTTCTGGTTATATATGTTTGGCTGCAATAGCTACATCTACAGTACCACTTATTTTCCCGCCATTAAAATGGTACCTAGTTTTGTGTAGTTACATAATTGCCCCTGCTTTTGCTTTCTGCAACTCGTATGGAACCGGTTTAACCGACTGGAGTTTAGCTTCAACTTATGGCAAAATCGGTCTTTTTGTAATCTCGTCATTAGTTGGGACAAACGGGGGTGTTATAGCAGGATTAGCATCGTGTGGTGTTATGATGTCAATTGTATCAACTGCTGCTGATTTAATGCAAGATTTTAAAACCGGTTATTTGACTTTATCATCGGCTAAGTCAATGTTTGTTAGTCAACTTGTGGGGACCACCATGGGGTGTATAATCGCACCCGTAACATTTTGGATGTTTTGGACCGCCTTTGAAATTGGGGAACCAGACAGTCCTTATAAAGCACCGTATGCGGTTATATTTAGAGAAATGGCGATTTTGTCAGCTGAAGGGTTTGCTGAGTTACCGAAACATTGTTTGGGTTTGTGTTATGGGTTTTTTGTGGTCGCGTTGGTTATGAATATGTTACGGGATTTGATTCCTGAAAAGGTTTCACAGTTCATTCCCATTCCCATGGCAATGGCGGTGCCGTTTTATATAGGGGCGTATTTTGCAATTGATATGTTTGTTGGGACGGTTATTTTGTTTATTTGGGAGAAAATGAATAAAAAGGAATCTGAAGAATATGCGGGTGCAGTTGCTTCAGGGTTAATTTGTGGGGATGGAATATGGACCATACCGTCAGCTATACTGTCCATTCTCCGGGTCGACCCGCCCATTTGCATGTCTTTTGCACCTTCTGTAAGAAACTGAGCAGATTGGGATCTGTAACTGTAAATATGTACGAAGTATTATTTATTTTGTTGTACTTTATGTTCATAGAAATGACTTCAACACATGCTTATTGGCATTGAAAAATCGCTGTTATTAGAAAATCTTAATGTTCGACTAAATCAAGTAATCAACTAACTTTCACCATTTATCGCTGAAGTCCTTTGTGAGAAAACTAAAAACAAATGACAATGTTCGACTAAATCAAAGGGTTTTATCCGACATTGTATTTTAACGAAGCGAGTCTGATGGATTGTCTAATTATAGGATGAAGAAGTACAATTATGATTTGATATAAATCTAAGCATTTAATAGGGAGTGTTGTAACTCATATGAGGTTGATTACATTTACACCTTCATAACTAAACGTTATGTAATATAGTTAACTTTATTATTAAACTTTATATACATAAAGTTTACAACCATTAACATATTAACTTTATAAATAGAGATATTCTTCTTCCATCTTATGGATCACTTGATCATAATTATATATCTAAAGAAAATAATGTTATGATCATTTGAGTACACAACATTTTTAATTTTTATTCTTGTGTCTTTTACTCATACGCATGTTTATAGTGTCTGTATTATGTTATTTGTGAGTTTGAATATACACAATATTTGGATTTACAGTTAAGAAATATATAAATTCAAATGATTAATGCATTTATACTTAACAAGTTTACTTCTAAATACAATATCTTATAAATTAGTATGGTTACCGTATTGCCGTATCGTAATTCGTAAATATCGATTAACCGATCGTAGGTTAACCTAACTTTTCAGTTTAGGTCCCGAAATTGCCGAACCAATAATATCGGTTAACCGATTACCAGTGTCACGCGTCATCCGTATTGTGGCCCATTACGGAGAACTTAACAATAGCCCAATTAAACAGGAATAACCCATATGGCCGGATTCAATGTAATCATCCTCACCCGAATTACCGTGATCACGCATATGAGAGTACAACACTAAATCGATCAAATCGCATTTTTCGACTCTGGATCTTTTCTCTCTCTTCAGTTTTGCAGGCGAGTGAGAAAGATGACGATGTTTCACTTCTTCAACTGTGCAATCTTAACATTTGGACCTCACGCCGTCTACTATTCCGCTACTCCGCTGTTAGTCTCTATTTCTACTCGAATATTTGACCTACTTTAGGGCCAAGTTTAATCTCTTGATTTGCTGTGATTGTTTTAGTTAAATGTGTAGATATTGAAGAATTTTAAGTTAAATTATCGTATTTCATTATGATTGTTGTAGCTTTAATATCTGCTGATAGATATAGCTGCGATCTGTCCATTGTAAGTTTATGTTCAATGGAGCTTTTATAGATCAATTAAACAACTGTGATTGCTGAGAAACTGATGACGTTTTAGCTATTAGACCCATATCAATACTATGAGACATTGAGAATCTTGTTCTTATGGAATTTCGTTGAGGAAATTGTATGCTAAGTAGTTGAAATCCGAGCAAAACTTTGCATAAAAGCTCCATCAATGAACAGGAGAATTAACAGAGAGAAAATGGAAATTGTTATTTATTATCCATCCTACATAACAACTCTTCTCACTAACTTTTCAACTACCCACATGCCTCTCATGTCACAAATTGGAAATCTATTAAGTTTTTTTTTTTTTTTTTTACACTAGGGAAGAGCTTCGGCATTGCCATCACCCTTCACCTAGCAAACAAAAATCTGTTAAGTTAGTTAATACAAACACACATGTCATGAATTGCAGGTGTCATTTTGTTAGTAAAATTGAACTAGTTTTCAAGATCCTTGTTTTTTGTTTAGCTCTGTGAAAACATATCGGTGCTTGTGTAATACTTGTAGGAGATTTTACTAATTAATTGAACCAATAATAAAGAAAGTTACTGAATATTGCTTTGAAGACCATATTGTATATTCAGATTTAGAAACATTGTATTGACGATAACTGTATGTTAAAAGATAATTATGTTTTTCTACTGCAGATCTGAATATGATACACTTGGTACTTCAGTCAAAACTGCAGTTGTGTATCTTGTCACAGCATTAGTGAAGGTACAATTTTACTTTGATAATTCTGTTAATTACTCTGAAATTATGGACATAATCCATAGTTCCATACAAGCATCTGCTTTGCACTTTCTATCTGTTAACTAATTATATCATTTCTTTTGGCAGCTCGTTTGTCTTGCTACATTTCTTAAGGTGTCTGAAAGCGACATTTTTGATCCCTCTCAGGTATTTTTTGCATATTTTTCAACTTTGGAGTAATATTTACAATCTTTCTTAAGTAATTAGATTGATAAAACAGCAAAACTAGCATTTAAAAAAATCATAGTTATTTTTTTATTTATTTAATTCATATGTTTAAATAGCCGATATTAGTTGTATATTAGCCTTTAAGGCAATTAAGTGCCAGTAATAGTTATATATTTTTCTAATTTTATCTTTTTATTTTGATTTGATTAGGAATTGTTGAAAGCTTTGATTGGTTTTATAGATGTTGCTGGGCTATACTTTGCCCTAACTCAGTTAACTCACAGAAACATCTCTCAAAATCACAAGTTTCAGGCAGTTGGACTTGGTAAGTTAGTGATTAATAAATAATTTAATTTAATTTTTTTTAGTTGATAATCATTGGTATATGTAATTTCAGGGTGGGCTTTTGCTGATTCTGTTTTGCATAGGCTGGCACCACTTTGGGTTGGTGCAAGAGGACTTGAATTTACTTGGGATTACATTCTGCAAGGCCTTGAAGCAAATGCTAATCTTGTATGTTTTAAGTTGTTATTGGACTAATTATCTGATAATCAGTTTTTAATGTTTGGATAAAATTATTGATTTTTATAGTTTTTTACGCCTTCTTTCAACTTAATTTAAAATTGAGACTTTGACTCCCATTTCTTAAGATGTCTCTCATTTTTTCACATAAATGTCTTTTTTGGTCATTTTATTTAGTAGCTTCTTAAATATAATCATTTTTATTTCATGAGTTGATTTAAGGTTTATTGATTAATATGTGTTGTTTTGATTATAAATGCAGATGTTGAGTCTATCACTTGCTGCATTGGGATCATTGATGTGGCTAAGGAAAAATAAGCCAAAAACTTTGATTCCTATCATTTATGCATGTGCAGGATTTGTGGCAACAATGCCTACTGTCACAAGGTTTCTTTTCATAACCATTCTTTTTCTCTTAAAAATAATATACAAAACTTAAGGTTGCAATTTTGATCCATTTATGTATGAATATGACAATTTTGGTTGCCTAAAACTGCCAAAAATGCAGCTAAGTAATACACTATACGCTATCCCGCCAATTCTATCTAAAGATTTAGAAAAGTATAGTAATATTGACCAAAAGATTCATGGGTCAACCTAGCCCATTTTGACTAAAATGTGAAGTTGAGTTCAGTGTTCATATTTGAGTTTTTGAATGAATATTGAATAATGTTTGTTGGTTTGTTTGTTTATCCAGTTATTTGAGGTGGGGGTTAGGATGGCATCTTCCGGAAGTTGTAGGTTTTCAACTGTTGACCTCGTTGACCATGGCTTTAGTCAGCTGGCAACTCTTCTCAGCATGTCAAAAACCATCTTCTATTTGACAGAGGGATTTAATTTGTAAGCCATGTTTTGTTCGATGACTATTCTTGTACAACCTTAGACATTAAATTTATCGACCAAAAGTTTATTTAACAACTACTAGTACATTACAAGTTAAGTCTTGCTGAGATGGTTAGTGAATGATGATACGTTTGTTATATTGGTCATGAAATGCTTTGTGAATTAAACATGGAATTTTGATAAATTTTGTAATAGTGGTGTGCCGCTTTCATTTTCTTTTCATTCCAAATGTACACTTTAGCATATGACCCACAAATAAAATTAACTGATTTTTAAAAGGCTAAAATGTGTTCTATATATAAGCTTGGTTTTATATTGATCCTTTGTATATATAAACAATTTATATATTAACATTCTAGACAATCGTATCTTGAATATAATATTTGTATTCATAATAGCACAAACAATTCATACTACATGTAACCACACTTAACAGTATTCCATGAAGAAATGTTAACACTTCCGCAATTCCGCACCTTACATTACATATCAAAAACTGTATATATATGAAATTGCATAATCAAAATTCAAAAATCATAACCATAAACATGCATTCAATCGTTAACTGGGCTTAAAGAACTTCAACTTCAACCCATTATCAACGATGCTCCAAATCCCCCCGATTGTAAACAAGATACTAAAGACGACACCGAGCCAGCCAAGTGACCAATTAAAGTACCAATTGAAGCTATACTTTGTTGGTTTCTTGATTAATACCCACATGAAACATGGGTATGCAAATGTAACCGGAAGTGTTAACCCACCTAGCAATCCGGCTAGACTTGAGAGAAACGGTAGAGCCACTCCTATGAAAAAGTTAATGAACCCGTAGACCACTCGGAAACCGGACCGCACCCAGACCGAACATGGCCGGTTGGTGCGGTGCGTGTAACTGGCTTCAAAGTTGTCGAAAACGGGCATGGAGTAGATTTGGAAACTGCTTAAGCAACTAAAGACTACTAGAAGAAATGTTGTTGCAAGTAGCCATCTTGAAATGTCGTGTTCATGGAACCCGAAGAGCGCGTTTAGCATTCCACCTGGTGGCATCTATATGAACATTCAAATTTAACATTCGAGTAATTTAACGTTTTAAAGGTCAAAATATATAGTCACTTACGAGATTTCCATAAGCCCAGAAACCGCCAATGGCTATAGGAAACAAACACATGGCGACGAACAAGTATGCGACCTTGGCTCCTTTCCACATTGGCATGTGAGCGGGGTGCTTGAACGTCGATGGCATTGTCGACTGATCGAGAAAAAACAGTCAATAACATATGGTGACTTTTGAGGTCTAACAAATTTTATACACATAATCTTCTACACTTATAGGTTTTGATATGTTTTTTTTAAATCATTTTTTATTTTAAAACTAAAAGTTGTTTGTTAATTACCTGAATCTCTAGAACAACATTATGGCCTCTGAAAGCGAATGCTACAATACCAAGTGCATTAAGAACCGAAAAAATCGAAGCGGTAACTGAAGGAAACGAGTGGGGTTCATAAGAGATGTTGGGTGGTCTTTGTTGGCTGACCGAGAGTAACCACACCATGGTGGAGTAAATAATGGCGGTAACGGCCCCTACTAATGAGAGACCGGCGATGGAGTTAAGGTTTGGAAGTTGAGACAACACAATGCATAACGACGTGAAAACCAGATACCATTCCACTGTCGTTAACGGGCTCGATGTACAAACGGGCCCACAAACGGTCTCGAAGAAAAGTTTCATAGTTTCCCCTCCTATAATAATCAATGCTGTTGCAGTCCCAGCCGATAAATAAGCCGTTGGAAAGATTGACAGCCATGCTCCCAATCGATTTCCTACAACAAAAAACACTTCATTAAGTTAAGATATATAAAAACACATTTTCAAAGTTTTTACTTGCTTTGTGGTTATAAAAACACGTAAGCTTTCTAAACAATAAAGATGAAATTTTAGAATTTCACCCTAAATAACTTAAGAAGTTAATTTTATCATTTGGCATAAGCTTAAGTTGATTAATTATGCAACGGAAATTGAATAGGATTAGGAGAATTTTCGCACCAAATGCTGCTTCAGCGAGCTCAACGTATCGGTTATACCTCTTGCCAGGAACCGCTTCATGAAGTTGTACTAAGATCCATAAGGTGTATAGTTGCCAGATGTAGGCTAGGGTTAATGAAATGATCCCCCAACTCCTACATAAATATCCAATTTTGTTACCATCATTTAATTTGTTGTTTCTTAACTAATGTATTATTTAAGGATTCATGAATCTTGACAGATACCAAAAAAAGGCAAGTAATTTGTGTTAGTTCACTCACCACAGCTTTTACTTTGGTATATTATATTGTACTGTCTGTTTTAAAATTTGTATAAGTAGTGAGCCAGGGATTGCAAAAAAAAAAATTAGATTATGTTGAACTAGTTATAATCAACTAAGAGGGTGTTTGGTATTGCGATTTGAAGTAAATTATCTGCCTATTGCGTTTTAAAAACGCAAATAATCTAAAACTAGTGATTGACAAAAGGTATGAAATAATCACTTATTTGCGTTTTGGAGCTTTCAAAATGAAGTTTTGAAAAAGTAGGTTGGTGGTTACTTATTGCGTTTTGAAAATGGAGTTTTGAATATTACCCATTAACTAAACAAATAATCAGGTTTGTCAAACACTAAAAAACAGATTATCTAATTATTGCGATTTCAAACAGCATAATCAAATCCAAACACTACTTTTCAGAATCACGTTTTGTAACCGTTGATTATCTGATTATTTATTTTCAACACATAATCTATTTTCAATAATCAATTCCAAACACACCCTAAATAAGCCAGAAAAGCATACGGGTTGATGTTACAAAGCTGAGTAAATTAGCGTGCCCCAACCATTACACTGTATAGCTTTTGTCGTATAGTTAATGGTAACAATATTATTTAAGTAGTGGTAAATCCTTTGTCCGTCTCAACCTTTAGTGTAAATCCTAAAAGAGACTGTTCTTTAATGAAAGATACAAATGTTTAGCTTTTCTTTTTTTGGTCAAAACCATGATGTATTTAGACAAGAAAAAGCAAATTTAATGATGGTTACAACCATGTTATAAGGTGTCCCCAGGTGACGTACTAGACAAACATACAAATTACAAATTTTCATGCCCCACTTTTAAAAAAGATTGCAAAACTTTAAGATGGTCAAATAAGAGGGTGGGGTGTGGGCCATCCCAGTATCACTACAAAATGGCGGTGTTATGATACCGCTTTATCCTAGCGTCAAGCTCTATTTAAGTGGTGTAGGGTGGCGTAACGCCATATGAAATTTGTGATATATAGTATTTTTGCAGATTTAAAAAGAGTATTTTGACATCAGTTTTGAGTAAAGATGTATTTAGGGATGTGAATATCAAATAAAGAATATTGCGATGATTCTAAGATAAATATACCCCCTCTAATATCAAGTAAATCCTGAAAGAAATCCTGAAAAAAGGTGTACGTACAAGTGTACACCTAAAATCTTGTGATATTTTTGTCTCATGCTAATTCATAGAGTCAACCTCTATATGTGTATAATCTTATCTTAGATAAAATTATACTTTCTCCGTTTCAAAATACGTAATATATTTTTCATTTTAAGGTGTTTTAAAATAAATGATATACTTTGAAAAATTTCCTTATTTGGTAAAAAGTAATGGGGTCCATACCCACTAACTGTCACCTTTAATAAAGTGAAATGACTCTTTTACCCTTACTTTTACTTTTAAACATCATTAAACTCACTTTAATCATAATATGTGAGACCCGTCACTCAATAACTATCCAATTTAATCTAATTTAACCTTCATTACAATCTTTTGCCTCAAAAAACATGAAAGCTAATTTATACCACTTATTTTGAAACGGAAGAAGTATATAATTAAAATGCACTAGATTTATAATTAATTTTTGAATGAATACGCATACCCACTTGTAGTGATTATGCGTTTTACTAAACATGGTATATGTATTAGAAACCATATTTAGATAGTTGTACATATTACAATTAAATATTTTAAATTAATATACTAAATATATAAACATCAAACATAACAATCTTTAGCTTCAAATTAATCACTACACATAGAAAGTTATAATTATTCAGAAATTTAGAAATTAGACATAATGCATGTGTAAGGTTCAAAAAATGTAAGTAATATTTACCAGCCGAGAAACGAGAAAGCCACGGGCAAAAGCAAAGCTTGAAAGCCAACACCGGCATTAAGATTATGAAACGCAGCATAATGAGCATTTCCATTCCGAGACTCGGTAATCGGAAGCCAAGCATCTTGCGGGTTAAGTTTAGTCAAATGTCCCACTTCCTCCAAATACCCTTTCATATTCACCAAAACCTTCTTCATCGGAGTACCAATCGGACTCAGAAATCTCGGTGATATAAACGAGGTCGGAGTCCATGCCGCCGACGACTTCCCGCCTTCTTTCGACTGTGGTCTTGGCGACCGGTGACCGGAAGGTGTGAGTATTTCCGGCGTGGAATCCCGAGGTGTTGCCGGAATGGAAATCAACTCCGTTTCCGGTCTTTCTTCCATTAGAGCTGAGATAATTTAGTATCAATTTTTTTCTTTTTGGGGGTACGTTTGTTTTGAGTGAATGGAATTATAAATAAGTAGTATTTGGAAAGCATGC
This sequence comes from Calendula officinalis, assembly GCA_963853835.1. Classification (NCBI taxonomy): domain Eukaryota; kingdom Viridiplantae; phylum Streptophyta; class Magnoliopsida; order Asterales; family Asteraceae; genus Calendula; species Calendula officinalis. The sequence continues at coordinate 96,415,968 of OY970821.1, forward strand.
ATGAGCATAAAGAATGTTTTTTGGGTGTGGAAGTTTGGGAAGGAGAGATCGTGACCGTGTAGAGTGGAGGTTTTCGTGACGGATCTCGAGATGGTCATAATGAGGAATAAGTGTGTGTCGGGAAAAAGTTAGAAATGGGAGCGCTAAATATGTGAAATGGACTAATAAATGATGATGATATGGAATTATGAATCGTGAGTGAATGCTTAGGTTAGGAAAAATATCAGCCTTTTTATCGTTTCTGCTGTTCTTAAAGCTGCATGCTAAAGCTTATAAAAAGTTTATTCCACTTTTATAAATATATATGATATTATGTACATCATTGTTTCTTTATTTTTTTATAGGCATGCTTAGAATAATTTGATTCCCACTATTTGTTTGCTTACTCAGTCTGAGTGTAAACTAGTTTTTCTTAATTATTTTGAATATTTCAAAATGAAATCCAAACTAATAGTAATGGTTAGAGGTGCACATATGGGCTTTAGCCCGAGCCCGGGCCTAAAAAAAGCCTGAAAAAGCCCGGCCTGAAAAAGCCCTAGCCCAAGCCCCTTTTAGCCTGAAATCCTAAACGGGCCTGACTTTAGTCATGAAAGCCCGTTAAGGCCCGGGCCCGGGCCGGACCGGGCTAAGCCCGAAGCCCGAAAAAGCCCGAAAAAAGGCCTGAAAGCCCGAAAGCCTGAAAAAGCCCAAAAGCCCGGGCTTTTTAACGTTATAAAGCCCGGGCTATTTCTAAATCTCCAAAAATCTAGAGTTTCTCTTGTATTTTCTACCTTAATGATATAGCCATAATATGAATTATGAAGACTACCGTTGCATTATATAAATGAATTCTAATTTGACAATTATAAGTTGTATGTACTTTATGTTGGTTAAGTATTGAAAGTAATAGTTTGTTGATTTATTTAATTAGTTATAAAGAATATTTGATTATTTATATATTTTTCTAATCATATTATTATATAAAAGATATAATAGTAATAAAAAAAAGCCCGAAAAAGCCCGGGCTAAGCCCGCTAAGCCCGTTTAGGCCTAAACAGGCCTACTTTTTTTCTTAAAGCCCGGGCTAAGTCCGGCCCGGGCTTTTTTAGGCCAGGCTTTTTTACTCCAAAAAAGCCCGGTCTTTTTTAGGCCCGGGCTAAGCCCGGCCTGGCCCGGGCTTTGTGCACCTCTAGTAATGGTGACTGAAGCCGATACACGGGTCGTTAATGACACATATGCGTCACATCAATTTCTTTACCAAACACAAGATCAACTGCATGTAATAGTAACCAAATTCAATATCAATCGAAAAAACATAAGGCTATTGGGTATGGGCCTCACCATAACACCATTTTTTCTGCCACATCATCTGCCACCTCAGCAACCCCACCACACCACACCACTTTTTTCAGGAAATACCCACCACACCACACCACACCATTTTTTTTCCAACTCATCATATATTTTTCATTTATTTTAAATAAAACACAAACTACATTATTATAAAAATACAAATAACAACTTAATAAAAATAATACAAATAACATATATTTTAATCTTCGTCTTCATTATCGTCTTCATTTGCGTTGAGATTTGCGTTATTGTAGAAATGTTCCGCCAATTCTTCTTGAAGTCTATCGTGTGTTGCATTGTCTCGAATGTCAACAACCCTATGCAAATATTCAGTGGTTCCCGGTACATACAACGTATGACGGGGGCCGTCCGACAAGTAATGTGAAATGGCGCGACCTTTGTCTTCAACAATCATGTTATGCATTATGACACATGCATACATCATGGATCTTAAATTATATAGTTGATAGGTACGCGCCGCATTTTTAACAACGTGTCATTTTCCGTTTAAAACACCAAAAGACGTTCTACGTCCTTACGTGCCGATTCTTGTTTTTTGGTAAACAAGGTTTGTTTTGGGTTTGATGGATGCCGGTAAGCCTTCACAAATGTAGCATGACGAGGATATATTCCATCGGTAAGATAATAACCGAATTGGTACTGATGCCCATTCACAACGAATGGAGCATCTGGTGCCCTTCCTGATAAGATCTCGTTATATATTGGTGATTGATCAAGGACGCTGACATCATTGTTCGAACCTGCAACCCCAAAAAAGGCATGCCAAAACCATAGATCTTGTGAAGCAACTGCTTCTAGTACCAACGATGGTCTTCCATGATGACCTTCAGTGTACTCCCCTCTCCACGCTTGAGGGCAACTCCTCCAGTCCCACTGGGTACAATCAATGCTACCAAGCATTCCAGGAAACCCATGTCTCTCTTCATGTGCGGCATATAAATTTTGAACATTAGTGACGGTTGGTTTCCTCAAGTAAATAGGGCCAAATATTTCTACAACCCCTTGGGCAAAGTTATACATACTTTCCCTAGCAGTCCTTTCAGACATGCGTAGGTACTCGTCAAGAGAATCAGGGGAAGCCCCATAAGCCATGGATCGGATTGCTGCCGTACATTTCTGCAATGGTGAAAATCCCCGCCTACCTCTAGCATCATATTTAAGTTGAAAGAAAGGATACCTGTTTTCTAATGCACTGCATATGCGCATAAACAAACTTTTGCTCAACCGAAATCGTCGTTTGAAATCTTTGTCGTTATAAACACTGTTATCCGCAAAATAATCTCTATAAAGTCGTTGGTGTCCAGCGGCACGATTACGGTTCAGCTTCGCAGTCCTAGTGTCGAAGCGGGCATTACTAGTCTCCGCTAGCTGATTCAGGCGCGTCGCGCAATACGCCAACAAAGCCGTATCGTATGTGTCGGATGATGAAGACGACGATGATGAAGACGATGATGACGATGATGTAGCCATGATTAATGTAGTGATGATAAATTAAGAAAGGTGATGAAATGATATATATATTGTGTTATAAGATGGGTATTTATATTGGTGTGTGATTGGGGTATATATATATATATATATAATATATTATATAATATATATATTTTTTTTTAATTTCAAACGGTAATATTACCGTTGGAAATCGCCCAACGGTCAAAAATCTCGATCATTTCCGCTCGTTAACACCCGTTGCCGTCACCACCCCTGTGCACCACCGCACCCCACGCCGTTAAGGGGGGCGGTGTGCTAACCCGGCTTAACGCCGTCGTCCTCCTCCACCTAAGCAACACCACGCCACTTTGTGGCCCATACCGATCGGTCTAAGGGTACGTTTGCAACGACCTAGAACAACTACACAGTAGGCATTGTGTGTGGGGGGTGGGGTTGGAGGGGGGGGGGGGGGGGGGATAATTAATAACTGAGCGATATACATGCAAACGGACTTGAGTTGATGACATGAATTTGTATGCCTAGAAGTCATTAATTAATGGGTGCAAGGGAGTCTCCACTCAAAGTTTTGTGAACTGCCTACATCTTATAAAGATACCTCTTAATAAGTGGGGTTTTTTTTAACGCAGGCGTGTTTTCTAAACAAATTAGTTTTCTAAAAATACTAGTTATTGTTTTCTAAAAACTGGGTTTAACTAATGCGTGGATCCAGACATGTTTTCTAAAAAAATCAATGTAGTTTTAATTTTCTGAAAATAAAGCATATTAAAGCCGGTTGACTTATAAAACTGGTTTTTTTTAAGATTTAATAACACCATTTTTCATTATCAAAGGCGATTACAGTAATTATTACTTTTCCGTCCTAAATTAATTATCCATTAGATAAAAGACACACAGTTTTAGGAAAATACAATTATTGCATTGTCCACCAATAAAATCTCATATTTACCAACTTATAATTCATATGATTGGTTGTAATTTGAAATTGACAATTATTTTGGGACAAACTAAGGTGTTGTTTGGTAGCATCTGAATGATTAATATTTGAATGATGCAGAAGTCTGAATGATTCAGACTTCCCCTGGTATCTGTCCGATTAAGAGGCATAACATGTTGAATTATTGATTCAGAGGCTGATTAAGAGGCATTACCAAACACTCTGAATCTGTCTGATTAAGAGGTTGACCTCTTAACTGCATCATTAAGAGGTTTACCAAACAACACCTAAAATAATAAGGTGGGCAATAAAAATGAGACGGAGGGAGTATTTTTTTTTTTTCCACATAACTGCGACATACCTTTTTTAAAATAATTGTTTACTACTTTGGAAGGGATTTGCGACGTGCATTTATCTTTAAGACGATGTGTGACAGATTCCACATTCGTCGCAAATAGGGATTAAACGACCGAGTTTTGTTCTTCCTCATTTATGTCGTAACTGCATCGCAAATTCGTTGCAATTGTTGGAAATAGTGTCCAACACATCAAATAAACCGGTATTATGGTTCGAGTATTTTAGAGTCCTATTCGGGTTGCCCTCGAGGAATCAACGAACACGAGAAATAACGTAGTGTTTAATTAATAGTTTAATTAAATAAACTATCGGGCTACGCGGTCTAATCTAGTTAATGGGTAATTAACTAGATTAAGATATCGGGCCAAGTATTAATTATTAGATTAATTAAATACTTGTGGGCTTAATTAATAGTTAATTAAAGGCGGGCGGGCTTGGACCAATTAGAGCTTGACTCTAATAGGGTTTTGGCAAGTATATATATTAAGGTTAAAGGTTTAACCTAATACACTTAATCACTTGATCCCCTTGCCTCCCAAAGCACTCGGCCGAACACCACCGTCGACCGAATCGCCGCCATGCCACCGCCGCTGACCGTCGCTGACCGTCGCTGACCGTCGCTGACCGTCGCTGACCGTCGCTGACCGTCGCTGCTCCACCGCCGCCGTCGCGGGAAATCGAAAGGGTTTTTCGATTTGCTTTCGGTGCTTGTTTCTCAAGGTGCTTTATACTACATTGTGGTATATTGTCCTATTCGTGATAAACCTTGGGTGTGATACGATAGAGAGATTCTTTCTTAAATCCTAGGCATTGTGTGATAACCTGGCAAGAACGATCACATGGTTTGTCTACTTCACCAAACCGCAACGAAGTAAGTTTTCGAATGACTATTTAATTAGTTCAATTAAATTATTTAGTTGCGTTAGAATTGTAGCCTAACGGTCCAAATAGTTTTTCTAAATCGGGTCAATGCTCGGTCAAGTTACTTGTGATTTCCGCCAAAACCCAACAGCAATTTGCGACGATTTTTTTCATCGCACTTGACTCATTTTGTGGTAGTGTTATGTACAGGCCAGAGTTTTACCGGTCTATAAAGGGCCCATAATCCGTGTTTGTGAGGTACTCGATCTGAGCTGGAATTTTATTTTTTTTGGTGAACGCCATATTAATGTTAACAACGGGTTAAGCAAAATTAGATTGGTTATGTAGGTATTTTACATTGGTTTTAAACTGACAACCAAAATGTTGCCTAAATTTGAACACAATTGCAGACTTTTGATCCATTAATGAACAAGATCACCCCTATCACAGTTATTCGCCATCAGCCATACTTAAACCGATCGAAGCTACATTTCGCGATATATTCATCCACTCGGACCATTGTCGTTGTGTATCATTTTACATCGAGGTGTAATTGTCTGTCATATTATTGCGTTTTATGTAAGATGCCACTTGAAACCATTGACTATATTCTTTTTAATTGCTCCGATACAGAAAAATATTTGGAGGAAGCAGGGGCGGAATTAGAAACTGTCACCAGCGGTAGCACCCTTGTGGTGATAAAAAAACGGGGTTAAGAGGACTGCGACCTCTAGTGGGATCCCAGTGGCAACTCCCCGAAACAAAAACAAATTTAACACATAAAAAGTTATATTACATATCACCCTTGTTAGTTACATACACCAACAAATCTTCAAGAATATATTTCATTAACATACAAAAGAACTATTAATTTTATAAATATATTACAAAATCTGAAATACACACTTTATGTTTTTTTATTTGGTTCAAATGTTAAGATTGTCTTTGGGTGTGAACTATTAACTAATAGTTAAAGTTTTTTAAGATTGATTTGAGATACTGAATAGGTTTTTAATCTATAAAAATTTTGGTTTATAAAATTATATTATTTTTTATAATTAAAGTATTGAATAAGGAAAATAACCGAAAATGATTTGAAATGTTTGGACTAAAGAATTTTTTTTGAAATATATAAGGTAAAAAAAGATTTTTTTTTTTTGAAATATATGGGCTGAGAAAGAAAATACCCTTGTAATATAGAGCTTAGAAAGGGAAAAAAAAATTGATTTAAAAAAAGAGCGATAACAAGATTCGAACTCATGACCTCCTTATATAGATACAAGGGTGCTAGCCAGCTGCACCAGTGGATGGATATGTCTTATTTCACCGTTTCGGATATATATTAATGTATTTAAAGTAATATAACAATAAAAAAAAGTCCAGAAAATTTACCATACTAATTTTTTTTCCGAGTAGTAGCACGTACCACCGTGTGCTGTATACCAATTCCGACTGGGAGGAAGATTTGCGGTCAGTGGGTCTGTTAGTAATTTTCAATTGGTGATCTTTGTACCAATTGAAATGGAGGAATAACATTCTCCCGGCAAAGGAGGATAAATAAAGCAAAGGGTAAATTACAGTTTTTGTTCCTAACATTTTCTCGATTCGGGAGTTTTGTCCCTAAACTTTTTTCTTCTGTTTTTTTGTCCTTTAAGTTTTTAAAATTCTGCATATTTGTCCTTCCGTCTAAAATCATCCGTTAACTGACGTGAAATGCCAAAAAAAACAAGGGTATTTTCGTCATTTTCTTTTTCTCTTTTTCTCTTTTAATTTTTTCATTTTTCCTTCTTCCCCATTTCTTTGTCTTCATTCATTCAAACCCTAAAAATCATACCTTGATTTTCAGAATCTGAAGAAACCAAAACCCAAATTATAAAATATGGAGAAGATAGAACAAAATTACGCAGGTATGTTAACTAGCATCAAGATCTGGATAAACCAAAACAAAACCAAATTACCCAATCTTTTATTCGTTTTCATAAAAATTTGGAGAAACCAAAACAAAATCAAAGACATAAACCTATTGTATATCAACTAGCATCAAGATCTCTCCCGCCACCATCTCCGGCGACATCATCATATCCGGCGAATCCACCAGTGAGATCCCAAATCTTGACCGGCGGCATCCTAAATCCGAGCCTTAACTTCCTTCCGGTCGATCTCCATGCTCTGAGCCTGGAATTCAACTCCGATTGTGGCTTTGGAGTGCAGATTGAACTCATTTCTAGTGTATCTAGTCAACAGATTTGATTTTCCGACGGCTGAAGGCGGCGGAGATGGTGGGTGTTTCTCCACGGATTGTTCTTGGGTATCGAAATTGATGAAGATTGGTCTTGAGTATCGTCTGAAATTGATGAAGATTGTTCTTGGGTATAATCTGAAATTGATGAAGATTGGTCTCTGTTCGTCTGTAAGATTCACAAAACAGTTAATCGGGCATCTTCACCATCTTCAATTTGACCTCTGTTCAGTTAATCGGATGCCCGATTAGGGTTCAGTTCATCTTCACCTCTGTTCAGTTCATCTTAAAGGTGAATTTTGTTTTAATCTCTGTTCAGATTCTGCATTATTGATTATGAATTTTGTTTTGTGGGTGACTGATTTTGATTATGTGGGTGATTGATTTTGTGGGTGACTGATATTGATTTTCTGGAAGAAGAAGAAGTAAAAATAAAAATAAAAATAAAAAAAAGTTAAAATAAGGGTAATTTGGTAAAATGGACAAAAAAATCGTAAGTTAACAGCCAAAAATAAACGGAAGGACAAATATGCAGAATTTAAAAACCTAAAGGACAAAAAAACGGAAGAAAAAAGTTTTGGAACAAAAACCCCGAATCGGGACAAGGTCAGGAACAAAAACTATAATTTACCGTAAATTAAATAAAAGAAATTAAGATAACTCTCCAACATTAAATTGTTAATACCTTAATCCCACTTGGTTTTCATTTGGTTTTTTATTTCAACATAATAATGTAATGGATCTATCAGCTTATAATACCGGAAATACCCACGTAATATGCGTAGTCTAATCACCATATTTGAATTTCAAGGTTAATAAGGGATAATATCAAAAGATGTGTCAAAAGAAAGAATTAGTGAATTATACATTTTAATATATCAAGTGGGTAGGAAGATAAATATAAATAAATAATACTACGAAGTAATAAATTTCATTTCTCATATAAATAATTTGCTGTTTTATGTAAGTTGTCTATAAAAATATAAACTTAAGATTTAAAAAGGAAAAGAAGTGAAATGTCAAAGGGAAGATGTTGGGAGAGACGGGAACATTTTACCAAGTACCAATATCGAGTCAATAATGGCTGATTTCGTATGCGCTTACGTCGTCGCTTCTGCACATAATAAGCTTCCACTATTTCCATGTCTACCCCTCACCATCTCTCGGGCGACTCTGTCAAATTTTGGTTGTAAGTTGTTAGTAACATTTTACGAAAATTATTATATTAATACATTCACATTTCCATACCTCAAACCAAACATTATTATTAATACATTTCCAATATTTTTCAATGGAATAAGAATCACAAAATAATTAGTTATATAATAAGATTAAAAAACAACTTATATTTATAAGGTTTTTTCTAATATGTGTCATCTAAGCACATGTTTAGATGTATTAATTAATTCACAATTTCCATATAAATTCATATTATACATTAATGAGCTTTATAGTTTACATATTTAAGAGATGTATTAAATATATTTTTAAGTTATAATGAAAACTTTAAAGTAATTAATGCATTTAAAGATGTGCATAGGGACAAATATTAGAAAAACTCATCTTTATATAATCATAAAAAACAATCTATCTTTATTTAATATTGAATTAATTTTCTTAAGGTTTAGTCAAACATTTAGTTTGTTTTAATTATATGGTAATAATTTAGTGGTAATAACTCTTAAATCACAATCTGGAGATCACATGTTCGATAACTTCATAAGTAAATACTAATAGATCGATCAGGATATAGTTTACAAACAGTTAGATTACGTAAATCACGAGTAAAATCCGATTATCACATAAATACAATTATAATGGAAATACCTTTTTTTTTTTTAAATTAATTGGGTTTTAATGTAATTATGTGGAAAAAGAAGGGTAGCTTGCACAAATTAAGCCGCCTCTCGAAAAGCACTTCTCACCACATATGCGCTTAATTTGTTTCCGCTTTCCGAGTTGTTCCCCTCCAATTCGCCACCACATCCCCGAGTCCTCTCCGGTGCTTCCCGGAGAAAATTCGCAGGTTGATTTCAAATTTAGGGTTTCTAGTTTCCATTCCCCTCAAATTCATTCTCCAATTCTGGTCTAATCCAAACCTTCGATTCAACCCTACCTTCTCAATTTCACTGATTTCTTTACTTCCAATGGGATCTCTTATTTTGTGAGCCTTCTCTTAGAATCACACCAGTTAATCGCCGTAGAAGCAATTTTCCAGATCTTCATCTTCTTAATCAAAATTGCACTTATGGCGATCCGATTCACCGTTTCTTATTCCGGTTACGTTGCACAGAACCTAGCCTCGGCCACCGGAAAATCCAATACATGCCGTATTTTTCACGAGGTTTTTGCTCGTCCTCGTGTTTTCCAGACGCCTGATCGAGATCCTGTCCCCAGTTACCGTCCTGCAGCGAGGCCGACGACGGCTTCAAGAAGTTCGTTTTCTACTTACGCGACTATCGCTGGTGAATATTTAGGCGTTGAGAGCTATTCTAAACCTTCTCCGATTGTTGTTGGATTGATCTCGTTGGTGAAGTCAACGGCTGCCGGTGGTAGCGCCGGCAGTGTTTCGGGAGTTTTTGGAATTTCTCCGTTGAAGGCGTCTTCTATTCTTCCGTTTTTACAAGGATCGAAGTGGCTTCCTTGTAACGAGATTAACAGCTCGGAGGTGGATAAAGGCGGTACTAGCAATATGAAGAACAGTCAGACTGCTAGTGCGTGTGTGAAAACTTGTGAAGTTGTTGGTGCAAAAGCTGCAATCTGTGAGAGAAACAATTGGCTTTCTAAATTGTTGAATGTTTGTTCTGATGATGCCAAGGCTGCCTTTACAGCTTTGAGTGTCAGTATATTATTCAGATCACAATTAGCAGAACCGAGATCGATTCCTTCAGCATCCATGAGTCCTACTCTTGATGTTGGTGATCGCATTCTGGCCGAAAAGGTTCAATTCTAATTCTCAGCTTATTGCATACCTAATTTAGCTCATGAATATGCACTTTCATTTGGGGTATGATGTATGAAGGTTGAGATTGCCAATTTAAGTTGAAACTTCTTCAACTGTTTTTGGTTATAGATAACTTAGGTTATAATTTTTCTCTTGATATTGCTTGATTGCTAGTAATACTTAAGACTAAATGGGGGACTTATGGTTTCTTTTGATGGATTTAAAAGTGTTATCTAGCTTTGCTGTTACAATATTGCACCAATCAATTGTATGCAAAATCATGTTTTATGATTTGAGGCATATCATTTATTTGAGCAAGCCTTTATTTTTGAGAATAATCACATGTAATAAAGCTAAACAAAACGTGGGCATAACATAACTAAAATCAGAAATTTTAGTTCGATTTGATCTGTATCATGGCTTTATCATTTTTGTCAAGCACAAGATGCAATTTTATTGTGCTTTAATGTTTTTGCAGATTTTGAGTTTTTGCAGATTTTGAGTTTTTGCTTCTTACTGATTCAGGTTTCATACATATTTCGGAAGCCAGAAGTTTCAGATATTGTAATATTTAGGGCCCCACCCATTCTTCAGGTGTGATTTTTGTTTTGAATTAAACCTTTATTAATGCAAAATTCATATGGTTATTTTGTATAGGCTCCATGTTGACTCATTGTTCTTGATTTATGAACTATCATTGTGCAGGAAATTGGGTACAGTTCTGGGGATGTATTTATAAAAAGAATTGTAGCAAAAGCTGGAGATCGTGTTGAGGTAATATATACTCCTCTTAAAATAACCCTTTTTAATGTTTTGTTGTTAATATATCATTTTGTAATTCTAGGTTCGAGGAGGTAAATTGTTTGTAAATGGTGTTGCTCAAGATGAAGAATTCATTTTAGAGCCATTAAATTATGATATGAAACCTATGGTAACTTCTTTTGCTCAAATTTATTTTGTAATCAATGTGACATGTACTGAGATTTAATCCTTAATTATTTAAACGTTCTTGTTGTTGATCAGATTGTCCCACAAGGATATGTGTTTGTGATGGGAGACAACCGTAACAATAGTTTTGACTCACACAACTGGTAATTCTAATGAAATGTTTTTTTTTTTTGTTTTTTTTTTTGGTGGGTTGTGACATATGCATTTATGTCTGTATGGTATATTTATGTATGTGTTGAATGGGTTGTGATTGTGCAGGGGACCACTTCCTGTAGAGAACATTGTTGGTAGATCTGTGTTTCGCTATTGGCCACCCACAAAAATATCAGACACAATATATGAAGCAAGAAAAGGTGTTGCACATTCTTGACACGTGTCATTCTCTCTATCTGTGCAGAGGGTGAATCTTGAATATGACTCCTTTTTTGACAATTTGTTTTTTGTCCCTCTTTTTGCTGCTTATTTAGTTGCGACGGACAATTATGTCCATTTATAGGATTGGTTTTTTGTTTGCTTAATTGTTGATGATTGTTTAGTTCTGAGATTGAGTAAAAGATGAAAATTATAATCATTCTTGTAGTTTAGATATTTGAATCTTCAATTATGAAACTTGATATTGCTTACTAGTCAGGTGTTCTCTCATGACTCTATCACTGGTTTTGTATTATCTTTATTATTTTCAGGTTGGAGGTTGTCGTTGTAATGAGTGCTCCATAGATAGAGTCATGTCTAAGGATATCTGTATTTAATCATTTGATAATAAAACTTGACCCAAAATTAGACTATCTGGATTATTAGATATTTGAATAACCCAAAATTCTCAGACCAAACCGATAGGTTAATTTTAGTTTTACAATTTTTAAACCCAATAGTTTTGATTTTAACAGATTCTGGCCTATTATAACGAATCGGTTCGGTTTTAAAATCAAATCCACATATTCTCAGTATTATTATGTAATTTCTTACATTAACCTTTGTTTTTCCAACATTATAAATTTCAGCAGCAATATTGAATTTCAGTTGTGTGATAAGTGATAACACATCAATATTGAATACCATTTTCAGTCCAAAAATTTCAAAATATTAACATTATTCGTTTCATAAAACCATAGTATAAATCATAATTAGTGGGACAACTTCTTAATGAGGCGGATTCCGGTTAAAATTGAAACTGAACTAAAACCATAAGCTTTTTCAAAATTTAAAACCGAACCATTAGTTTTGATTTAGTTTCGGTTTTATGGGTTTTATTGTCAGTTTTAACGGTTTAGTTTCGGTTTTTCGATTCATTAACTCATCCCTAATTAAGGACATGAAACGTATCAACTAATTTCATTATCTTTGAAGTTCATTCCAATAAAATTTCAAAGCTCCAATTCTAGCTCGAGTGTATATGTTCTAAGTTTGAAAACAAATATTGTTTATGTGCATATTTAACCCCAAACGATATTTTGTGTAAACGCTATTTGCACCCATATAACCAATTCAATTCATTCTTACAAAAGGGTACTCTTCAACTGTCTCTATAACTCAGTGGCAAATGATTTAAAATTGTAAGTTGGATTTCGTTCAAGAGTCATTCTAGAATCTTGAAGTTGTAATTGTCTATGAATCCATTGTGGATCATTTGGTTTAATCCAAAGAGCTTCATCACTACCTTTGTGTTTGAAATCAGGTTGTCTTGAATTGATTTTACGTTTTCTTAAATCTTGCCATTCGTACGGGTTTGCAAAAAACACTTGCCATAAATAAAGTCGTTTTCTTTGTCTTTCTACAAATGATTCTCCTTCATCTGCAAATGCAATGATGAGAATGATGTATGTATTTATAAAGACTGGGTCGATTCAGGTTATGTTTTATCTTAAAAACATTGATAAATCCTAAGTATATGCAGGAGATGAAAACAGAGTATGAGAATACATGGGCATCAGATTGACCTTGTTTATTGTCTGTCTTTTGATTGTTATCTGCAACGTAGTTTATTTCTTTAACAATTACCTGGAATGAGAATAATTTGAAATCAGCAAAACACCATAAAATTTCAACAAACATAGACAAGGAATATACAATGATAGCATACAAACCGTGTATTTCACTTTGATGTTTCCGTTGTCACAAGTTTTTGTGTATGATCGTAGATACCCTGACACATATATATAGTCATTTGGTTTTACATGTTGTAAACATAACTCCGCCATATCTTCCCACATATCCAACAATATCCTGCACAAAACACAAAAATCCTTAATCATGCAGAAAGACGAGTTCACCAATTGTGTTAGTAGTTACACCTCATGGTGTAATCTAAATATCTAATGTTTCAATTTTAGTAATACCACATCAAATTTCAGTCCCCCTTTTGAGAATTTCTTTTGTAACAAATTTTGGCAAGCTGAAATTACTCACAGTTACCTCACATTTGCATAAATCATCACAGAGTCCACACTCCACATTAACACAAAAAACCAAAAGAGAAATGCTATTTATGCCTATAATTTAGACCTATTACAATAAGATGATGAGCATTTCTTATAACAAAATTAAACAATCGCAGCAGTTTCAATACACAAAACCTAAAACCCTAGGGAATGCATTGAGATAAACTTTAATCACAGTAATGAATTCTCACGTAATAAATTTCTTCGATCTCGGTGGAGACTCAACTTTGAGCTGAGCATAAGCATATAATAAACCGCCGTTGGTGGTATATGATCTAAGAGGGGAATTGACTCTACCGATAAAATTGGCGGAATTTAAGAGCTCCTTTTGCCGCCGAATTGTGGACGGACGTTGTGTTTTCAGAGTGTGTCGGTAAACGGAACTTCCAGTGACTCGTTCTTCCGGATCATCGAAGAGTAAGGACCGACTCCGGGAGCTGCCATAGTCGGACGATGAAGAGAGAAAAACGTGTGCTTGAAGTTGAATTCGAGGAGACTGTGAAGATAGTAGCGGTCGTAGCAGATGTCGGAGACGGGAGCCGGTTGCCATTATAGTCGGGGTCTGGCAGTGGTTTTTGTTTCCGGCGGTGGTGTGGTTGCGGAGTTATGGTTAATTGGGTATGGGCTTAAATTTCAATTAGTCTATCAAGAGTCCTTAATTAATACGGTTCTAAACTTCTAATCCGCTTTTAGTAGTGTAATTTATAAGTTTATACAAACAAAAATTTCTTTAAAAATCAATAATTCAAATAAGGCAAAAAAAAAAAAAAAAAAAAAAAAAATTAGTGAAGTGTGAGGGTGTATAAACTAAGTTATATGGTACGTCATATTTGAAAATATTTATTTTAAGGATTTTTGAGCTTATTAGATTAATAAGTTTAAATAAATTAAAAAATTAAGACCTTATTTATAGTAACACCCATCTAGGACTAGATGAGCACTGGTTAAAATTTTATTTTTTCCATTTTCTGTTTCCATTATATATTGTACGAAATGGTAACATAATTATCTTGAGACATTGATATAATATGCATATCTTTTCAGTTGTCTTAAACCATCATAGCAATAGTTATGATTCAAATAATAAAAGCAAAATACAATTCAATTATAACCCAAAGCAAGCGTTATGCAGAGCTACTTTCGAACAAATATCCAATGCCTCTAATTATCGCCTCAAAAACGCCCCCATCGTCATCTCCAGATGCATCAGAACCACTTGAAGGGACCTCATAATCATTTGATACATTAGAAGTACCAAAAGAGATGGAATCATCATCTTCTGTAACCTTTTCATAAATAAAGTTTGTCGCCAACTCGCCCAATTCAACCACATCCTGTGGGTCAATAGGGTACACACGATCCTGACTCAATCCTGAACCACCTGAAACACAAAGCGGATGAACCATGAAGTTGCAGCCCTTGCACTGGTAAGCAAGACCCTCAATAGGGTTATGACATATTTGACAAAGTTGTGTCTTGTTTGGTTGGGGTTTGTGGACAAAAAGACTCATTTGGTGCGGGTGGTTGGTTGTGGAAATGAGCCACCGGGTGGGACACTTGGCGCAATATTCGTGCAAGTTAAAGTTGCATATGGTGCAAGTGAATCTTGGTCCGGTTCCTGTGATCTTGCAGCCATCACAGTGGAAGGTTGTATTGGTCGTCAGTTCGGTGAGTCTGTGTGGCAGGTGCATGAAGTGTGCAAGTGAATTGGTCGATGGTGGCGCCATTAGTTATGATTAATCTTGATTTGTCTTGGTGCTAAATTTGTGCGTGGTCTATGAATGCATGTGTTCTGTATTTATAGATGTAATTAAAATGTTTGAACGAGTGAAGGATTTAATGATTTTGACTTGTTCGCTTGGGAATCAGCCAAACTACTCATTATCCAATTGACTAATATAGAGTCAACGTTTGATTATGTCATACACGTTTGATAAATTGACTCGACTCTTATTGATAAATAGTAGGGTTAATAGTTATTGAGTATTACTTTCTGTTAAAACAATAATGTAAATGAGATAAAGTTATCATGATCGATCTAAATAATCGTTGGACTTTCTGGAGACATGATTTCAGATTTGAACTCTTAGAAGATTCGTATTATGATATATAGTTAGAGGATTTGTGTTTCGTCATTTGTGCCGGTTACGAAACTTAGGTTTGACTACACTAAACATACTTATTAGAAGGACTTGAGACTTTTAGACCTATATGATTATGTGTCTTAAATTGTCATGTCTTACCTTATCAATATGTTTTATATGACTCGTTGTCTTTTAGATATGTACTATTAACATATCATTTCATGTTTTACATGTTTTACTTGCTCCACATGTCATATATACATATATACTCTATATGTTTTATAAATACTTTACATATTTTGCATAATTTACTAGGGGAAAGCATTTAGTCGGTAAAAACCGAACCGAAAACCAACTGAAACCGATATAGGCCGAAATCAGAAACATGTAATCGGTTCGGTTTCCGGTTTTGTATTTTATGATCCTAGATAAGGGTGAGCATTTAGACTGGAAAAAATTAAACCGAAACCAAACCAAACCGAACTGAAACTGAATCTGTAACACCACAAACTTAGAGCCATTTTTTTTATATATGCATACGGAAGCGATTTAAGAAAGCTATAAATCCTAATTATTACATATCATAAAAGCCATTTACATATTAACCAAAATATATAACACATTTAAAGGTGTTACTAAAAACAGGTTCGACCCGATTTACAAAATCAAAGTACGGTCAGACTTCCAAAACCCGACTCTAGTCATATCCCAATCCACAACCTGAAAAGAGTCAACAAAGGAGAGATTAGCACAAAGCTAAGTGAATAGAAATAACTATCAATTTGCATAACCACAACAAATTAGAAACCAAGAGAAATCAATCGGGAAACCCGTCCAAACTTCCCCAAGCAATTGCACGTTATGAGAGGACCGGCGGTCGGGCGAGGACCTTCAACTGTTGTCGGCCCAACAACAGTCTACCGATGGCTTCTTTACTAATGGCATGGTGATCCCTCCTTACGTAACGAATTCGAAGGAGTCTGATCGCCCCCATCCAATAGTAACGAAGCGTAGCCAAAACCCACTATAGCTAACCTCTAAAAAACATGTGCACATACTACCATTAACAATCTCACAATTAATGGTACAACTGAAAATCGAAAAGCATAAAAAAAAATACACTTTTGCCAGAAACAGCAAGATAGCGCCGCTGATATCGTCGCTATCTTGGCGTTCGCTATTTCAAGCCCCGACGCTATTTCGAGTTTCTGTCCGGTTTCCCAAAAATCAGGGAGATAGCGGCGTTATCTAGAGATAGCGCCGCTATCTCCACCAGCCCAGCCAAAATCCTGCAGTTTCTCAAGAACTCCACCATTCCATAATTTTTGTACATCACACAAGAAAGAAGGTTAAATCCATTCACCTTAGCTTCCTTTTGTGCCGAGCTCAGTAATCTTATATTACTGAGGCTCCTTCCCTTTTCCTATAACAAAACGAATACCGAATTAGTTACCCAAAATCACCAATTTTGCAACAAGTAATATAAGTTCAAGATCACATCTTTATACAACATTTGCAACCAATTACTTGTATTCCAACACTTAACAATTACCAATGTCTATAACTTCATCAAGTCATGCCAAGTAAATCATAATGCACTTTTAACCAACTTGCACACATTAGGCCCAAACGGGTCAAAACACATAATCAAGTCAAACTTGCTATTTACCAATTCCATATTGTCAAGCAACCTAATTAATACCAATTTGAGTAAATTACATACTACTTGCATACCAATGCAAGCTTAACCAACTTCGACCTTATTTAGGTCAATTTGCACACATTGACAACCAAACGGGTCAAGACCCGAAATTAACATAATCAAACTTACAATCACACAACAAACACATTTATGCTATGAAATTGATAATTAAAGTTTACTAATTATCCAAGACTAAAGTCAACTTCCAGATTTGACCAAAGTCAACAATTCATGAATTTAATTAGTTATTCTAGAAAACGGGTCAAAACTATACAATTAAGGTCAAGCTACTTACCGTTCTCAAAATAGACATAAAACATGTTCACAATTATCGTTTCAATATCAAATAGTTAGAACATAAAGGTGTCCGATTTTACAAGGTTAAAGTCCACTAATCTCAACTTCACATCTTTTGACCAAACGGGTCAAAATTCATAATTTAGTTCTTAACACAACTAAAACACATTTAATAATGGCAAAACTAGCAATATATATTATAATTTGATACAAGCAACAATTACCATCTCAAACGTACCATTTGACCTAAAATGACCATTTTGATCATAAGACTTCATAATTTTGACTAGTTATTACCAAACGGGTCAATATATCTTTTAACCAAAATCATGCCCAACTATATATATTCAATTAGCATGTCAATCTTCATTTTAATGCCAAACTACATGTTTATTAGTTACCCCCTTTGAAACACCCAACTTTTGTTAATACATGATTTACCCGAAAAAAACACATACAACCACCAGTTACTAACTCAGAATTCTGAGTACTTTTATGACCATATCAGCCCTGGAAAATATTATATAATTAAATTAGACTCATAGACCTTCGAAACGACTGGTCGCACGCCCAAAACGGAGTTACGGTTGATTTTATATGATTTTTGCAAGATCATCAAAATTCTGAGAAAAAGCTGTCAAAATTTTACCTACGGACATTTTCAACAAAAATCATCCAAACACTATGATCATCATCTAAATTTCACCAATTTAACTCATAATTAGATGTAAACAACTAATATCAATTCTAATATGTTATTTAACCAAATAAACATATAAACACCAATTCATCCAAACACTATCAAAATTTTATCAATTCATGACAAGTTAGCTAGCAAGTTCTATGCTATCAATTATCATTTCTTAGCATGAATAATTGACCTATCAAAAGTAAACCTCAAGAATTCCAAATTTCATATTTCATCAAATTAGGGAAGAACTCCATCTTCTTTCCAAGAACACCATTGATGGACCTTTTATGAAAGCTTCACCAAATGAACTATAACTAACAACAATACACATATAACTTGCAAGAACTCATTTAAGATTTGACAAGAACTCCATCAAAACCCAATAACACAAGAACCCTAATTAACAAATGCTCAAGAACATGAAACCCTAACTTTTAAGAAGAAGATTGTTACCTTATCTTTGCTTCAATTTTGAATTTAAGGCTGCTATTAAGAAGATATATGCTAGAATCCAAGAAGAAGAAAAAATTACACTTTGAATGGGTGTGTATGTGTTGGATACGTAACAGGGAAAAGAAAAAGAGAAGAAGGCAGGTGTCCCTAACTCTCTACACACACGTGTCTACACACTTAGGGGATTAATTTTTTTATTTATTTAAACACAGTGTATTATACTGACTATTCAATTTACAGTTAATTTATTTAAACCTAACTAACTCCAATTTTAACAACGAAGATATTTTTGGAACCTTGGTTCAAAAGTGAACCCAAATATATAAAAATCATTTTAATATTTTAATATCTCAGTATTTGCTAATTTTAACACCATGGTTAAAAATATAACTAATTCAAATAATTCAAATAAAATAAAATAAAATAATAAACACCAAAATATTATTTATCGAAAGTAATAAAATACTAGGACGGGTCTCGGGATGTTACAGAATCGTTCTGAAACCAAAAACATGCAATCGATTTGATTTCCAATTTTTAAAAATTCATCATTATCGGTTTGGGTTCGGTTCGGTTTCTGGACTGCGCTCACCCATATGATTTATATACTTTACATGTTTTAATTACAATACATAAGCACAATATTTATTCATACAATTACTTGGATCAATAATGAAGCTAAGCTAATACATACGTAAAATAAGAATATCAGGCCTCTTATTTTGGTAGACCTTATTCAAATATAAATTTTAGACACCTTTGGATCGGCCCTAGTAAACATGGCGTATCATATCTACTTAGACTTAAGACATATCAAGGGAAGCAATGAAACAGCTAAGAGGGCTCAATATGGGCATGCCAAAGTGCCGTAAAAAGGCATTTGGCAGTGCTAAATCATATCACACCTCTCGTCAAAACCTCGTCAACCGTCATACGCCATCCTCTTGATGGTTCGTTAAAATATGTGTGTTGTGTAAATTTGGTTTGAGATATTTTGTGATTGATTTGGGGTATTTTTGTGAGTCATAAGAGGTGTTATATGAATATTAAATCATGAAGAGTAATTTTGAGATGGATATTTGAATCATATTAAAGAAACAAAAATACAATTAACACAAATCTAAGTTAGGCACAATAACATGTGCCCTTTTAATGTAATTTTTAGAGACCTTGTACTAATTCTTCTATAGAGGACACACCAAAGCACAAAATTACGCGGCACCTAAATACTTTTCAACCAAAGGGCCAATGATCTAGCGGTAAGGTGTTTGCCCTCCAACCTAGTGGTTGAGGGTTCGAGTCCCATACTAGACATAGGTGGTTATTTAGGAGTAGATTAGATTTTTCGTTAAAAAAAAAAAAAACCTAAATACTTTTCAAAGACCCACTATGGATCATGGATGTATTACACACCTCAAATGAAATAGCCCAATGACTTTGTGAGAGAACCCAATGACCAAATATGTAAATAGGTGGTTTGCTAGTTAGTTTATTTTCATGTACGTACGTTTTCGCTAAAGAGTTGGTAAAACCACTGAACCAGGTGATATTGTTTAACCACTGAAACAGGTGATATATTAATTGCTAATTTAGTTATTTTATTTCATAATTCTAGAGGTAGAGCAAAATTTAATTGAGTAGGCTGGTTAATTCCTATGTTGATTATGTGAGGCATTTAGGAATAAACCAATGACACATATCAAAATTTGTACAATAATAAATAACTGTTTTTATATTTTAGGAATAAACTAACATCGATCAATAAAAGTACAAACGTTTTGTGCATTTAGCTACCTCTTAATGACAACCCTAAATATTGTCATTAACAAAACATTTTTTTATATACCTAAATATATTGAGAAGAGGAAGATACTAAAATTACATCTAAAAATATTAAATATGATAATTTAGGGTACAAGAATGTTTCTCCCTTATCAAGAAAGTAAGGAGACAATAAAAGTTAAATTTTCAGAAATACTCTAAAAATTCAAATTTCTCACTTAGTAACATCTACTTTGAGAATTGTACGGTTAAAAAGGGAAAAGGTTATAACAAGATAGGCTAAAAAAACTTTTTTTTTTTAATTATTAAATAAGGTAATTGTTCAAGGTAGTTTATTAATTTTATCTAGTCTCAAGGGACAATTATTAGCCATTAGGATTAAGAAAAAGTCAATGGTTAAGAACAAGATTCAAACCACCGCCACCACTACAAACACATGTGCTTCAATACATCAATACCCCACCCACCTCCGGCAGCCGGCGGCGGCGAATGGCGGCGAACGGTGACGGCCGGAGGTGGTCGCCGACGGTGGTGACCAGTGGTGGTGGTCGTGACTGGAAGCACATGTGTTTGAAACACATGTATTTCACCTTTTGAAACACATGTGTTTTGAAAATAAAGGAGTGTATATGTACAACAAAGCACATGTGTTTCAAGTAATGAAGCGCATGTGTTTGTAAGCTAGAAGCACATGTGTTTCACTAATAACAGGTCTTTTTGAAAATAAAGGAGTGTATATGTACAGTCAAGCACATGTATTTCAAGTAATGAAGCACGTGTGTTTGTAAGCTAGAAGCACATGTGCTTCACTAATAACAGGTCTTTTGAAAATAAAGAAGTGTATATGTACGTCCAAGTACATGTGTTTCAAGTCATGAAGCACATGTGTTTGTAAGCTAGAAGCACATGTGCTTCACTAATAACAGGTCTTTTGAAAATAAAGAAGTGTATATGTACAGCCAAGCACATGTGTTTCAAGTAATGAAGCACATGTGCTTCGTATGCTACCCGTGTGTTTAGAAAGTCATGTTTTTAGTGACTTGAAACACATGTGTTTCGTGACCTGAAGCACATGTGCTTTGAAGTAATATGATGTGTTTTAGTGAAGCACATGTGTTTCAATACATCAATACCACCAGCACCTTCACTATCAGCCACCGCCGCCGCCGGCGGTGGTGACCGGTGGTGGTGGTCGTGACTGGAAGCACATGTGCTTGAAACACACGTGTTTCACCTTTTGAAACACATGTGTTTTGAAAATAAAGGAGTGTATATGTACAGCAAAGCACATGTGTTTCAAGTAATGAGGCGCATATGTTTGTAAGTTAGAAGCACATGTGCTTCACTAATAATAGGTCTTTTTGAAAATAAAGGAGTGTATATGTACAGCCAAGCACATGTGTTTCAAGTAATGAAGCACGTGCGTTTGTAAGCTAAAAGCACATGTGCTTCACTAATAACAGGTCTTTTGAAAATAAAGATGTGTGTATGTACATTCAAGCACATGTGTTTCAAGTAATGAAGCACATGTGTTTGTAAGCTAGAAGCAATTGTTCTTCACTAATAACAGGTCTTTTGAAAATAAAGAGGTGTATATGTACGGCCAAGCACATGTGTTCAAGTAATGAAGCACATGTGCTTCGTATGCTCCCTGTGTGTTTAGAAAGTCATGTTTTTAGTGACTTGAAACACATGTATTTCTAACGTGAAGCACATGTGCTTCGAAGTAATATGTTGTGTTTAGTGAAGCACGTGTGTTTCAATACATCAATACCATCACCACCCCCATTACCACCATCACCTTCACTGTCAGCCACCACCACCACCGCCGCCAGCCACCGGCGGCGGATGGCGGCGGTGGCCGGCAGCGGCGGGCGGTGGTTGGAGGCGGCGGCTGGCGGTGGCTGTAGCTGGCTATAGGTGGCTATAAGTGGATGATTTGATCTTGACCATCTTGATCCAATGACTAGTATTTATCCCTTGGGACTATGCAAAACCTTTAGACTTCCTAGAATACAACTCTACTAAATAAATATGAAAAACTTTTCTAACTACGAAGGTAGATTGAGTAAAAACTTATACTTGTTAAAACAAATATTAAAATGTTATAATTATCAAAATTTAGTACTGTTTAAAAAATTGCTAATAATAAATTTATTTAATAACAATCATTATGAATATTAAAATTAGATAGTTTTATATAACAATCTAAATTTATTATTTTGAACATGTACCAATTATTATTATTATATGAATATATAAAGCATGAAGAAAACAAACTAGGTTTAATCGTATGTTAAATACAGTTAAACTAAATTTAGTAATTACGGACATTTAGGGGGTGTTTGGGAAAACTTATTTAGAGGGGCTTATGAGCTTATATAAGCCTTAATAATCTCTTTTTAAAGGGATTATTAAGACTTATATAAGCTAATAAGCTAATAAGCCATAAGCACCTGTAAAAAAGCTTTCCCAAACACCGCCTTACTATATAACATTAGACATCGCGGATGATCAGCACGGACTATATACTGTATAATTTTTTACTTACCGCAACTGTTGACCCAAAAACAAAACAACTTTGAATCAGAATTTGTACAAATAAGTCTATGGGCCTTATATTGGGCTTATTGATGGGAGCCCACAATGCATAATAATTTTTATTTCATTTTAATCAAAATATATGTAAACTATACTTAAGTTTATATTTTTTAAGATTCTTTCATTTATAATAATTTCTAAATTATTAAAATACTCTAAATATTAGCTGTAGATGCAATTCGTGATATATGTATTTTACTATTGACAAGTAATAGATAATATTTTACTTAAAAATTTTAATAAATATATGAACGTGATTCAATAGTATTATTTACATTGATTACTTGAGATCCATTTTGTTATATATTTGGGAGTTATGTCCGTGGAACTTTTTAAAAACACATTTTGTTTTTAATTAATTTTTTGGGTGTTGTATGAATATTGGTAAATGGGATTTGGGTATCGTACGAAAATCTTCCGCGGCAACGCACGGGGAACCCCTGCTAGTTACTATGTAAATCGTAACACACTAAAATGATGTCAATATTTAGACTGCTCCCAACCGTGGTGGAAACTGATACCGTTAGTTGTTGCCAAATCAGCGTCACGTCAGCGCACCCTCCAACCGACATTAAACTGACGTACCACGCCAACAATACATCTTCTCTTTAATTCTTTGAGACACACCATTACAAAATACACACACACAAAATACCCCTTTGGGCTCCACCCACAACTCATGAGCTCCTCCCCTCTTGTCTCCACACTGGCGAAAGCCAAACTGGCCGGACAAGTGATCTCGTGGTGCCAATGGTTTGGCCCCGTCAGTCTGAGGGACGAACCAAAGTGACGAACCGTTGGATGTGCTCTTAGTGTCAACATTGGTGTTTATTTTAATTTTTTATTATTTTGAATCTGAACACAATTTTAGTATATGAAAAAAATATAGAATTAGGTTGTACATTTTAAGTACTTTAAAATAGATGTAACTAGTTAGCGTACTAAAAGTGTTTATATGTAAAGACCTGTCCAATAAATTAATGAATGACTTCATACAATGAAATTTTGACAGACCAAAAGGAAATCTGTATGGGAAAGTTTTCAAAATTGTTTGAACATGCATCAATCTTCTAGCCATAGGGTGATGGATTAATGATAAAAACATCTTAAATAGTATTTCATAGGTTGGGTTCGATCAAGTAAATATCTATTAGATTGTCATGAGAAAATTTAGAAACGAACACAGTAAAAGTTATGTCGCGTACAATATTATCATTGGCAAAACATTTGAACTTTCCATAAGAAAGTTCATTTAGTGTAAATATGCCTGAGATGCACTTATATTTTTAGTTTGTCAAAAACTTCTAAGAGTCAAATAAGAAAAATATAATCAAATTACTGAGATAATGTATTAAATCAACAATCTTATTAAAATTCATAATATAATGTTATCTCTTTAATAGTTTAGTTAGTGAAATATTCAGTCAACTAAGTTTATAATATTAAAACACATTTTGTCCTAAAAAAATCTTATACTTCCTCCGTATCAAAATAAGTGACACACTTTCCATTTTAGGGTGCATCAAAATAAGTGACACACTTTGAAAACTTTCCTTATTTGGTAAAAATAGTGGGACTCATACCCACTTAACTATCCACTTTAATAAAGTGAAATTACCCTTATATCTTTACCATTACTTTTAAAACTCATTAATATCACTTTATTCAAGAAAAGTGGGACCCATTCTCCACTAACTAGGTACTTTAATCTATTTTAACCTCTACTTTAATCTTTTACCTCAAAAAACGTGTAAGTCAATTTGTGTCATTTATTTTGATACGGAGGAAGTATAAAAGATTCCTCTGTATCTTGTTTGATCATTTCATAACAGTTAAACTACCTGTTAAATTTTCATGTAACTTTAACTTTTGCATATATATATATATATATATATATATATATATATATATATATATATATATATATATATATATATATATATATATATAGAATATGGATCAAGAAAGAAGCATCCTTATTTGAAGAAGCTAGAAAAAGGTTGCATTTTCGTAAAATATACATATAAATATACATACACATACATATATGTACATATACATAAATATTTAGACCATAGATATATATATATATATATATATATATATATATATATATATATATATATATATATATATATATATATATATATTCACATGTATACCCTCTATATGTATATATATACACACATATATATACGGTATGTATATGCATTTTCGTATACGAAAATGCAAGTTCTGATATGAAAATGCAAATGCAAGTTACGTAAAATACATGTGTATATATATGTGTATATATACATATATATAAGGCATGAATATGCATATATATAATATATATGGTCTAATTATATATGTATATATACTTATATGTTTGTATATGCATGCATATACGTATAAGTTACGAAAATGCAACCCTTTTCTAGCTTCTTCAAATAAGGACCCTTTTCTATGGATCATTACCATATATATATATATATATATATATATATATATATATATATATATATATATATATATATATATATATATATATATCTTTACTACTTATAAAGCATTTAAGACATTTCCCTAAATAGACTTTTGAAAATTCAGCCAATTTATTTCTATTTTGGGATTTTGAATTACGTTTAAAAAAATAAGGCAAGAGCTGCGATTCGAACACGAGAACACAAGTTTCATGGCAACATGCACTAACCAACTGCGCTATCAAGCATTCTGACTACATTTACGTTTTGAGATATATTACTTGTGCTTTCATCTACGCCGGTTATTTCAATCGACGGAAGCGGAAAAGACAATCAATGTATTTATATCCCAACATGCACGATGCCAAATTTCAATAAGCCATAATGAGTAGTCCGAATTCAAAAATTACAATTTCTTCATATGATTCAACCGAACCAACATCACCACCTGAAGAAGAAACCCAAACTGAAACGGTTGATGGAGATGAGAAATTCGACTGGAGTGGAACGTACTCATGCCTGTGTGTAATGGGTTTGTGATTTGTGTGTCATGGTTGGTATTTTGGTGGCTTCGGTGACTGGAAATTGTTTCCTCAAGCACCCCGTGACGATGACTGCACCTTCAAGGTACTGCCCTGATTGACAAAAAAATTAGGTTTAGTTTTGGCTTTGGGTGGTTGATTTATTTATTTGCATCAGTTTGGCGGAGATGGATCAAATATGATAAAAATGATGTATTTTTGCAGGATCAACAAATGCCTAGACACAGACTCTCAAACCCACATTTGAATGATATAGTATTATTTATGTCCAGTTGACTAATTTATTTTGATTCAAGAACCATATGATTTATTTTTGCAGTGCTTGCAAACCGTTACCTTTAAATATTTTGTGGTTGTACTCATTCAATTTTCTTTAATGAAAAACTAATTTGTGTTTTGTTTTGGAGATTTAAAATTGCAAAATCCAGAGAACAAAGGCCGCCCGTTGCAAAACCCTAGACGGTGAGTGATCTTAAATTATTGTTGATTGCATATCTTATGATCTTCGGTTTCATCTAAACTTTGTGATTCAACAAATTTAGCCATATAAATGACCACCGTACCATGGCAGCTCATTTGGGAGATCATGAAGAAGAAAAACTGTTTTGACTTTTGATTTAGGGTCATCTGATTTAGAGAAGCAATTAGAAGTCCGGAATTGATTATCGAGATAAATATATCCTTCACTTTAGTTTAATCAATGATATATTTGATTCTGATTCTGATTAAGTGATTATTCCAGTCATGGGATTTTTTTTATTCTTTTATTGTGATTAATTTATAATCAGTTACTTAAACCATCAATAATGGCAGGTTGGATGATCCAGCTATATGGGGATTCAGAGATTTTTCAACATGTAAGCAGACATGCAATGATGGGTAGCTACTAGAGATATTTTCTTCAATAGTTCGATCCTTCCAAAAAAAAAAAATTCACTTTAAGTTTATGTGGGTCTAATGTAAAACATAATAAACTTGGTTTAATTCTAATTTTGTTGCCACAGTGCTTGATTAAGTCTTCATACAATTTCACTTTAATCAAGTTAGTATTTCTTTAGATTTTGATTTATGTTCCTCACTTCCTTGTACTTGGCTTGAATAAGCTTTTCTGTATAAGTATCGATGTAGAAACTCAAATGGGCTGAAACACCAAATTATAAAAGTGAAATTCGGGTCTGTTTGGTTGTGTAGATATAGTGTTACTGGTGTTGAATTTGAATGTAAATATTGGTTAGAGCCTTAGAGGTGAAGAAATGGTTTATAGGGAAGTTAAAGTAATGCAACATTTATCGGGGCATCTAGCTATTGTCACATTAATAAGAGTTTATAAAGATTTAGAATCATTTCATTTAGTAATGGAATTGTTTAGGTGGAAGATTAATTGATGAAATAAGAAAAGGGTGTTAAAAACCTACAACATTCTCCGAAATTAATCATAGTTTGAACACACATAAACATGTTTTAAGCATCATAACAATTGAAACCGTATTACACTATTAAGGACTATTGTGATCAAAGGTAATATTTTATTTGTAATACTTTTATAGTGGTACATTACACAAAAAGTAGAGCTCAATCATCTCAAAAAGAAACAAGGTTTCTAGAACAAGAACGCCCCTTTGAAGTAAAAAAAAACATTCTATAGGTTCCAAGAAGTCAAGAAAGATACAAAATTGTTGAATAAGAAACCAAAAGAGCAACTGAATTGGCTGACATTTTATGGGTAGAAGTCGTAACTGCCCAATAAGAGAAACAAGACACAACGAGCAGTAGATGAATGCCTGACCAGAAACACGTAATCAAACAACATTTGCTCGCTGCGTAATATAGTAACACAGGGTACCCGCCGCCGCATTGCGCGGGTACCCAGCTAGTATATATATATATATATATATATATATATATATATATTATATGGTTGAATTTGTTTCAGAACCAATTAAGGCTACAGAACCAGCAGAACTCAATCTAAACCATTGATTTTTGAAATGAAATGATCATAAGAGACACATTAATGTATTTGATGAGGGACCCCCAAATATTGGTTTGCATGGATGTCATTCTTGCATGTATACATATATGTATATGTTTTCATGTATGTACACATAAGTGTTATCTATACATGTATGTATACATGCATGAATGACATCCATGCAAACCAATATTTGGGGGTCCCTCATCAAATACATTAATGTGTCTTCCATGATCATTTCATTTCAAAAATCAATAGTTTAAATTGAGTTCTGCTGGTTCTGTAGCCTTAATTGGTTCTGATTTTAATTCTACATTATATATATATATATATAAATATATATATATATATATATATATATATATATATATATATATATATATATATATATATATATATATATATATATATGTTAAATTTAGAAAATGCATTTTAAGGTATACTAGTAGAAAAGGAAGTCATTTGTTTGACAAGAGATTGATATTTAAACCTTCTTATGTAACACTTTAGAATAACTAGAAAAAAAAATTTAAAAATGATAATGGAAATACAAGTTAGGCAGTGTGCATCAGATTAAAATTTAGGGGTGTGCATTTCGGATTATTCGAAATTTTGGATATTCGAAAATCAGATATTTCGGATATCCGAAATTTCGGATAGTGGATTTTCGCTATTTGAATCCTAATCCGAAATTTCGGATATCCGAAATTCGGATATCCGAAATTTCGGATACAAATATCGGATAATTCGAAATATCCGAAAATCCGAAGTTTCGCAATTCGTTGAATGATATTACCAGTAAATTAAGTCAATTAGCATAATTATTTAAATATTTATAAACTAAAAATAAGATCTTTAACTATATGGAACCTGAAGATATCATAAACATATTAATATAGACAAAACATATCGGTGTATTCTTGATATTAGATAATATTAAATTTTTACAATTAAAAAATCGACAAAAAATCGGATATCGGATATCCGAAATATCTGAAAATTCGTAATATTGGTATTCGAATCCGAATCCGAAAATTCGGATATCCGAATTTCGGATATCCGAATTTTCGGATAATTCCGGATCGGATTTCGGATATTTTTTTCGGATTTTCGGATACTAGATATATTTGCACACCCCTAGATTAAATACTTGAATTTCTCTAAATAATTTGAACAAGGATTCCTCTTTATTTTTCTGATCTAAAAGGTACATAAAAGTAGTTTTAATAACCCATATCTAAAAGATGCCCCTCATGACACGTTTATATTATGGAGAAGCATAGGAGAGAGTGTTAAAAGGGGCCCCGTTTAATAGAAGCATACGCCAAGAAGCAACAATGTCACGTTGTCCTCCTTTTTCCACCACCTTTCCGCAAAGCAATCTTCTTTTCCTAATTTATTACCCTTCTTAATCATGTTTGTGGTAAAAATATGTACTTTCAATTTTAAAATCTTTTGTAGGGTCGACCACAATTACGATGATCGATTATATAAATCTTTGTACCTATTATGTTTACACTTATTTCTACTCAATAAGTTTATTTAAAGAGTATTATGTTATAAGGACTTCTCGAGGTGACTAGACTTATATTCGTAATGCAGTCGACCTAATTGTTTCCATGATAATAGTCGAATTTTCTCTAGTCATCTGGTAAATATTTATCTAATAATAAATTAAACACATGACCTATAAGAAGTTATCAACGAACTCTTACTATCAAGGAGTATGTAAGTTGATGGTTTGGGTTCTAATTATTGAAAGTGGGCTTCACCAATAAGACAAACAAAAGAACCGAATCGCACAAGAGTGGACGTTTTAGGAAATATAGTTGAAGAAGAGTGAGCAACTAAAATTGAGAGGCTAGGAATATGCTTTTATCGTTCTATGCGTTATTAGATATTTTGTTCTTGATTATATTTTATATAATCGAGAAATTGAAATTTATATATAGACAATTAATTTATGATATACTAAAATATAAATATTGACAATAAAATTAAGAAGGAAGAAGTACTACTTAGCATGTGTTTAATTTTTGTTATTACTTTCTAATATTACTATTTAAGAAAGTGTATGTGACTAATATTTAATTATCAATAGGCATAGATCGAGACATGCCATTACTTTTATTCTTTTCTCTTTTATTGTATCTCATCGCTATTTCTTCCTTACAACCATTTCCTTCCACCACCTCGTGTCAAACAATTGCATATCGCTTTTGAAAACCAAGTTAAGTAAAAGCACACAATAAATTCAAAAAAATCTTAATAATAAAAATCTTTTTTATAAGCTATCAATTACAACCACTAATATCTTGATCCAACTTATAAATCCGTAAAACTGATCGATGTATGTCAACGGTAGAACAACTAAAGAAGGCGACCGAATGTAGGGGTTGAGATGGATCGACTTTTCAGGGGGTGCGATGACGACGATAATGGTGTTTAATTGAGCTTTGTAATCAAAGAGAAATAAACGGAAGAAGAAGAAAAATAAATCATTTAATTGACTAAATTTCATGATGGTTCCTGTAATTTACCACTTATTACATGTGCAATTTTTTATCTTTGTTTTATTACAAAATGACAAAAGGGCAGTTTGCTCATTTTAAATTTTTTTACTGCAGTAAGAACCATCAATGTAATAAGATGTTCAATGTAAAAACAAATTTAAAGGACGAATGTTGTAATAAATAACAAAATACCAGCATATGGATTTAATTTGAGCAACTTTTTATTTATTAACTAATAATAACAAAGGAGTTACTAAAAGTGTGACTTTTTTCATTTGACCTTTACTTTTAAATCAATTATGACAGTATTGATGTTAAATGATACTTTAGATTTGTCAAACTAATGTCATGTTAGCAGTACTACAACTCATATTCAACTAAAATATACATGGGTTTCATCATTATAAAATATACACACATAAAATATCAAATACCTTATTAAAATACTATAGGTCTCACCAACACACCCGTCTCCACTCGTCTTCTAACCGCAAAATCCAAGCGACAGCAAGTAAAGAAAGGCCGTGCCATTGGTTCCATTCTCGTCAGTTGTGGAGATGAGAAAAGCGACGTAGGGGGCAAATCTGTATATTTAATTAGACTAATTTATGCGAACACAACATTAAATAGTTTATTTACGTTAATTTTTATTTATTCAATTAGTCTATTTTTTAACTAGTTTTTTGTGATTAATTTTTATTTAATGAATATATTTTTCACTATAATATATAGATTGACCGAAAACGATTCTTTTAAGTTTTAACCCATTATTTCTGTTGCAAAAATATATTTAAAGAACTTACGTACAATTTCATTTTGAATGCGCAATTAATCGCATTACATACAGACATTGCTGTAACTTTTGCCCATATAGCGATATATAATAACAATGGAATATATGTATCCATCTAAAAATATTGTAAGCTTAATAAAAAAAAAATTATAATTGATGAACTCAACTACCTTTCATTTTTATCTCAGTCGGGACTTTAATCCATAAACACTTCGTTGATAAGGTATCTTATTTTTCTTGATGACCGGTTGCTCTTACACTCGTCCATTGTTACATACTAGTCGTTTGCCCGCGCCAATGCGCAGGTGTAAAAGACGACAACTGAAACATGTAATTGTTAGAAATGGAGAGATATGATGGTTGCAATGTTGACGGTTGTAAAACGGGTCAAATGATTTTATGAAATTTAACTAAAGAGGAAACGGGTCAAACAAAAAGTTTGTACACATATTTTTTTAGATGTTTAAAGTTTTTCAGCTTATTTTTTAAGCAGTATAATTGATAAACCAATCAACTAAATAACGAAGAGAATTAAATCAAACATCAATTTGTATATCATGAAAAATAAAAAAGGCGGCATAAAACCATGATAAAACATCAATTTTAACAAAAGACCAAAAATCAAATCTTTAACTTTACAACCTTTCTTTCATTATGTAATAATGAACTAAACAAAAATATGATGAAAATGGTGGCATAAAACCATGATAACTCATCAATTTCATCCAATCTACACAATAATCTGTCTTCTATCCTTGCACAAATATTTCAAAATATTAGATCACACAATATTAAATGGTTTTCACCATTTATCGAACCAATTCATCGACTTCAACAATTATTCCCACTTCATACAAACCTCTAATCAAGAAACCATACAGATTTGAATCTCTAACACCAATTGTCTTTTTGCGGTTTGAAGAAAATAAAGAAATCCAAACAATCCAAGATATAAATAGCAAAGTTAATCAATAAAATTTGAATAGAAATGGATCAAAAACCCTAGATAAACACAAATTTATTGCAGAAACACAAAGATTTTCAATCAAGCCAAATAATAAATTCGCAAGAACAGAAATACATGGATAAAAACCCTAGATAGACACAAGAAAATCACGTAATCGCAAAACCACACATCCCGCCACTTTCACTTCCCAGCGCCGTCTACTAATTAAACATCGGGGGAAAAAGGTATGACTTTGGTAGGCGATTGAAGAAGGTTGTTGAATGAAGAAGCGGTGGGGTAGCGGATGGGATTTAAAGTGGATTTTGGGGGTAGGGTTTGGGGTATTTGTAGTTGCAGAAAGAGGTGATGGTTGGCGGAAGGATGCGACGGTTAGTGAGGCAGTTGAGTTGGCGGTTAGGGAAACGGTGGACGGAAAAGTAGAAGTTTGTGAACGTACCGGTGGAGGGGAAGGAGAAGAACCTTCAATTCAGAGGAGGGGAACGTACCGGTTGAGGATGAGGAAAGTAACGGAGTTTGACGAAGGGAGAGAGTGCTTAAATTAATGTTATGACGAAAATGTCCTTATCCCTTTGATGGTTATTAAAGGAGTATAGATAATAACGCATTTGAGACAATTCTTGCTTCTAACTGAAAATTAAATTTGTTAAAACATAACTCAAAAAATCCGACGAGAATAAGATATTTGATGTTGTATAAAGGTAATCCATGTAAAACTTTTGAGCCAAATGACATACAAAAATAATGTACGAAACCATATTCTAAAAGCGAATGCCGACAAAGCAAGTTTACCGACAAAACTCATATTGAAGCAAAAATAATAATTTCGAATTGCATTAAGTTTGTTGGATGCAAGCTGTAGTTGACCATATTTGATGTGTACATTTTCCCATTTTAGATTAAACTTAGTTGAAATGCATAATAATAGTAGTATTGATTCAAACAATCCTACCCTATATATGAGGCCTAAATTTGAAGAGGGTTTGACACCATGGCAATTCCAAGCATTCCTATTCGTCCATAATGCCACTTGGAATTCCCTGATTGGTCCACGTCATTTGCACTAATACAAACGAATCTGGTACGGCTTACGGTCTACATTCATATTCATATGCTCCATATACGGCAAACGAATCTGGTACGGCTTACGGTCTACATTCATATGCTCCATATACGGCTTCCTACATACAAGGAAACAAATAACTATTTAAAAGATCGTACATACAAATAACTATTTAAAAGATCCTACATACAAGGAAACAAATAAATATTTAAAAGATCAATCAGCGAAGGAAACAAATAACTATATGTAACATTTATATGTAACATTTCTTCATTTACCGTTTTTTTGTACAAAATCATCATCACATCTATCGATTATTATGTCATTTAGAAGTATATATAAAGTTTTTGGACATTTTTCTACATACTAAAATTTACAGCATACCCGCCCATCGGACGGGTTTTGTAGCTAGTAGTATTATATATAGTAATACAAAGTTTAACGAAATAATGTTGTAGAGAAATTATCTCATTTAAACCAAAAAAATGAGTGTGTTTTAACTTTTAACTGCTCTTTTTTATTTTTCTCATTCATACTTTTTTGTCTTCTCTATGGCTACATCTGTCTGGGGCTATGTTTTTAGAAATGGGTTGAACATAATCTTCATCTTGATGCCTTCATACGTATTGATGATGTACCCCTAAATTCATCCTCTAAACTAATTTTGCATTCTATTTTTGGAGTAGTGCCTTTCACGTTAAGAAGTTTCGTAATAAGAATTTCGGGGGAAAAGAAGATGTTACAAAAAATAAAAATAAAAATATAAAAAAATCAGCCAATTATTAATTGTTTGATATTTACATTTTTATCTTTTAAGGCATCATTATAAAAAAAACGGTAAGGTTTCGTAATAAGATTTTCGGGGAAAATTAAGAAGACGTTACAAAAAATATATACATTCAACCAAGTTGTTTGATATAACATTTTTATGCCATCATTGTAAAAATATGAATTGTGAGGTTTCGTAATAAGATTTTCGGGTAAAAGAAGTTGTTACAAATAAAAAATAAAAAAATTCAACCAAGTTGTTTGATATTACATCTTTAGAGAAACGTTCAAGAAATTTTTTAATATTTTTAATTATAGTCTAAGAGACATATCTTAGCTTTTGAGTCGATCAACATCCAAATCACTACTACCGCTAACATCACATATGATTCAACACATTAACATCACCACCACCCATGTATATTAAATCACATGTGATTGTACACCGCTGACCACCACAACCCTATATGTATTAAATCACATGTGATTCACCACTTTCGACTACCACCACCTCATGTGTATTAAATCAAATGTGATTCACCACCACCGCCGACCACCACCGCCACCGCCGCCAACCCCTGCCGGCCACGGCATCCCTCGCCACCGTCAGTTGCTTTCAATCACACGTGATTGCGTATCCAACCACATGTGTTTGTGGCGGTGATAGCGGCAGCGGGCGCAGTGACCGGCAGTGGTGGTTGTATATTAAATCACATATAATCTGATGATGATGATAGTTAAGGAATATTTTAATCTAATGACTAAGATTTAACCCTTGACTACATAAAGATCAAGAACTTCTCATGGATATAACTCTACATCTTTATTGAAGCATTGTAGAAATATGAATTGTAAGGTTTTTCGGTTGAGTTGAATTTTGATTAATTGGATTTCATATTCTTTAACTTAATTTATACTCCTTTCGTCTCACAAATAAAATACTTATTTCTCCTGAACATAAATTTAAGGAGATAGTTAGTGGTGTGTAATTAATAGTAAATTTAATTAGAATATAAGGATAGATCGAAAAGAAAATGATAGTTATTGGATAGTTAATAATGAGGTTCTTGATAATTATATTAAGTGAATTTCTATCAATTTAAGAAAATGAGAATTTTTTTGTGGAAGAAAAGTTTTAGAGAGAAATAGGTATGACACCGAGAGTAAGTGTTTTTTATAACACTTTTAGCTAAATTTTTTTAAGTTAACTGTTTATTTTTAGTTTTTATATTTTGTAGATAGAAAATAAAATTTGTTTAAGCAAATTGTCTTCGACATTAACATTGACGAGTCATTAAAATAATTAGCACGATAAAAAAAAATAAGAACTTTGAAATTAAATAGATAATAAATCCATAAAATGTTAATGAAATCCAGAAGTTTCAGGAAACGACGTCGACACGTACTCCCTAACCTCCCTCGCAATCACCCCTCTCATAACGTCCCAAAAGCCCTCCGGCATACTCTCCGTCATCTTTTCCGGAGATTCATATCCACTCATTCCCGGCGGAGCCAACGAAAGTGTCGTCATCGGATCCTCCACTTCAGCCACCACATTCTCATTTAACACCGATCCCGGCGACATTTCACAGCCAAACCTTAAAACCTCCATCTCCGGCTCCGACCTCAACACCGGAATCTCATTTCGGCGTCTCTTCAACGTCGAATTCCAATGATTCTTCACCGCATTATCAGTCCGGCCGGGAAGCAACCGTGCAATGGTAGCCCAACGGTTCCCGTACTGAGCATGAGCAGCCAAAATGGTTTCATCTTCCGCCTGAGAAAACGGCCGATGTTGCACATGTGGACTGAGCTGATTACACCACCGGAGCCTACAAGACTTACCGGAACGACCCTTTATGTATTTGCTAATAAGTGACCAGTTTCGGGCCCCATAGGAGTCAACAAGTCGGGTCAAGATCCGATCCTCTTCGGCGCTCCATGGACCTTTTATTTTTTCAGTTTTGTTCGGGTTTCGAAGTGAATGTGATGAGTCTGATGAATCCGACGAAGAAGAAGTTGTTGACGAGCACCGGTTGAGTGCTTCCATGGTGATTATATTTCAAGAAAATAGTTTAATTTTGATTAGGCTTTGGAAGGAGTGTGGAGATTTTGAAGTAAATATGAGTGAGTGTATGTGCTTTTGTGTGTTTGTGAGATTATATATAGAGATCGAAAACAATGGTGCATGCACATATCAATGAGTGGGGAGCAAAGGGGTAGGTTCTTGGAAATTGGCTTTTGTAAAGTTTGGTTCAAGTTTTTTAGTTAATTAATCAATGGCTATATATAATATTACGATTAGTGTCATCTAAAACAATCAACTTTAGATATTTAATTAGTTATGGGTATGTTTGTGTTGAGTAAACAACACACAAACAATAACCATATACCTATAATCTAGTGGTAAAAATATAAGGTATTGTGCATGACCTATGAGTCATGGGTTCAAGTTCTG
Source organism: Calendula officinalis (assembly GCA_963853835.1). Taxonomy (NCBI): domain Eukaryota; kingdom Viridiplantae; phylum Streptophyta; class Magnoliopsida; order Asterales; family Asteraceae; genus Calendula; species Calendula officinalis. Next base: position 96,452,642 of record OY970821.1, read on the forward strand.
TCATTGACAAATAAAATAGATTAGGGGTCATTAAAAAATAAAATAAAATAATTAACTATAAGTTTGTCAAATCAAAAAACAAGAACGAAAACATGAGATTTACAGTCATTCGACATGAGCACATTAGTATTACGGTTTAAGATCGATTATGTTCCACAAAGGTCAATCTAGATAAGAGAGGCGTTGACTTAGGTTCGGTCCGTTGCCCCATTTGTGATGACGATCTGGAAGATGAAGACCATATCTTCTTCCGGTGCATCGTCGCTAGAGAGCTGTGGGCTTCCATTCTTTCCTGGTGGAAAATACAAAACCCAAACCCATCGTCTGTTTCTGAAGTTTTTGTTTTTGCGGACTCGGTCTCCCTAACCGGAAAGGATAAAAAGCACCTTGGTGTGGCAGTCCTCGCCACCCTTTGGATATTGTGGCAATTTAGGAATGAGATGGTGTTTCATCTTAAGAAGCCTAAAAAAGACGAGTTAGAAGAGAAAGTCAAGTTTTTTTCTTTTCTTTGGACCTCAAATAGAGGAAAATTTGTTACAAAAAATTGGTTAGATTGGTGTTGTAACCCTCTAATTCTTTAACTCTCTTTGTATGCCTGTAATCTAGCTCCTTGCTAGATCCTTTTATTTTATTGCTGCCGTTCAAAAAAAAAAGTCGTAATATAAGACTGAAAACCTATGGGGCCAACCCTAGACGATGGTTGAGTTTTTGACGTGAGTTTAACATGACAATCCGAGTGCTCTAAATGTATATTTTGATGCTTGTTACTTAATTAGGACTATATCATAAATTCATAATAGAGTGTAAAACTTTGTTTATTGAATGCATAGCTTTTGTTTCAAACATTAATGTTTTTGTGGTCTGTTGATTGGAAGTTCATTTCGGTTGTTTAGTTTCAAGTGTTGTAAAATATGCTTCCAACTTATTCTCTTACATTTCTTCTTGGCTATTTCCTTTCCACGTCACTTGTTTGTTCTTATTCTTGTTGGTTAGTTATTTAAATAATAACATTTGATTGTGTTAGATCGGAAAACATATACAACTAATTAGGGGTGTTCACTATTTGGATATAACCGGATTGTCCAATTGGACATTTTGGATCGGACTATTTGGATTGGTTATTTGGTTTTTTGGATCGGTTTGGACTTGAACCAAATTAATAGTTTGGATTTCGAATTGGATTTGGTTTCCGTTGTGAAAACCAGATTGTCCAAAAAAACCGAAAAGTAATATATAGTAAATTGATTTATATATTAACACTTGTTGGTTTCCATTGTAAGCAATTATGGTTTCCTTTTTATTTACATTTCTTATAATAAAATGATTTATATACTAACATTGTTCCATTTTACATTGTATCAGTTGGTGATATACCAATCTTTTTGAAATTTTTGATAAAGTTGATGTCAAATTTTTTACATATATGATTGTAAATGTCACAAGCTATGAATTATACTTGTTTTTATGTACAAAGTATTTTATCATTTTGGAATTTTACATATGAACTTAATATTATTTATGTTATATACTTTTGGAATATATCCAAAATTTTAAGGAAAAACCAAACGGATAAAACCAAACCAACCAAATTGTTATTTGGTTTGGATCGGTTTGGTTTTCGAATTAGTTTGGACGGTTCGGTTTGAACTTTTGAAAACCGGATTTTATTTGGTTTCACCTATTTGGATCGGATAAAACCAAACCGTCCAAACGAACAACCCTACAACTAATTAAGAAATACGGATATAGAATAATATGTCGAACTACTAATTTACTAATTTGCCATTCCAAAAAAAAAAGAAAAAAAAAGAAATACAATATGCATCCGTCTTACGTGTGTGTATAAGATAAAAGGCCAATAAAACGGCACAAAACGTAACTTGTCACGAGTTTTATTGTGAAGCATTATGAATATCAAGTATTTTTAAGGAGAAAAAAAACGATGATATATATAAAACATAACTTATCCCTTTGAAGAAGCTTCCCACCCCTTACACCTTTCAAACCCAAAGTGACGAGTCCTGGTGTTGGTTTGGCAAAGTTTTGATCGCCTGGATGACTGGAGGAGGTCATCTAAAACGTGAAATGGGGTGTTGTATATTATCAATTTTAAAGTTTGATTGTGGGTTTAGTAAGTCCTATGTGAATTTGGTCGGAATTTATCACGTATTTGATTAAAAGAGAAAAATCTAATGTATCATTGAGGTGATAATGACTAAATAAATTTGATAACCCCTCACACATAATCTAAGATTCTTGATATGATAATTCCAATAGACTTATTAGTTTATATTAGCACTTTTGTACATAGGATTTATTATCCCTAACTAAATAACATTTCAGAGGGGGGAATTGTTCAAGTATCTATAGTTGATAAATAATTGTTTTAAATGGTGTTTTTTATTTTATATAGTATATGGATATATTTTTTTTAATAATATGATATATGTTTTTTCTATAAAATATATACAATAAATGAATATATATATATATATATATATATATATATATATATATATATATATATATATATATATATATATTTTATAAAATCGTATTTTTATACAATCGTATTTTTTTTAAATAATATTTTATGTAATGCGCTGGATATGTTAGTTTATAAATATGATATGTGTCTTTCCTAATAATCGCGAAGAACGGACACATGTTCTGTATTTATAACAAGACTCAACTTTTACAGTATTATAGATCATCCAACCAAAGAAGATACAAAATTTGGAGAGTTCGAATATGTTAGAAACTTTGGTTAGATTTGTTTACTTGGAAAATTGTGAAGTCGTGAAACACTTTAAGATCAAAGTATTTATGCCGGTACTACAAAATCTTCGATCGGATAAAATCACAATTTCAACTTTTCAAGAATAGAGAATTTATGAATTTGTTATGAGAATTTTGTACCAGATTATCATTATGACCAAAATCATCCTTAATCCACATTCTGTGGAAAATCGAATAGAACTGCTAATGGCAGTTTAGAAACTGTCTAAAACTGGCCAAAACCGACCAAAACCGGGCCGGAATCGGGTCAAATCTAACGGGTCGGAAACCGAATTTTGAATCTGAATTCGGATTTTCCATGAATTCGGGTTTTGAAATTGAATGTGTCGTTGAGGTGATAATGACTAAATAAATTTGATAACCCCTCACACATAATCTAAGATTCTTGATATGATAATTCCATAGACTTATTAGTTTATATTAGCACTTTTGTACATAGGATTTATTATCCCTAACTAAATAACATTTCAGAGGGGGAAATTGTTCAAGTATCTATAGTTGATAAATAATTGTTTTGAATGATGTTTTTTATTTTATATAGTATATGGATATATTTTTTTTAATAATATGCTATATGTTTTTTTTATAAAATATTTTTAAATGGTGTGTTTATTATATACAATAAATGAATATATATTTTTTATAAAATCGTATTTTTATAAAATAATACTTTATGTAATGCTCTGGATATATTAGTTTATAATTATGATATGTGTCTTTTCTAATAATCACGAAGAACGAACATATGTTTTGTGTTTATAACAAGACTCAAAGTGTATCATCCAACCAAAGAAGATGTAAAATTTGGAGAGTTCGAATATGTTAGAAACTTTGGTTAGATTTCGTTTACTTGGAAAATTGTGAAGTCGTAAAACACTTTAAGATCAAAGTATATTGTCGGTACTACGAAATCTTCGATCGGATAAAATCACAATTTCAAGAACAGAGAATTTATGAATTTGTTATGAGAATTTCGTACTAGATTATCATTATGACCAAAATCATCCTTAATCCACATTCTGTGAAAAACCGAATAGAACTGCTAATGGCTGTTTAGAAACTGTCTAAAACTAGCCAAAACCGCCCAAAACCGGGTCGGAATCGGGTCAAATCTAACGGGTCGGAGACCGGATTTTAAATCTGAATTCGGATTTTCCATGAATTCGGGTTTTGAATTTAAACCGGTAAACCAGGTTGGACCCCACCAGGGGCGCTGCCCCTTGGACCCCGTTCCCATGGGCGCTGCCCCCGGACCCCCGTTCAGTCGGTGTATTTTAATCAGAATAAATTCAAACAAGCGTGCACTCCGTACATCCTTACTTATACAATATTTATTTAGATTACATTTGGTCAAAAAGTTTATCTCATAACATTTAAATAATATTGGTGATACAAATCACCAACTTAATATAAATCTTCATTCAAATATTCACCTTGTCAAAATCATTGGCATGATATATCTTGTTTCTCCCCTAATAATTCTTCCACATTTTCTTCTATGATTTTTACACATATCTTAATAAGTGTATAAATACATAAATAAGCATAAAAAATAATCATCAATAACATTTCTTATTTATCTAAATTCCTAACAGCTTTTTGACTGTTTTCCAAATGGCCAAAGTAGTTCCCATAATGAGTTTAAAAGAAGAGGAACCAACTATGAATTAACAGGCTGTAAGAATCTCACCTTGATTAAAATTTGTATATCTTTGACTTTTTGACATTGGACCTGCAACCTCATGTCCCTCGCTCTGATTAATTAAAGGGCAATACTGTCCCAAATACCGACTTTCCTCTACCCCAAAACAAAACAATTAAATTCTCTTTCCGTCCAATAATAATATTTAATTTTACGATGCTAGGAATGTTTGTATCCTATGTTACATATATTTTTAATTTTATTATAGTTATTATTAGTCTTTCTAAAGTTATGATTTTTAGAAATATCTCAACAATATCCTCTTCTTTTTTTCTTTTCATTCATCACTTTTTTCACCTTTTTGTTATACTACTATTTTATTTTATACATACATATAAACTGAAGAACACTAATGCTCGTCGCTTAGCCGGAAAAAACAAACTAACAACATGAGCAACCAATGAAGCCGTGCCAACAATATTGTCTTTAAAGAGAAGAGTCTAAAGAGCAAAATAAAGAAGTTGTTGGTAGCGCCCTTAATAAACTCTTAAATTTTATACTTCCTTTGTATTACATTAAGTGATACATTTGAAATTTCACGATTTTTTAGGCAAAAGATTAAAATAATAGTTCAAATAAATTAACATGCTGGTTAATGGATGATGAGCTCTACTCTTTTTTAACAAAATGACATTAATGATATTTAAACGTAAAAATAAAGATAAAAATGTATTTACTATATTAAAGTGAATCGTTAATGTGGGATGACTAATGAGTCTCACTTTTTTATACCAAATAAAATAATTTTTAAAATATACTTTGTATTACTTATTTTAAAATACTTATAAATAAAAATATATCACAATAAGTGATGCGGATGTAATAATACTAAAAATGAAAGTCTTAGTATAATACTTTAGACCTTTCTACTAGTGATTTTCATTTTTGGGTTTGGCTAACTCATGCCCTAAGGGTATGAGATAAACATGTTTAATGAACTCAAAATTACCAATTATATTTAGAAATACATTTAATTCATGCAAAAAATAAAATTTATTAATGACTAATAAATGCATTTATTCGTTATGAAAGGAAACCTGAAGTTCATTGAACACTTCTAATCTCATGCCCTTAGAGCATGAGTTAGAAAAACCCTTCATTTTTATATACTTTTAAACATTAAATGTTATCCAGAAATCCAGGAGGAAACAATTACATTAACTACTTAACCGGCCCCAAATCTACATAAATAAGTTGGCCACTGGAATTATTGTCTACCGTCGGTCCACCGTACACCACCCATCTCGTTTCTGAGCCCACAAAGCAAATTTCAAATGGACCTTCAAGTGAGAGACAAAATGGACCGCTAGATGTGTTCCCTCTCGCCGTATAACAACAAAAAATCTTTTTTCCTTACCTTTTATTTTGCCACCTTTTTATAATTATGTAGTAGCTCTCTGATTCCCTGTTGTCACACACTCACACCCACTGACTTTTGTTGACGTTTTATATTTTGGTCAAAATTGGAATCCAGTTGTCTCAACGACTTGGTTATGGGTTGTTTTTACGGTTGTAACAAGTCTCATTCTACTTTTTTATTTTATTTAATACTTCTCCGATTCAAAATAAGTGTTACACTTTTACTTATACGTTTTCTGATGCAAAACATTGTAATATAGATTATGATATATTAAAGAAGATAATTAGTGAAAAAGGGTCCCACATATAATCTTTGGCTTTGTTGAAGAAAGAGAAAGTACATTAGGTGTCAATCTTAATGATGTTTAATAAAGTTAAGTAAGGATAAAATGATAATTTTATATATAAAAATTTACCAATTAAGGAAAGTGTAACACTTATTTTGAATTACTCATTTAAAGAAAGTGTATCACTTATTTTGAATCGGAGGAAGTAATTGATAAGAGATAGAGTATGATATTTCATTATATCTTTTTTTCTTACCCATATGTGTATCTATCTATAAATTTAATATGTGTCATCTATTAATTTTCTTTCCTTATACCATTTCCTAATTTTGACATTTATCATGATTAAATGGGTAGGAATATGGATGGAAGAAAGGGTAGGAAAAAAATATCATTGTTCATTTGATAATTCAATAAACATAATATTAATAAAAGAAAATACTAGCTATAACAGTATAACCTTAACTAGGTAACCACAAAACCATTAATTTTGTAAGACATTGTTTTATGTAAGATTAAAAGAATATTGTGATTTACTTGGATAAATAATCACATATTGAAGATTTTGTGATCTAAATTACTGTAAATATCATTAGTGATTTACTGGTTTGGTTATAGTTCAAGTCATCAGCTGCAGCGACTAGTTGCAGTGACCAGATGCTGCTGATTAGCGACCAGCTGCTGCTGCAACAACTATCTGCAATGACCAGCTGCTGCTGCAGCGACCAGCAGGGACTACCTGTTGCGATTGACGATCAACTGTTGTGACGGACTGTAGCGAATGTAAGTTTTTTAACTGTTGATAACCGTATATAACCGCTCCTAATTTAGTTCCCGTATATAATTGTTCCTAATTTAGTGGAACTGCTCCTAAATTTTTTAAACTTCGATTTATAATACAACATACGTATTATTGAAAGAGACACAACACAAAAGAAAATTCGTTCTTGACATATTGTTGAATATGAATTCTCTCAAACCATTGCAATTGTGTCTAATTTCTAATTTGATTATTTGGAATTATCCCTATAGTTAGAATTTCGTGAAACACAGACATACGGTTGGAATATCTAATTCGGAAGTGCCATTCTCAATTCCTTAGTTAAATCCAGATTTTAGAAACAACTCTATTACCCCAACAAGACACAAGTGTCCCCACATACAAGAATCCGACATCTCAAGGTTCTAATCAAGGTTCTAGAAAGCGTAAGGCGTGGCATGGTGGGACCATCAAGCCTCAGTCAAGGCGAGCCATGGCGGGCCATGGCGTTTTTCAAGGCGTCATTTAAGGCGGCAAATTTTTTATATAATTTATATACATACGTATATTAAATTAAAAAAATTTAGATCTATTGATTTATATAACAATTCATATATAAAGCTCATAAAAAATATTACATCTAAATTTATAATTATATATTTTACTATTTTTTTTAAAAAAAAATTATTTTTCACAGCCGCCTTCAAGAAAACTCGTCATAAGGCGCGCCTTATCGCGCCTTATCACGCCTTATCTCACGCCACGCATAGCCCAGCCGCCATGGTCTGTTTCGTAACGTCGACGCCGCGCCTCACGCCTTGGCGCCGCCATAGCGCGCCTTTTAGAACCTTGGTTCTAATACATGTAGGGGTGTTAGTTTGGTTGAATTGGCTTTATCCTAACTAAATAGTGTCCATTTCTTAAAAGTTGAAACCAAACCGTCTAAACTATTTTAAAAACCGAATTGATCGGAACCAAATTACAGTTCGGTTTTCCGATTTTATAATCTAGTTTCTCCTTTAATTTATTTCTCATTGAATAAGAGTACAAGGCTACAAAAGTATATAACAGAAATAGAATGGTTAACTATAAGTTTAAGATGTACAATTCGAAAATAATCTGGATCTGTCGAACTGACATAATGTGGATAAAGTGTCGTCTGTGTTTGTATATCTATATTTGTATCTTTACTATATATAATGCATTTGAAATCGACCTTCTTAAATTAGCAACTCTTAATTTTCAGCCAACACACCTGCTATTTCAGAACAAATTTGTGTTGATACTTCAAGGGGGTTTTACCTGGAATGAAAGAACAAAAATGGATTCATGAAGGTTTTTATAAAAAAAGTGGACCATCTTAGACTTAAATTTGCGACTTCTGCGTTATTAGCACATTGTTCTAATCAACTGAGCTACTAGACCATACGCCCATTGGTTACCTTTAATTATCTTTATTAACCCCTTAAACTTTAAAAAGTAGAAATTACAACCACCTGCCTCCATCGTCATTACCAGGGGTGTCTTTGAGGAGGTCCAGGAGGTGCAGCCGCACATGGCCCATATTTTATAGGGGCCCAATTTTTATATATATCTTATATATATAATATTAAAATTTAAACCAACTTAATAATTTAATATAAAAAATTTAGAAAGTCTAATTTTTTATAAAAATCTTGTATTTAGGGGGCTCTTTTTCGTGTTTTCGCACAGGACATCCGAAATCTCGGAGACGCCCCTGGTCATTACCACCACCATCCACCATCACTGCCTCCACCACCACCCAATTGATCTCCATAAATTAGTGTTACATAGTATCCGACCTCGCATTACACGGATAGCTTTTTATATCTTTATATCTACTTCAAAAGCTTCGGTGGGAATCCTGAAATTTCAATAGGATTTAGTGGTCGAAACTTAAAGGGATCTGAGAGGCCCATGACCGCTCCAGCCGAGGCCCAAGCATGTATGGGTGTTTCCATCTTTAGGGCCACAATGATACAGCCTCATAAGGCCAGTTCACTTTGTCGCTGTTGCTGCGTTTTCAATCCATTAACAAGCCATTTAGCAAAGCCCAAATGCTATTTCATGTTATGTTTTTAGTTCACTAGATATTATTTTTTTTATAATCTTTGAAACACCCTTTTACGGTTTTGCAAATGGTAAAATAATTACTGATAAATAACTTATTTACCAAGCATTTAATTTGGTTGGATCTATACATCCAATCCATCGGTATTGGTACGTACTGAATTTCTCTATAAATACACAAAGAACCAGATAACAATACACATATCTATCACCATGGCAATTGATGCAGTACCCAGATACAATCTATTACCTTATCTCTTTAATTTCCCTTTACATAGTTTGTTATAAAATTCTTAAAAGTTGGAGCTCCTCAATGCCAACAAACTGGCCTTTATTAGGCATGACCCCTGCCTTGTTACGAAATTTCCAATGAATATATCACAAATATTTTGAAACACAATGGAGGTACCTTCATGATCAAAGGCCCTTGGTTTGCCAACACAGACATGCTCGTCACCAGCGATCCAACCAACTTCCGATATATTTCCAACACCAACTTCCATAACTACCCAAAAGGTCCCGAGAGATTTTTGACGTTCTTGGGGATGGTATTTTCAACTGCGACTCCAGTTTATGGGAATTGCACACCATGCCACTCTTCAAACGTGCTGACTTCTTTTAGATCTAGTGGTCAAAACCACGTGGAATAACATGGAGAAAAAGCTTATTCCGGTTCTTGATTTAAAGTCGAGACAAAGATCCAAGATCATGGATTTGTAAGAAATATTCCAGAGGCTGATGTTTGATGGTATTATGGTTTTACTTCTGGATTGTGATTCTGAAACCCTAACTGTAGATCTTCCGTACGATAAATTTGAAAAAGCGTTCACCAAGTCTGAAGAGGCTCTTTTCAATAGACATTTTCTTCCAAAATGGTTGTGGAAGTTGCTAAATAAACTTCAAATTAGCAATGAGAAATATCTTAGTGATGCTGGAAAGCTAAGTGACGATATATTGTACAAGTTTATTAAAGAAAAACGAGAGAAGCAAGGTGCAGCCGCCATTGATGAGGATCTGTGTCTATTAACAGGATTCATGAGGGAATATAAGGACCAAACTGGCACCTTTGATAACGGGGACAAATTTATTAAAGACACGTTATTTAGTCTTATGGTGGCCGGAAGAGACACGACAAGCTAGGCTCTAACTTGGTTCTTTTATCTGCTTGCACAAAATCCGGTAGCAGAAGGTAAGATCCGTGACGAGATTCGTCGGCAATTAGGGATGAAAGAGGGAGAAAAATTGAAAACATTTAGTGCAAAAGATTTAGAAAAGTTGGTTTATCTACAAAGTGCATTATACGAATCATTAAGGTTATTCCCGCGAACCAAAAGTTTTCAGTTGAAACGGACACGTTACCAAGCGGTCACCAAGTCCGTAAAAACACCAAAATAATCCTACATTCATATGCGATGGGGCGAATGGAGACTGTTGGTTCACGGTTCCTCCGGAAGGACGATCGGAATCCTTCTTCTCTATGGATCCTAAAACAACGGAGCAACTCTTAGTCATATGCTCACCGGGAGGTTTCCCGTGAGAACACTCCGACGCTCAAGTTAGTAATCGATATATATATGTATGTATATGACGTGAGGTCGTGATTGGTAAGGATCGTATTGAATGTGAGCAATAAATGATAAGTGTAATAAATGTACCGAAAGCTTGATGTCTTTGTTGGTCGTGAAACAAATGTATTTATAGCCGGTCTTCCTTAGGCGGGAAAGGAAGACATCGTTCTTCGGACCGGTCACTCCTGAGCTTTATGGATAATAGGTCGCCTCAGGAGGCTTAAAACCGGAGGACAATACCCTTGCTTTACGCCAAAGCCGCCCTAGGGACTTGGTCGCATTTAATGCGATCGTACTTGCGAGACGCCCTTTCCGTAATTCCCGCATGGCGCTTGGATCGTGATTCTTGGGATCATCGATCCTTCCGCGTCCGTTCCCTCCTTTCGTACAGGAAGGTCTCGTCCAGTCGTTCGGTCAGGAAGGTATATGCGATATACCTCATTAGAGATGATATGGGGACAAGATTGTTTGGAGTTTAATCCAGAAAGATGGATTTCAGAGAAAGGAGGGATCAAACACGTGCCATCTTACAAGTTTACAACGTTTCATTCGGGGCCGAGATCGTGCATAGGTAAAGATATGTCATTGATTCTGATGAAAATAGTGGCAACTACGATGATATACAATTACAATGTGGAAGTGGTGAAATGTCATCCCGATGCCCAAAATGCATCGGTGTTTGTCCAACTCAAGTATGGTCTGATGGTCAAACTGACGAGAAGGAATGAGGTGAAAACAGCGTACTAGGACAATGCTTCAACTGGGAATTGGTTGCTCATAATTAGAGGGCCATAGATATAAAACCGAAACTATACTTGATATGGGCGTGTTCTGCGTATAATTTCAAAGAAAAATTGAATTAATTTATTTTAAATCTTTCTGATTTATCATCTTACATATAAAATATTTTCTATTGCGAATTAACTAATTATTCTTTTTCAAAATAATCATTTTTTATCTGAACATGTATATGATCGAGTAGAAATATACATAAATTTATTTTAATAAAAAAATAATATTATCTCTCATTTTCATATGTATTTGTCTGTAGTGTAATAAAGTGTGGTGGTAGTACATCTACAAAGGGAGCTGATACTTGTAGAGCACATTTTATCTTTGTAGAGCAACTTTAAACGAAAAGACAATTATACCCTCTCTTTTTTAAGTTCTCCCTATCAATTTATCTCTCTCTCTTCAAACGTTACAGGGTAGCAATTCCTTTCTCTCTCTTCCAATCAAAACCCACCACCAAAGTTTATCCTCTATTTCGGTCACCTTTCAGGCCGAATCAGGGATCACAAAATTCACCATTGAAACTAGCCCTTTTTTCTGAACATTATGGTACTCGCCTCTGCCGGAATCTCCACAGAATCCGACGCCGGACACTCGTCGGAGTTATAAAAGTTAGCCGGAATTTGCTGAATCAATCACCGTTGTGAGCCCGATAAGCCCTTCTTTTAACTAAATCCAAGGTTGTTAAAGAATCTTGTTTAGATTATTTATCAAATCCTTAAAACATTTATTCAACCCGTGATTCGCATTATAAATTGTTGATTTCTGGAATATGATGTATCGATTTCATAAGCAATCCATAAGCCAAAATAAGAATTAAAAACCAGAGAATTACCTTGGTCGTTTAATATTCTTGCTAACCAGAGAAGCTTAAAGAGATAGAAAGAAATGAGTAGGAGATAACTCAAAATTAACCTTCATTTTTTTCCACAATTTGCATTTTACCAACTCCTACTAATTGTTAAGGGAACTCATCAAGTCAATCATATTTCATCATTCAAAAGAAGCCAATGCTGGCACAGATCAAACTCAATCACACATAGATGTAACCAATGTCGATGTAATCAAACGTTAACGTGTTAAAACGTGAAAATTTGGTATAGAAATTACAAATTTTTAACCTTGTAAGAGCAGTCAAACTTTGACTTCGCAGAAATTGGAGCTGCGCTAGGAATTACAGATCAAACTTTGATTTCACAGAGATTCAATTATAAAATATGAAGCTTAATCGATAGGAATTGCTTCATATGAAAAAAATGAAGGATATAAAAAAAACCTTCGTTCATTGTGTAACATCATCGATTGAAGCATAATATCAACACAAAAAAAAACCTCCTTACTTTTAATTATTATATTCTCCAGTCCAAAAGGAGAGATCACCTTTCAAGGTGGTGATGGCTGGTAAGAGTTTCAAATGGGTTGAGTAATTTTTGGGAAGAAAGGGTATTGGGAGGGGTAAAAGAGAAAAGGGTATAATTGTCATATTTACGAAAATTGCTCTAGATTTATAAAATTTGATCATTCCCCATCTACAAAAGAAAAAAAATTCAATATCGGGAAATGTGATATGGCAAATATACAAGATAAGAGATGAGACCACCGTCATGGTAGCAGACCTTCTCTTATGAAACTATCGTCTATATTACTTTAAATCAAGCATGTGCAAATTGGACAGTGACCGGAACTGTAAAATCGAATTGGATTGAATTAACCGAACTTAGTTATATTGGTTCAATTCTCGTTTCTAGTTTTAATGCAAAATCGGTTCTTGGTTTCAAGCGATTCGGTTACGGGAGGTTTGGTTCGGTTCGGTCCAAAACCGAAAAAAAGGGAGAAATTCGAAGAAGCTATATATCTCAATCCGGTTCTGAGCGTCATCGGTTCGGTCCTCAGTCTGACCGATATAATTTTTGTAATTCTCACTTGGTTCGGTTCCAATCGGTTCATTCCGCCGCGGTTGCCACCAACTAAATATGTCGCTAACTCTGTTTCCGCCCGTGCATCCCCGCTCATCTCTGTCGACCACGAGCACCAAGCCGATTTCTTCTTCGACTGAGCCTGTGGAGTTGACTTCACTCCGGGTGACCTTTGTCGTAACAACATTCCAATTCATGTGGTCGTTCTTTGTTGGTAAACGGGAAGGCTTATATCCGACTAGTTGGACATGCGGTTCTCCCCTTTGCCTTGGGGTATTCCTAACAGATTCATATATTCTGCTAGCATTCGATAAGATCTTCTAGATTGTATTGTCATTTTCCAACATCGAGCAACTTTACTAATAGGGGAAAAGTCATTAACTTAATTTAAGGTGGTAGAGGTAGGTCGGGGTTGTTTTTTTAATCTTCCTTTCAATTAATTATTAATCTTCAACCAGTTTAAGTTTAGAAAAACTCATAAATAGTCATATTAATTAATATTAATTAATTGTTTGTGATTATAATTTTTTAAGTTTAACTTTGATTAGAGTGTTTATTTGGTATAAATGAATGTTCAAATAGTAACATTTCTAATAAAATATAGAAATAAATATTCAATCATTTGCTATTTTATTAAGCAATGATATACGGAGTAGTAGTTAATTAATTACTACAATACAAACACTTATTTTTTAACTTGTAGCAACACTACCTCGCTTCTAATGCTGATAATATTAAAGATGTGATGATTGACACGTTCCAAATTTTATTTATTTTTATTCTTTTTGAACGGCTAAATTGGATTAAGAAAAACGAAGCTAGATAACGTATAGAAACATGTTGGTTCAAATTAAAATACGTCAACATGTGTTTAATTAGTTACAAGTTTCCAATTCATATATATTAAACAATTTTGATTGATAAGGTTCGTGGACCTTACATTACTAAAATATAATATTAAAAAAACAGCAAAAACACAAACGTTTCTCTAAAACCTATATAAATAATGGCGTTAGTAGTTGGATTTAACCTCCATAAATGTGAAATTTTGTGAAATTCTTATATGTGATCCCAAATTTAATTTATATGAGCAAAAAAAGATATCTTATTTTGGCCACACATGTTTACTCGCACCAACCCTAAGCTCCCCGTAATATGAATGACCATCCTATAATTAGTCGTAAAGTGAATTAGAATGTATGGTTAAAAAAAGACGTCAACTTAGACTGCATGCCATATATCTCAATTTTCAGTCAACTTTATCTACCTCCATGAACCTTCTTACCATCTTCCTCAGTTACTTATAACCATGAAGCCGCAATGTATTTATTTATATATAGTGTAAAGGTTTAGTGTAACGTCCGAATTAATATTCCAATATTGTAATTGTTTATACAAATGGACGTCGCTCCAACCATGGATTTCAATTTCAGTTCTTCATCATATGGTGGTGGTCACTACACTAGTGCTCCTTCAAGCCCCAATCATATGACAGAGTTGTATAATGGGTTTGATGAGCTGTTGATCACCTCCTATGCAAACGAGAACAGTTCTTTTGCAACTGTTCCGTTTGCATGGGAGGAGAAACCAGGTGTCTTAAAGACACCAACCTGCAACTTACTCGAAGATGATTTCTCATTCGATGTAAGTTGCCAGTTTGACAATGCATATGATCATCCGGTCCCAGCGGAGGATTTATTCCATGGGGGTGTAATCAAGACACAAGAGATGAAAGTGGAGAGAGAAAGAGGAAGAGGAAGAGAGAGAGGGTTTTCTTCTTCTCGTTTACCTTCATCAGGAAGTAGAAGAACAAGATCATTGTCACCACTTGGAAGTTCCGATCATCGGCGAGAACAAATGGCACCGATTTCAACCGAAAATGGGTCAAAAAAGTGGAGCTTCATGGATCTTTTTTTATTTAGAAGTGCTTCGGATGGGCGAGCAATGGATAGAGACCCTTTGAAGAAATACTCTGAAATTTTCAGAAAACATGATCATGATATTAGGAACTCTGGATCGATGTCGAAGAGAAGGGGGCGGGTATCGGCTCACGAACACCATTACAATGTGAATCGGGCAGTTTCAAATGATATGAAGAAGAAAACATATTTGCCGTACAAGCAAGGTATCTTGGGAAGGTTTTCGTTCAATCCTTGATCAGGAGATTTGGAGAACAGATCATAGATGTGAAGTTGTGATTTAACCATAATTTTTTCGTTATATATATATCAATGATGTCCGAGGTGTTACACCTAAGAGATAGACTAAATATATTATCGAGTTAAATGATTACTGTTTACAAAATTTATTGTATGAATATGATTACCAAACATCCGTTGGCCACACACTCAAATTCTGTCTAGAATTAGGGTACATAATGTGCGTTTTTACACCTTTACTCAAACTCCGATCCAGATCTACCCAATTTTGTAACTATGATGCACCAACTTTCGTAACTATTTTTATAAATTATTATGCATCAATATTTAGAAATGTGAGAGATTTTCGACTTCACAGGTCACTTTTAAAAAGAATAATTTAACCACGAACTTTGAATTAATTCGGTTAAAATGATAAATCCACGTATTCCAAACAAAACCATCCAGAGAATTGCCACAGATGATAGACAAATAATCTAAAAATGTAATTCTATCATGTAAATGAGAATATTGATGAAATTAAGATCAACACATTTAAATAATGTACATTAAAATTATGATAAATGAGCTAACTTGGCTACAATGTCCATATCTAAAATCTTAACATCAAGAGTGTCATCCACTTTAACAATCCCATCGGTTCCATCCACACCAATCAATTTTCCTGTAGCCCCACGAAACTCCCCGTCCATTATCTTGATTTTGTCCG
Source organism: Calendula officinalis (assembly GCA_963853835.1). Lineage (NCBI taxonomy): Eukaryota > Viridiplantae > Streptophyta > Magnoliopsida > Asterales > Asteraceae > Calendula > Calendula officinalis. Next base: position 96,468,784 of record OY970821.1, read on the forward strand.
ACTTTCTTGGAACAACCGCCTCCATTTCGTTGGGGTTGGCAGTTATCACTTCACCCTTTCCATTTGTACCAAGAGCTACTCGACATGCACCATCCTACAAAAAAAAAAAAAAAAAAAATCAATGATCCAAGAATCAAACAAGTAACACAAATTATTTATTTATTTTTTATTCAACTTCTAAATGTGAAAAAAGTAGATACCAGAAGCACTTCTCGGACAACACCAATGGCAGCATCTTCACCTGACCTACGTACAGTCACCAAAATGTCTGGCATGAACCATGGTCCATCACTATCTCCACCTGCAATAAATAATTATATCATTAAGGTTACATATTAATGTTACTCTTTATAAACAAAAACACAAATGTTATTATTTTTAATACCCACCTACAACAGGTGACATTATATCCACACCACCACCAGGAGTCATTGGTTGGCCGGGAGTACCAGGTAAGAATGCTGAACTTGGCGTCATTGGTGGCTGTCCGCCAGGTGTCGATGGCATATAAGGACTTGGAGCATTAGCTGTAAGACAAACATATATTATTTTAATACAAAACCAAAAACATTTTATGATTGAGAGGAAAATAAATGTATTTATTAATTACCATAAACAGGAGTGGAATTACTTGGTGTGCCAGCATCACTATAACTCCCACCAGGAGTATTGGCCCACCCTGAACCAGGAGTTGGAGCTTCATAGGCTCTTGATCTAGGAGGGCTTCCCGGCTGATTGTACAACAAGTAAACAAATATAAAAAATAATTTTATTAATTTAGATTTTTGAATTAATACACGACTTAAAGTGCAATAAAAGAGTAAGTGCTTACTTGATACTGAGGACTAGCTCCCCAAGAGCCAGGGTTTCCATCTTCCCAAGAATCCCTACCATAAAATAAAATATATATCATATTAGTTTCCTGATTCTATTCTCTGGTTAAACATACTATAAATCATTTATTTATTACAAAATATAATAATGACTAAATTAACCTTGCAGGACTCATTGGTGTGTAAGGATTCCATGCTCTGTCACGCATAGGTGTCCTCATGCCATCATGAATAGGCGTTGCTGAGGAAATAAATACTCATCAATACTAAATGTTTAACATAATTAAATTATAACCTAAGTTTAAATTGAAGAGAGAAAAAAACCTCCAGAATCTTGCATAGGGGTCATGTATGGATGAAGTGGGGTTCTTGAAGGATGCATAGGTGTCTCGCTTCCAGAGCCATACCTATGTGTATCACTAGAAAACAAAAAAAAAAAACAGTTAGAAAACATATACTACGTATAAATTAATTAAATAAATAATGTATAATTTTTTTATAAATTGCCAGATAAGAATATATACCGATATGGGGTTGTAACATTCACAGCATCAGCAAGTTGAGTACGCTCAACTGCAAAAGGAGAATGAGTAAAGTTATAATACAAAATGAAAATGAAAATAAAATAATAAAATACCTGTAACAACTTTCATTTGAGATTCCAATTCAACCCGAATAGAAACTCCTTGTACATCAACAACACGCCCTTTATATCCTTTAAAAGGACCCGACTTTATTCTAATGCTTGTTCCAACTAAAGAATCTTTCCCTCTTCCACCACCTCTATGCCTCCCACCAGCTACATAATCAATAGATATTTATCTACTTTAACATATTAAAAAAAATTAAAAAATTAAAATTAAAACAGAATTGGTGTACAACATACGTAGTGGTGGGCCACCTCTGCCCGGTGATCTGCCCGGAGAATTAGGGAAACGACTGGGAGCCCTAAGCTGAGCAACCCTTGATGCCAATGGATTGCCCTAAACAAGTTTAATCCATCAGTAATACAATAATAATAGTATTTCTAATAAATAAAAAAATTAATAATATATGCTTTTAGCCAATACATACATTTCTATCGCCATTTGCACGGGACCCACCAACCAAAACACACGATTGTGATTTAGTACAAATAAATCCCGCATGTTCAAGATGATGTCGATCATATATAAACAGAATTCCTCTATATATATGCTCAACAGGTCCTTGTCTCCCCTATATATAAAAACAAATATTATTATAAAATAGAAAAAATACATTATTTAAAGAGACAGAGAGAGAGACTGACCTTGCATGGACCCTCAACAACTTTAACTACATCTTTGATTGAAACTGTGTTCTTAAAACGATCCTGTGCAGATATCTTCCTATCAATCTTGTATTTTATGTCTCTTAATCTCACTAGTTGAACTTCTGATCTATCCGCAACACCTTTCAGTACCTATAGAGACACATTAGATTATAATTATATTATCACACAACTTTATTTTAACTATTCATTAATTAAAGCTAAAAACACCAACCTGAAAGGCTTCACTATCCACTCGGATAATTACACCAAAGTTTGAATTACTGCATATAATAATCAAAACACATAAGATTACTCAACTAAATAAAGTAATTAGCAAAGTTGTGTAGAATGAAAGCCTACTCCAATTGGACAAGATCATGGAGCTCAAAATCACCAATTTTGGTTACTCCAGATGTTACTTCAGAACTCTCTACAACATTGTCAGAAAATACACGTAGCTGGAATGATCAAATGTGTCAGTAAAAAACATTTGTTACATTGAAAAACAATGAGTAATTACAGTTTTCATCCCTGCGGTTTTTCAATTTAGCATGTTTCATCCCTCCCAACATTTTTTTAGTATTTTTCGTCCATGTGGTCCGAGGGTCCCTGCAGCATTGGATTAACAGACCTTGTTTGTTTCAATTTTAAAATCTTTAATTTCATATATGATGTTATATTCAATAGAAAATTTCATATATGATATATGAACAATTTTTATATATACAAATAAATTAGGGAAACAAAATTTTTAAATCAAAACAAAGAAGTAAAGATTTAAAACAAATTTTTATCTATAGGGTCCAAAACAAGCAACTAACTAAAACTTTAGAGACGAAAACTATAAAATAAAACAAAGGTCTGTTAAATTTAATGCCCCACCACAGGGAGGAAAATAGCTAAAAAGATGTTAGGAGGGATGAAACTGCAAAAAAGGAAAACCACAGGGACCAAAACTGTAAATTACCGAAAAGAAAATATAATTATCACTTACAACTTCTTTAGTAGTATCTGAGACTAAATTAACCAGATGCCCCTCAACAGTTACAACCATTCCAGTTACACCTTCTTGTGTACCGGACACAACCTTCACATGATTTCCAGGCTCAAAATATTTGCACAGTTCTCTCTCACTCACAGCAAGTGTTTTCTACAAACAAAAAATAAAAAAATAAATATAAATAAATAAATTGTTTGTAGTAAATAATATATTGAAATCTATTTACTTACTGGAAGTCCAGGAGCATTAGGTTTAATATGTACAGTTCCTTCTTCAACTTTCTCAACCCATCCTTTCAGATTTTTTAAATCTCCTTTAATTACAATAACTCTATCACCTTTCATAAAATGTCCTTTTTTTCTGTTTGCAAAAAGCGTTGACAAACTCGCCACATCACCATCCCCGTTTTCGTTAGGTTGGCGAAACTTTTCAAGTTCATCAAAACTTGGCTGTATACTCTGAGTACTTATTGATTTAATAGATACAGTTTTATACAAAAAGCCGTCTTTAAACATCATCCCGTTTATGTTTTCAAAGTAATCACCTGTCATTGGGTCCCGCCTACGCTCAACACGAATATGCATTTCCCTGAACATAAAAGGAAAAAAAATATTAATAAATAATTAACATATTACAGAAAATAAAATGACCTGCATTATAAAAATATTAATAAATCATTAACATATTACAGAAAATAAATGACCTGCATTTATAAAAATATTAATCAAAAACTAACCTAGCTTCATCAACGTTCATAAAGCGTGGTGGAGGGGTAAATGCCTTCTTTTTTGGAGCTTCCCTACCTTCCTGTAATATGAAAATTTATTTTTAGTGCATAAAACCTTCTAATTAGTTTATGGTAACTATATATTATTATTAATATTGAAATAATATTATAGAAACATACCAATTTGTTTGCCAAGGCTTGTAAGTCGATCCTTGGGATTAATTTGACTGTAACCCTTTGCCTCACATTATCCACATCTACAATCTACAAGACAAGAAGCTTTAATTAAATATGGTAACCTTACTAATCAATTTCATTCCAAATGAAGCAAAAGAGAAAGGGTATTTTGGGTATATTACCTTTGCAAGGTCCCCTTTGTAAGTACCTATTTTCATTCTAACCCAAGTATCCCTTTGAAGATCAATAGCTTTGCTCTCAACTGATAAAACATCAGTCATTTCCTTTATAGGGACCAATAAAATCTTGCTGCTGGTGTATATATTACGCATATTCTTGCACGCCTGAAAACTCACAAAAATGCAAATAATCATATTACATATGTACAAATTTAGACTAACTGATTACTTTACAAATCCAAAATAATGCTTTTAACTACGTTTGTTGGATATAAAGAAAGAATTATGGATAAAAAAATTAAAACACAATTTTGTGAAATACCTCTTTCACATGGGCTTCTTTATCTGCTTCAACATATATATAATTTTTCAAGTGATCAAGAGCAATAACTGATCTAATCTGCAGCTCAGAACCTCTATCTATGCATTTTTGCATTAAACAAACAGCAACCTCTCTCTCATGACCAATCTACCAGACAATGAAAATAACAAATAATTAATTATTAACTTATTTTTATTAAATATTAATTGTAGAAAAAGGATAAAAATTTATAGCATACCGCACATTTGACCATCCATAATTTAGGATCACGAACAGATGGTAAAAGAGCTTGTTGTTCAACCTCTGTTTGGTCATCATCATCATCATATTCTGTACGACTTCTTGCAAATCTTTGTTGAATTATTCTCTCAAGAGCTTCAACATCTTCTTGTTCATCTTCACGTGAAAGCAAAGGACGATGATGCATTCTTCTAGAATCTTCCCCATCGTGTATATCAGCTTTTTCATTCACTATAAAGTCTGTATGCCATAAACTATGTATTAGGACTTCTAATGATTTGTAAAAAGATAAAAATAAATAAATCTGATGAACCCAATCATGAGGACGAACGTGTAACATACAAGACTCATAGGTCAAAAAAGTTGTAAGAGACAACATTTAATCATATTAGAGAGTGAATAACACACAATTACATAAAATAACTATATTAAAATACAATGAAATTCTTTGAGAAAACCAGTACGAACCTCGTTTCACATTCTTCCTTTAATACTAGTTTGACATACATATGTTGTAAATAGTATTGAGATAAATCTTTAAATTCAATCCATGTAAAAGCTAGTCATGTACTCTTCAAATATAAATATGTAAACAATGGCTGTGAAGTATGACTTTGAAAGAAACCAAAAGCGTCAAGGTAAAGGTTAAACAGAAACAATAAACATGAATTATCTAAGATAATTAGCTAGAATCTATAAAGCAAAATCAGTTTGCAACAAGTGAACGCAGATTATCAAGTTATCTATTAAGCCAATATAATTGATATTTGATTCAATTTATACAGCAAACCATTAACTTATCAATTAGCACAGCCAATATAACTAACCCCTAGTCCTTACACATATGATGGCGCTCAAACTTTTAGCTTAAAGAATTTTAAATTTATAATGTAAGCTCATTTCTTAGTAATCAACCTAACAGATAAAAAAGGATCGTCTTGGAGGTTCATTAAACAATCTACAAGCTTCAATTCCCACAAAAAAAGTAAGAATAGACACAAAAAGAGATGTAATTAAAATGCAAGCCCCAATTGCTACAATTAAAAACACAATGCACAGAAGAGATAAAAGATTGAGAAACCCTAACCATCTTCGCCGTCTTCTTCCTCCTCTTCTTCAGCATCTGTGTCGACGTCAGCTTCCAGTTCAAAAAAACCAGCACCAGAAGCCTTCTTTGACGCTTTCCCACCTCTGCGACGGCTACCACCACCGCCACCTCCGCCATAATCTTCGTCGTCTTCGTCGTATTCTTCATCATCGTCTTCCTCCGCAGCATCATCAATAAAATCAGATCTCCCCCTCTTACGGCCTTTTCCTCCGCCGCCGCCACGGCTGCTGCCATAATCCTCGTCATCCTCGTCCTCTACGTCGTCATCCTGATCCTCGTCCTCTACGTCGTCGTCATACTCATCTCGCCGACGTGACATAACTATACCAGAAAAATTATGGCTTAAGCTTATCACAGTCGGGATGAACGAATTGGATCTCCTGCAATTCGAAGTTTAGCAATATGAAACCCTAAAAACAGAGTTTTGCGAGTTTGTATGGATCAGTGTGTGTAACAAAAACCGACATTTTATTGTATTCGGTTCGTGGTAATATTTCGAGTCACCGCCCTTATGTTTTCACTAATGCTATTTCTTACCCCCTAACTCACGAGACTTAAAACTTTTATTTTCCTTAAAAAAAACCTCCAAAAACAAACACTGATTGAAGATAGAGCTTTTTAATTACGAAATTACATTCATATCCTCTTCTACTAACGTTCTAATTGCTATTCCCTCAATCAAATATATAACATAAGTGACATAACCCTAATTAACTCATATCTCTACTTAGGAACAGCTTGCAATTCAATATCACTAATAGAATTCATCTCTTTTCTTCATTTATCATCTCTAGTAAGTAATCTCATACCTACATCTTGGTCTTCAACTATACAATTTTAGTGTCAAGTTGCTAATAGCAACATACCATTTTTAGTCAATTATGTGTAAATAATATGGTCATGAGATCATAATCATTAGCATTAACAGGTTAATGATTAGTAATATATGTGTATATGTAGTTATGTGAACAGGTGTGCAAGGATCTAACTTGGTGCAAGTAATTACTAATATGGGTGTGCAAAAGATAGATAAATAGCAACCGTAGTACACTTATACTGGTACAAGTGATAAGTTGACAAATTTAGACTTAAATTGGTAATTTACTAACTTAATAGGAAAGTGCCAAAGTCGTTTTAAATGACAAGAGCATAGTGTTATTGTAGTTTCTAAAAGTATTAAGTATATTCTATTATTAGTTGTTCCAAGTATAATTTAGAAAAATTAGTGTTTTTATAGGTGGATTATTGGGTCTTTTAAAAGTATGGTATACGGGTTTTTAATACTCGAAATGTCAACTAGAACGTGTCACACTGGGTAAATTAAGATTAATACATATACTTATAAAAGGAAAAAACAAAAAAACTTACACTTGAGTTTGAATGTGAAAGAACAACAAGACATAACCCCACTGCCTTAAAAAGTATATATAGAAAGAAAAGAAAAACATCATATTTTGCTCTTTACTCCAATTTGGTTACATAAATTTTAACATTGTCCTCTCTCCTATGACCACCACCATTTGCCCTTTATTTTTTACCATCATTTTCCTTTTTATTGTTTTTCTTGTTGCAAAAGGTTTATTACTGAAAATATTAACCGCCATCAGTTCCATAATGTTGGGGCATACCTAATTAACCCAACGTTATGGTGGTGTCACGGGTTTGAACCCGTTTCCCATTACCAACCGGGCTATGCGCCATTAACCCTTTATACTTTATCTATATATAAGGATCCAGTAAGAACATATTTTACCATATTTTACTTTAAGCTTTAATTTACAATATCTCACCCCTATATAGATATATGTATGTGTATGTATAAAGAGTGGCACATGATTATGCAGAATGAAGCAATTTCAAGACAAAAGGGGGTCTGTGAATAAGACTGAATCACATTGTTTGCATTCAATGTATGCCTTCCTGTGATAGCACTCTCTAGGCTTCATAACTCTTAATTGTTTTCACAACAAACTTCTTATCAACATTAACTAAAAAAAATCAAACAATATACCAACTTATGAATAATACTTACAAAGGGAAGGGAATGGATTATATATATCTACTCACATTTTGTGTTATCAAACTGTGCACGAATCTATGACTCAATAACCTTTAATAGATAACCCGCAAAAAAAGAGTCTTTTTATTTGTGCAAAAGGTACCTAAATTTGAATTCATAAGGGATAACTCGATGACAATGCGAAAGTGGGACAGTTTTATTTCTCTCGAGGCATTTCATTGCTTCTTTTCCGACTTTATTTGGTAATTGAAGGCATACCCAATCTAACAATGAGTCCATATCTTTAGCAAAATCAAGCATATACCAATCTAATAATTTGGGAATCGCCATCATTTTCTTAGTTGTTGAAATGCCAATTGCAGCTTCTAAATAATCTTTTTTCGCGACTTCAAGCTCATTTTCAACTTGTGATCCGGTATAGACTCTTACCTTCAGTTTTTAGATCATGGGTATGAGTCAATTACAATATTTGCATTGAAATTTACAAGGTTAATAGGATAATATATCGGCCGTTTGATTATCTATTTTGTATCATTCATATCATTTCCGACCAAATCCATGTCCGAAAACTATGAAATTATAGACATGAACTTATCTATAACATATTGAATTAATATTTTCTTTTACATATGAAATACTAGTTATGCCTTTGTATATAACTTTCAAGAAAATAACGACACACTTAAAAGAAAGGTAAAATTGGTAATTCACATTTAGATTATTATTGGACTATTTTAATACGTTATAATTAGGATCATTTGTGTTGTTTTATAAGTTTTCAGCATAAATTTGGTCAGAATTGTTAGAAATGACAGATGATCTTAATGAAATCATTTAGAAATGACAGATGATCATTTTTGTTGTTTTATAAGTTTTCAGCATAACTTTAGTGTCCTCTACATACATTAACTTTTTTTATAAAACATTTAGAAACTATGATGGGGTTTTTAACAAAAAAATCTCAATATTTTATAATAATATCAATTTGTACACCTTATCTACAACTTACAGCAGGGGAGGACCAGCTTCCACATGAGAGTGCAAATGTTACTAACGGTTCTGATAACTCCAACCCAAATACACTTCTTGCAGTTATTTCATCATTCTTTATACCCTTTGCAAAAGTCTAACAAAAATTTTAATAAATCATATAAACATTAAATTCCTTATGATAAATATTTGGACCACAATATTCAACTTACATATTTTGAATGATAAGGGAGTCTCAGTATGAAATGTTCGATGCTGATTGCATTTAAATAATGTCCTCCAATATTTATTGTTGCCTGTTAAATATGGAACAAATTATACAAATATTAAATTAATAATGATATGAAAATTAAATAAATGGGTGGAAGTACATTACCTTCTGCATTAGTTGAACAACCAACTCAGGACATTCTGGTATTCCATGTTCAAGAAATGCCTGATAATTTGTATGATCTAGATTGATTTAGATTAATTTTCTCTTAAATTTTAAGTGATCATGAAAGATTTAAATGTTTAATTAACACATACATTCATCATGCACGAATTGTAAACGTTGATCCAAAACGCAAGCTTTTCTTGGTGAGTGAGACTCGTTAAATCGACTGATGAAAGTTTCCCAAGTAGTAGCCTGGAGTATCAAGAAATCAAGATTAGAAGCCGGTCAAATTTGGTCAAAATGGTCAATTGTTTAGAGCTTACTTTAATCTTTGTATCAAAAAGACAGAATTTGTTGTTCGGTTTTTGTTGATGGAAGTTGCTTCAATGGCGTATAAATGTTTATACGGGCCAATGTCTCTTTTTTCAAATTCAGAACAGATTTCATAAGGATCTTTGAAGTCTGTTTCTTTATTAGAAGGTGTCATTTCTGTCATACTTTTACTCCTTGTTGAACTCATTCGTACAAAAATGTTCATCAAACATTTTAAAATACTTTCGGAAATCTTATTTGGATCATCGTCTCCTAATGATGATAATAATCCTTTTTCTTGAATCAAATTAATTCTTCCATCTACATTTGTACTCTCCATTGATCTACCTTCAAACTGAACAAAAAATTATTAAAATAAATACAACATTGTTCGTCATAAATCAACTTATCTCAACTAAATTTACCTCTAGCTTTTTAGGATCTAATCGCTTCACGGCTGACTTAATGGTTAGAGATTTCTGATTTGGAGATTGATGCTTGTTCTTAGTTGCATTTGGTGATTGATTATCTTTTACCACATGATTACCAAAGAAAGAAAAACAAATTAGACATTTTTAACTAAGGGGGTATTTGGGATTGCGTTTTTAACCATTTATTGGCTTGTTGCATCATTTTTAAACACAATGCAATACAAATGAGAATGAGACCGAATACGTAAATGAGAGATTACCTAAAATGATAGGTGAATTTTGCATAACGATTGTTGATGGATTAGTGTCACTTTGAGGTGATAACTTAGAAGCCTTGTTTTTACCATCTTTTGATTCTTGAAAATCAATTGAATTTTCAAGATTTCTTTTTGAGGATGAAATGTAAACAGCTTCTTGATATAAACCTTTTCTAAAATAAACCACTTGTTCTTCAAGTCTAACAACTTCTTCTTCCAAAACAGCAACTTCTGCTAAAAGTTCCAATGTCTGCCATTTTTTTAAATTAAAAATCATTAAAAAAAACATTTTTACTTTAAATTTTAATTTTGTAAAAAAAGATACTTACTGCAGGAGGAAGATAAGGAGGTAACCTTGGTAGAGCTCCTAAAGGTCTTGTAAATGCTCTTTCTAATGCTCTATGAACATTCTCTTCATGCCTAAGCCTCTTTCTTAGCCTCTCTACCTGATATTAATTTTTTTAAATAATAATAATTATTTATTTAATACAAAAAAGAACAATTGAATGCCCTACAAAAGAAATATCATCAAAATTTTAAATAAAAAAAGTCAATGGTGACAGCAATTTACATCTTGTTGCAATGCAATTTTTCTCTCTCTCACTGAACCTCTTCTGCTTGTGCTTGTTTTCTCAGTCTCCATTTGCAGTTGCATATGCAAATTAACCTTTTTTTTAATTATAAATATTAAGAGAAAGAAAAAAGTAAGTAAAGAACATCACAATCAGCCACAACAAGAGAAGAATCATCAAACACTTATTGTGGATAAGATTTAAAGTAACCAACTTTTTTCAATTTGTGTCACAAAAACCCATAATTACTTTTATTAATTATAAAACCCACATGGGAATTACAAACTAATCAGAATTGAAGCTAAAAATGTGAATAAAACTTACCTTTGGATCTATGAATGAAGTTTTCATCGACCTTAAATTTGTCTCTACTCTTGTATTCATCTCTACAATCAATTAAAGTACTTATTTCATTCAATGAGCCCTGCAAAACACAAAACCCAAATCAAACTTCAAAAGAAGAAAAAGAAAAACAGGGCATTGAATGAAAACACAAAGAAAACAGAGGAATCGGACCTGTAAATGCAGGAAAAGTCTCAGTAAATTGCAATCATGAAGAACAGAGTGCTGGTCGTCATATGTGGGAATGATATATACGTATAAGAAAGATGAAAAAAAGAATACACAATTATGTATGCGTGCAGAGAGAGAGAGAGAAAGATGTTGGGGGTGTACACAACTGTAAGTTTTAAAGGTTGAATTTTGGTTTTATGATTTTGGGAACTAAATCATTTTCAGAGAGACAGAGAGTCCCCTGTTTCTGTAAAAGGGTAGACGAGATTTGGTTTGTGTTTGTATTATATATACAGAGTATTATAACAATAAGTATTTTACAAAAAAAAAAGGGTTGGGGGTGAGAGAGTGAACTTCTTGTGTCCTACTTGGCTACTTTGTCTATGATTGGAGCATATACTTCATTAAGAAGCACTAAACAAACGCACTGAATGCTGAATGATTAAGCATAAAACACAATCTTAATTCACCTAAATAGAAATAACTCAGTTGTTTACCCGTTTACCTAGGATTTGGAGGTAGACATTATGATGGGCGGTCATGTTGGTAATGCATTCCTTACACGGTTACACCACTCACATATGAAAAGTTGAAAACGCATGGACCACCACTACAAGAGAAGAAAATTTCAATATGACCCATATAGATTTATAAATAGGCACATAACACCATCATTTTCCTGAATGACACAGTTGCCTCGATTTTCCAAAACAGATTTTGGAAAACGTTTTATTATTTCATGTTACTTAAGACCACAAAATAATCCGACATTATCCTTTAATCTAACTTCAATAAGAGACTGGCTAAGATAGACTTACACTATTATTATGCCATACTTACAAAGCTAGCTACCCTTCCTATACCACATATGTTTGGTAAATTTGATAGTCGTCCTACTCGATTACTTCGTATATAATAAAATGTATCAAGATACAAAAGATATAATATACTACAGCCGTTAAAAGTAGGGTTCCGGAATCAGACCAAACCGGACAGCAACCGAAAAACCCTGAGAAATAATGGTTCCGATTTGGTATGGTTATTTCGGATTTAAAATCAATTAGAATAGAAAAAAACTACATAGTCAACATAAACTATATATTATTGACTTAGACTTTAAAATGAGAACCGAGAACCGACTCGAAAACCGGGTCTAGCTAGTTTTGATTCCGATTCGAATTTTGTTATTTGGTTAAAATCCACAACGCTAGTTAAAAGTAGTCATAATTGAATTTGAAGACATCTAAGTTAAAAACTAAAACTAAAAATAAGACAAATATTAGGATACAAAAATAATATTAATCAACTCCTTTTTGTTGATGTTCTATAACCACTCTTCCTTTTATATTCATCGCCTCGTCACCAACTACAAAACCACCCAACAAAACAAAAACAAAAAGAAAAACTCATTTTTCTAAGTGTCCATGTGCAACATATACATATGTTAACATGCGTAATAGAATTTATAATAAGAACAGTTGTAATATTTTTTTTAAAGAGTCTCACCCAATCTTACGCTATATGCATTATATGAGGTGTGCACTGTGCAATATCCTATAATAAGATAAAATATATATGCTTAAATTAGAGGTATGACCGTGTGCACCATATTTTTATTATACCCTTCATTTGAATGGATTTGATATTATTGTTGTATATATACCTAAAATAGAAAAGAACCATAATAAACTACACACCCCATACGGCATATCAACTCTACATCCTATATGCTACAACAACCTAGGGGTGTTAACGAGTCGAGCTTTTAATGAGCTACTCGAGCTCGAGCTCGTTTAAATCGAGCTCGAGCCTATACTAATTCGATCTCGAGTCGAGCTCGAACATAAAACAAGACTCGATTAATTTCACGAGCCGAGCCTAATAATTTAATACTCGACTCGGCTCGTTCGATAGCTCGTTTAATCTCGAGCCGAACGAGCCAGACGATCTTTACAAGTCGATCCTAACGAGCTGAACAAGTGTTTTATACAATAAGTACAAGTGTTGATACAATAAGTACAAGAATATACATTTATTATTAGGGGTGTTAACGAGACGAGTAACTAACGAGCTTTTCGAGTTTGTAAATTAGTTATTTTCAAAAATTATGGAATCATAAACGAGTATCGAGCTCGAGCTCGAACACTATATAAATATTCGAGCTCGAGCTCGAGCCCAGTTTTAAAAGCTTATTCGAGCTCGAGTCGAGTTCGAGCCGAGTAATTATTAAACGAGTCGAGCCCAAATTTCCTGATATTCAACTCGACTCGAATCGTTAACACCCTTGCAACAACCATCAAAGACGACTCCGATAACATTTAGCCCTAATCCCACCCACTAATTTAATTAAATGATGCATCTTTCAGATAAGTACACTTTTGTGGTTCCACTTTCAAAAGCTATTTGCACGTCTTTTTTTTTACCTAACAAGCAACACTTTTACGCCATGAATCTTTGTAATGAAACTTGAAGAATATTGAGATCAAGATTTCTGTTTGGATTTTCTGATTTTTCTCTTAGTTCACCGTACATAAACTGAATGTAACAAGAACACTTTAGTATCCTTGGTGCGATCATAATACCAAAATCATCTTCAAATCTTCATTTTTTATTCAAAAACCCAAAAAGAACCAAACGCCTTTAGACACCCATTTCTTTTTGTGAATTTAAGCCAATTAAGCATTGATTTCAATTAATTTCTGCGCTAATACCAGTTGTGGACCTATAATCTAAGTAATCATGGTGTAATTATGTGTATTTAACACGAGATTAATAGAGTAATTAGTGTGAAGATAGATTGAGGAAGAGAGCTTGTATTATGATGAGTCAATTGATAGTCACGGGAGATAATGACAAAGGGGTTAGCATTGACATTATATATCACTTATATCTAACTATTACAAAATTTCAATCGAAGTATAAATTTGTAAAGTATAAAATTAACCACTGGTTCAACAATAAATGTCAAACAATCCATTATCATGATTAAAAAAAAAATCTTAAGTTGATTTTTTGCAAATTAGATGCAAAATTAATACATACTCATAAAACATTCATCAAACTTTACAACTATATGTTATGCATACGACAACAAGATACACAATCTCATTAAAGATGGTATAAAAATGTGAGATGTAGACACTCATATATCCATCGGGAGTAGAGATAGTACTTCCAGAAAAACCGATGAGCAATTATTGCTAGCGTACAATAAATATTAATCCGATTATCTGTTAGAGACTGTTTATTAGTTTATATAGATAATATTGTAGCGTGAGAAAGAAGACAAATTATGTACGTGGTCATGACTCCTGCAAGTTCATAATTAATAACAAGCACGCTAAAGACATCGCTCTCTCCGTGCACGCAAAGATGGAATGCTTAAATAAAACTCTTTCTCAATGCTTAACAACAATACATGACAAAACAACAGTACATAAATGGATTATTAAATTTACGGAACATGTTTAAAATCAAAATAAATTAGTCAATAAGGCTGAGCTTTCATGCATACCAAACACAGAGGCAGTGCTTCAATACTTAGGAATGTCCGTAATTTTAGTGTCACGTATTCTGATTTTAGTATAAATAGAAATAATATATATGTTTTAGATTTCATACTTTGGTTATAGTACAAGTTATGATGTGCATAATGTACAATTGTATAAGTTCAAAATAATATTGGTATAATTTATAAGGAGAGCACACAAAAAGGCAGTGGTCGGAGATAGGTGGGTATTGAGGGGTCATAGGGGAAGCGCCCCTAGCAAGGTCCAATTCCAATTAAGGGGCAACACCCCGAAACAAAAATGAAATTTACATATGGAATGTATGTACAGAAATGATCAGCTGGTAAAGTGACCAGCTGGCGCGTAAGCAGTGAGCTGTTGGGCAATCAGTTGCTGCTGCGACGCGCAGTTTTCTAATTGCTGGAAAATGTTTATAAATACCTCTAATTTCGTGGAACTGCTACTAATTTCTTGGAACCGCTTTAACCTCTTTATACAAAACAGAAATAATCTCTTTTGGTGACTGGCGAAAAATCACATACTCTTTGACATA
Organism: Calendula officinalis; assembly: GCA_963853835.1. Classification (NCBI taxonomy): domain Eukaryota; kingdom Viridiplantae; phylum Streptophyta; class Magnoliopsida; order Asterales; family Asteraceae; genus Calendula; species Calendula officinalis. The sequence continues at coordinate 96,484,197 of OY970821.1, forward strand.
CATTTTTAATACGAAATCTCTTTAAATCATCAAAAATTGTGAATTAGAAATTGTGTCTAATTTCCAATTTGATTATCAGAAATTAACCTAATAATTAAAATTTCGTGATACTCATACATATAGACGAAATATCTAATTCGAAAAATGTTATTCACGACTTTTGTGCTATGTCCAAGATTACATTATAGGTAGTTCATAGAGGTAGTTAAAGACTCCATCTTCTGGTGGTTACTATTCGGTGAATTAAGAGGATGCAGGAAAGGAAGAGATAGACGAACAACTAGACTAGTCAGCTCTCGTCAAAGCCAGTTTCTAACCTACTAACGTAAATATTGAGAGGCTGAGAAGCTCTTGCTTGATGTCTACTTCGCGAGGGTCTTATCCCCTTATTAGTAGCCGCATTGTAGGCCGGCTAATTAAGGAATACATTTATTTCTTGCAGGTGTGGCTTGCTTTGGTTTTGGTGCAGATTTGCCTCAACAAGTCGTGTAGGAATCCGGGGAAATCTTTCCATGTGGCCATTTACGTCTCCATTTGACGCTCCGGCTTGGAGCATTGGAGATGTTCTAAGCGGTGGTGAGACTTGAGAGGAATAAAGGATACAAACTATGCTCTTTTGATTAGTAGACTATTAATACTATACGAGTTTTACGATAGAGTAAATTAAGTTACTGATATTTGCATAAAGGTGAAAATACGGAAGTGTAAAGTAATCTACTTTTTAGTAAAAGGTTAAATGCATACCCATAGGCATAGGTTTCTGGTGGCCATATCGGAAATTGAAGATATATATGGTGGTGATGGGTTGTGGACCATGGTGGTTCAGGGTCGTGGTGGCCTTCTTTGGGTCCATGATAAAAGTGTAAAAGCAACCACATGCTACAATTACAGAGTGGCCTTCTTGCCTTTTGTTTTGTGTCACTCAGTGCCCACTGGTCAAATATTTGTTCAGAATCATATGATCCCCACTGTCCTTTTTGTTCACAAGACTTTGTTCATGTAATATTTTTGTTACATAGCAAATATAACCCGATAACCAAATCCACACCTAAACCGTCAAACCAATCAGAATATATATGTTTTGAGGTGGGCTCGGGTTCCAATCACGTCAAATTAACCCAGAAATGACCCGTTTTGACCTACCCATTTATGTGACATCGAGTAGCTAGGTCTACATGGCGAATGTCTACCATGTGCGAATAAACAAAAATGAGCTCCCTAAATAGAAGATTTATAGTACGAAGTATAAAATTTTGACTTTCTAATTTTTCCTATTATACATTAAGTGGACTTAAAACTTAAACTTATACATAAAGATATACGTATAAAAAAATGGGCTATATAAAATTTGGGCCAGCGGTCACACCTTTTACACCTCCTCAAAAACACTTCGGGTCACAGGTAGGTATAAGTCAAAAGAAGGGTGTAAGAGGGTGATATGTGCATGGGGTAAGAAAGTGACAACCACGCATATCAACAGGGGTGAAATTATAAAAATGGGTCCAGTGTAGCGTGCCAATAATTTAGCAAATGTCAATTCCATGAAAATAACTTATTATTTGTGAAGCATCAATGGTGATATTTTTGGAGAGTGACAATACTCTAGTTTGTCGCTAAGGTCACAAGTGAGACGAACCAAGTAGTGGCAAAACATAAAAAGCCCAACCAATGGGTACCCTTTGGAGTACGTTAAGAAGCTTCTTTACATAATTTCGGCTTCTTATGATTTGTGTTTTTCTATATGATAAGGTCCCTTCTCATTTAGTTTATAACTAGTAAAATACACCCCGCGCGATGCCGCGGGGGTTTTCATACGGTGACCGATGTGTTGCTTGTTTTATTATGTTTAATGTAGTAAATAGTTCTCGAACAATGTTTGTAATTGTGTCAAATAGTGACATGCGATAGACATACGTACACTTAATGATAAACAATAAAGTAATATTAAATCATATATTTTCAAAATAGAAAGTAAAGTTGGCTTAAATAATTTTTTGTGGTTATATAATATTAATTAAAAATGGTAATAATATAAAAGTAGCTGTAGAAAAAAAATATAATAAACTAAAAGTAAAAGAGAGGAAAAAGATATTTAATGTTATATTAAGTTAGAAATAAAATAATAGTAAAAAATATAATGATAATAATAACAATTAAAATCTATTTCTATTAATACTAAAATAAAAAGGAAAGAAAGAAAAAAATAAAGAATAAGATAGTTTAAAAAAAACTAAAATAAAATGGCAAGAAAAAAAATGCATAAAGAGGGACTTGAACACAGCACCTGAAGAATAATAAATAGAAGCTTTACCAGTTGGCCCACTACCCTTAGAAAAAAGGCGAATTACTGTAGTGCCCCTCAATTTGATAAGAAAATAAACCTCAATGGTGGACACAAAAGTCAATAAAAGAGGCGGCCAAAATTTTCACATATAAACATATTAAAAACACGTGTAAAGCACTGAATGGGAAAGCTACTGTTTAGTCCATCGTAAATGTTATATATACAATTTGATAAAGCGGATATACAACGTACGTATCTTGACCTTAAATTTGGTCTTTGATAATCCGGGCGGTATCAGGTAAAAAAAACTAGAGTAAATTACACGAATGGTCCCTGTAGTTTGATAAGAATTTTGGATTTGATCTCTAACTTTCAGAAATTACACCTGTGATCACTGTGGTTTGAACTTCGTATTGCTTTTGGTCCAAAATCCTAATAAATGTTAAATTGGGTTGTTAAATATTTTGAAGTGACCAAAATACCCTTTACTTTATTTCTCCACCATCATCATCAAGCACACCACCAATTTACTACAATTTGCAACAATTTACAACAAATAATCTCAAATCACAAATGTCAAAATGGTTATGAATCATTGTCGTATCAAAAAATCAATTAAGGAAATGATATCATTATTAGACGATGTACATATCTTTGTATTTAGATAAAGATTAGTTAGAATATTTATATTTAGTTAGAGATTATCTTACCATAGTTAGTTAGAATAATCTAGTATATATATCATGTACATTGTAACCTTTTGAATCAATGAAAGTATTCACTTCCAATATGGTATCAAGAGCCTAAAAACCCTACCCTCCCAACCCTAGCCGTCGATCACGATCCGGCTGCCTCCACTTCGTTTTTTTTCCGTTCGTTCGGTTCTCCGATCAACACCTTAATCGATTACCATGGGCGACGTCGTCAATCCGCCGATTCAACCACAATCGAATGCCAAACTTCACCCGGTACAGTGTCACCAACATCCAAAACAAAGTACGCGTCTTGGATAGAACGAAGGTCACACACTCTTCGTGGGTCAAGCTATTCCAACTCCATGCTCGTGGCTATAAGGTTCTTTGCCACATTGACGGGACTCCAAAACCCGCCGATGACGACCCTACGTTTGCCGCCTGGAGTGAGATTGATGCACACGTGCTTCAGTGGATCTACGGCACTCTTTCCGACGACCTCCTTCCCCGTGTCCTGGAGGACGAGTCCACTGCCTACGAAGCCTGGACACGCGTCCGCAACATTTTTTTGAACAACAAAGGTGCTCGGGCCGCGTCCCTAGAACAAGAATTCAACACCCTTAAGCTTGAATCGATGTCCTCTCTTCAAGCTTACTGTCAACGGTTACGAGATCTCTCCACTCAGCTAAAAGACGTCGATGCCACCGTCTCTGAGCAACTCTTGGTCCTTCAACTCATTCGCGGACTACCGAGCGAATATGACACCATTGCATCCTACATTCATCAAACCCTGCCACCGTTTGAAACAGCTCAAAGCATGCTTGAACTTGAGCAACACCGTAAAGCAGGACGTGACGAACCGCCACCATCATCGGCCGTACGGATGGCCTCGAAGAACCCGGAACCGGATACCCCTCTTCCCGATCGCAACAACCCGCCACCACCTGCTTACCGTCCCCCGCACCAACGGGGACGCAACAACCGCAACAACAATAACCGTGGTCGTGGACGCGGATCGGGAAACGTCGGCAACCGACCACCGGATCAGAACCGTGGACCACCACAATGGTCCCCTTGGCCTCAACAGTGGCAACTGCCACCTTGTCCTTACCCGACTTATCCCTGGTCCGGCCCTCCATTCAATCAGTGGTCCATGCCACCGCAGTACGGACATCAGCAACGACAACCGCAGCAGCCACCTTCCGCCGGTCAAGCGCATGTCACGAACTACAATCCTCTGCAGCCGTCGGACCTTGGACACACGTTTCAGGCTATGAGCATGAACGCCCCCACTGATCAAACATGGTACATGGACACCAGGGCCTCATCCCACCTCACGGCTGATTCTGGTATGATTTCTAACCCTACTAATCGTGGTTCGGTGCGCTCTATTTTTGTAGGTAATGGCAACAATATTCCGGTTGTTGGATCTGGCTCCACCCAAATCCCCATTGGAAACCGAACCCTACACTTAAAAAATATCCTTCACACACCACACATCATTAAAAACCTTATTTTCGTTCGTCAATTTACTATTGATAATTGGGCATCTATTGAATTTGACCCTTTTGGTTTTTCTATCAAGGATCTCAAGGATGGGAAGCTCCTCAAGAGGATCAACAGTACGGGTGATCTATACCCGTTCCCTACCGCCATTTCTTCCACCGACACATCACCCGCTTGTTTTGCCGCCATATCCCCAACGATATGGCACAACCGTCTGGGCCATCCCGGCGGTTCTACTTTAGCTAGTCTTCGTTCTAGGTCTTTTATTTTTTGTAAGGAGCCTAACTCCCATTTAGGCAATTCTTGTCAAATAAGTAAACACACTCTTTTACCTTTTAGTGATTCTACTTCTCGTACTTTTCTTCCTTTTGATATTATTCATAGTGATCTTTGGACATCCCCCGTATTAAGTAAAAGTGGCTATAAATACTATCTTGTTTTAATTGATAATTTTACACAATTCGTATGGGTATACCCATTAAAAACAAAATCCGAAACCTTTGCCAAATTTAAACAATTTTATCAACTCATAAAAACCCAATTCGGTATACCTATAAAATCCTTCCAATGTGACTTAGGAAAAGAGTTTGATAACAATGAATTTCATACATTTGAAAAAACCGTAGGACTCAACTTCCGTTTCTCTTGCCCTCAAACCTCTCCTCAAAACGGAAAAGCAGAACGCATGCTTCGCCGCTTAAACGAAATAGTCCTTGTCCTCCTCTTTCACGCCTCCCTTCCTCCTTCCTTTTGGGTCGAAGCTCTTCACACCGCCGCCTACCTACATAACATCTTACCCACCAAAACTCTCTCCAACAAATCACCTACTTCTGCATTGTTCCTTCGAAACCCTACCCTCGATCACTTGCGCGTTTTCGGGTGCGCATGCTATCCAAACCAATCCGCCAAACGCCCTCATAAACTAGCCACTCGCTCCACCCCCTGTGTCTTCTTCGGGTATCAACCCCAATCTCGAGGATATCGTTGCCTCGACCTCTCCACCGGCAAAGTTATCATCTCTAGACACGTCAACTTTGACGAATCCATCTTCCCGTTTGCCGGTCCCGTACCACCTTCGAATTCCGCCTACTCCTTCCTCGAAACTTTCCCATCTCACCTATTCGACCACATTCAACCTAACCCATCCACCCCACCACCACCACCGCCACCCACGCAAAACCAACCCCACAACCACAATCCCCCACCTACACTGCAACAGCCACCTCCGCCACCAAATCCACCTACGCCACCACCACAAACTCAACCACCACCCACACCTACACACTCCACCGTACCCCCACACCATACCACTCAACATTCTGCCACCACCAAACCAATTCCACCAGCCCCCCAAAACTCCCAACCCGTACCCAGCATACCCGTACCGCCCCCACCACCACCACTACCCACTCATCCCATGCAAACCCGATCCCAACATGGCATCCACAAACCCCGCAACATCCTCAACCTACACACATCTACAAAACCACCCATATCCCCCATACCCAAATCCCCTCGTGATGCCCTGCTAGATCCCAACTGGACTGCTGCTATGACCGATGAATTTAGGGCACTACAAACTAACGATACGTAGGAGTTAGTACCGAGACCATCTGACGCACCGGTAATTCGTTGCATGTGGCTATTTGGACATAAATTTAATTCAAATGGTACTCTACAACGCTACAAGGCACGACTTGTAGTGAATGGCAAAACTCAACAGGTTGGTATTGATTGTTACGAAACCTTTAGCCCTGTGGTTAAACCTACTACTATCCGCACAGTTCTCAGTCTATCCGCATCTCGATCATGGCCTATTCATCAACTAGATGTGAAAAATGCGTTTCTTCATGGACATCTCACTGAGACTGTTTTTATGCATCAACCACCCGGATTCGTTGACACACGCAATCCTCACCATGTGTGTCGGTTACGGAAATCTTTGTATGGTCTCAAACAGGCACCCCGGGCATGGTACCACAGGTTCGCAACATTCTTACAAATGAAGGGGTTCGTCAGTAGCAAATGTGATACATCCCTATTTATACTTAATCATGGCCGCGACACGGCATACTTATTACTTTATGTGGATGACATAATTTTAACGGCCTCAAAACACTATTATTCATACTTTGTCAAATGAGTTTGCTATGACAGATTTGGGACCACTTCATCACTTTCTCGGCATCAATGTCACTCGAGATAAGACCGGCTTGTTCCTCTCGCAATCACTATACGCAAAGGAAATATTGTCACGGGCTAAAATGACTTCATGCAATCCTACAACAACACCTGTTGATACGGCCGGAAGATTAAGTGCCACACACGGTCCTCTAATGTCCGATCCACAATTGTATCGACAACTAGCCGGGGCACTTCAATACTTGACCATTACCCGTCCATATATCGCATATGTCGTACAACAAATTTTTTTATTTATGCATTCTCCACGCGATCCGCACTTCAACTTTCTCAAACGGGTATTACGTTACGTAAAAGGCACTATTGATCATGGTCTAAGTATTTCCTCATCATCATCACATACCCTTACCGCATATTCAGATGCTGATTGGGCGGGCTGCCCCGATTCTAGACGATCAACATCAGGGTATTGTGTATTCCTCGGTGACAATCTAATTTCATGGTCCTCTAAGCGCCAACCAACCGTGTCTCGATCTAGCGCAGAGGCAGAGTACCGAGCTGCTGCTAATATTGTAGCGGAAACAACCTGGGTTCGCAATCTACTACTTGAACTTCAACTGCCTATTAAACGATCAATGGTAATATTTTGTGACAATGTTTCCGCAATTTATCTCACTGGAAATCCCGTTCAACATCAAAGAACAAAACACGTTGAAATTGATATACACTTTGTTCGGGAAAAAGTGCGACTTGGACAAATCCGAGTCCTTCATGTTCCATCCTCTCATCAATTCGCGGACATCTTTACTAAAGGCTTGCCAAAACCGCTGTTTCTTAACTTTCGTGTCAGCCTCAACGTCCGCAAGACTACCGTTCAGCCTGAGGGGTGTATTAGACGATGTACATATCTTTGTATTTAGATAAAGATTAGTTAGAATATTTATATTTAGTTAGAGATTATCTTACCATAGTTAGTTAGAATAATCTAGTATATATATCATGTACATTGTAACCTTTTGAATCAATGAGAGTATTCACTTCCAATAATCATGTTTATATCTTTGAAATCATCTCAGGTGTGTATAAACCCAAATCACAAATGTCAATGCCAACAATTGAGCATTTATAAGAAATGGTTATGAATCACTGTTGTATCAAAAATCAATCAAGGAAATCAAATCATGTTTGTATCTTTAAAATCATATAAAGTGTGTTATTACCATCTCTGATTGTCGTTTACCCTGCAACATCTCGTCTTACAACATTGTGAACCAAAATCACAACCTGCAAAATTGGGGTTTGAAACCCCTATTTGAAGAACCCGGATCGTCGATTCTGTCACCACCATCTTCGATTTTGAAACCCCTATTTGAATAACCCTAATCGATTTGAAAACGGGGAAGATGACTGGAAGGGCAGAACTGAAGATAATTTGGAGAACCCTAATCGATTTGTCACCACCATCGCGACAAATCTGGAAACAAAAAACAACAAAAGGATGATTTATTTAACTTAATTGGAGAAGGAGGTTTGAATGTTCTGATTCAACTAGAGAAGGAAGGTTCTGATTTTATACAAAAGACAAGCGATGAAGGTTCTGTAATTTACTCTTTAATTTTCATTAAAAAAATAAAGTAAAGGGCATTTTGGTCACTATAAAATATTTAACTGCCCAATTTAACATCTGTTAAGATTTTGGACTAAAAGCAATACGAAGTCCAAACCACAGTGACCACGGGTGTAATTTCCTGAAAGTTAGGGACCAAATCTAAAACTCTTACCAAATCACAGGGACCATTCATGTAATTTACTCAAAAAATTAGAAGGATTATAGGTTGTATATATTTTTTGTCTAGGGGTATTAGTGTATCACATACTTACATACACTAAATTTTTTTTAATACTATTTAGAAGATTTTTCATGCTTAGGCCGGCCTTGGGTCTGGGTCACCAGGGCAGCCGTCCAGGGCCCACATAGGGCCCATTTTAAAAAAGGCCTATGTACACATTTAGCCCACTTCAAGCAAGCCCGATAAAAAATACTGAAAGGGGACTAGGGCCTAAAGGAAAACACGGACAGTAATTACTTGGAACTGGAAACGGCGAAGTGAAGACGACCGCAGTCTAATCCGAATTGATAAATCGAAAATCAGAATTCCTGGTCATTTCCGATTTCATCTATTTTTGTCAGGTGCGTACGTGAGATCTTCATATAGTTCGTAAGTACTCCCTCCGTCCCACAAAAAAGTTCCCATTTGTGTGTGGCACAAGTTTTTAGGTGATAGTTAGTGGTGGGGTAATTGGTAATAAATTTGATTAAAATATAAAGTTGGTTTGGAGAGAGAAAGATAATTAGTGGATATAAATGGTTGGACACTTAGTAATAATAATATTTTATTATGTGGGACCTATCAAATATGAGAAATGGGAACTTTTTTGTGGGATAAAAATTTTGGGAGAAATGGGAACTTTTTTGTGGGACGGAGGGAGTAATCTTTAAATGTTTGTAAACTGCGTTTTGTTTATAAGTATTACTATTACTCGATTAGTTACTGAACATTTACAATGATTATTTCTTCTGCGTATTTAATTTAGTGATTATTTAGTTTCGAAGTTGGAACACATAGTTTAATCACTAGGAAGAAACTAAGTATAAATGATAACCTCGTAATGAAGATATTCCTTTTTAGATTTCTGATTATGAACCTTTATTTTGTGTTGAAAATGAGCCTGGCAAACAATTGTGAAGGGCTTTCTGGATCAAGAATCAAAGAAGCTTTTATGTTGCTTTTAAAGTATCTCTTAGATTTTCATCACTTTAATTTATTATTATGTAAGTGTTTTAAACTTTTCATTTGCTCATAATTATGCATTCTATGTTAATGACCTTAGTTCCAAACTATCCAAATATAAAAGCCTATGATGTTCAAATGACTTAATTAGATGCGTAAATTTGCATAAATTCAGTTTATGCATCTAATTAAGTCACTTGAACATCATATGGTATAATCTAAAATTGATGGCAGTTTTCAAGTTTGTTGAACAATGGTGAACTACTGAAGTCATCTAATTTTAAGTTCTTTCCGCCCTCTCATAGTCGCGACTGTTCTCATAGTCAACAAGGCCTCGTCATATTTTTTAGGGTATATACATTATATATGAACTTTATTAATTTGGAAGAAAAAAATATATGTTGGGACCTATTTTTAAGATTTTGCCCAGGGTCCAAAATTTGATTGGAACGATCTGATCATGCTATCATGCTATATAGTAGATTTCCATAGGGTTTAACACTTTAAGCCCATTTTGTTATGACATATAGCCTAAAAAGGTTAAGGATTTTTTGTTTTCTCAATGAAATTGATGTGAAAGTAGAGAAGCAAATACCGTATCGCAAAAAATAACATTGGATATATAAATCGATTCGAAGTCAAACTTTAAGAAAGGCCAACCTAACACGTCATTTTCCAAACTCAAACTTCAATGGGCGATACAACGTACCAAAGTAAAAACAGACCACCATATATAATTGACTAATTTCAAAGTCAAACTTTAAGAAATCACGAACTCCAATAGCTGACTAATTCCAAAGTCAAACTCCACTGATCAATTACACATTAGTATAAACAAAGCACCATATAAGATTGTGTGATTTAACTTATTAGTATTACCAAGTCAGTTAAATAAAATCCGAAACGTGCAAAAAATAAAACACATGTTTGAACCAAAATCCTACAAATTAAACTACCTGATGTAGTCAAAATTCAACCACCACTCCATATTAAGAGGGAGGATAGACAGAGAGCATTCTACACTCCCAAGAGACACTACAAAGAGTTAAAAACGGGAGCACAAATCTGTCGCCATTTTTACTACTTGATGCTATCTGATTAAATTCTTAATTCCGTGATCAGTGCTAACAGACAAACAACTCGATTAATTAGCTTACTTGCTGTTGATGAACGCCATACATCGGGTACGCCCCATATGCTGCAGCGTACATTCCCGGGTCATGAGGTGGCGTCATAGCGTACTCGTAACCGTCGTAAACGGGCCCCCCGTAGTATGCTCCTCCCCATTGGTTCCCAAATTCGTTTCGCATCTGCCAAATTTATAATATAGATGGTCAGAAGTTGGTCTATGGGATTTTGGTCAAAAGGTGAAAAAATGAACGGGTTGGGCATTTTGGGTCAAGCAGGTTAGGGTCAAATAAAGGTTAAACTAGCTAATCCTTGAATGGGTTGTCCAAAATTTTAAAATTTTATAAAAATAAATAGTGTGTCAAATATGATTATAACGACTATATTGGTACTTCCTCCTTTCAAAATAAGTGATACACTTTACAGTACACGATTTTTAGGCAAAATATGATAATGATGGTTAATTAGATTAAATTGAATAGTTAGTGGAGGATGAATCTCATATATTTTAATTAAAATGATTTAATGATGTAAATAGGGGTAAATGTGTATTTTCATTATGTTAAAGGAGATAGTTAGTGGATGTGGACCCTACTACCTGTTACCAAATATGATAAGTTTTCAAAATGTAACACTTATTTTGAAATACCAAAAAATGGAAAGTGTATCACTTATTTTGAAACCGAGGAAGTATAATGAATAAATGATTTAAATTGTTTCATTTACGTGATGGATCTATAATAGATATAATATAACCCGACAAATTCATAAGTAAGTGGGTCAAAATGTGTGCTTAGTAAATTGTATGTGCAGAGCAATTGGATCACGATTAATTACCTGCTTATTCGCGGGGTTACGCCCCCATGAAAGCCTCACTGTTTGCTTCCCAATTGTGGTGCCGTTTAATTTCTGCAGTGCCTCTTCAGCGTTATTTCTGCCAATATATATGTTACAAGACCAACAAAAAGTAGTATAAAACTCTTACAATTATCCTAAGTAATAGTTGCTCGTTATACCATATAAGGATTTGGATGGCAACAAAAAGACATTTCAATGACCCGAATAGGAAAAAAAATAAGTCGGTTACCCAAATTAGTAACTTTAATTAGTGGTTAGCTTCAAGGATTTTTATCAAAAACAAAAAGATGTACGTACCTGTTGGCGAATTGTACAAATCCGCATCCTTTTCCAATGGGTATTTTCACTGAAACTATCTCGCCGTGCTCAGAGAAAGGTTGCCTAAGATCCTCGTCACTTACAGTTGGGTCAAGCCCTCCCACAAATATCTACGCTCAAACAAATACCAAATAAAATAAAATTGTATTTAACTAAACAAGCATGTAAAATAAACCATACTTTTTTTGGAAACGGCATTCATTAAAAACAAAAGAAAAAAAAAAAACTAGCGAGAAGCTACATAACCATACTAACCGTAGTGTTACTAGAATCGCCATCAGAATGAGAACCACCATTCGACATATAACCACCTAACAAAAAGCAAATAAAATCTAGTTCAGCCACTAGTTGCATACTAAAATTTAATAAAATTTAACGGCTCTTTGATATAAAATTTAACTAAAAAAAGAAGAAGATTAAATCGAATAAAAAGGGACCTTGTGAACCATATTGTTGTTGATAACCAGAGGATTTCCTTGGAGTAGCAGCACCAATACGCATAGGTCGACTCGAACAATAAGTTCCATTCATTTCAGTCATAGCTTGAGTCCTCTCACTATCATCACCAAACCTTACAAAACCATACCCTTTTGACCTACCAGTATTTGCATCAATCACAACTTTAGCAGCTTTAACAGACGGATATTTATTAGAAAATGTTTCATGCAACAAAGTATCAGTCACATCTGCAGCTAAATCTCCTACAAATATTGATAAATCAGAACCGTTATTTGAGCGTTTATCACCCATGCTGAATGTGGCCCAGTTTAATCTGAACGGCTGTTCTGTATTAGGCATAGCAATGCATGTATATGTCTGCAAAACTTTGTCAGCAGCAACATGTGAAAAGAACTCAACAAAACCGTATCCCTCTGAGAAACCCGTTTGTTTATTGCGAATCACTTTAATGGAAGCAACCTGAAATACAAGTAAATACAATAATTAATGATGTTTTAGCTGTAAGCTAAGTATACACAATTAATATATTTCAATTCTCATATATTTCTGAATTTTAAAATGTAAGAATTTTTGTTGTGTCTCTATGCTTCTAACCACTGCAACGAAAACACCCTATATTGACTAACCCTATGCATGAACAATTTTTACACATTTATAAGTGCAAACAATGTCCCAAAATTTTGCGCAGTTTTTTGAATCATGAAAAGAAAAAGTGTAATAAATTAATTACTGAACTTTTTTTCATCTGTAATAGATAATTCAATAAGAGCATCCCCAATGGTTAACCTCACAAAGACTTATTATTTTTGCCACATCAACTATCTACTAACAAAAAACCTATTTAAAAAAAGCATCTCCAATGGTTAACCTTTCAAAAAGTTTTTTCTTATTAATATTACTAGTTTACCTTTATGTATCTCAAATGTTTTATAAATGCCCCTCATATATAATTTGATCATTTTTATAGTATTTTATAATACTTAATATACCACAAAATAACAAAACTTATCATCATTTTTGTTCTTTATAAAAAATATTAAAATATGACAAAATTATCATTTATAGTTATAAAAATAATAAAGAATTCATATATAAATTTATCTAGGGTTTAAAATGTAAAATTAGTAAATATGAGGACTAAATAAATCAAACATTGAAAGAAAGTTAAGAGGTTATGGAAGAATAAGTCATTGAAAAAAGCTTTTAAAAAAGCTCTTCACTCCAATAGCAAAAAGTCATCCAAAGACTTATTTAAATAGTAATAAGCTTTTGAATAAGTTACCATTAGAGATGCTCTAACATTCACTTATGTACGGTTTTTTTTTTCAAATGTATGGTTTCCGGGTTTAAAAGATCTGGAAAGTCGCATGGAACGGGCCACGTAGCATCTGTTTGTGTCCATCTTACAATGCCACGTGGCAACTATCCAGGTTTTTAAAATCTAGAAACCGTACATTTGAAAACGGAAAAAACCAACATACATCCGTTAATTTTTTGAAAATCTATTACACATGAAAAGAAAAATCTTAATTAATCCAGTCAACCCTCATTAATGCAGTAACATGTACATCAAGTACACCATTGATGCCATTTGATCATAAAATATAATGATATTTATGTTATACTAGCAGGGTACCCGCGCAATGCGGCGACGGGTACCCAGAAACCATATTTCGTGGCGAGCAAGTGTTGTTCGTTTACACGGTAATAATTGTTGCTAGAAATAAATAATTAAACGGAAATGTGGATTTTGGTAAGAGTTGATGATTTACAGCGTCGTATATTAATGTTATTGGGTAAAATGGTTTTCGAGTAACAGACTTTTGTTATTAAGTGTGGGTGATGTTACCAAAGTGTAATGTATAGCAAGTGGTTAACACATAGTGATAAGTTAGGAGAGGTCTTGGGTTCGAATCTTATTAGCCGCGATTTATTTTTTTTAAGGTAGAGAACTAACTAAAAAAAGTGGAAAGGTCCTTAAAATCAAGTTTAAGGAGCTCCTTAAACTTGCCTAATGGGGTAGGTCTAAATGTTTTATATAGTAGTAAGATATAGCCACTTTCAGTTAACAAATAAAGGTGTAGTACAACATTAATTGCCATGTCCACCGCCATCGTGGCGGTGTCTATGCCATGAAAGACTGTCCGTGTGCATATATGGCAAATGATAAAGATTATAACTTAATTATAGTTAGGGTTGACGTGAATTTAGTAAACATAATTTTTTTTAGCTAACTATCGTATTTAATATGATTACAATTAGATTTTATTAATTGTATTCTAGCATATATTTAGAAAATAAACATAAACACTTTAATATATACTACTCGTAAGATTTAAGAAAAAACTCTTACCGTCGGAGCAAAATGCATTAAATATAATTTTCAGTTTATATGAAACTTTGATATATATTCATTAAGGGTTTGGCTAAGGTGTGAGGTAAGGACTATTAATTAAACAAATTGGTTCTAAACATAGTGAAAAATGCATTCAATGAAGTTAAATTACAACTATTAAATATAATTTTCAATATAATAATAACTTCAATCAATGTTGCTAATCTCATGCCCTTAAGACATGAGTTACAACTATTATGACATAGGTTTGAATAACCTCACTATAATTCAAATCGGAAGACTTGTTATTATCAGTTTCATCTTTAATAACATTAGACAATAATTGAGTTTTTTTTTTTAAATTTTAACGGCAATAATTGAGTTAATCTATCAATAATTAAAGATTTCATCTTTAATAACATGACTAGACAACAATTCAATAACTATTCTTCCAGTTCCACAAATAACAATCATACATCATTAATTAACAACAAATTAAATCACATTTGAAAACAGGAAAGTTAATTAATGTAAATAAATATTAAATAGTAAAAGATATTACCTCGCCGGTGGAAGCAAAACAGCTACGGAGGTAATCCTCATCCATCCAATTATGAAGATCACCGACCCAAATCGTCCGGTTCTCTCCGGCGTTGCCGCCGCCACCTGATCCCTGCTGTGGCTGTTGCGCCACCGGATGATGGAGGTGGTGCGGGTGGTACGGCATATAGTGTGGAGCCATCGGGTAATGTCCCGGTGACGGCGCCATCATTTGATGCTGCATTACCATCGCTGCAGCCGGATACTGCATCGCCACCCACTGCTGTTGTTGTGGTACAACCGCCGTCGTCGTCGTCGTTGTCGCCGCCACTGTAGGCTGTGTTTGTTGCTTTGGATCAGACCCACCACCGTTAGTAGTTGATTGCATCTTCAAAACACACACAAATGATTTCACGAAGTTTTTTTAGGTAAACTTTTCTTTTTCTGTAATGAAAACGGCGAATCTGAGAGAAAAAAGAGATAAGAAAGAAGTAGGAAGGATTCATGGGGAAGCCCTACTTCATGACGCGTATGACTTGACAGCCATAGGATTAATTGTGCTCTAGTAATCTGGGCCGTTGATTCTACTTGATCTGAGGTAAGCATTGGGAGATTGCTGTTTTAGTTATGGTCGGCCGCCACTCGTAAAATTCCTTATTTTGGTATATTAAGAAAAAACAGAAAAAGTACTTTTATTTTCTTAAAATATAAACAAACCATACTTAAATTTAAGGGGTGATAAATGTACCACATATTTTAGTGGATCTATCATAACTACTGCTTCATATGTTTGTACAGTTTGCTTTAATACTTGTAACTTGTGGTATATAAATTAAAAATTATGGTGGGAAAATTAATTCCCTTAAATTTATTTCCCAACAATAATGATTTGATACTTTTAAGGTAAATAGTTCAATATAACATTAGTGTAATACACATGTCATTCTATCAAGTGGGTAGGTCTATGAGTAGGTCTAAATGATAGGACTAAATATCATTTCTCTTAATTTATTAATGTGATTTGTAAACGACAATTTTAAGAGTTATTGTCAATTGCAAATATGGGTATATCAGAAAAACGGAGAAAATGTTTAAGTAAGTCCATTATTTTTACGTAGTTCTGAGGATAAATCTTAATCATTGATCAATAAGATCTAATGGTCAATATTAATCACATATTTTATATATGAAGGGATATTTTGGTCATTTGACACTTAAAAAAAATTCAATTTTTTTTATTATTTATTATAATTTTTTTTCGTTAAAAGAATATTTATTTGATACAGACAACTCGTTCAAACAATATTTATTTGATTCAGACAATTCAAGTTTACTTTTTATAATCTTGATGTTGCTATCACAATTTTGGTTTCCTAAATTCATAATAACTCGTTCAGTTTCCTGTTTTTTTACATAATCATTTGAATTATTGCTTGATGCTCCATTACTTAGATAAATATCTTTTCAATATGATTAATTGTAACATCTGTCCCACATCAGTTGGAGAGGAGAACGAAACATGCCTTATAAGGGTATGGATACCTCTCCTAACATGATGCCTTTTGGGTGGACTAGTCCATACCAAGAAAAAAATCATGCGCCAGTCGACAAAACGGACAATATCGTGCTACGGGATTCTGAGATGTTACATTTATGAATGTTTGCAAGTCATTACATATTAAAGTACCTATTGAAATTGGGTCATAAGGTAAACACGAGGAGTGCCTATTGGAGTAATATATGGATTTTCCCGGTTTATTTACATTTTCAGAATTGAATTTATATAGATATTTGTTTTTTCTCAGTCAACATTGATAATTTAAACTTGATCAATTGGTTTTACATTAGTTGATTTGCTGCTACACCCTTTTTTGTGTTGCTGCTACACATTGAATAGAAATCAATTTTGCTTCAATTTACCTTCTGTATGTGTAGACTTAATAAAAAAAAGAGGCCAATTTTGCTTCAATTTTGTACGCTTAATTGAAAAAAGTGAGGCGATATATGTAGGTCCTTTGTTAATTGCAATTGGATGGAATATTTTGTTACAGTTACCTGTTTGTCATGATCTTATTATAGTTTGAGTAGGATGCATATATGCACTGTTTGTCTTCATGGTTCCAACTTAATTTGTTAACATACATACTAATTATGTGGATCCTTATTCCAACTTAATTTGTTAACGTACGTATTAATACGTGGATCCTTTTGTGTATAAAATCTGTAAGAAGACTATACAAATAACACGATCAGAGCAGGCAAAGAGCTAGACGAGCATGATAATTATTAGCACCGTTAGAGACTTCAAAATGAATAGAGTGATCGTAAAAAAATATTGCTAATGCGACGTTTATGATTCAACCATAAGATGTGCAACTAATGTTGGACTAGTTTTAGTTATTTATAATTTTATGTGTTTATAATTTTTTTTTTTTTTTTTACTTTTGTTTCAGATTGTATGGAAAAAATATTTAAAAATATATCGTTATTACAAAACAATTTCATTTCTTTGATTTTTGCTACCAAACATGAGAATGATTCATCTTCTAATTCCTTGTGCCAATTATCTAATGTTACCTAACCAGTGGAATACATTTAAGTTTTTCAGACCATTTTAATTCTCAACATTTTATTTCTTTGCTCCATTTCATTAATCTGAATTTCTTCCTACCAAACACCCCAAGGTTTCGTATTTATAAAAAATGAAATGTAGGCATTATGGGGTTGTTAAAAAAACGATCCAATAAATGTATTGAAAATCGAGACACTAAACACCAATCTGAAATATCAAAAATAAAACCGCTAAACACCAAGATAATTCCAAAACCGAAGTTTCAATTTGGGTTTCCATTTGAGCTGGGAAACTAGGGGTATTTAAAAATATCTGAAAAAGTATTCGAAAAAGATATCCTGTAGTGTTTTAAATATTTATTAAATATTTAATATCTAAAAAACTATCTGAAATATCTATTTTTTTTTCAAAACAACTAAAAATATTTGAATCATTTGTTTTGTTCATTTTAGATTCCAAATATAAATACCAACTAGTAGGCGTACCCTCGCGCGATGCTGCGAGGATTTTCATAAACGCCTAAAAGATAGTTTATATTAGTTAACTTTTTAGTTGTACAACGTCTAGCTATATGCGATAATTGTATCCAAAATATTTTTATCCGTAGTTATTATGTTTACTACGAAACTTAAAAGATGGGTTGCATCAATAAATGTTAATATGTTTCAAAATAAAAACTATTATGATGATGATTATAAAAATACTTTTGTTGTATAGGAAAATAAAAGCCATGACAGTAATTATTATCTTTAGAAACAATCTTGATATTAAATGTTAAAAAAAGTGAAGATAGTAAAATGTAATTTTAGTAGAACTGAAAAAAGGATAAAGCCAAAATGAACTCTTGCTCCCATCATCTCTTCTAAATTAATGTTTCAATATCTAATTTTTGTTATGAATTCTAAAAAGATGATAAAGAATTATCGTTTTTTACATGGAGAAAGAAGGTAAACGGGCAACAAACTGCATCGCTATCCGTTTTTCAATTGTGAAACTAATTCTTTTAAAAATAACATTGTGGATCTGAGAGTCATAATATTGCTATGCATAACACGTTGGACTCTTTTAAGAAGTTTCACCACCTCAAGCGCAAGAAACCCGAAAATATCAAATATGCAAGGAAACCGAAAATAGAAATGCCAAAGGAATGAACATGTACCCAACTGATATAATTAAAGTTATCATCAAATATATCATTATAACATGTAATAAAATTAAATGACAAGTTTGCATTGAAATGAATATTTTGAGAAGCATTATACGTAAGGAATTTAATTACATATTAAATGATGAAATAGTGGGCATAAAAGTCAACAAAGGGCGGCCGGCAATTTTTAACTCGTGAGAATGTAAAAGTAAAAAAATCCTTTTGGCGTAAAAGAAAGAAATCCATGTGTAAATTTTTGCTGGCAAATTCCAATTCGTTGCGTTACTATTCATCAAATGTCTAATGTAGTATATATAATATCCAAAATCCTACCCTATATATGAGGCCTAAATTTGAAGAGGGTTTGACACCATGACAATTCCAAGCATTCCTATTCGTCCATAATGCCACTTGGAATTCCCTGATTGGTCCACGTCATTTGCACTAATACAAACGAATCTGGTACGGCTTACGGTCTACATTCATATTCATATGCTCCATATACGGCAAACGAATCTGGTACAACTTACGGTCTACATTCATATGCTCCATATACGGCTTCCTACATACAAGGAAACAAATAACTATTTAAAAGATCGTACATACAAATAACTATTTAAAAGATCCTACATACAAGGAAACAAATAAATATTTAAAAGATCAATCAGCGAAGGAAACAAATAACTATATGTAACATTTATATGTAACATTTCTTCATTTACTGTTTTTTTGTACAAAATCATCATCACATCTATCGATTATTATGTCATTTAGAAGTATATAAAGTTTTTGGATATTTTTCTACATACTAAAATTTACAGCATACCCGTCCATCGGGCGAGTTTTGTAGCTAGTTTGGATATATGAAAATCAACACATCTGCCGTCCAAAGTCCAAACCGCAATATTGTTTACCCCTAGCCAAAAGGTACCCGCCGGCACCTATTTACCGTCCCATTGCCCTGCCCGATTTAGCGCAGTTTTTTTTCCTCCGACTATAATGCTCCGTCGTATCTTTTCTGTCGAAACCACCGTCAACCGCCGCCACTACCACCAACGCCGTTATCCATCGAACAGTTCTCCCCTCCGATTCTTCTCTACTAACCATTCCGATCATAACTCAAAAAATCCAACCGATTTCCCCCAAAATGCCCTTCCACCACCGCCACTTCCGGTCCTCCACCGCCTGCGCCCAAATTCTCTCTCTCGTCTATCTCGCACTTCTCCTTTTGCCTTATCCTTAACCGCAATTTCCGCTGCCGCACTGCTTGCTAGTTCCTACGTCGTTTTGTCTGATGGCAACGATGATCTCGAGCACGCGATTGACCGGTCAAAGGAATCGTTGAAGAGAGTTGTCAACACGATGAAGCATACCGGAGTCGCGGCAACGGTGCTTTGGAAGTCTCTTCGTTCAGTTTTGTCATCGGCGAATCATGAAGTGTGGTCAGGGTTTGAGGTTAGGGTTGCGGCGTTACTGGCGGATATTGTGGCGGCAAATGAAAGCCGGAGAGCTGCGATTGTTGGCGCCGGTGGCGGTGTGGTGTTGGATTGGTTGTTAGAGTCGGTGGCGTTGAGCGGTGGAGGAAATCATGGAACTCAGGCGGAGGCTGCTAGGGCTTTGGCATATTTGATTGCTGATCCTAATGTGTGTGAGGTTGTTCTTGGTAGGCCTCATGCTATTCCTAATCTTCTCAGATTCATATTCTCTGCTCAACCTCACCAATCCAAAAAGGTATTATCAATTTGTTATGATCCATGTCACAAACACGAGTTTATCCAAAATAATTTTGTGTTATTGATATAGCATTTTCATGAAAGCAGCAACCAAGACGTAATACATTCGATATATCTGATCCTTCAAAAAGTAGAAGCATGCTTGTAGCATCAATCATGGATATTGTAACTTCAAACTGTGACAACATAGACAAAATCCAACGCAAGCCCATGCTATCCGGTGCAGCCTCAATGCGGGATATCGCAGCCGCACTTCAGGTAATTGAAGAAGGCAGCATGCACCTGGATGATAACTCACACAATAATCAAGAATCAGATGACGATGATAATGATGATTCTGGGACCGGATTAACAGGAATTGGAATCAAAGTTCTTGGTGGTACAACCGTTGTAGGTCTTTCTAGAAATAACGGATCAATGGAGTTACAAGAATCTGTTAAAACTAGACCTAAAATTCTTTCATTTAACAAATTAAACGATAATTCGACAGCTGTCATCCCGGGATTATGGGATGATTTGCATTCTCAACATGTTGCTGTACCTTTTGCTGCATGGGCTTTAGCAAATTGGGCAATGGCATCAGATGTAAATAGATCACATATTCAAGAACTAGACCGTGATGGTCTTGCTGTAATGTCGGCTTTAATTGCTCCCGAAAGATCTGTAAAATGGCACGCGAGTTTAATCGCTCGGTTATTACTACAAGACAAAAATCTCCCAATAAACGATTTCGTTCCCGAATGGAGTTTTTCACTTTTAACAACGGTTTCTCAAGCAAGTTTAACAAATGACATTTCATTAACTCGGGTTGCTTTATCTGCAGTTTTGGTAGCTATAGAAAGGTGTCATTCGGCTCAAAGGGTAGTTATGGAAAAAGGTCTTGATTTAATGAGGGAAACTGCCAAAAGGACAATGGATCATGTGTTTGTACAAGAATCATTGGCAAAAGGTTTGGAATTGTTGTGTTCAGGGGATTTAAGGTTGTCTTTTGAGGAAGGTCAAAAGTGGTCTCCAATTTTACTTTTATGGTTATTTAGGGAAAATTCATCCGATGTTATTAGATCTTGTGCTATAAATATACTTTCTCGAATTTGTGAAGATTATGGACCAAATTCTGTACCGATTTCTCAAGGGTGGTTAGCTATTATGCTTTCTGATGTTTTGAAATCAAGAAAGTTGTCTCTTAAAGGGAGTGCTCAACCTAGAGACAAAGTCAAGGTTTGTAGCCTTACCTTTTATTATGCGTTATATATATCAAGTTTTTATTTTTTATTTATGGTAATTGATGAATATATATAATTGTTGCAGACACAAATCGATCAGTCAAACATAGTATCTGGCACACAAAGTGTCAACCAATTAGCTCATGCTGTAGTTAATTTAGCTGTAAATCAACCAGGAACAGATTCTATCAATGGAGATTTATCCAATTTATCAGATTTTCTCTCTCTAGAACCGTTTATTGGAACATACAAAAACCTAAAAAAAGACAGCATGCCTAAAGTAAATGCTGCAGATTCTGCACTTGCAACATTAAAGGGGATCAAATCCATGACAGAAATCTCTAGTGATGACCCGTTTTCTCAAAACAAAATAATCGATTACGGTATAATTCCATTATTACGTAGGTTTTTAATAAAAGATGATTATGAGAAATTAGCAGCAATTGAAGCATATGATGCGTCCAGAGATATGGAAGCCCGTGAACCACCTGAGGCCCGTGACCCGTCTAGTGTCCGGGTCCCACCCGCGGCTCATGTTCGTAGACACGCGGCCCGTTTGTTGACTTTGCTTTCGGTCCACCCAAAAGTCAAAAAGTTGATACGAGATGATGAACCGTTGTGTAATTGGCTTGAAGAATGTGCAAATGGAAAGATTTTAGGAAATAATGATCTTAAAACTCAGAGCTATGCTAGAGCAACATTGTTAAATATCTTTTGTAACAATGATGATGATGATGTCAGCAATGATCGACCTGATGTCACAAATAATAACAGTAAATGTGCTCGTTATACTGAGATGATATTTTTGATCAAGCCTGACATGCCTCACTGGGGGTGTTCTGGAAGAGGCAAATCAAGAGAGATGGAAGATGGAGATGATGACATCAGCCCTAATCCTTCACTTGATGTTGTATTTGTTCATGGGCTGCGTGGTGGCCCGTTTAAAACATGGCGGTTATCCGAGTGTAAATCGTCTTCTAAATCTGGGCTTGTGGAAAAGATTGATGAAGAAGCGGGAAAACAAGGAACTTTTTGGCCCGGAGAATGGCTTTCTGCTGATTTTCCTCATGCTCGTTTGTTTAGTCTTAAGTACAAGGTTTTGTGATTGTAATCATGGATTTATTTATTTATTTATTCGGTGATGTGATTATGACGATTTTTTCTTAATATTGTTTGCAGACTAATCTTACACAGTGGTCTGGATCAAGCTTGCCTCTTCAGGTTTGGGTTGTGTTTTTATCCAGTTGTTTTGTGGGTAATTTAGTTGGGATAATTATGTTGTGATATTGTAGGAAGTTAGTTCCATGCTGTTGGAAAAGCTAATTGAAGCACACATTGGAGATCGACCAGTTGTATTTGTAACTCATAGGTTTGTATTTATGCTCAATGCCTTTTTTATTAAATTAAAATAATCATGGTTTAATAAATTAAGGGTTTCATTTCGTGTATTGCAGCATGGGGGGATTGGTTGTGAAGCAAATGCTACATCAAGCAAGTGCCGAAAACAGAGGCAATCTTGTCAAAAACACTGTTGGTGTGGTATGTTGGATATAAAATTATTACTTTTTTATCAATAATTTTTTATTAATACTTTTTCTTGGTTTTAGGTGTTCTATAGTTGCCCACATTTTGGTAGCAAACTTGCAGATATGCCTTGGCGAATGGGTTATGTGTTTCGTCCTGCACCATCGGTTAGCATTTTTTACTTTATCCACTTGTAGAGATGGCCCGTTCATATCAAAACGGGTCGATTGGGTTATTATTAACTAAATAATATTTATTTTTTTTTATTTTTTTCAGATAGGAGAGTTGAGAAGTGGGTCGACAAGATTAGTCGAGCTTAATGATTTTCTTCATGATCTACATAAAAAAGGATCTCTTGGTGTCCTCAGTTTTTGCGAGGTTACCATAAGTTTTTTTACTCCTTCAAACTGCATATTGTATTCTATGTGTAATGTGTTTTATATGGTTATTTAATTAATTAATAAATAAAATGTTGTTATACAGACTAAAGTAACGCCAATAGTTGAAGGCTATGGGGGATGGGCTTTTCGTTTGGAAATTGTTCCAATTGAATCTGCATATCCTGGATATGGTGAACTTGTTGTAAGTTTCTAAATCTCATAGTAATTATTATAAATAATTGAAAACCTTCAAGGTTAGATGTATTTTATTTTTTATTTATAAAAGAAAAAAAAAGTCTTAATGTTAGTGATTTGTGATATTTGACAGGTATTGGAATCAACTGATCATGTAAATTCATGCAAACCTATTAGCCGAACAGATCCTTCTTATAGTGAAACTTTGCAATTTTTGCACAAACTTAGAGCAGCACACAATCGATGAAGCTATATTGCAAAATTATCAAATTACCCCTGTTTTGCACCGTTGGTATTTGTTTTACAGGGGATGTAAAGGGGTTTATAGTATTAATCATAATATGAGGCTGTTGTATAGCAAATAACAAATAACAGGGGGAACCAAAGTCTGAAATTAGTCATTTAGTTAGGGTTTTACGGTCTGTAATCTCATTGTAAATTGATGAAATTGTTTTCATCTCTGTATACCGGATTCTTTGATTTTGTCATAGAAATATATTTTGATGTTGGTAAATAAGTAACAGTCTCGAGCTTCAAAATCTATATGTATTTACGTTAGAAACAAATGTAAAACTGTAGTTCCAGAAAAAGAAGAAATCAGGTAAACAAATTGTGTTGGTAACATGCTGTCAATTTTTGTTGGTTAAATACTTAAATATGCAATACTTATGCTGCTATTCATGTCATTTTTCTTCACTACAATGCAAGCTGAGACCACTCGGTTAACCTTGCATCAATTTTGGAAATCGAATTTGTTTTCTTTTAATCACCTAAGTTTGATCACCACTACCACTTCAGCGACACATCTTCGTTCCGACAAATTAAGATTTTCTGTCATAATTAAGGTCAATTGTGTCTTTACAAAGCATCCTTCTATTTTCTTGTTATTTTTAAATTTCATTTTGCATGGGCAAATATTATTTAATATTCAACCATCATATGTGTTGGAAAATAATCTAGGAGAATAACTAACTTTTTCATCTTTTTGAATGCAACCTACGTGATTGCATAAAAAATATAGATTTAGTAAATCCGTTGATGTTTTAGATTACACCTTCTCTTAATTTACAAAATCCAGAGAACGTATTGAAAACCGTATCTACGAAACCCTCCACTTACTCGATTCTTATCACTATTTTAAATCCTTCAAGAATTCCCCAAATTCCGTTCAATTGGTTGTGTTTAAGTTGGTGGGATTTGATTTTGTCATTCTTCCCCTCGCCGTCTACCGACAAATCTTGATACTCACAGGTAAATTATTTAGCTTTAAATCATTGCATGTTGGTTTCATCTGATTTGGTGGATTTGATCCTAATTTGGATACGGTTATTTGCTTTTGATAAGAATTTGAATTGGCTTTGGGTTTTACTCGAAATTTGAATTTGGTTTCTGGGTTTCGATCAAAATTTGATTTTGTTTGTAGGTTTCGATTAAAGTTTTGATTTTATTTCCGGGTTTCGATCAAGAATAGGAAAAATAAATTGATAAACGAATATATTTAGCATCTTAAAGGTTATAAGTTATTCAAGGTAGCTTGCTTAAAGTTTAGAACCCAATTTAATAATTCTTAATTAGAATACAGTTTTATAAAAATGTAGAACACAATGGGTTGCTTTAATGAAGTAGGCACTTGTCATGATTCCTACGTAAGCCTTTGATTCCCCACTTTTTATAAACTTGTGAATCAAATTTAAGTTATTCTCTCTGCCTTTTATATCATTAGCCCATACATAAAGAAATGGTTTATTCGATATTGGACGAAATGACTGAACCGATTAAAAGTCTCATTAATGGCTTCTGCCATTAAAATCCCATGTGCAAAAGAACTCGACAGATGAAACAGTAATCGAGTGGGGTTGTGTTCATAAACAATAAATATGGGGTTCTTTGGAGGTATCTTTTTCGGTGTTGCATTTGGTATTGGTTTCATGGTCTGCCTTGCTCGTTACCAGATCATTCGATCCATTCGTCGCGCTGATCTGGTAAGTTTTTCCATTTCATACCTTTTTTTATATCATTCCTTGTTAGATCAAAATTCATAAATTAAATCCTCTTTTTTTGGTAATACTGAACGTGTACGTTTTAATTTTAGGCTGCAACGATAGCGGCTTTTGCAAGGATGACAGTTGCAGATTCAAGAAAGCTTCTTCCAGGAGAGTATTACCCTCCTTGGGTTATCTTTGCAAAGAGACAAAAGGCGAGTTACATTTTCTTTATTAGATATAATATTCACCCCTAATAAATTTACATACTTATTGTTGCAAAACTACAGTTAAATTGGCTTAATGACTTAATGAACAAGATATGGCCGTATGTTGATGAGGTACTTCTAAATCTTTCTTTTAATATTAATGCTATTTTAGTAACTAATTTTGAGAACAACATTTCTAAAGTGTTACAAATTATTTTTCGGTTCTGTTTGGATGCTAGCATAGGCAGCTTCAGATCTAATAAGAAGCTCTGTTGAGCCAATTCTGGAGCAATACAAACCAATCATTTTGTCGTCTCTAAAGTTTTCAAAGTTAACCCTTGGTACAGTCGCTCCACAATTTACAGGTTCGTATTTTGTTTTTTTTTTAAATTATATTTTGATACAATGTTATATTAATATCGTGCAATAAGACGAACTTGAGAAACTTATGGACCATGATTAAAAATGTTGCATGAAATTCATTAATTAATATATCATCAATTAATTATATATATGTGATATAGGAGTATCTGTGAATGAAAGTGATCCAGGGGAAATCACCTTGGAATTGGAGATGCAATGGGATGGAAACCCTAATATTGTTCTTGATATAGTCACAAGAGTTGGTGTTGCTTTACCCATACAGGTTCTATTAACATATGTTTTTAAATTATTTAAAAATATTTTTCATGATTATTCATATAATCTTTGGTTTTTGCAACAGGTGAAAAATATTGCATTCACCGGCCTTTTCAGACTGATTTTCAAACCGTTAGTTAATGAGTTCCCTTGTTTTGGGGCAGTTCTATTTTCTTTGAGAGAAAAGGTATCGCTCAAATATGATATAAATCTGTTGAAATATAAATTATTTTCATCATAATTGTTTTAATTTCATGTTTTTTGATGCACAGAAACAACTGGATTTCACACTTAAAGTTATTGGTGGAGATTTATCAGCACTTCCTGGAGTATCTGATGCTATAGAGGTTCTCAAAACAATAAATACCCTGAATTGTTTTCTTAATAAATATGATATTACTATCATAATAATAGCTATTGTAATCAAATATAGTATCTTATTTATTTATGAAAGTTACAAGACAGAAAAAGTTTCAGCTGGTTGACCCAACCCGACCCGACCCAATCCAACCCATTTTTCATCCATTACCCGAGCTTGGACTGGCTTAGAATGTTAAAAATATCTATTTATTGGCAATTTCAAGCTAAAATTACCAATATACCATGTACTAAATACTGATGATATTGATTTTAGTCCATTAATAGTTTATAACTTTCAAAGGGTAAATTAGACAACTTTATTAAACTAGGCCTGATCCAAAAATATTATTTTCCCTATAGGATACAATCAAAGATGCAATAGAAGATTCAGTCACATGGCCGGTTCGAATAGTTATACCCATTTTAGCAGGGGATTATAGGTACATTACAAGTTTAAAATTGTTATCATTTCGCCACTTTATTTTGTAATCTAATATCTAATAATTATTTCTCGTCTCTATATTTTTCATCTTAAAATGTCTGTTATACGTTCTGTTGTAGTGACTTGGAGCTAAAGCCAGCTGGAATACTAGATGTAAAGCTGATAGAAGCAAAAGAATTAAGAAATAAAGACCTTATTGGAAAATCAGATCCTTATGCCACTTTATTTGTACGCCCAATTCGTGACAGAATAAAAAGAAGCAACACAATTGTAACAACACACAGCCAAATCTTTTTTTTTTTTTGTACCTTGATATAATATAAGATTAAATAATATGATATGGATATAACTTTTGATTGTTTGGACAGAACAACCATTTAAACCCGATTTGGAATGAACATTTTGAGTTCACAGTTGAAGATCCTGATACTCAAAGTTTCACAGTAAGAGTGTTTGATGATGAAGGAGTTCAAGCTGCTCAATTAATTGGTTGTGGTCAAGTGCCCATAAAGGATCTTGAGCCTGGAAAAGTCAAAGATATTTGGATTAAATTGGTCAAAGATTTGGAAGTTCAAAGAGATAACAAGAAAAGAGGCCAGGTATTTTGTTAATTTTCATCGCCGCATTTTAATTCAAGAGTAAAAACTAAAAATGGATTTGTTTGTATATATAAAGGGTGAAATGGGTAAAATAAATTAAAAAGGAAAAGGGCCAGATGGATCAAATGGGCCAAAATTCGCCCAAAATGTATTAAGATGCTTTCAATTTCTTGACTCATAATTTTAAATTATTGTTTCATTAATATATTTCTCAATTATAACAGGTAAATTAATTGTATGAGTTAAATAAAAAAATGGGCACATTTTGACCCGAGCCCATATTCATGCGTCACCCAATCAGCCCGTTTTGCTACGTATATTTATATGTGAAAGTTTACATAGTGATAATTTATTTCTTATGAGGGTAACGTGCATGTAAGGTTTTCTCAAATATAATAATCTCTTATAATACATTGTCAAGATTTTAAATTGTATGGTTTTTGTCGCATATAATTATTTGGGTAATATATTAGCAAAATTTTGTAGTTTTTGTGACATGTGATTTTGGTGGTTTTTAGGTGCATTTGGAGCTCTTGTATTGTCCTTTTGGCACGGAGATAGGATTCTTACATCCATTTAATACTGATTTTAGATTAACTGATTTAGAAAAGGCCCTTAAATCTGGGATTAGTGAAACAGATGTTGATCCTTCAAAACATGCTTCACAAAAGAAAAGAGAAGTAATAAGAAGAGGAGTTCTTTCTGTAACAGTAATGTCAGCTCAAGATTTACCTGCTGTTGATCTTATGGGAAAAAGTGATCCCTATGTTGTACTTTTAATGAAGAAAACAGAACAGAAATTGAAGACCAGAGTAAGTTTCTAATTGTTTTTAAACAAATAAAGTTAAATAAAAGTATTAGCTCCAAAAAGAAACATGTCAAATGGATCAAACCGGACATAAATCACCCAAAATGTAATTTGAAGGCATAAAACTTCCTAAACCAATCCGTTTTGACCTGAACTCGTTTTAACCCGTTACCCACCAATTTTGTGTAAATTGTATAGATGATAATTTTTAATATATATGTTTCTTTGTTATGACTATTTATCCTTTTTCAGGTAATAAATAACACCTTGAATCCCGTGTGGAATCAAACATTTGACTTTGTTGTTGAAGATGGATTACGAGATTTGCTAATGTGTGAAGTGTGGGATCATGATACTTTTGGAAAGGTAAACCTCGGTATTATATCTCAATTCACACTTCATTTCACATTCACTGATGTAATACTTTGATAAGTGATACATTTTCCATTTTTTACGGTTTTAAAATAAGTGATATATACACTTTGATAATATATTTTATTTGGTAAAAAGTAGTAGGACCCACACTCACTAACTATCTCCTTTAATGTAATAAGTTCGTTCATCTGATTTTGATTTTGTAACAGGATAAGATGGGTAAATGCATCATGACACTTTCGAGGGTGATATTAGAAGGCGAATTCACAGAGACATTTGACTTGGATGGATGTAAAGCGGGAAAGTTGACTTTGCATCTCAAATGGACTCCGCAAACAATAATTCGTGATCCGTGAAATATCAATTAAACCACATTTGTACTAATTTGCAGCATGGTCAACGCCGCGAAAACCTTAAGAAGAGGATTCACATTGTCAAGTCATCGGGCTCCCTTTCTTTTAAACAACATCTATCTATTTTATACCTTGATTGAATTTTTTCTTGATTATTTTATTCGTTTTGTTTTTTATTTTCCTTTCTTTGTACGAAATTCGTTGAGGTGATTGTAAATGACATGTAGATGACAATTTTTTGGCCATACAAAAAGAGAAGGCATAACTGTAAATGACAAATTTCTGTTTAGCAAGAAAGTGTGCGTCCTTGTGGCAATTTAGATCATACTAGAGTGTATTGTTGTTTAGGAAATTGTTTGCTTATAGTGCAGTTATAACTGTTATGGTTATATTGTGGACGGATCCAACACTAGGGTTTCATCTTAAAAACAATTGGTTGTAAGAGGAGAAGTCCAGAATCCTTATATACACATTACTGGTTCATTTCTTGTCCAATGTGGGACATCTCAACAAAAAGTATTAGACAATTTGCAAATCCAAAACCACCAACAAGAAACTGGAATGGAAAAACAAAAGGCTAAGGACATTAATACTTCTAGTACTCGGGTATTAACCCTCTCCTTGTGCGATATGAATTGTGGAGTATTGCTGCAATCCTACGCACAGTATTCAATTCAATGTACTTCATATTATAATGAAACCATTTTCTGTAAATACGAATAAAAGAAGTAATTTGAATAAAAAAAGAAAGTAAATACCTTTTCAAAGCGATCTTGTTGGTAACGTGATGGTTAGGTTCATACATGCCCGTGACTAGATTTAACCAAGTCACGGGTTTTTTCAACAACTCCTTACCCGCTTCTTCGAGATTCTGCAAGTTATCTAGTGTAGCCCAGTCGAGGCAAGCTAGGATACTATTTAAATTGTCATCCTGAGATACGACAAAATGTTACTCACGTCGTGTATATATAATATGAAATATGTTTTTTTTTTTTTTTTTTGCATTTATTGAATAAATTAAGTTTGTCAAAACATATGAAAAAAAAAACAAACCTCGGAAGGACTTGCTTGGAGATGATGTAAAATTTTACTATTTTCTTTGAATTAATAGTAGAGAAAAAGATTTAACTTTAAAGTTTACCGAGTGGAGTAGTAATCCACGTTTCTCTCACTCGGATTCGAAAAGTGTGAATTGATAACTAATTCCATTTAACTAGCTTAGAGTTTTAACATACCATTTGGTTTGGTTCGGTTGGATTCAACTCAATCTGGTTAGTTATTTCAATTTTGATAGAAACAACTAAATTTGGTACGGGTGCATTTGATCACAATTTTTTTTGTAGTAGCATAATCTCAAATGTGTATTGCATAATCTAGTGTTGGAAAATACCTGAATTCGTAGATAAAATTTTTCACGATGGTGTTGAAGGAAGTCTAAGCTATTATAGTCATCCATATAACACCGAGCGTAATTATACATGCTCGGCAACCGCTTGAGCCATCTGAACAGCATGAACCAACCAAGCGAGTCTTTAGCATAGTACTTTTCATGACATTTTGATGAACCTGTACCCAACGACAAAACCAAAAACTGGCGATGTTTCATTGTCTCTACTGGAATCCCTCTTTTTACTTCGTTCATTGCAGATGAAGTCTACACCAAAAAGTATATATATATTAGCCTAACATAAACTATATAGACTATTATATTAGTAAATAATACGTACCGGATTGTTAGCAACAACTCCACCATCGACAAGATTGAATTTCATAAGTGGATTTCCTAACGAATCATTAACTTGGAACTCATGTGAAGGAAGATAAACTGGGGCTGCTGATGTTGCAATGCATATATCAGATAACTTGGCATCAAGGCTCTTGTTGTTCTGTAACTGATCAATAAACGCGCAAAAATATTAATTATTGTGATAGTTATCACGCATTGAGAATATATATATAGGTAGATCGGTTACCCGATAGCTTGAGAAGATTAGAGGCTGTTGGTTTGTAATGTCATAAGTTGGAATGAAGACATTTGTTGATGTTTCATGAAGCCGTTTTTCTTCTAATTTTTCTTCAATAATTTCTCGTAAGTATTTACCATCATGCTTTGGCCCCTTTAGCCCAGCTCGCAACCATCTCGGCAGGTTCCTACATATATATTGAGCCAAAAAAGACTTGAGACAAAATAAAACAAGTAACAATTTAAAAAAGTTGCACCTAAATTAAGTAACAAGCGACACATGCATATGATCATAATATATATGTACCAGCCAGGTGGGAAGATTCCAGGACAATGTTCAAAATAAAAATCTTTAACATCTTTAGCCTCATAAATTGGGCGACCTTCTTTGTCCGGAGTTGTTAACATAGCCGTTATTAGACCACCGGTACTTGTACCCGCAATTACATCAAAATAGTCTGCAAGTCTCACATCCTTGCCACCTAATTTCTGTTCAATTTAAACAAGTCTTTCATAACAATTATCTTGTGGTAGTTAATTAAGCACACAAAAGGCCTTGTTATTTACAATATTCTTAAACCGACCTGTAGCTCGGTTTCCAAAAATTCAAGGATCACGCTTGGAATAATTCCTCGTACTCCACCTCCATCAATGCTCAAAACCGTGATTAAATTATCACTTACGTTTGGTTCCAAAGGTGGTTGTGGTTCTTCCATAAACTACATGGTCGATCGATAAAATATTTTAAATTACTAGATTTTTTATGTAAATATATTTAGAACTACGTACAAACATACATTCTTGATCGGGTAAGATGCATCCATTGCAATTCCACATTGACCCGTTTTCTCTTTTACAATATTACGTTCCATTCTTATATAGCCTTGTTCCCCCCATTCTGCACCCCAAGAGTTTCTCACTATCCAGTAATCCATACCAGCTTCGGTCCCGTAGCCAACAACAACTACAGCATGGTTCAAATCCGTTCCATATTTACCATCGAAGATACCCTGAATAACATACAATAATCATGTAATTAATTAGTTCGAAATCTCAAATTAGTGATATAATTAATGTGCAAAGTGATAAATGTTTTTTTACCGAAGAGTAGAGCTGGAAATCCCTACTGCTGGCGTCAATAGAAACAACAATAGGCTGGCTTGCAACAGCCTTCTGCAATGACATTTCATCATTAGCAGGAACATCTTCATAACCATCGATCGAAACAGCTTTTGTCTTTTTCTACAAAACAAATAGAGAACACATATATCATGTTAACATAATATTAGTACAAACACTAAATATTAGGAAATTTATATATGCATGCTACATGAAATTACCCTGGTACTATTGCATATTCCATCTTTTCCGGTATAAGGATACTCCTTATCAGTGTCGATACCCCCATTTCTTATGATGAAATCAAAAGCATAATCTCGGTCACCACCTTTGCACCCTTGGTTATAATCTCTCTCACAATCCACCAGTTGTTGTTCTGATAATGTGATTAGGTCGCCGGTCACGATCTTGTTAATGCCTTCTATTGATCCAATTGTAGAGAATGCCCAACAACTCCCTTTAATTGATAATTTAATATAGTTAATATCATTAGATCGGTGAATAATGCGAAGTTGATCACAATACGCTTACATTTAAAAATCATTCTAGCTGGTGGGTGCTTGGAAAAACTTACTCCCTCCGTCCCACAAAAAACTTCCCATTTGGTTTTTGCACAAGTTTTTAGGTGGTAATTAGTGGTGGGGTCATTGATAATACTTTTGATTAAAATATAAGGTTGGGTTGGAGAGAGAAAGATAGTTAGTGGATATTATTGGTGGGATCTTTAGTAATAATAGTTTTTTATTGTGTGGGGCCCATCAAATATGGGAAATGGGAAGTTTTTTGTGGGACAAAAATTTAGAGTCAAATGGGAAGTTTTTTGTGGAACGGAGGGAGTATTTAAAAAGATGTGTGTATAAAAGTTTATAAGCTTATCTAAAGTTAATAAGTTTTTTTTGTTAAATAAAGTATTTGGAAGTTTTATATTTGTAAAATAATTAATAAAGGACATTCTTCATAAGTTATAAGTTATACGTGTTTTAGTTGTGAAATAAGAGGGTAATAATGTAGCTAGCTCCTAAATAAGTTTATAACTCACCTCAAAAAGAGTTTACTTAAACGCATGTAAATAAACTTTTAAGCACAGACTTATAAGATATCCCAAACACTTACAATATCTTATTAAACTTATAGCATATATAAACCTCATTTTTTTTTAACAAAGCCTAATTTACCCCCAATACGTCCACAACATGACTTGAACCAATGATCATTAGGACATGAGCAACACCCTACCCTTTACACCAATACAGTGATAAACACCTCCCAAACACCCTTTAGTCTTAAAAGTTTTCGGTATTACTCCATCCGTCCCATAAAAAAGTATTCATTTCTCTTGGGCGCAAGTTTTAAGAAAGATAATAATTTTGATTAAAATATAATATTAGTTTGGAGAGAGAAAGCTAGTTAGTGGATACTTCCTCCGATTCAAAATAAGTGCTACACTTTCTTTATATGGATGATTCAAAATAAGTGCTACACTTTCCTTATTTGGTAAATTTTGTATATAAAATTATCATTTTATCCTTACTTAACTTTATCTCTATTACAATATTTTGCATCAAAAAACGTGAAAGTAAAAGTGTTGCACTTATTTTGAATCGGATGAAGTATTTAGTAGTGGGTCATTAGTAATTATATTATTTTATTAAGTGGACCCCATTAATTTAAGAAATGAGAAATTTTTTGTGAAATAAAAATTTAGAAATCAATGAGTGATTTTTTGCAGGACAAAGAGAATAATTAATTTTTTTTCCTAGATTCCTATTCGAAATAATTTTTAGAAATAAATCCTTGAGTGTGAACAGTCTTATGTAAACCTTAATATATAGCGAAAATTTGTTACACGCGCTCTATATATACACACACACGATAAACTTACAAATAAATTATTCAGGTCTTTGAATTGGTCCAAATAACCGAAAGATTCGACAAACGAGAAGAATATTAAATTGAGTAAAATAATGTACTGACCGCAATTTCCTTGATCTTTGATGGCAGCGACAGCACCTTTGATCCTCCAATCGACGAAATCTGGCAGGACGTCTCCTGATTTAAAAAAGTAGCGATCACTCTTCACCTTCGGCTTTGAATTGATCTTTGCGCCAGCTGTGTATCTCGATTGGTACTCGGCGATAGATAGATCTGCTAGATTGTTCAGGCCGAGCTTGAAGGAATGGTCTTCGTCGGAGTTGTGAGCTTCTATGTATTCATGGTTACTTTTGAAGATCTGAAACCTAACCTCCTTCTCTCCACTCACATTATAGGATTTACCATGTTTGACCAGCCACGCCTTAAATAGTTCCCATGCATGATCAGTGTGGTTGCCATCATCGTACGAAGAATCTGATGACACGGCCACGAAGACGGCACAGAGAACGAGAATCACCTGGATTCCGATCATCTTGGAGGAGAACATTGATGGGGGGCGTTGACTAAGAGTTGTTTGGTCTTTGATTGGTGAAAGTCTAAAGAAGCGCGCAGGTGATTAATAAGCAGGAGATTGGTGTGTCTGTCATTTTCATTTCCCTTGCAAAATTAGTTTCAATTTTTATATGCAGGCGTTGATTTAGACTTTAGAGTAGTTTGTTTCTAGTACTGTTTTTTATTCTAGTGTTACACGTAAAGCCCGATATATAATAAATTAATGGTTTTATTAAAAATTTATAATTGTTTATGATGAATAATAAATATAACTGTTAATTAAAAATAAGTTCAGTAGATAATGTAGACATTTATATAAGTATGAATTAGGGTTTTGATTATGATAGCATTAAGGACTGTACGTTAATAAGAATTGATAGTAGGACGTTTATAAAGTTAATAATTATTTAGATTATATACCATTGACTCACTTTTAACTCCATATGTCAAATTCGTTTCGTTCTTTTTAACAACATTCAAATCCCTCCTTCAATCAAAATCAAATATAATCATCCTTACCTAATCTTATCAATTCTTAATCAAATATGATCATCCTTACCTAATCTTATCAATTCTTATAGTAGGATTGTCATTATTAAAATCCTATTAAGTAATATATAAACAATTGCGCATAAATTGGTGTATACTACTCCCCGCATTCTTAAAAAAGTTTTTATTAATCTCTAAATTTTGGTCCTACAAAAAGTACACACTTATCAAATTTAAGGGGTCGAACTAATAAAATAATATTATTATAAAGGGCCCTACGATTAACTCTGTTAAAAATATTTTCTCTTTTCAATCTAACTTTATATTTTAATCAGCAGTAAAAACTCCATCACTAACTAACTCCTAAAAATTTATGTCTTAGAAAAATAATAAGATATTTGGGACGGAGGGAGTATATTAGCACTAAACTACTGCTTCAACAACCAAAGCAACACAAAATCCCTTCTAGAAATGCTATTGATTTTGCGAAAATGGCAAGATATGGTCATACTTACCTGAATTTTGAATCATAGAAACATTTTTGTAAATCGTGTTACCAAACTTATCTTTGGTGTCACTTATCCACGAAGATAAAGGCGGACTGTCACAAAATATTAATCAGGTAAAACTTTCTAAGGATATTAGTATTGTCCTTGCATGAATCTTTTGCCAGAGTAAGATTTGAGCCTTGCACGCCCAAAAATTGTGTTAAGAATTTATCTATGTTCCAATTCGTAAGTAACAAATTCCAATAAAGAAAACAGAGCATGCGAAATTGACGAATCAAAAAAATTCGTAATCCAAAAGATAGGCGGTCATTTGACGAATTGGATTGATAACATAGCATATCTCGACAATGTATCACGTGTAGGAAAAGGTTGACTGCTGAAATTCTTGGACTAAAATTCAAGACGGTATTTGGGCTATAAGTACTAAATTTCATAAAAAGTTGGGATTATATATCCATATCGAAATGGGCCCATAAAATCTGCACAGTTGCGTAAGTTGCATGAAGTTAGAGGGGCAAATATCGAGTTACAACAAAGATTAGGGACCTAAATTAAAACTTTGTTAACTTTATATGTATCTGCAAATCATATCGTGTTACCAAAGAAATTAAATCATCTCTGATCGGAGAAGAGCAAACGCCGGTGAAGTAACTGTCAGGGATGGAGCGACTACAAAGAATGTTCGCGGGCGCCGGTGGAGCTTTAAGTCACCCGCCACCAGACTCTCCGACTCTCGATACATCGGAACAAGTTTACATCTCTTCCCTTGCGCTCCTAAAGATGCTTAAACACGGTAAATCTTCATTCCGAGGGTTTGCTTCTTAATTTGATTGAGGATATGGTTTTTTATTTTACAAACGAGTGAATTTTGGTAGCTTTGACGTAATTAGGGTTTATTGATGTTTTTGCGTAGGGAGAGCTGGAGTTCCTATGGAAGTCATGGGTTTGATGCTTGGGGAGTTCGTGGATGAGTATACTGTTCGTGTTGTAGATGTATTTGCTATGCCTCAGAGTGGTACTGGTGTTAGTGTTGAAGCTGTTGATCCTGTTTTCCAGACCAATATGCTTGATATGCTTAAACAAACCGGAAGGTTAGTGTTTTCTTTGTTCCTTTTTCTGATTATCTGTTTTACTGGTATGCATTTGATATTCGATTTGTGAAATTAGTGGCTGGAAGTTGGAAACTGTATCTTAAGCTTTGTGAAATCTGAGTATTTAGGTGTCTGCAAATGTCAAGTTGTCTATTGAACTGGAGTCAGTACATGAATCAGTCAAGATGAATACTTGTTGTTTAAGGACTAAGGAGTTAATTAATCTGGCTTTTACATAGAATTTACATGATGAATGATATGATGGAAGAGGGTAAATGGGTAACGAAACAGGATTATGAGTAATTTAAGGTGTAACGTGAATTATCTATTTTAAATATAAAGGTATATAACCATGAATTGCAAAATTGAAATGTTGGTTGGGACTTGGGACATCAGGATTTTGAAATATATTGAAAATTATCGGTTATATGTATCTAGGCCATCGATGTAAAGTTTTTGATATGATGATCATCTTAAAGTGTCTGCTAGTTTTGTGAATAACATTCTTTCTTGTTCAGTCTCTATTTATAAATGTTTCTATATATTCTGCAAACTTAACTGTTTCTTCTATTTGTTACCAGACCTGAAATGGTGGTTGGATGGTACCATTCACATCCTGGATTTGGTTGTTGGTTATCTGGAGTTGACATTAATACGCAACAGGTTCTTGATTATATGCTTTAATTTATTACTTCACTGCAGCATTTTCTTAACTGTTTATATTAATCTAATTTTCATACTTCTGAATATATTCAGAGTTTTGAAGCTTTGAATCAACGAGCAGTTGCAGTTGTGGTGGACCCCATTCAGAGTGTTAAAGGGAAAGTGGTTATTGATGCTTTTCGCCTAATTAACCCTCAAACAATGATGCTTGGTCAAGAACCACGCCAAACAACTTCAAATCTTGGTCATCTTAATAAACCATCAATTCAAGTCAGTGTTTTATAATCTTGGGTTGAAATTTGGTACAATGTTACAAATGTGGTATTGTTTTTGCAGGCACTAATTCATGGTTTAAACAGGCATTATTACTCAATAGCTATTAATTATAGAAAAAATGAACTTGAGGAAAAGATGTTATTAAACCTTCACAAGAAAAAATGGACTGATGGATTGACACTTGAACGATTTGATACCCATTCAAAAACCAATGAGCAGACTGTCCATGTAAGAATCTTAATTTTCTCCTTTTTGAATTTTATAAATAGTTAAATACTTGATGCCTTGCATACAATTACAAAAGCTATATTATATTATTATTATTAATTATGATAAATAGGAAATGTTGGGGCTAGCTATTAAGTATAACAAAGCGGTTCAAGAAGAGGACGAATTATCTCCCGAGAAATTAGCAATTGCAAACGTTGGAAGGCAGGATGCTAAGAAGCATCTAGAAGAACATGTCTCCAACTTAATGTCATCCAACATCGTTCAGACATTGGGTACCATGCTTGATACGGTTGTCTTCTAATTTTCAAACCTATATTTTTCATGTATTGTGTACTTTTCCACCCAGTGATTCTAGAAACCTACAACTCTTTACTATGCTGTTCATTTTTAATTATTTATACGGTCTAAAGTCATCTTGGTATATGGCAAAATGAGTGACATCTCAGTGAGATCGTTTAGTATATTCCGCATCTGAGAATTGAGAGCATGCTTATGAGAAACATTTTAGGATTTTAGAAAATACAACTTATTTTAAGAAAATATTGAGTTCTCATAAACCATCTTAAAAACTCTTGTATGCAATTTTAAGAAACGTTTTTAGTGGTTTTACTTGAGGACATCCGAAGCTCTAAGTGGGTAATATTTGTTAACGCATAATTGAACCTAACTTTTGGCATGTTATCATTCATATTATAACCTAATTTTGCAACAATACTTAAAATAGAATTGTTTGTTTAAACAGTTTAATTTAAGAGCAATTTGCAAAGTTGATTAGTATATGAGAATAAACGATATGAAAAAACAAGCCTTAAGACATGAAGAATCAAAAGAAAACGCTCGTATGCACTTTTGATGGACATGACTTTCTAACAGTTTAATTCAAACGATGCGTGTACAGGTTAAAAGTACTGTATATGGTTCATTTGGATGGACATGACTTTCTATTGGTCAATGTGACATCGTCTTGTACTGTAGTTTTTTTTTTTTTTTAAATTAATTTTAGCTCAACTAACATCGAACTTGCTAAGTAGCAAAGTTACTCGCTACAAAAGACGAAGAAAAATTTAGTCATTAATTATCCATATATATGTAGTCAATGAGTTCTCGGTACCATTAATGCGACACCAACAACCACCCTATAAAATATGGAGATTTAGAAGGTTTTTATATTAAAGGTTAAAACTTTAAACAAACATTATAAAATAATGACTCTAGTCTGTAGAGTAGTTTTTGTGGTGTACAAATCCAACTCCTTTTTTTTCTGATCATGGTTGTGTATGGTTTGTAAATTGCTACGTAATTCCTGGCCCATACAGCAACTTCCAAACAATTAAACTGCACCGTAGAGAATGGGGAAAGAAAAATCAAGTCTTTGGGGATGTCTATTTCTGCTGACTAAGTCTAACGTAAAACATAAGGTTCGAAGTTTAAGTCAACAAAAGCAAGCAGAAAATTCTATATTAATTATCACCATTAATATAAGTTATATTCATAATACACCAGAGCATTTGTCTACCATGGCAGACAGAAGCATATTCCCCTTGATCACCATCCTCATTATATTTTGCTTTTTCTTCAATAATATTCCAGTTTGTTACTCCGAAACAGATACCTTGCACCAAGGTGAACAATTCAAGGACTGGGATTATTTGATATCATCCAACAGGGTCTTCACTTTGAAGTTCTTTGGCTTTGGCACTACCATCAGCCCTTATTTAGGGATATTCTACAACAACAACAACTACTACTACAACAATAACAACAGAATCAGATACGGTCATTCAGACGACTCCAGCAGCACTACAGCAGTTTGGGTAGCAAACCGAAACAACCCGATCCCAGATATATACGGCAACCTCAACATAGATGCCCATGGGAAACTCAGCATTTTATCTAATGATGTCACTGTTTTTGATCTATTTATTAATCCTAGTCCAGTTATAACACGCAACGCAAGTGCTAGACTTTTGGATAACGGGAATTTGGTGCTGCAAGAACTGCATCCAGACGGTTCTGTGAAGCAAGTTTTATGGCAGAGTTTTGATTACCCAACAGACACTCTTTTACCCGGTATGAAACTCGGGATTAATCTCGAGACTGGACACAGATGGTCACTCACTTCTTGGCGGGACTATTTATTTCCAGCCGACGGGTCGTTTACATTATCTGGAGACCCAAATGGCACGGGTCAAATGGTCATCCTGTGGCGAGGAAGTATAATCCACTGGATGAGCGGACCGTGGCAGAATGGTGAATTCCAAAACACTCGTTTACAATCTTCTGGTTCCGATGTGCGGCTGTATTATGTGTCTAATGAGTCTGAGCAATCCTTCACATATTTAACAAAATCCTATGATTCATTTCCGGCTCTCAAGATGAATCAAGACGGTGAGTTGAAGGGTACAACTCTGGCGTTAGACGTCGAATGCAAATCAATCAATGACCCTCCTGGTTGTGCAGAAGATTTGTTTGAAAACTTAAAATGCAGGAAAGATTATTATTTTCTTGCAACAAAGAGCTACGATGGTTACTATGTTTACACGGATGAGTATGTATATGATGAAAGAAGTAACTTGACTTTATATGATTGCTGTAGAATATGCTGGACCAATTGTTCTTGTGTGGCTTTTACTTATGAAAACGCGGCCTGCAAGACTTATGGTCAAAGGATATACAATCCAGAAGAAGCTCGACATTCCCCGCAAACAGGATATTATATCATCGAATATCGTGGAGGTTAGTAAGAAATTTTTATTTTCATAAATAGTAGTACTTTTAGATAAATTAGCGTTTGTATGGTGGTTTTTTTCGGCCTTACAAAAGTAAGTGTCACGTGTCACTACGTCAGTGTACCGATTGTGTCACCCACTAATATACCATTTCTCATCCTTAATATACATAATATATTTTTGTCCGATTGATTAATTTTTATATTTCTATTGTCTTTTGTTATAAGGGACAGGCAAAAATATATCATGTCCAATACAACCAGTTTGTTGCTTTATGTCGGTAAACACCAAATAATAATTATTTTTATAAATCGGTAACCTTTTCATCAACAAATTGTAAGTTTGTGGGGTTCCATCTTAAAACCAATTGGTTGTAAGAGGAGTAGCTCAGGACTCTTATAAGCATATTACAGGTTCATAAGGATCCACAGGCTCTAGAGCTGCACACAAACCGGTTATTGACCAAACCGGTTTCGGGTTTGACCAAAACCGGTTTTGGTCAACGCCGGTCAAAACCGGTTTTGACCAAACCGGTTTCGGTTACTAACCAGTTTCGTGACTCGAAAACTCTAACCGGTGTAATGGGGTATTATAACCGGTTCGGTTCGGTTTCAAACCGGTTAACCGGCCAAAACCGGTGTGTTGACCAAATTCGCGGTCGGTTTTAGTCAAAACCGGTTTCAAAAACCGGTTACTAACCGGTTTCTACCTTCAAAACCCCAAACCGGTTCCAAACCGATCGGGTATTCCAAAACCGAACCGGTTTTGGTCAAAACCGGGTTTGACCGGTTCGGTTTCGGTTTCCGGTTTCGGTTATTTTGTGCACGGCTAACAGGCTCCAATTAACCCATAAATATCCACGTGTTAGGCGCAAAAAAAAGGACGCCACACGCTGAGTAGTGTCCCACATTGGACAAATAAATAAATTCTAATGTGCTTATAATTAAGAGTCCTGGGTACCAATTGGTTGTATGAGAATAGCCCATGACCCTTATAAGCACATTACAAGTTTATTATTTGCCCAATGTAGGACATTACTTAACACAAATTACTCTTTATGTTTTTTAGTAACTTTATAAGATAGGAATTAAGCTAGTAATGTTCTAATTCTGATGCATCTTTTAAAGGTTTTTGTGATCCTATTTAAGAGGCTATGTCTCTACAGTTTGCTTGCACCTGAATAAGAAAAGCATTCTATGTTTTGCTCTGTTTCACCTCTGTTCTTTATTT
Organism: Calendula officinalis; assembly: GCA_963853835.1. Lineage (NCBI taxonomy): Eukaryota > Viridiplantae > Streptophyta > Magnoliopsida > Asterales > Asteraceae > Calendula > Calendula officinalis. Next base: position 96,526,516 of record OY970821.1, read on the forward strand.
CATTTTACTAGTTTCTCCAACACAAACATAATCGGGCCAGACCGCAAAACAAACAAGAAAAGTTTGATACTAGGTTCTCGATTTTATTAGTATAGAAACACTGTATATTGGCATTTTCTGCAAATGAGCTCAATAACAGCAATAGAGTGCCTCATTTGCTCAATATAAAAAAAGTTCATTTTCTCATATGCAGAGATGAAGATGGAGGAGAGAAAGAAAAATAAGAAAAATACGAAGAAGAAGAAGAAGATCTTGATTGGGTTGGTCATCATGATTGTACCTTTAGCTGTACTCATACTCATATATGCAGGCTATTTTGTATACAAGAAGAAGAAGCTTTATATTAGAGGTATCAATTTCATCTTTTTACATAAACCAAGAATTTGAACCAAGGATAAAATCCTTTTTGGGCTACGTACATAACCAGCTTTAATTTTTTGTATGAATCAGAGAAAGCTAAGAAAATAAAAAAGCAGTCGCTGCATCATATGAGACGGTTGTACCATTATGTACGAGCAGATAAGAACATAAATACGGAGGTGCATTACTTCACCTTTCAAAGCATATCATCTGCCACAAACAATTTCTCAACCATGAATAAGCTAGGAGCCGGTGGTTTTGGAGAAGTTTATAAGGTAAAATTAAGTTAATTTCAAAGGCATGCATATATGCACTAATAATGAATTAATATTTTAAATAAAATCTGAGATTTCACAGGGAAAACTGGTTGATGGGCAAGAGGTTGCAGTGAAACGACTTTCAAAAAGCTCTGGACAAGGAGTCAAGGAATTCAAGAATGAAATGGAACTCATTGTCAAGCTTCAACACACTAATCTTGTCAGGCTTCTCGGCTGTTGCGTTGAAAAGCAAGAAAAAATCCTTGTATATGAGTACATGCCTAATAATAGCTTGGACTTCTTTCTATTTGGTAATTAATCTCTACTAATTAATTTGGCTCTTTCCTTAATTAGTTGCTACTCATTAATTAATTAACATGCACGCAGATCCTAGCAAGAAAGGCTTATTGGATTGGAATAGTCGGTTTGTGATCATTGATGGCATAGCTCAGGGAATTCTGTATCTTCATAGGTTTTCAAGGCTGAGGGTGATCCATAGAGATCTGAAAGCTAGTAACATTTTGCTAGATGACTACCTGAAGCCAAAAATATCGGATTTTGGCATGGCTAAGTTATTTGGGATCAACGAATCTGAAGCAAATACAAGTAGAGTTGTTGGAACACGGTGAGTCCATATATATATATATATATATATATATATATATATATATATATATATATATATATATATATATATATATATATATATATATATATATATATAATGTGTCTGACAAACTCGGATACACTAGCTAACTATTCATTTGATATGCAGCGGTTATATGCCACCAGAGTATCTGATTGATGGCACCGTTTCAACCAAGATAGATGTCTTTGGTTTTGGTGTTTTGTTGCTTGAGATTGTAAGCAGCAAGATGAATCACGGGAGCTATGATATGGAACATCCGCTCAACCTTCTAGGACTCGTATGTTAACCCTATATCTAATACTACTTATTATCGTAATTTAATACATATATATTAAGGTCTTAATCGTATGTAAATGCTTAAAAACTGATTTAATTAGGCATGGGAAATGTGGAACGAAGGCAGAGGTTTGGAGCTGATGGATCCAACACTTGAAGATTCATGCTCTCCCAAAGAAGTGATGACATGCATTCATGTGGGTCTGTTATGTGTTCAAGATCATGCCATGGACAGACCAAACATGTCAGAAGTTGTTTCCATGCTCACAAATGAAAATATGCATCTACCCGAGCCTAAACGACCCGCATTCTTCATTCAGCGGCATGAGACACAGACAGAAGCACGAAAAGTTGTTGATAATTTGGAAAATGGATCAGTAAATGGCCAATCAATCTCAATTGTAGTTGCAAGATAGAAGGCAGAAAAAAGCTTGTGTAGTATCTTGATGAACGTATCATATATTGGTTTTAAAGGGCAGCTCGAAACTTGATTTTATGACCTCCCTGAGATTTATATTTATTACTGAAATGGATCGTAGATCGTATATCTATTTTTCTCAAACTCTGTTTTGCCAAGGGCTTTATACTAGAAATTTAATACTTTTAACTTGTTGAGAGGTCCAATGCAATTCGCGCTACCTACTCCTTTTTTTATTTAAGATATATTTTTTATTAATCTTGTGAAATTTATATGTAACAATCATACATCGCAACTGCAGAAATCGTAAATATTGCAGAAAATAAACTTGATAGAAATCTACCTCTTTTTTGGCATTGTTGCAATACAATTTGAAACATGTTTATATACTGCATTTTTTACAAGGAACCTGCACCTAACCAGGGAAGTTACATTTTACCCCTACAACATCTTTATATGTCCATAAAACACCCTCTCATTTACTCTTTATTTATTGCAAATAGTTGGTGCAACACCTGAACCCCTTTTATATCATTTATTTATAACCAAAATCCATCAAACTTGTTTTCTTATTAAACTCGGACCAAAAAACCTCACTAAAACCCCAAGATACTGATACGAACCCATCCCATACTAGGCTCGCACCATGCTTATAAGTCCAAGTGTAGAACTCACTCCCAAAAGCTAGCTTGAAGGAGGAGGGGACACCTAAGCTTATAAGCTACCATTTAGTTCTTTATTTGGTCAATGTGGGATCATAACAATACCCCACGCTTTGAAGAACCAACGTCCTCGTTGGTCACGGCTATGTTGGTCACGGTCGGCACCCTCCTTTCGGGTCCGAGCCACCACTCCACAGGCCACCACTCCGAGCTCGTTGGTCACGGCTATGTTGGTCACGGCTCTGATACCAATTTGATACGAACCGGTAATTAAAGACACTAATCGAATGCTTTATTGATAATCCTGAAATTGGAGAACCAGGTTTCTCCCTAATAACAATGAAAGACAAAACAATAATCGACTCAATTTCTCAATGACTAAAACGAAAGACCTGATCTATGTTTATATAGACCCGGCTCCTAACCCTAACCTAATCCAAACAGGAAACGAATTCAAAAATAAAGGGATAAGCATTCGATATTTAAATATTATCTATTTGATAATGATACTTATCTAATTTTAATTAATTAGAATCGTACCATTACCCCGCCCCCGAAAAACACCTTGTCCTCAAGGTGTGGCTTCAAGTGATTCCCGGATCCCATGTTTTGACTTGTAATACCATGTTTTGTAGACCAAAGTAATACCACAAAACAGGCACAACAAATTGTTGACCCAAGCGAGTTGAAAACGAAGCAAAAGAATACCCAGCTTTCCGAACGGGTATGGGGAAACCGTGCGAGCCGAATCGAAATTCAGGACCACTCGTGTAAGCAACGGAGGAAGAAATCTTCGGCTGATGTTGTGGTTGTACGGTTGACAGTGGTCGTGGGTGCGTCAAAGTGGCGTATTGGGATGGTGGAAGTGGTTGAGTATGGTGGGGTGGCGGTATGGTGGCTGCTGCCGTGACAGCCAATGGCGGCAGTATTTTGGCAGAGGCAGTCACAACCGGTGGCGGCGAGTACTGCGGAGGTTGTTGCTGTTTCAGCTGGAGACTGAGGAGAATCGTCATCATCTCTTCCTGTTTCCGATTCATCTCCTCGAACCTCTGCTGCGATTCTGCTTGCATGGCTTCCATGCGTTGCTGAGTTTCGATTTGCATTGCCTCCATACGTTTCTGCATGGTCGCCAACCCTAGCTCAATTTGACCGAACTGCGCCGCTGTCTCGGTTTTGTGTTCCGATAACTCATTGTCGACATCAGCCACTTTCTTCGTCATCCCGGAATCGAATGAACAGTAACCCGGTGAACAGTGCGCGATTAACAGTACCCGATGAACAGTACCGTCGATGAACAGTGAACGTGAACAGTAACCTTTTTTTTTTTTTTTTTTAAATAATTGGCCCAGAATTGAACAGCTCTGATACCAATTGATACGAACCCATCCCATACTAGGCTCGCACCATGCTCATAAGTCCAAGTGTAGAACTCACGTTCTACACTTGGACTTATGAGCATGGTGCGAGCCTAGTATGGGATGAGTTCGTATCAAGATACCAAAAACCCAAATCAGCGTGTAGTTTTTCCAAGCTTTTGAGCTGTGAGAGTAATAAGAGACTGAATTTTAGCAACAGCATTAGACTTATTTGGCGGGCATTTGGTTAGCGCCACGTTAAATGACCGAAACGCCCCTTCAAGGTTACCCGCACTCAAACACGCAAGCCCGGTTTTATAAGCTTCATCCGCACTACGGGCATCATATAAAGAAGAAGAAGAATTAATGTTTCCATCATCAATGATTTTTTTGTTCTTGGAAATTGGATTTGGAGAATTTAGGAGCTTTGTTGCCTTGATGTACTCTAGAGATGAAATAGCCGAATTGATCTCGGCCATTAAAGCATCGGGCTTTGAGGGTATGATCTTGATGTTATCATAGACGCACCAAAAGGGGATTCTGTCCCTAGAAAGCATCTTTAATGTTCAATGTCACTTTTGCTAGATGTTTTTGTTGGTCATACAAGCAAAAAATGTAAATGTTAGTTATTTTTGTAGTTTGAAGTTTGGTAAATAGACAAGTACCATTTAATTATAAAGAGCAAAGAAACCACAAAAATGAAATGATAATGGTAATAGATCAAATGAGTAAACTTAAAAAATTTGGATAATATGAGAACGGATCGAATGAATTGAAAGTGTAAACGGGTCAAAAATCGTCTAAATTGTATTCAAAATGCATTAAACCTCTCAATACAGTTCTACAAAGAAAATGAATTAGTTTTTTTTTTAATATTTAACATGTTCATTATTTCTAAAATTCAATAGAAATAAAAGTATTTACAGATCAATCCAACTCGACTCTGCAATAAAAAAATTAACTGTTCAACAAATGCACAACATCACACAGATATAGGAACAAGCAACTGAGATTAAATTATGTAACGTGGAAATATTGAACTCTTGAAACAATTTACAGATATACGCCAAACAATGAAAATTCCCAAAATCACAATTTCAAGAAGCACATGAACCCTAATTGTTAAATTAATATTATCTCCTTCTTCCAAATTAGAGCTCAAGAACTATGCATGAGATATAATACCATATTAGGAAAATCAAATATCAATATCGGCAAATTAAGTTACTGTTAACTGTATTAATTATGCGTTCGGGTAAAACTAAAAGAACTTGCAAAATCAGGAAATTAAAGCCAATTTAAGCTAACAAAACTGCAATAATGTGGTATCGCTTGGAGCTTGAGATTTTGAGATGTCAGAGAAATTGTACAAACCAAGGCGGTGGCGGTGGCGGTGGCCGGCGGACGGAGAAACGGTGACATGAAACGTGAAGGATCTTGCTTTCAAGTTCTGCAGCAATTTGTTTGCCCCAAATATTATTTGCCGCAATTTGTTTAACCGAATTTCAACTTTACTCTTTTATTTGCTGCAATTTGTTTGCCACAAGTACTGTTTGCGTAAACTAATATACTACTATTAATTCTCCATAGCATCTTGACATTAAAAGGTGAATTTTGACAAAGATGCTTTTATGCGCATCATACACTTTATTTTAGAGTGAATTACGTATAAGATGCATATGGTTTCATTTATTTCAGCTACAGTCTCTAAACTTCACTAAGTACTGAGAATTTTTGGTATTGTCACTTTGTTGCACCCGTAGTCCCTGAAGCAAACGGACGTTAATTAAAGCCGTTAAATCCCCCATGTGCACATCACATCATGGGTAGTATGGTAAACGAACCAAACGTTCAACGAATCGTTCGCGAACCGTTCGGCGGGAGTTCGTTTATGTTCATTCGTTTAGCTAAACAAACGAACACAAATAGATTTTGTATTCGTTTAGTTAAACAAACGAACACGAACAAAGGCCAGTTCGTTTGTTTATGTTAGTGAACATACGTTCGTTTTCGTTTGTTTACGTTCGTTTGTTAGTGTTCGTTTGAGTTTGTTTATGTTCGTTTGTGTTTGTTTCGTGTTTGTTTATGTTTGTTTGTGTTCGTTTGTGTTTGTTTCGTGTATGTTTGTGTTCGTTTATGTTTGTTACCCTAGTTCACGAACCGTTCGTGAACACTAAATTTTCTTAACAAACATAAACGAACACAAACGAACATAAAAAAACACATGTTGTTACCCTAATTTATCTTTGTTACCCTAGTTCACGAACCGTTCGTTCATTTACATGCCTACATGTGTGTAACAAAGTGTATACACCAGGGACTTCCGGTGTAATAAATGTAGTTCAGGGACTAAAGATGTAATAAGTAGTATACCACAGGGACCTTTCATGTAATTTACTCGGGTTTAAATATGAGGAAGGGGTGGACAATTACCATACTACCCATCATGTGATGTGCACATGGGGGATTTAACGACTTTACTTAACGTCCGTTTGCTTCAGGGACTATGGGTGCAACAAAGTGGCAACACCAGGGACTCCTAGTGTACTTAATGAAGTTTAGGGACTGTGGCTGCAATAAGTGGTAAACCACAGGGACCTTAGATGTAATTCGCTCCTTTATTTTAATTATTAACCGCTTGAAATTGAAATTTTTTAAATATTATTTGATTGGTAATTATCAAGGTTCTAACAAACACGTTATGACGGCGTCAATGCATGAGGCATGACTTATCTGTTACGAAACAGTCTATGATGGCAGTTTAACGCGATAAGGAGACGTAAGCACGTCTTATCGCGAGTTTTTTTTAAATGTCATATAAAATTTGATTTTTTTAAATGTTTTTCTTTTAAAAAAAATGACGGGATGTGATTATCAATTTAGATTTAATATTTTCTTGTAAACTTCACATAAGATAATCATATAAATCGATATATCTATAACTTTTTTGAACTTGATATACATATATATATAATTTATAGTGGTTTGTTCAAGGTAGTCCAAGAATTTTATCAAGTCCCAAGAGACAATTAATAGCCCTTGGATAAAAAAAATCAAAGGTCAAGATCAAGATTCAAACTACCACCACCACTACAAACACATGTGATTCAATACATCAATACCCCACCCACCTCCGGCGGACGGCAGCCGGATCTGGCGGCCGGCGGTGGTCGGTGGTGGTGACCGGCGGTGGCCGGTGGTGGTCGTGACTTGAAACACATGTGTTTCACCTTTTGAAACACATGTGCTTCGTAGTTCGTATGCTTCCCGGTGTTTTAGAAACTCATGTTTTTAGTGAAACACATGTGTTTCGTGACTTGAAATACATGTGTTTCACCTTTTGAAACACATGTGCTTCGTAGTTCGTATGCTCACCTGTGTTTTAGAAAATCATGTTTTTAGTGAAACACATGTGTTTCGTGACTTGAAACACATGTGCTTCGAAGTAATATGCTCGTTTGTATTTTGGAACACTTGTGTTTTAGTGAATCACATATGTTTCAGTACATCAATACCACCACCACCTCCATTACCACCAGCACCTTCACTATCAGCCACCACCACCGCTGGTTGCCGCTACCGGCCACTGGCGGCGGCCGGAGGTGGCGGCCAGCGGTGGTCGGTGGTGGTGACCGGCGGTGGTTGTCGTGACTTAAAACACCTGTGATTTGATCTTGATTATTTTGATCTAATGGCTAAGATTTGTTCCTTGAGACTTTAAAATTTTGGTGGAACTCTTTGAAGACAACTCATAATTTATATTAGAAAATGTTGTCGCTTTAAGTCACGCTTTAAAAAACGTCATGGTTCGTCACGACTCGTCATGCTCAAAACTGGACGGTGCCGCCGTGTCTTGCATTTTTAGAACCTTGGTATTTATTAACCTAAAAGCATCTTTTGTATTCATCGGCTAACTCCCATTTTGAAGGATGTCTAACGATTTTGCATGTGTTCTTGTCTAGTTATTTTCTAAATTCCTCTATGGTTTAAAATACAAGGGTTTGAATCTGATTAATTATTTACAAATTCATAATGTCCCTTTTCCTAACCACATGTATTGGAATCAAAACGAATGCAAATGAGATGAATGAATCAATCGTTCTTTCTAAAAAGAGAATAATTAGCCTGTCATGAATCCATCGTGACTAGAGCACGCAATGTGGGCTCGTGGTGACCCCCACCGCGGCCTCGTCATTAACATGGTCCACACCGCCATCCTCGTGGTGATCTCGTGATAAGGGGAGTCGTGGTGCAGACCACAAGCCAGAGTATGCGAGGAAAAACTTTTTTTTCCTTTTTAGTTAAATAATGGGGTAATGGTGGGTATGGTCTACAACACGATATTTATATGATTAGGAAGGATGTTGAATGAAAATTTGATTTGATATTGATGTGGCACTCCATAAGACGCCTGTCAACGGGGGACTTCGATCCCTTCTTCTTCAACCGACGAGTTTGTTGCCATTGGCACGGGACTTCAGTTTGTTGCCGTTGTTTTGTTCCATCCTCAAGACAAAGAGTTGACAAGGTGAAAATGTAGGGCCTAAAGCAATTTAATAAGGTATTTGGTATTTTGTGTGTCTATATTTTATACTGGTAGGACTCAAAAAACTGAAAAGAAATTGTATTGTTGGCATGTGTATGTCATTTTAACGTCGCTTGTAATCTGAACTGACGTGACACTGATTTAATAAAAATTGAATTATCAATTGGTATCACTGTTGGGAGCGGTCTAATAGTGGGCTTTACCACAGTGCTATTAGTGTTAATTTGAAAGGAAAAATTATTAGACCGTTCTTTTGGAGGATATCTACACTTCCAAATTTAAAATGAACAAAAAGAAAAATAAACTTAAAAAAATAAACTCAACCAAAATCAAATTGCATATATGACTAATATTACATCCAAAAACATAGAAGATAGTTTCACAAGTTAACCTTACACAAATTTCTCAACCAAATCAAACCTAGAAAGAAACTTCTTATGATTACAATCCAACATTTCACTCAAACTACAAGAAATGTTCTTCTTTTTCAAAAGTTTTTCCCGCCTTTCAAGTCGTTTCTTCAAACCGTGCTGAAAAAATTCCGGATAACCCGCAGCCTCATCAATTCCCCGATTCATTACCTCTACCAAAAATCTAATCCTCGGTTCTAACGAATTGTTAACACTTTTAATCAAAATCGGTGGATAACGAGCCACTAAACTTGCTATTTGTTGGGAATCAAACCCACGCGTTTTAAGGTATTCAAGATTAGGTTTAAGAATCTTGTCAACATCTCTACACAAAACTTCCGGGAAATTGACCGCCACCGTTTGAAGATCGGGTTTCGTTATACCTAAAGAAAGTAAAAACTCAGTTGTGGGTCGTAACCGTTTTTCAACATTGTAACCCATGATTGACGGGTTTTTAACCAAGATTTTACCGACTAGCCCTTCTTTGGTCAACCCGATACTAACAAGAAAGTCAACCACCCCAGAAAGCTTTGTATCAATACTGTAACTAATGATTCTAGGGTTATGTAGAAGCATTTTACCGAGTTGAGTTCCCGATACACCGAGTGATTCGAAAAACCCGAAAAGTGGGCAAAGTTTTTCTTCAACACTGTGAGTTAAAATATGTGGAAATTTGGTTATTGCAGAAGCTACTTCATTCGGTTTTGTTGCTAGGGTTTCTAGACATTGAATCATGGGAACGAGTCTTTCGTTCAAATCGAGTGTCATGATTCTTGGACATTTTGTGACAATTGAAGGAAGTATTCTTTCATGGATGCCAATTTTCTTTAAGTAATCCCAGTTTTCGGATAAGTTTTCCTTTTGGACATTTTCGAGACGTTTGCATTTTCTGAAGATTTCGTTAATGTTTTTGTCGTCAAAACCTTTGTGCTTGAAGAACCATAAAATGTTGTTGTTGGTGGTGTTACTGATGTCCATATGGCCTGGAAAATATGGAAAATTAACATGTGTTTATACCTAAGTTAATATTACAAGAAAAAGACAGCAGGAAAGTTTAATCAAGTTTCTGCTTTTTTAGTTAACTGCTTAACAATGTTAATTGTTAATCTAATTTAACTGAGATATCTTAGATATGATATATCATCAAATGCCCAACTGGGATGTCATACAGCCTTATTTTAGGTAGTAATTACACCAGTTTTTATAATATTTCACCGGAAATCAAATATGAGATATTATTGATTGTAATTACTCTAAAGTTAACTTAACTGATTAAATAAATCTGGCTTCTGATGAACTTTCGAAGCTTGTCGTTGCATTTCAAGGAACGAAATTGCTAATTCCGAAATGGCTTAAAATTTATTCTACTTCCAGTACAATATTCTAATTACTAATTGAATTCGGTAAAACTGACATGAACAATTGAGTCGAGAAACGGGAAATAAACGGACGAAAAGCACTTACCGGATATGAGAGAACCCGCCGGAGATAAATGTCCTTATCCCCTCCTCTTCCGCTGCGTTTTTACTCTTTGGCTGTGTCTGTCCCACCTGACCGAAAACGAAATAAAAAGAATGGACTTTGGGTCGGGTTAAAGAAAGCCCATGTTTGTGGCCCAGTTTTGATTTAGGTGGTAAATTGGTGATCTTGCCAAACTTGCCTATCTAAAGAACAACGCATAGATATTTATTTTTCGAATTTTTATACTTACTCCGTGATACACTTTCTATTTTAAGGTGTTTCAGAATAGTGATACACTTTAAAACTTTCTTTATTTAGTAAAAAGTAGTGGGGCACATACCCACTAACTATCTCATTTAATAAAGTGAAATGACTCATTTACCCTTACTTTTACTTTTAAACATCATTAAACTCACTTTAATCATAATATGTGGGACACATCACTCACTAACTATCCAATTTAATCTAATTTAACTTTTATTACAATTTTTTGCCTCAAAAAATGTGAAAGCTAATTTGTATCACTTATTTTGAAACGGATGAAGTATTAGCATATTTAATAATGTCAACCAATTTGTAACCTTTTTAGTAAATAGTTTGGGTTGAGATATTTTTAAACAGGTTAACCCATTTATGATCGAACTTGTTTAATAAATAGATTGGGTTGAGAATATCAACTTGTTTAGCTATACATGTTGAGTTGAGATTTTCAACCTGTGAACTCAAACGGGTCAACTTGTTTATAACACAATCCAACTTATTGCCACCCCTACTCGAGCAGGAACTAAAATACATTTTAGCCTTGTTGATGTAGAAAATACCCCTTATTTAAAGTTATGGAAGGGACATTGGCATCAAAATTATTCATACTACATCTTTTAACTACTTTTTAAACTCGTTTGGTTCTTGTTGGCCTGTTTGCCACTGTCAAAACTAATCAGATCAGTTTGACCAGCTAGACAATGAATAATTCGGCTTATCTGGTTGCGTAAAAGGGAAAACCGAGTTTATATTTTTAGTTGATATTTTACACCCCGAAACCAACCCACAGGGGCGTCTCCGGTATTTCGAATGCCCTGTGCGAAAATGTAAAAATGGGCCCCCTGAATACAAGTTTTTTATAAAAATTTGGACTTTCTAAATTTTTTTCTATTAAATTATTAAGTTGGCTTAAATTTTAATATTATATATATAAGACATGCATAAAAATTGGGTCCCTATAAAATATGGACCATGTGCGGCTGCACCTCCTCAAAGACATCCCTGCCAACCCAATTGCATCAACATCCCTGAAATCATGTAGGTACTATCAATTCAAACCTATGTAGATCATTACATTCTGTTAGTTGTTCATGTGTCATTACCTATAATATTTTCTCATGGGTATATGTTATTATTTATCAACTATTCATAAATAGTGTTTTTTCCATAAAATGTAATGTTATAAATATGTTAGTTTATATATATAATGTTTATCTCTGCAAACTTGTTAACAAAACGCTAAGAGATGATCCTCTGGTAACAAATAGCAATCAACAAAAACAACCACACCACCATTGCAAGTAAAATATAACTTGCAATCAAACACCACATTCCTACACATTTCATCCAAATTCACAAATATAAATATTCTGTACTCACTTCATTGTAAATAAGTTTAACAAAGCAATAATACATTATCACCATTTCGGATTTTTCGGTGCAATAATGGTCAAATACACTTGACTCAACTGATAAAATTTACTTATAAATGAGTTGATACGAATTATGTTTTATCCAGAATAAGCCAAATGGGCAAAATCAAAGAATCCTCTTTTATACTGCAACAAGAGATGGATCAAAAACTATGTTAATGTACTTGACCTCCTAAATTAATCTTTAATCACTCATATTTAACTTGTACAAATTTCAATAATTTTAGGCAAAAAGCATTTCAGATCACCCCGATCCGTACAAAAGTTTTGACTGATTACTCACCCCACCCATCTTACCACCTCTATCCATAACTTTATGGGCAAAAATCCTTATTAATTACTAAACAGATTTTCAAAGAACAAGAACCACAGGGCAACACAACCGACGCCACATCAGCACTATCAACCGCTTGTAACAACATTTTGTCACCTTCCATCAATAACCTAAATCCCATTTCTCCCAACTCCAAAGAATCAATTTCAAAATAATCACCACAACGACACTGATAAAAAAGCTCCACCACATCACCACCATCTTCCACCACCATATCCTCCACCTCAATTTCATCTGCAATTGCATCTTCTTGTCTTGAAACCCTAAGTTCCATATCATACATTGCACGTGATTTCATGTCTCCTAGGATTTCCCAAGCCTTTTGGATTTCTAGAAACCTAGGATTTGTTGTTTGTGATGTGTTTTGTAATTTATCAGGATGTGAAGTGAGTAGAGCGGATTTGTAGTTTGAACGGATCTCTTCACGGGTTGCATCTTCTTTTATGTTTAGAATGTTATAATGAGTTTGGTGGATTGTGTTGTTGGCTAATTGCATGATCAAGATTCTTGAAGGTTTTAATCCTGCAAATAGTTGATGGAAATTAAATTGCGATATTTTAAATTTAAATACTAATTACTAAAACAATATATAAGAATGTGTTGTTTGGTCATTTTATGTATTAGTTTCACAAATGATAAATTAAAATTCAAGGATCATAGCAGTACATTGTACTTAATTGTATACTCATTGTTCAAATTTATACCTTATTAAATTTCATCAATTGTGTTATGTTAATCTCATGACCTAGGTTCAGATTCGTATGGTTGCAATCTATTATTAACATCAAGATGCCAAATTTAAGGATCATAGCAGTACCTACTACCTAGTAATTATATCAAAGTACACTATTTCTCTATAGTTTCTCATCGTTCTAAGCAATCTGTAATTTCGAATCTAATAACCTAGGTCTTCAAGTTTTACGTTTCAATTAACCCTTAAAAAGGACAAAATTAAACAAAAATTTGATTATCAGATGTGAAATTAGAGGATTACCTGTGAGAAGGGAATCAAACTGTCGTCGGACGGAGATGGGAGCAAAATTTCCGTCTGGTAAGGAGTTGAGGCCTGAGCAGAGTTTGGCTGCTATCATCAAACTTGATTGCTGTGAGGTTATAGGGTTCATTAATAGAACCCCCCATACTTCAAAACATTGTCATGTAAGCCCCCTACAGTATCGAAAATAATCAAATAACAGAAAAATATACATAGGGATGTAAACAAGCTGAGTTGACCTTTTTTTTCTCTGATAACCCGGTAAAATATATTAACCTCAAGCTAAAGTTTGTAAACAAAGTAAATATGTTTATGACATGATATAAACACAACAACTAACTCTAGCTACTACATCAAATAAATAAAACAAAACAAGCAACTAGAGTTTATACAATCATGACATTAGACCAAACTGATCAAAAGTAACAACATATTTAAAAATTGCTAAAACTCGAATTGATTGCTCCACAAGTCTTTATGGTGCATGCAGCATGCTTGAGTTTCGCCCAATTAGATACTCAATTAACGCATTAAGCAAGTTAGTTATGGTTTATAATTTTAACTGAGTTCGGATAAATGAAAAAAATATCGACTCTAGTTAACTGAGTTGCATATATAGTTATATACTTGCACCAGCATCTTACGTTGGGTTAAAAATAACTCAACTTAATAAACTTGAAGTTGAATATAAACAAAATGAAATGAGTCAAATACATGTTGCCCACACAACCCGCTCATCTTGTGACCTCTGTTACAGACGATCGTACCAGATAAAAAACACCACTACCATATTAAAATATAAACTTTAGCAAATTTGTTACGAGTATGAAAGTCATAAAACATAGATTAGTACCAAGTAATAATCCCAAACACATCATAATCCCCCATTGCTAACCTATAAAATTTCAAATTATAGTCGAAGAGCAAAGCCATTTCGCAGTGCCCCAACTAAAATTAGTTCCAAATAAACAAGCTTACAATTACCAAAACTGCATTGCATAAGAATACAGGTTTAGATATAGATATAGATACAAATGCAAGCTTTTGAGATGTATGTATGTATGTATAGGTTCCAATATGTGAAATGTTGTTAACTTTGCATTTTGCATTCAAGAAGTAATAACACCGGATACCCAAGGGACAACCAAAGGTGCATTTGGGTGATTTCTTCTGTAATTTTCTGAATATTTATCCTTGAAATTTACTTTTGGTTCTGCTGCCTGCATGCAACAATCAATTCATTCATTATAAAAAGCTTATAATTTTAACATATTTATGTTAATTCGCATTATATTTTGGGTCAACATGATCAGACCAAAAATGACCCGTTTTGACCCGCTCATTACAACAAATAATTAAAAAACTTACATATTTGAGCCAGCATTCTTCAAGTTTATGTTGATATATATCTGGTGAATGGCATCCTCCTTCAGCAGGACAATAAACCCAAATATTACATTTCATTTCATCACTTCTTGCATTTTTAGCTTGATTTATACACGCTTGACAACATTCATATGCACTTTCTTGTTTATGGGTCAGACCCCATTTCACCGCATGACCACCGTAATCTGTGTGGAGCTCAGCATTACATTCGGGAGGTAACCGCCTGCCAGCTAGGATTGTATCATCTACAAATATCATTTAATGTCATCAGATATTCTCTTCAAAAAAATATCCAACTTTACACAATATTATATTATCATTATGTGTAGCAAACTTTGAATTTTTTTCATTTAATGTAACCAACCTACTAATGTGTCGATTGAGTTGGCAGATGACGTGGCAACTTACATGGTTGCCACATCAGCAAATTTACCATGTAGATTGGGATACAATTTTATGCACTTTACGCAAACATATTTTCTATAAAATGAAAGAATTACCAAAATCATCTTCGCCTTCGGGTTTGTCGTTATGTTCATTGTTGATTATGTTAATGGGTATCCAAAGGCCGATTTCTTGAGAGAGTTCAGCCCACTTGAACTCCAAGGCTCTTGTAAGCATTCCTACAAATAATTAGTTAATTACAATAGGAGTTGATATATATAAAATTTGAAGTTAAAAAGGATTAGGATTAGGTTAAAATGATAACCTGCTTCATGTGGTTGGGTGGTTGAATTTGAAGTAATTCTTTTAGCTTCCTCTAATTTTTGCATTCGCCAGCTTTCAACAGCTTCTGTGCATTAATTAATAACAAATTCAGATCACAAATACATACAACTGTAAAGTTAGTTAGTTAGTTAGTTAGTTACCATGTTGTAAAGTTGTGTTGGCACCAATACTCAATCCTCTCAGTAGCTCTATGATCTCATTCCTCAGCTTCTCTTTCACTGCGTCTGGCAAATTAACCAAATCCTCTTTTCTATCAACTTTTTCTTTCATCTTTTTAACCTAAAACCAATCAAATTACAGCATGTCAATTGGTAAAATATTACCAAAAAGGGGATAAATATTACCGTTTCGATGAGCTTTCTAGGTTCAGATTGTTTTCGTATTCGCATTGATTCTTCCATGCTTTTTATTTGATCAGGAGAGTAGGTTACAGCTGCACAAAACATCACATATAGGTTTCATCTACACTGTCCTGTTTACAGCAAATTAAATACCAAAGCCCCAAATAGTAAAATCCCTCATCAATTTGAAAAGCCAATAAAAAAAAACTAGGTTTTCAATTTTCATCAACAACTAAAAATTATAAATAATTAACAAAATGCACAATAAAACATACATTATTTTACACCTAGGGTTCATCAACACATAGATTCAGAATACAGCCCAAAAAATTACCAAACCATTATAATTAGGATAACTACATTAAAGCTGATTCAAAAAATGAAGCAATTACCGTTGTGTGATTCCTGATATGAGTAGGAATACATGGAAGTGTATAAATTCTGAAAAACGTAAAGGGCAACAACAATATTGATGGAGCATATGATAACAGTAGTTCGCTTATAAGAACAACATTTAGCCACTGTTCTTCCATTTCTGCTATTATTTGAATAGCTCTGATCTAATTCTGGTCTTGCCATCTTCCAATTTCTTCATTCCATCACCGTTTGTTGCCTGTAATCCTGTAAACTTCGTTATTGCGTATATATTTAAATCGATTTGTGTGAGCGTATTTTGTGATTGTGTAGGCCTACGCTGTTTGTATGTGGCGGATCAATCAACGAAATGAAATCGAATCAAAACAAATCGGTTTCTAAATTAGGGGACTGACTGGTGAATGGTTTTTGTCGGGGTCGATTTGGTCTTGAATTTTGTGTAAAATCAATTTATTCAAAAAAGAAATAGGTGAAATAATTTGTTTTATAACTTCTTTTAGTAAGTTTAGGGTGTGTTTGGATAAGTTTTTTAACTTTAAAAGTCCTTTTAGGTAAAAGGACTTATTAACTTTTTAGTTTTATTAAGGAAAATTTGTTTAGTTTAGCTTATTAACTTATTGGTATTGAAAAGTTGATAAGTTGTTTTTTAAAATGTGTTTGGATTAGCTTTTTGGTGTAAAATGACTAAAAAGGGAAGTGGGGAAGTGAAGAGGAGGTAGGTTTTGATAGGTCATTAAGGGCACTTGTGTAATTTGTGGTTTATCCAAAACTATTTTTTATGTTTCAATTCTAGTCATTTTTTATGGTTTATCCAAAAAAACTTATATTTTTTTTTTTCCAAAAAATGGTAACTAGGGGAAGAGCTTCGTCAATGACATCACCCCTCTCCTAATAACCAGAAATTATATATAAACCTTTAATACGACGTACATAACATCAAACACACCTAACACAAACAAACCATCACAAAACAACCCTAACACAAAGCTGCCAAAAAAAAAAAAAAAACAACAACTTTATAGACCATCCTGCAATTTTACGTTCCAGACTTCCTCCACCTTCAGCACCTTTTTCACTTTTAAGCTCATAAGCCAAAATCTGATACTATCCAGAATAATATTGGTCAACACCTCAACCGGTCTACTCTTTCCATTGAACAATCTCTCGTTTCTTTATCTCCAAATAAAATACACCACAGTTGCTAACATAACTCGTCTCACAAGACTGTTAATGCTTTTATAGCACACCAAAGCAGCTAATTGAGCCACAATATCATTCAACTCATCATTTATATTTCCTGCCTTAATCATACTTTTCATATTATGCCAAACACTGTTTGAATACTTGCAATTAAAGAACAAGTGAGTGTGAGAATCATTGCACTGCTTACATAAGGGACATATGAAATTATTACTCGTACTCCACTTCATCATTCTATCTTGGGTTTGTAACCTTCCTAGAATTGCAAGCCAAAGAATAAATGCATGTCTAGGTATCCCATGAGTAAACCACACAACCTTGTGCCAGTAAACAGAAGGGGCATTATTGTTTAACATTTCCCAAACATTTTTCACACTGAAATCCTTCAGACTTCCATCCATTGTTTTCCACTTTACCATATCATGGCAATTTTGGCGCAGAATAGGGATTTTCGCACAACTCAGAATAGGGTAATTTTGATACCATTCTGCAGGCCATTTCCACCTTCCATCAATAATCATATCATCAATCTTCATCTCATCACTAAACCTAGCCTCATAAATTTATCGTTTTGAGACTATATTACTTAAAGGACCTATATCGTCCCAATAATCATGCCATATGGATGTATTCTTGCCATTCCCAATTATAGTATAGACAAAATTTCGAATTTTACTTCTTATATCAACAACAGACTTCCACATCCAGCTATCTCTTTTTCTAGGTTTCACATCCCAGATATTCCTTCCCTTCAACTTAACAATGTTAACCCATTCAACCCATAAGGACTTTTTATTAGCAGCTATGTTCCATATATGCTTACAAAACAGAGCTTTGTTCCATAGACTCAAGTTTTTTATTCCAAGCCCCCCTTGATCTTTAGGCTTACAAACATTCTTCCAACTCACCTTAGCTTTCCCTCCACTATCACCATAATTCCAGAGGAAGTTCTTAAAAATTTTGTTTATTTCTCTCACAACAGTCTTAGGCAAAATAAACACTGAAGCCCAATAGACATGCATAGAGCTAAGAACAGAAGCAATAAGTTGTAATTTACCTGCATAAGAAAGGAATTTATTTTTCCAATCACTAATCTTATTTTTGATTTTCTCAACAAGTTGTTTGCAATCCTTTACTCCCAACTTTCTATCCACAAGAGGGACTCCCAAATAACGAACAGGTAACTTCCCAGCTTGAAATGGTAATTCACTTAAAATATGATTTTTTACCTCCTCTTCAACATTACTACAAAAGAAAGTGCTTTTCCCAATATTAGGAATTAAACCCGAACAATAACTGAATTCCATCAATGCTTCCTTTATAATTCTCACAGACCTTATGTCCCCATTACTTAGCACTAATAGATCATCTGCAAAGCATAGATGGGTTAATTTCATCTCTTTACATCCCTTATGAAACTTAAACTCAGGATTAGACTGAATTTTCTTCTTCATTATCAAGGTGAACATCTCCATAACCAGGGTAAAAAGATATGGAGAGATAGGGTCTCCTTGTCTGAGACCCCTCCCACTTTTAAAGTGACCCTTCTTTTCACCATTAATACATATAGAGAATGTAGTTGTAGTAACACATTCCATAACCCAATTAACCATCTTTGGATGGAAACCGAACTGAGTTAACAGAACTCTCAGGAAAGACCAGTTAACAGTATCATAGGCTTTTGCAACATCAATTTTGAAAGCACACCGTTTTGCCCCATTTTTACTGTTATAGCCCTTAAGTAATTCATGAGTCACAAGCAGATTATCCTGAATCAATCTGCCAGGAATAAAAGCACTTTGATTTGTATTAACCAGCTTGTGTAACCCCTCTTTTATTCTATTAGTAAGAATTTTGCTTATGCACTTATACACTACATTACAGCAGGAAATGGGCCTAAAGTCAGACACTTTTAAAGGATGCGGAATCTTAGGAATTAGGTTAATTGTAGTGGCATTAATCTCCCCTAACATTTTACCATTTCTGAAAAATTCCTTGATAGCTAAGCATACATCCTTCCCTACTACACCCCAAGTTTTTTTTAAAAATGTAGATGTATACCCATCTGACCCTGGGGCTTTGTTATCACCAATCTTAAACATAGCTGCTTTAATTTCATCATCATTCACCTCAGAAGCCATCTTCTGAGCTTCTGCAGCAGTTAAAGTATTTTGGAACAAGTTCTCCATGTTTTCTATATTGCTCACAGTGGTAGTAGTTCCCAAGAAAATTTTAAAGTGATTAATGAACTGCTCAACAATCTGATCCCCTTCAAACTGATTACCATGTTCATCACAAACTTTTACTACTCTGTTATGTTGTTTTCTGGATTTTATACATTGATGAAAGTATTTTGTATTTCTATCACCAACCTCCATCCAATTGATTTTAGCATTTTGCATCAATAAATTTTCCTCATCCATAACAGCCACATTATAATCTTCCAGAATTTTAACAGCCTCACTCTTGAATTTGTTATCATGAGGATTCTCTTCCATCAGAGATTGAGCTACCTGTAACTCATTCCTCAATTTCTCAACGTGATTTGACAAATTCCCATTTTTCCACATTAGCTTACTTAAGTGTTTCCTCATCTCCTTAAGCCTTTTAGCCAAAATAAATTGTCTCCTACCATGGACATCAGTATACCAATTGCTCTGAACACTTTGAACAAACTCACTCTTTAAAGCAATGAAATTAGCAAATCTGAAGTCTTTATGGGCCTTCTTTAAAGTTCCAGGTATTACTAGAACCACTGGGTTGTGGTCTGACGTCATAAAAGGGAGAAATTGCACATGGGCCTGACTGAAAAGTTGAATAAACTCACTATTAGCCATTCCTCTATCAATCTTCTTCATTACACTGGTAATTGGAGACTTGGGAGATTTAATCCATGTGTAAAAAAGCCCAGAACTAGCTGTAACGACCCGAAATTTGTAAATAAATAAATTGTACAAAAATATGATAAATAAGGATAAATCGTTTAAAGAACGTAGGAATTGGTTTCGTGTCGTTTGGAGACCGTATGAGAAAGTTATGGGCGAAACCGGGTCGAGACAACAACCGAAAAATGCAGCCCTGCTGCATTGGAAAGTTAGCGGCGCTAACTATAGTCCCCGATCGGGAACTATCTCCAGCGAGTTTGGCTTTTGGTCGCGAAGTAGTTCACGATGACTTAGCGATCGCGAATTATGAAAAACGCGAACTTAGCGACGCGAACTATTGTTCACGCCGTGAACTTTGGTCGCGCAGCATTAAAGTCGGGTTTGAGCTCATTTAATGCAATAGTAAACCCTAGTTTTTCCCTTTGGCGATTTTGGAGCTCAAGTGCAGATTTTGGTTGATCTCTTCACAAATCTTTGGTAGATTTCACTCCTAAGTGAAGATTAAAGGTATATCTTCACTCCTTGATCTTTGTAGCTTTAGATCTATGTATTTTGATGGTTGGGTTGAAACCCTAGCTATTGGGGGTTATGGTTATTGGTGAATAATTGATGTATACACTTAATAGATGGTATATTAACAAAGGAAACAAGTGTATGATTATGATTTGTAAGAATCTTAAGGGTTGGTTAAACCTAGGGTTTGGTAAATCACCATAATTGGGGGAAAGTGTTAGTTGATGGTATCTAGTGATAAATGGACACATTATTAGTAGATTGTGATGTTGAACATTGTATGATCATTGTATTAGGCTTTCGGTGACATCTTGGAAAGTCGTTGAAATTGTGAAGCAAGAGATTGGTGTCAAGAATTCGGTTGGAGCATCGTATTGCTAAGGTGAGTACGTGTGGAAATTTACTGAGTACATAGCCTATGAAATCCCTTTATTACTTGTGTTATGGTCTATTTGCTTAATTGTGTAAACTAGTAGTTAGTAGTTAGTTATACCGATAATAGTATTGAACTAACTTGTTTGTTGATAGATGTGATAGCCGAGAGCTAGATTGACATAACCATTGAGTTATGATATGTTGAGATAATGTGATGATGCGGGGGACCCCCGGTCATGAGGTTTGGTGTGAGGGGCAGTTGGGTGGATTCCCATCGACTCCACCACGATAGTAGTCTTGCTAACTGGAGGTAGTCCGGTGAGTAAGGCAGGTATTGGTAGATTGGGCGAATCCCTCTTGCCGGTATCTTGAGGCTTATTAATGGCGATGGATTTCGGTTAATAAGTCAAGGTGGTTCTAGTTAGTATCGGGGGCAACCCGATAACTAGATATGATTGCTAGGAAAGCAAAGTATTAGAGTCACAATAGGGTGACTAGTTAGATGGATGATTACTTACATGCTTGCCTATAAGCCATACGATTATTATTATTATTGGGTCTAAACCCATGTAGCTCACGAGATGTTTTGTCTCACGTACTCCTTGTTTGTTTTGCTATGTACTCAGGTTCGGGATCGAAGGTTTAGGTACGCATGGATAGAGATGCGGGGCCTAGAGTAGAAGAACTTTAGATTGGATTTATGCTTAGCTTTTGGTTTTGATCTATTTTGTAACACCAAACTTTATACTCTGATTTTCATACCAAAGGTTTTTGTAAATCCATATTTTGGAATAGTTCTTCTATTTATGAAAAATGATTTATTTTGGGCAAATGTTTTGTATTAAAATTTGAGGTGTTACACTAGCAATGTCAGCAACTTCCAGCTCATCAACACAAGTCTTAAAATCTTGCATATCATTGCTACCATAAGAATTCCCAACTGAATGTTCCATACTCTTAAGTGTAACGTTAAAGTCACCCATCAGAATCCAGGGTTGCCCATTTGTAATCCTCTTAGCAATACTTAAATCATTCCACAAATTTTTCCTTTCTCTGCCAGTTTATGCAGCGTACACAAAACTGCAAAAGATTTTATGATTACCCTGGATTACATTAATACTACATAGGATAGACTGTCTAGAAGTATTAATAGTGGACAGATTAATTCTGCTCTTATCCCACCCTATTACAATTCTGCATCCATTCTTGCTACAAATAATATTAGAAACCCATTCCCATCCTCCAAAAGTTTTATCAATGATGTGTTGTAGCTTATGCTCTTTAATATGTGTTTCTAGCACAGCACAAACCTGAATATTCTCATTTTTAATCAACTTTAACATCTCCTTCTGCTTTTTAGCTTGGTTCATACTCCTGATATTCCAAGTGGCTATTTTGACATCTATCATCATATCAAATTTCATTAAGAATATCCTGCCCAATCCCTCCTACTACATTCTGGATCACTTGTTCATTATTATCATTGGAGCTGCCAATCACATCATCCTCACTCATATTCCCTCTTTTTTCCTTCTCTTTTCTGAAGTATTTCTTCATTTCAGTTGACCATTTGTTCATTTCTACAACTGTTGGCTGCATATTTCCATCCAGGAAATCATCCACCACCTTTTTCTCCTCAACAAGGCAATCACCATCATCATTATTCAGAACTGTAAATTTATTAGCAGTCTCCCTCAACTTTTCAACTACATTCTTCCCTACCTTCCATTTACTGTTTTTATTGTTTTTGTGTCTATCCTCCATCCCAATTTTATTAGGATGTGCATCTTGTCCCTCATTTTTTAAGAGCTCCTTTTTCTTATTAACAACTTCAGTGAATTTCTCATCATTTTTATTATTAACCAGATTTTCTTTCAGTTCTTTCTCTTTTATTTCTTCCTCCATTTCCAACTGTGTCTTAGGTCGTTTTGTGCACTTCATCAATTCATGACCAAACACCATGCAATGAGTGCATCTAAAGGGTTTCCAAGCAAAATCCACTTTCACAGTTTTGCTTCCTTTAATTCTGTCCTCCTTATCCTTGTACTGTAACTCTACTTTCTCTTTAAATCCAGTGACCACATCAATTTCAACCAAAACTCTAGCATATTCCATTTTTCCATATCCATTTTGGCAAATTTTAGCTGTCGTTGAATCCATAGTAATTGGATTCCCAATACAGCTAGCAATCGCACTCAGGCCATCTACACTCCACGCCTCTAACGGAACATTGTTCAACTTACACCATAATGGTATCTTCTCCGGTTCACACTTTTCCATTCCTACATCAGGAGACCATTTCTGGACCATTAATGGCTTATTATTGACCATCCATGTCCCTGTTCCAGAACCTTCTGCATTCCCCCTTCAGTTCGAAATTTGAACAGATATTGACCTTTGCTTGTTTCATTAATATTTATTTCAAATTTTCCCCACATTCTTTTCAAATTGTATCTCAATTCATGAATACTCATGTTAAATCCCACAAAGTATCCAACAACAGTTAGATTCCATTGCAAACATCCCTTCTTGATGAGGTTTTCATCAAAAACCACAACCTCATCACCATTTTCATTCCTAGTCTCCGTAATATTCACAGTTGATTCCTCATTAGTGAGGGCCTTTTCCTTCTCCTTCACTTCCGAATCATAATTCTGGTCATCTCTCAGAAGATCGTCAACAATTTCCTCAACCCTATCAGCCATCTCCTTCAGTTTTCCTTCACTCAACTCCGATTCAGAATTCAGACTCGTCTTCCTTTTCGGATTTATCGCTGAATTGACGTACTTCTTCGGGATCTTAATACTTCTCTTCGAAAGACGTCGCGAAGACATAATCCCCAAATTAGGGCTACTAACATGAAATACGAGCACAACTTGATGCAAGAAGACGAGAAACGACGATAATCGGACAAGATTTTTCAGATCTCAACAGGATCCAACGTAACTGATTTTCCCGCCAAAAATCTTAGATTATCCAAAAAATAGTTATATCTTAACGACTTGGTCTGTAAAACAAACAGGGTCGGTTTGTCGATTTTGCAAATTTTCAGGAAGAGTAATGATATTTCTTCTTATTATTTTTTCATACTTATTAGACTAAAATATTATGAGAGATAATTAATAGATTACACATGTTATTCTATCAAGTGTACAAAGATTGATAGAAATAAATCTCATTTCTCTTTTGAGAAAATACAAAGTAGTATCCATAAATTCAAAACTTTTATAAATGTAAACAAATATAATTAATCATGTGATAATTGTTATCTTAATTCTATATAAAGTATTTAACTCATAATATTTTTTTAACGACACCTAATTTACTCCAGTTTACCTAAATCGAGACTTGAACTCATGATCATTAGATCATGAGTAACATCTTACATTTTACACCAATATCACTGAACTATAAGTCTTGGATATTTAGCTCATAATCTAAATCCCTTAATTTTTAAAGATTTACACTTACATTTTTATCATCATAGTAATTTCACAACTTTATATAATATGATAAATAGTAGCAGACATAGAACTTATTTATTTTTTATTTTTTCCTAACGTTTTTGTTTACCAACCTTTTTATTTATTGATTTTTTAGTTATAGAAAAATATCATCCAGTGACACTTTGTGGTAGGGGTGAGCTCGATCGAAAAACCGAACTGAAACCGAAACCGAAACCGATAGAACCGAAATTAATAACGATGAATTTTCAAAATCGAATCGATTACATGTTATCGGTTTTGGCTTGGTTCAGTTTCGGTTCGGTTTTTTTAGACCAAATGCTCATTCTTATTAAAAAACCGAACCGAAACCGATAGAACCGGAACCGAAAACGATAAATTTTCAAAACCAAACTGATAACATATTATTGGTTCCGGTTTAATTTGGTTTCAGTCGGTTTTCGGTTCGGTTCGGTTTTTTCGATCCAAATACTCACCCCTACTTTGTGCATATATGTATTTTGTTTCTAACCATTATTTGATATTTTTAATTGATAATATTATTTATAAATAAGATTTTTGACATCATATGATAATTTTCACAATATAAGTGTGATAAATCATACTTCCTCCTTTCAAAATAACTGATACAAATTAGCTTTCACGTTTTTAGATGCAAAAGATTGTAAAAAAGGTTAAATTTGATTAAATTGGATAGTTAGTAAGTGATGGGTCCCACATATTATGATTAAAGTGAGTTTAATGATGTTTAAAAGTAAAAGTAAGGGTAAAAGAGTCATTTCACTTTATTAAAAGAGATCGTTAGTAGGTATGGGTCCCACCATTTTTTACCAAAAAAGGAAAGTTTCAAAATGTATCACTTATTTTAAAATATCATTAAATGAAAAATGTATCACTTATTTTGAAACTGAGGAAGTACTAGTTTATTACTCCATTGTTAACAAATGCAGGTTGGTTCCTATATTGATCTAGAGAACCAAATCGTGCCCCGTAATTGTACTCGAGTACTTGACTACTCAATATCAATATCATCACTCTTTGGACCGGTTAGCCCGCCGGCCTTCGGTTATCTTTTCCGGCCCAATTAATTTGCCCTGGAAAAAGGCGGGAAACCAAGGTCTTTCCCACGCAAACTTGGGATAAATCTTCCAAACCTAAAAAAATATCACTCCTCTTCCTAAGTCATAACACCCTTTTCCTACCATCTACTCCAAGAACCCTACCCAAATTTCATCCTTCGTCACCGATCGTCTTCTCCCCCTCGCCGGCGACTTCTCACCTCACCGGCCGCCGTCGTCGTGGACTTCTCCCCTCACCGGCCGACTTCTCCTCCAAAATGGATGAAAATGATATCGATGAAGAGGAATTTGAATTCTCAAGGAATTATTTTTTAGCGAAAGAGTCTGGAAAATCGGGGAAGAAATCAGCTCGTAAGCTTTCCGAAATTGATCTCGTTGATGAACAGGTTATCTAATCTCCTTAAATTGCTTAGTTTTACAGGACGTTAGTGTAATCTTTTGTTTCCACGAAGACCCACATTTAGATATTTAATGTGAACCTAATAATGAAAAATTCATATTATTTGATGCAATTTAGAAGGATTTTTTTTTCTGTATTTGTTACAATCTCATGCAAAAACTGTTGGAATTTGATCATTAAGAGCGACGAAATATGATTATAGATACCAATTGCAAAACTGAAATAGATTATTGTGTTATTAGTGATTGTTATAAACGTTTATATGTTTTTAAAATGCAAATAGATTTAGGAGTAAACAATAATTTTGCAACCGTGCAGGATCTTCGAGCTGAGGTGTCTAACATTGAGCCAAAACATGAGAAAGAAATTGCTTCATTGATAAACAGTTACAAAGCTTTGTATAATGAGTGGGTTTTTGAGTTGAGGTATGTACATACTAAACCAATGCATTTATAGTTTTAACTAATCAAATTGACAGAAACACAATTTTGTCTTCTAACTCCAACTTGTTCTTTCGAGTTATTTGTAACTAAACGGTTTTGCTCATCAGTTTTTTAACTTAAAGAACTTAACTAATTTGTCAGTAAAAAGTCAATTGAAACGTATACTTTTTTCAACTCTTGCAGATATGGTTTTGGTCTTCTAATGTACGGTTTCGGATCTAAGAAGAGTTTAATTGAAGATTTTGCTTCAACAGCCTTAACTGAGTATAGTGTGATTGTTGTTAATGGATATCTTCAGTCAATTAATCTTAAACAGGTATCTACACAATTGTCAAAGCCGCATTAGAAACATAATTACAACATTTTTTTATACAAAAAAGCTTAAAAAACATTACCTTTTATTTAATTATCAATAATTAATGATAAATACACAGGTTGCAACTGCAATGGCTGAAGTACTATGGGATCAACTGAAAGTACAACAAAAAACTGCTTCTGGAAACTTACTTAAAGATCAACAAGCGTTTAATTCACGATCAATGGATGATCTTATTCTTTTTCTTGACGGGCCCCACGTACCAGAAAATGAGTGTTTAGTTTGTCTTGTGATTCACAATATTGACGGGCCTGGGTTGCGAGATTCAGAAAGTCAACATCTTTTAGCAAGAATTTCTGCTTGTAAACATGTTCGTGTTGTTGCTTCTATAGATCATGTCAATGCACCTCTTTGTAAGTCAAATCATTCTCACAAATCTTTC
This sequence comes from Calendula officinalis, assembly GCA_963853835.1. Classification (NCBI taxonomy): domain Eukaryota; kingdom Viridiplantae; phylum Streptophyta; class Magnoliopsida; order Asterales; family Asteraceae; genus Calendula; species Calendula officinalis. The sequence goes on from OY970821.1 coordinate 96,553,880, forward strand.
ATCCTTGATTTTTTTTTTTCATTTTGTAGAGGTGGTGAAATGGGTGGGTTGGGTATTTGGTCAAAATGGGTAATTTTTGGTACATATCAGCATTGTTTGGGTTGGGTTGACATTAAAAACTTTTTTCCAAATTTTTTTTAACTTTATTGATGAATATATAGTGTGTCAGAAGTGATTTTATTTCAATATCGATCCAATTGTTTGAATAATTTGCTTTAGTGGTTTTATACATTAGAAATACACTTTGGGTGACTTGCGACCCGTTGACCCCTTTTCTGTTAAATCAACATTGTCAAAATTGATATATGATGTTACTTTTCATGGCAATTTTACACATAGTTAATATTATATCTTAGATCCTCATTTTTTTCATTCCACAAGAAAAAACCAGAGGTGAAAAAGTGTGTGGGAAATGCAGGGTAGGTAATGGGTCAAAAGTCAAAACAGTCGGGTTGGACTGACCCGGAATACATTTTGTCCAAATCTTCTAAACTTTTAATATATAATTAGTATGTCAATAATGAGTTAGATATCATAGATTAAATTACAGTTTTAGTCCATGTGGTTTTCCATTTTTGCAAGTTTCGTCCCTCCCATTTTTTTTAGCAGTTTTTGGCCTTGCGATCTGCCTTTTTTTTGCAGGTTTCGACCCTGGTTCATTAAATTTACGAAAAAAAATTACTCAATATTGTATTACAAATAATAATCAATCACTTTAAACAAAATAATTTAGCATATTTTATGCATAAAGGGTACACTTTTGACTTACTTGACCCGTTTCTTTTAAACCTGTTTACACATTAATAGCTTAATGGGTTGAAATGGCGATTTGGAAACTAATGTTACAACAAATTGGTGGCAGTGTGGGACAAGAAAATGGTTCACGTGGAATTCAACTGGTATTGGCATCATGTTCCTACATTTGCACCATACAAAATTGAAGGTGTTTTTCATCCTCTTATTCTTGCTCACGGCGGTACATCTCAAAGTGTCAAAACTGCTTCAATTGTTTTACAAAGTTTGACACCAAATGCTCAAAGTGTTTTCAAAGTTCTTGCTCAACATCAACTAGCCCATCTTGACGAAGAAGGTACACCATTAATTTTCTTTATATGAGTAAATCATCGTCCATTGGGCTTGTATGAAATTATGAATTTTGTCCCTCGAATTTTTATATTATTTAAATTGCCTTTAATCTTGAAACTTGTAGCACTAACGGTCCCTAAAGCATTACAACTTTCAAGATTCTAGGGACTATCCGTGTAATAAAAATAAGTTGAGGGACGGAATCCATAATTTCTTACAAACCACAGGGACATGATTTAAGTTATTTACAATACTTATTTTTATGGTTAGAAGCATCAAAATGGGTGGGTTTGGTATCGGTTCTAAATGGGTAAATTTTTGGTATGGGTTGAAACGGGCTGGTCAGGTCAGGTTGATCCGAAACACTTTTTTCCAAAATCATAACTTTTATTAAATAATTTATGCAATCAATATGTTTACAATAATAATCTAGTTTTTTGAATAACACGAATTAGTAAGTTGTATGTTATATAAAAATACATTGTGGTTGACTTTCAACTTGTTTGACCCGTTTTCTTTCGTAGCTATTTTTTTTTAAAGTTAGATTATTATTGTAAAAAAATATATATATAATTCTAAAATTGACCTGTTTTCACTTTTTACAGAAGAACAAAATGTTTTCCTTTTTTAGATATATTATTATGTACATAATATTGAAAACCTTACATTCAGGAATGCCAATTGATGTATTATTCACAAGCTGTAGAGAACGGTTTCTGGTAAGCAGTCAGGTGACTCTGAATTCCCATTTGACCGAATTCAAAGACCATGAATTGGTCAAAATTAGAAGACACTCTGATGGTCAAGACTGCCTACACATTCCTCTCTCAAAAGATGCACTTGAAAAACTCGTACAAGAGATCAACCAATAATATCTCGCCACCTGTCCACGTACCCTTTGCACCATATATGGGAAAAATTAGTAACTCAGTGTTGTCATTTATTAGCGTGGAGTATGTGAAATCATAGTTTTATGAAAAACTGTTGGTGGGTAGGAATTTGTGATGTAAAAGATGACGTAATGGTTAGGTTTGGTATGTAAATTACTAAATTGAGTAAGATTTATTGTACCAAAATTATTTTGATAATGATGGAAAATATTATTAGGTCATATTGTCAGAGGGACCAACAAACAATGTGTTGGTTACATTTGCTACTTTGAACATACAATTAGTCATTAGTGAGCATTTTAGGGTTGGTTACATTCCTACTTTTAAAATTTTAATCCTATGTATGCTTTCACTAGACCATATTGGACCTAACTGAAATAGTACAAGCTATATTTTGTTTGGTTTTAAAAGACCGGTTCTTGATTTTGTTTGGTCCAATAGAGTTGGTTTTTTCTAGAATTTTTTATTTTTTAAACTTGAGGTAACGTTGTTTTTTACATTTAAAGTTTAAAAACTATAAAACCATGAGTGTGTATTTGGAAATTGATCGGGTTTAGATCGGTTCAGTATGTTGTGGAGATTGCAATGAATTAACTCATCTAGAAACGTGATTTTATGTCCCCATAATTGAATGGGATGGATTGGGTCGGTTTCCTATGGAAAGCGTGCTTAGAATTGAACTTGTTAGGTTAGGTGAGATTAAACCTAACCCTACGTTTCTTATGTGGATAAATCGGATCAAGATGGTCAAGATCAAATCCCCCACCTACAGCCACCGTCAGCCGCCGCCTCTGGCCGCCGCCGGCCGCCGCCTATCGCCGTCGTCCGCCGCCGGCGGTGGTGGTGGTTGACAGTGAAGGTGCTGGTGGTAATGGGGGAGGTGGAGGTATTGATGTATTGAAACACATGTGCTTCACTAAAACACAACATATTACTTCGAAGTACATGTGCTTCATGTCACGAAACACATGTGTTTCAAGCAGTGTTGTAAAACCCGGTCTACCCGCCCGAGTACTCGCCGGGTAACCGCTACACGCTGTTCTACTGAGTCGGGTTGGTCCTAACCGGTTAATTACTCGGTCAATGGCAGTCAACGGTGGTGAAAATCGGTTTAGGTGATCAAAATCAGTCAACAACGGGGATTTAGGGCCAATTGGGTTTTAAAATTTTAAGTTCATAGATCTAAAGGGAATGCAGTGCTAGGACCACAAGGAAATGAAGCTATGTTACTTGCTCTGTGCTACTAATCTATACACGGGGGCATAATTTTACTTAAAATTTATCATTTAATATGTATCTATTTAAAAAATTAGGTAAATTACATGTATATTATATATTTATGTAACTTTATACATAAAAATTCCCGATTCGAGTACTCGCCGAGTACTCACCGAGTAACCGAGTACTCGCTACAAGGTCGTCGAACGAACGGGTAGCGAGTAGCGAGTTCTACAACCTTGGTTTCAAGTCACTGAAAACATGAGTTTCTAAACACACAAGGGAGCACTAGCAGGTTTTCCGCGCAATGCGGCGGCGGGTACCCTGTGACTAAATTTGACGGCGATCAAATAGTGGGTGGTGACGCGGTAGTGATAGTGGCTGCTGGTTGTGGTCGTGCGGATGGTGGGTGATGTTAATTTTAATTTTGTAAGGATTAATAAAGATATCTCATAAGTTTCCTTAAATCCAAAATTGGTGTTTTTTAAATATGAACCGTTTTAGCTATACTGAATATCTCATAAGTTTCCTTAAATCCGAAATTGACGTTTTTTTTTTTTAAAATAAGAGCCTTTTAGTTATGTTGAAGTTAAAGGTTATATATATTAGTTGTTGGGATTAAACAAAGTGTCATTTAGATCAATCGGTTAACACACAGTCGGTACTCACAAAAGGTCTTGTGTTCGAATCCTGTAAGCAACATTTTTTTATTTTTACGGTGTTTAAGATGTCACTAAAAGTAGAAATAAGTTTAACTTTAAGTAATTTTATATTTAGTAGTCCTAAACACATTATAAAGGAGTAAGATAAGATAGATATAGATATAGATAAGTATATTCCGAAAAATTAGTACTGAAAAATTAGTATTAGTCAAGAAGTGTTGAATAGTCAAGACGTTTTCGAAAAATTAAATTGTAACGGAAATAAAAGAGGGCAAAAATGCGAGTATTTTAAGTGATATGTAGTTTGTTTTTTTGGGAAAAAAAAAGTGTCATTTAGACCAATTGGTTAACACACAGTTAGATTTCACAAGAGGTCTTGTGTTAGAATCCTGGAAGCAACATTTTTTTTATTTTTGTGGTGTTGAAGAAGTTACTAAAAGTGGAAACGTCCTTAAGTTTAAGTTTAAGGAGTTGCTATGTTTAGTAGTCATAAATGCTTTATAGATAGTATAGATATAGATACGAAGCACATGTGCTTGACGTTATGATACACATATGCTTCACTACACAGAAAAAAAAATCAAAACAAGTGACGAACATATAATTATGAAGCACATGTGCTTCATAAAGCCAAACACATGTGTTTTTTTTCCTGAACACATGTAACTTATAAGCAAGTCATATGTGTTTGAATCACGAAGCACATGTGCTTGACGTTATGAAACACATGTGCTTCACTAACAAGAAAAAAAAATCAAAATAAGTGACGAACATATCATTATGAAGCACATGTGCTTCATAAAGCCAAGCACATGTGTTTTTGTTCCCGAACACATGTAACTTACAAGCAATTTATTTGTCTTTAAATTACGAAGCACATGTGTTTAACGTTATGAAACACATGTGCTTGGCTGTACGTATACACTCTTTTATTTTCAAAACACATGTGTTTCAAACACATGTGCTTCCAGTCACGAGCACCACCTCCGGCCGCCGTCCGCCGCCGCCGCCGACCGCCGCCCATCGCCGCCGTCCGCCGTCTCCGGTCGCCGGAGAAGCACATGTGTTTGTAGTGGTGGTGGTGGTTTGAATCTTGATCTTGATCGTTGATTTTTCTTGATCCAAGGGCTAATAATTATCCCTTAGGATTAGATAAAATTAATAGACTACCTTAAACATTTACCTAACTTTTAAATATCTATAGTAAGCATTTACATATCTATAAAACACACATTTGTATAATGACTCGTTTGTTTTGTTATGTTTGGCATAAAGTCTTTGAGAGATTAGCCATTTTACGTAGTTAAAAATACAATTACCTTTTACAAATATAGTATCTTGCCACTACACGCCATACCAATCAACAAACATTCGAGATTTCTCAAAAGAAAACAGTCAAGGCGATTCAACTATGTTTAAGGTTTTTAAGTTTTTGAAGACATAACGACAATAATATTTAATCTCGCCAAATACATGGTATAAAGAAGTGAGAGGTAGAGTTGTACTTCTACATAAGAGTATTACCTTATATTTTACTTAATGAGTATCTATTTTCTTTTAGATATGTTTTCCCAAAAATGCATAATGTTGTCGAGATAAATATACTAAAGTGACATTAGAAACATCTTTATAAAGAAAATGTTACAATTACATCACTAAAGTTGTAGATCTCTAATGTAAAAACTAAAAAAATCGAATGGAGCAATGAATATGGGTGTAAGCTCGCCGAGCTCGCCGAGCTCGCCGAGCTCGCCGAGCTGTTCGTGAGCTAGTTAAAAGATCGATAAAAACTCGAGTTAAACGAGTTCGAGCCGAGCTCGAGCTTAACTTAGAGCTCGTTTAATAAACGAGCCCGAGCCCGAGCTTCATACTAAGAGCTCATTTAGGCTCGCGAGCCTAAACGAGCTAAAATAGTTAATTATTAAAAAAAATATAAATACATATTACATATTTATCTAATTATGTGTATATATATTATACATACATATATAAAATAATATATATATAAAAAAAAGATTTACATCATATATATTAAATATTATGATTAATTAAAAGAATTATATATTTCGTATATATGGAAGCTTAAATGAGCTTAATCGAGCCGAGCCCGAGCCTGAAAAAACCTAAACGAGTCGAGCTCGAGTTTTACACATAAAGCTCGAAACGAGCCGAGCTCGAGTTCGAGCTCTAGTAAAATTAAACGAGCCGAGCTCGAACCTAATCGAGCTCGAGCTCGGCTCGGCTCATTTACAGCCTTAAATATGGTCCATCAAAGTTGATTTGTATTGCTATAGTAAGTTCAAGTGATTGATTCATAATATATAGTTATGAATTTAACAAAATTACATGATTTTATCTGAACTTTTATACTTCTTTCTTGAAATTAAAAAAAGAAAAGAAAAAAGGGACAAAGACAAAATGGTATTTGATCTTTTACCAACAATGATAGGAATAAATAATTACAATATTTAGGGTAAATTACAGATTTTGTCCTTGACCTATGGTCGATTCGAGGTTTTTGTCCCTAATATTTTTTTGTCCTTTAAGTTTTTAAAATTATGGAAATTTGTCCTTCCGTCCAAGTCCGTCTCTTTTTAGCCGTTAACCACCATCATGTGCACAAAACGTGAGGGTAATATCGTCTTTTTACAAATTCTTTTATTTTTTATTTTTTTTTCTCCCTCCTCCATCTTCTTGCTTGAAGAAACCCTAAAATCTTCATCTTTCTCCCCTTTCTTCTCTGTCATCTCTCCTCTCCCAAACCAAACCAAAATCAAAGCAAACCCAAACCATACAAGTAGCTAATTTGGCATCCAAAATCAAGATTTAAGCACACTTATTTTTCATAAACAAATTAACAGCTGCATAATATTGGTCAAAAGTACAGAGATCACGTACAGATGCATATACTGAGAATCAATAATCGTAGGGAAAATAAATAGAACCAATAAGTCAACGATGCATATTCAATTTTTCATGTTCACACATAATCGCACCGATTTCACTAATTAAACTCCAAAACTGAAACTCAAAAGATGAAATTTAAAAGAGAATTATAAGAATTCAGAAACGAAACCCGCTAATTATAGACCTAAAAACAGCAAATTCGTTTCTGTAAACACGCACGATCCCACATCAGAAAGCTTATCAGAATCAAATTGAGATGACTACAAGCATAAGAACATCAGGTGGTCAGTGCCGGTGACGAGGGGTGGCCGGAGGTGGTCAGTGTCGACGACGGCGGCGGCTGGACAAACCACATCAAGAACTTTTATTAAATAACTGCCTGATTGGAGTATGCTTCTTGCTGCAAGTTTGCATCTCGATTTGTACAACACAGAAAAACAAGTTGGTTTGCAAGTTTAGGGTTTCTAGATTCCGATTTGGGCTAGATCTTAGGGTTTCAAATTTTAGTAGATGGAGAAAGGGGAAGAACGAGGGCGGAGGTGGGAGGCGACCGGTGAAGAAGACCGGTTGGAGAATGACGGTGGGAGGCGACGGTGGTTCTGTATTGGTGGGTTTTTTGTCTGATGATGATTTTAAGAAGATTGGAAGATTAGAGAAGATGAAGATGGAAAAAGAAAAAGATGAACATATTAATTTGAGGGTGTTTTTGGTGATGATGGTGGAGTAGAAAGTGTTTTTGAAAGTACAATTTTTAATGCTCAAGGTACTATTTATTATGCATATGGTACAAGTTATTTAATACACAAGTTACAATTCTTATGCAACAGAGAAGAAGAGGGGTAAAAAGACGATATTACCCTCACGTTTTGTGCACGTGATGGTGGTTAACGGCTAAAAAGAGACGGACATGAACGGAAGCACAAATTTCCAGAATTTTAAAAATTTAAAGGATAAAAAAAGGGATAAAAAAACATTAGGACAAAACCCCCGAATCTATATTCCTATTAAAAGAAAGCATTTTGAATCCATTTTATCTCAACAAATCCAGGTCATTGGTGAATCATAATAGCACGTCAGCAGTTTTGTCTGCCACGTTGAATTCCTTCCTCTATGACCACGTAAAAGAACTGAATTTGACGGTTACCTTTTCTTCTTCAACATTTGCCCTGCTTTCTCTTCCAGCCATTTTCAAAAGCCCTAATTACTCATCACTCCCACAATCATCAATCGCTTGCTTCTCTTTATAAGGCATCTTCAAATTCTCAATCGATTCATTTACATGTGTAAATTGTTGATGTACATTCTTCTTCTGATTCAGTTGATGGAGTTAAAAAATGAGGGATGATTCTGAGACAGTGGCCGTGCTCGGAAATAGACTGATTAAACAAGGTCGGAACTGTTGGAATCATTTATATGCATTTGAGAATCTTACAAGTTACTATCAATACTCTAATTTTCATCTTCGATCCTGCAGCTAATTTTATATAGGGGTAGTTGCTGGTTTTGTAAATCGTTTTGGTAAGCCATAACAGTTTGTATTTGAGCCCTCCCCAATGCTTGCATTTGCATGCTACTCAATTTCACCTTCTTTATAACATAAAATTTGATTATAAATCTATTTATATATAGTAAGGAGAATTTGTGAGCATCTCTATTAAGACTTACGAGATTGAGAAAACAACAAATGAGAAACTTCTTCCTTTGTCTAATGGTTTCACAAGTAAGTTTTTTAAACCTCAATCCGTAAATTTTATAATACTTGAGAAGAGTAAGGTTGATCATTCGGTTAGTTTAGTTAATTTTTTATACAGATCCTCAAATCACAAGCCACTAATTGGCTGGCTACATGGAGCTCATTATCTAACATCCAATATCTAAATTTCATAATTAATCAACGCAGGGATATGGTGCGACACTTTGGTTACAAATGGAGGTTGTCTGTATGTGAAAAAAACCAGAATCAAAGAGACAAAGAGCTTAGTAATTTTTAATCAAAACATCCGAGGTTAGTAATTTTTAATCAAAACATCCGAGGTTAGTAATTTGATCAAAACATTTGAATGCCCTCTTATAAAATTGTAGCTAAAAGGCGAATGGGATGAATGGGTTGAAGAAGCGAAAATGTGAGCAATATGAGTGTTCAATCAAGGCAGGTGCTAACCAAAATCAAAGAGGTTAGTAATTTTATGTTTGAAGTTTGGCTTCTGGTGTTGTTTCTAATGCTTTCTTACTTTCACTTTCTCCCTATCCTTATACCTGCATTTTCTCTGAAATATAGCAATAAATCTAATTAACATTGAAAACAAATTTGGCTGCATGACAGGTGTTTTAGAAAATGAGAATTAAATTGGCTCAGAAAGAAAAATCTTTATATTAATTAAAAAGTTGGAAAAAGGCATCACATATAGTAGTTTAGTTTGTTGAATAAAATCAAATTAGTAGGTAGCAATGTTGTATATTTTGACAATACATTTGGATGACTTTCAATTCGTTTAAGTTGTATTTTTATTTTGTTGCTAATTTCTTATTATACCCAATGGGTCGAAACGACCACCTGCATAATGTTGATTGAATAAAGAAATTTTAATAAAGTAAAAAATTATGAAAACTATAGAAAATTACTTAAAGAATTTTTATAAGCCATCCGTGATTTATCACGGGTTATAGGCTAGTAGAGCATAAATCAGAGACAAAAAGTGTCATTTACCCTTTCTTTTATCTCCGTTTCCTTTATAACTCTCATCGTCACCATTATTATCCAACGAAGATAGAAACCTACCATATATATACTGTTGTAATACAATCTTCACTCATAATTCAAAATCCTTTCTCCCCCAAATTCTTCAGCATCTGCTGTTCTTCCTGCTACTTTAAATTGTTCAATTTCATCTTTAATTTCAATTTCTAGAGAAATTTCAACAAGGAGAATGTGGGGATTTGGGGGCAGATTCTACTGGGGAAACAAAATAGAAGACGATAGAAGAAGAGGATCAAATAAAGGAATTGTGGTGGTATTCGCATGGATGTCAAGTCAAGATAAGCAATTGAAGAAATACGTTGACCTTTACTCCTCTCTTGGTTGGGATTCCCTTGTCTGCCATTCCCAATTTCTTAATCTGTATGTGTTCTTAACTCTAATCACTTCTGTTTTTTCGATTTGATTGGAACAATTCTGTTGATTACAAACTCGAAATATGTAGTAATTTCTATTAATAAAAAATACGAATTGTAGCTAGTTTTATTGAAAATGATTTGTCTTGGGGTTTTAAAAGGTTTGACTTTTGAATTAATACAGTAGAATTTTTCTGGGTTGTATTGGGATGATGAATCTGAGTTGATAGGAGATTGCAGAAGTTGATACTCTTTTAGTACCATAATTGCAAGTTTTTTAAAATATAATTTGGTTTTATATGAAGGTAAATCTTGTGGATACAAAATTGGTACCACAATTACTTTGTGAAGATGATACTTGAGCAAGTAGGTAATTTTAGCTTAAAAGTTGCTAAAAATATTGCAAATAGTGTGGGAAGAATTAATAATAATTGAAGTTTTAATTTGGGTAGATTTTGCGTTTGGATTGAACATGTTGTTATTAGGTCATTTTAGCTTAATAGTTACGGGAAGAAATTTTTGTACTTTTGATCTGAGTAGACGTAGGAGCAATATATTACGTGTGGTTCTAATTACTGTAGTTTTATAGTAACTAGTGAAAAATGAATAATGATCATCAAAAGAGTTTTTTTTTTTTTTTTTGTTGAATTTCCACTTTTGCTTGATGAATATTTTTAAGTTTTTATCTAATGAGAGTTGGAGTCTAGTCAGCAAGTTTAAACCGAGACAACAGAACTATAAACACTATTCAACCATTTTACTCACATCACCGTTATATAAGTTAACTAGTATTAATTATCTTGTTATTTGAATTTGGCTTAATTTTTATTGATTAACAGCTTCTTTCCTGAAAAGGCTACAATGTTGGCACTCAATGTTCTTAATGAGCTTCTTGTGGTTAGTTTTCTAACTTCTTATTGCTCATTAGACCTTGCAAAATGGGTGTGTTGAGTAATGGGTAATGTTTGGTACGGGTTCAAATGGGTCGGGTTGACTCAAAACACTTTTTCGTATGCAATTTATGTGTACATAAACAATACTATATTATTTCCATAATAATCCTTTTTAATGGATTTATGCATTAGAAAGACACTTTGGGGGAGCGTCGATGTTTTACTCATTTGACCCGTTTAACATAAACAGAATCGACCGGTTCATAATTTAACGGGTTGAAATTTCTCTACTACTCATAATCACTATGTTCTATGGCTGTAATACTGTATAATCCACTGAGTTGGTAAACAATAATTAGTTTTTTTATTTTATTTTTGTAAATGAAGGAGCTTAAAAGAAGGCCATGCCCAGTTGTATTTGCATCTTTTTCTGGTGGCCCTAAAGCTTGCATGTACAAAGCTTTGCAGGTATATACTATTAATTAAATATTTACATATGATATAGTTTTAATTTACAGAGGGTTAAATCAACCATAAAAGGCCCTTTTTGGTCATTTTTATCGGTTAATTCCCTAAATAATTACAAGTGATTAATTGATTCTGATTATTTTTCATACGTTCTTACTGGCTGGAACTCTTTTTTTTGGTATAGATAATCGACTCCAAGTGTGAATCACATAGAGATATGGTATCATTTCAATCTTTTCTTCTACTTCTTATTAATTTCTTAATATGATTAATTCAACCATTAGGTATAATTTGAATCTTAATGAAAATCTGTTTGATGGTGTAGAATGAATATCAAGTGGTTAAAGAGTGTCTTTGTGGACACATATTTGATTCAACTCCAGTCGATTTCACAAGTGATTTGGGCACCCGTTTTGCTCTTGACCCGACTATCCTTAAACTATCCAAACCCCCCACAATTGCAAAATGGATTGCAAATGGCATTTCATCAAGTCTTGATGCTTTATTTCTTACCAAATTTGAGTCGCAACGTGCAGAATATTGGCAGACTCTGTACTCAACTGTTGTAAGTTTATCCTTTCCTCTCATTACTATTATTATATATTTTTTATTTTATTTATTATGTTTAATTAAAATAATGAATAATGGCAGGGGATACGAGCGCCGTATCTAATATTTTGTTCAGAAAATGACAATCTGATACGAACTGAGAAAATAAACAAAACGAATCGAATGTTTTATTGATAATCCTGGTAATAGAGATCCAGGTATCTCCCTAAACGAAACAAATAACGACTAAATCTCTGAATGAGCAAAACAATGGAATTCGGTCCCTATATATAGAGCCGAACCCTAAACCCTAATTAATATAAATAAGGAAACTAAATAAAGATAAAGCAAGCATTCGATTCACAGATAACTTTGGCCTCAAGTCACTGCCTTGGGCCGGCGCCTGTTGTAGACTTGTCCCCAATGACCGGGCTCGGGCCCAATCGTAACATTACTCCCGCCCCGAAAATTCACCTTGTCCTCAAGGTGAAAGTCTGGATACTGTTCGTGTAAGCGGTTAGCATTTTCCCATGTGGCTTCTTCAACAGGTAAATCCTTCCATTGTATCAACACTTCGGATCCTTCTGGGCTTTCACGTATACCAATTACAGTATCTGGTTCGCATATTTTAGTACTGTCATCCTTCAGGTCGTTAGGTAATGACTGCTCGACGGAATGTGACCCCAACGCTAGTTTCAACTGGGACACATGAAAGACCGGGTGAATAGTGGCAGTATCCGGTAGTTTGAGACGATATGCCACTGATCCCACTTTTGCTAATATCTCGTAGGGTCCATAAAATCGTGGGGCAAGTTTTAAATTCATTCGTTTTGCAACTGAAACTTGCCTATAAGGTCGTAGTTTTAAAAAAACCTTATTTCCCACCTCAAAGTTGACATCCCTACGATGGCCGTCCGCTTTTGTCTTCATAATTTGCTGAGCTCGTGTTAATTCAACTTTTAAATCAGCCAACACTCGATCCCGTTCTGCTAAGTATTTATCCACCTCAAACGTGGTAGCCGCCCCTTTATCATAATTCAACAAGGTTGGCGGATCTCGACCGTAAGTGGCTTTAAATGGTGTCATGCCAATAGAAGAATGGAACGACGTATTGTACCAATATTCTGCCCAAGGTAACCAGTGCACCCACTGTTTTGGTCGTTCGGAAGTGAAACATCGGAGGTACGTTTCTAGGCTACGGTTGACCACCTCAGTTTGGCCATCAGTCTGTGGGTGATATGCAGTGCTTTTCTTTAAGAGCGTGCCTTGATATTTAAAGAGTTCTTTCCAAAAATGACTTATGAACACCCGATCTCGATCGGATACGATGGATTTTGGCACCCCGTGTAACCGCACTATGTTTCGAATGAAAGTGACCGCCACAGAATTTGCCGTGTATGGATGTTTTAGGGCCGTGAAATGTGCTGCTTTGCTGAGTCTATCCACGACCACCATGATTACCGTGTACCCATCGGATTTTGGTAAACCGTCAATGAAATCCATAGATAGATCTTCCCAAATGTGCTGCGGTAATTCTAAGGGTTGTAATAAGCCGGCGGGTGATAAATTTGAGTACTTATTACGCTGACACACCACACATTCGGAGACCATTTTTGCTATGTCTTTCTTCATACCGACCCAAAAAAATTCCGTTGCGATACGCTGGTACGTTTTTTGTACCCCTCCATGACCCCCCGTTGTATTGCTGTGAAGTTCTCGGAATATGCGTGGGATCCACGCGGACGTTCGGGGCAGCAGCAATCGCCGTTTGTAGAGCACATTGTCACCTTCAATGGTGTAATTTTCAAACCCTGATTCCCCACCGGTAATGCGTGCCCGGACTTCCTTGAGTTCGTTGTCTTCTCTTAATTCTATGAGCAACGTATTATCATCTCGGTGCCTGGTAAGGAGCAGTGCACGACATTCTGCACCAGTACCTTTACGGGAGAGGGCGTCGGCAGCCCCATTTTCCGCGCCCGCTCGGTACAATATTTCAAAATCGTAGCCTGATATCTTGGAGATCCATCGCTGATGGTCACCTGCCACTACGCGTTGCTCAAGTAAATATTTCAAACTTTTTTGATCGGTGATGACCGTAAATCTACGACCAAGGAGGTAAGGTCGCCACTTTTGAATTGCCATCACAATGGCCATGAGTTCTCTTTCGTAGACCGACTTCATTTGTGCTCTAGGCCCTAGCACCTGACTGAAATAAGCGACGGGGCGCCCACTTTGCATTAAGACTGCCCCGACCCCATACCCAGACGCGTCCGTCTCTATCGTGAATGGTTTAGTGAAGTCAGCGAGGGCTAATACCGGTACGTTGGTCATGGCCGTCTGTAGCTTACGAAAGGCATCGGTTGCTTCCTCGTTCCACCGAAAGTTGTCTTTTTTTAATAGTTCGGTTAAAGGACGAGCGATTTTGCCGTAATCCTGCACAAATTTACGGTAGTATCCAGTGAGACCGAGGAAACCGCGTAGTTCCCGTAGGGTTTTTGGCACTGGCCATTCGGTCATGGCTGTAATTTTGGTGGGGTCGGCTTTAACACCCCCTGCGGTGACAATGTGCCCGAGGTAGTCTACTTGGTTCTGACCGAAAACGCACTTCTTCGAGTTGCAATATAACTTTTCCTCTCGAAGGCAATCAAAGACCATGGTGAGGTGCTGTACGTGATCCTCCATGCTCCGGCTATATACGAGTATATCGTCAAAAAATACGAGTACAAACCGGCGCATGTACGGTTTGAAAACTCGGTTCATGAGGGCCTGGAATGTTGATGGTGCATTTGTCAACCCGAAGGGCATCACTAGGAATTCGTAATGTCCTTCGTGAGTACGAAACGCGGTTTTGTAAACGTCTTCCTTTTTCATCCGTATCTGATGGTAACCGGATTTTAAATCGAGTTTGCTGAAGATCGTGGTCCCATGCAATTCATCTAATAATTCATCAATTACGGGTATCGGGAATTTGTCAAGTACCGTGGATTTATTGAGAGCACGGTAGTCGACACAAAACCGCCAACTGCCATCTTTCTTCTTTACTAGCAACACCGGGCTAGAGAACGGGCTAGTGCTGGGGCGAATTACCCCGGCTTCCATCATTTCTCCCACTAATCGCTCGATTTCATCTTTTTGGAGCTGCGGGTAACGGTAGGGTCTAACGCTGATGGGCTCGGTTCCGTTCTTCAGATTTATCGCGTGCTCGTGGTCACGAGGGGGAGGTAAACCTGCGGGCAAAACAAAAACATCCGAATACTTAGTTAATAATGTTAGTAACTGTTTTGGTGCCGCTGCCTTTGCTGGTTCATTTGCCTCGAGGTTTGCCATCGTCACGAGGTACCCTTCTGTGATATTATTCATGGACCGTGCTAATGATCGGAGGGATGCGTGCTCGCGTTGTAGTCCTGGCTCGCCCCGTAATGTGATCCGTTTCCCGTCCACGTAAAATGACATAGTGAGAGCTTTCCAATTGTTCAACGTCTCCCCTAATTTGTCGAGCCATATTTTACCGAGGATGACATCGGTGCTCCCCAACTCGAGTGGGTAAAAATCTTCAGTTACCGATAAACCTTGTAACTGCAGTTCCAAGTTTCGGCATCGACCATAGGTTGCGTCCGTCACGCCGTTCCCCATGATCACCCCCGTTTTCCGTTTTCCCGACACCATCAATTTCAACGGTTCGATTAATCTGAGAGATACAAAATTGTGGGTGGCCCCACTATCGATTAGTATGACTACGTCATAATTATGTAATGTACCTCGTAGTTTCATGGTGTGTGGGGATGTGATGCCGACCACCGAGTGCACGGACACCTCCACGTTATCAAGGTGGGGATGTTCTCCTTCCTCGTCGTCCTCGTCGTCATCGTCGCCCTCGGTAATCATGAGGACCTTCAGGGTCTTCTCCGGGCAGCGGTGGCCTGGTCCGTACCGACCATCGCACCGAAAACACACGCCCTTAGCCCGTTTTTCTGCGTATTCAGCCTCTGTCATACGACGGAAGGGCTGTTTGGCCGTGCTCGTGGGGTTCCCGCCGGCGGGTGGGGTTGCAGTTTGTGACCCCGTGCCGCTGGTTCTATTGAACGTTTGTTTTCCACTTGTTTTTGTCTTATCGTTCGTGTACCCCGACCTGGATTCATCAATCATAAGAGTTAATTTAATTACTTGGTTTAACCCTACCGGTTGTAGCACCCGGACTGAATGTCTTAGGTCTGATTTAAGCCCTTTGATGAACGTTCCCTCTAGAACTTTCTCAGACATGCCTTCGAGCTGAGCCGCCATTGATTCGAACAGACTGACGTACTCGCGTGCAGTGCCCGTTTGTTGGATTGCCAGGAATTGTTCGTGTAGGTCGCCCTCTTGAGATGGTTGGAATCGCTCAAGCAATTTAGCTTTTAACTGCTCCCACCCACGAAACGGTGCTCTCTGATCGTTCCAGCGAAACCATGAAAGCGCCTGACCTTCAAGGCAGATTACGGCTGCTCTTAATCGATCCTCGGGAGATATAATACCCTGCACATCAAAAAACCGCTCAGATCTATAGATCCAACCATAGGCATCTTCCCCGTCGAAGATGGGCATCTTCAGCTTTCTCATTCGTTGGTCCGCCCCGGGTGGCCAGCCCCGGTTGCCAGATTGGTCTGAGCCGCCACTTTGCCCGTTCTGCCATTGCGGTATGCCTCGGGCTGGGAAGTACATGTTGGGCTGCGACTGATCAAGTTCATAAGGTGGTTTGCTGCGATTTGATGAACCGCTGCCTCCGGTGTTGACCGAGAACACGGGGAACCCCTCCGAATCGAATCGGTATGGGCCGCTTGTGTTGTTCGTGGGTGCTGTGGTACGTGGATTTTGCTGTGGTCGGGTGGTGGTGGTCGTGACCGCCGTAAGTAGAGGCTGAAGGGTGGTGGTGGCGATCGTCGATGCCGTCGACGATGGTGGTGGCGATGGCGGCGCTGCCTGTTTCTGCATGCTGAGCAAGATCCGCATCATCTCTGCGTTTTTTGCCTGTGTCTCTTCTTGAAACGCCGTGAGCTGGGCCTGCAGCGTTCCCATGGTGTTTCGCACCTCTGTGAATTGCTCCTTGGTTTCATTCTGATTAGCTGCAACATCAGCCTTGAATTGAATCAAATCTGCATCAACTTCAATGACTTTTCGGGCCATCTCGATTTCAATTCCACAGTCCTAAGGAAGACTGCTCTGAATAAATCGATTTTTTTGTTTTTTTGTTTTTTTTGTGAACAGTACCGGTGAACAGTGCCGGTGAACAGTGCCGATGAACAGTGCCGATGAACAGTGCCGATTGATCCAGAACCGAACGGCTCTGATACCAATTTGATACGAACTGAGAAAATAAACAAAACGAATCGAATGTTTTATTGATAATCCTGGTAATAGAGATCCAGGTATCTCCCTAAACGAAACAAATAACGACTAAATCTCTGAATGAGCAAAACAATGGAATTCGGTCCCTATATATAGAGCCGAACCCTAAACCCTAATTAATATAAATAAGGAAACTAAATAAAGATAAAGCAAGCATTCGATTCACAGATAACTTTGGCCTCAAGTCACTGCCTTGGGCCGGCGCCTGTTGTAGACTTGTCCCCAATGACCGGGCTCGGGCCCAATCGTAACACAATCTTGCCCCTTACCAAATCATATGCAACTTTGCACAACGGTTAAAAAGTCTCGGTGGGGATGTTAAATTGGTAAAATGGAGTAACTCTCCTCATGTAGGTATGCTTCACTTGAAAATACACATTTTTTTTTTTTTTTGAATATTTTGAAATACAATCAGAATTTGCTAACGAAACTTGTGCCAGGTCATTATCGGCATCATCCAGACGAGTACAAGGCTGCTGTAACAGAGCTTTTAACAAAAGCTGCATCCTTTTACTCACAAAAAACACGCGTCAGTGGGTCCCACAGTGACACCTCAGAACCGTTAAACCACCTGCGTGAAGCCGTTTCAAGCTCAAACCAATACCAAAGCTTTCATAGAATCACTCTGGATTTAAATGATCACTTTGTGGTCCCCGGTTCACTCGAGTACCATGAAGGTAGAGACGTGGGGTCTGTTCATGATGCACCTAAAGAACGTTTCATCCCACGGTCAACGCAACCCATGGTCAACCCTCACGGGATTCTTGGTCAAATCTTGTTTGATGTTTGCGTCCCAAAGAACGTTGAAGATTGGGATTTAAGATCGTCATCGTCTGCTTCTTACACGTTTGCTTCCGGAAGGAGACAATCACATTTCAATCCTATAAAATGCATTCGAAGATCGAGGCTTTAAATCAGGTTTTGATTTTGATTAAGGTGAAAGAAGTGTTTAAACCATTGGAGGTTTTTACATGAAATGTAAGATATATATGATATGTAAGTTGTGTTTTTGTGGCTATTTACAATAATAAGGAAGTTACTACACTAATTTGATTAGCTACACGTTTTTTTTATGTCTAAAAACCGGGTTGAACAAGGCCTAAAAACCGGGTTGGACCAGATTTTTTTTTATTTTTTAAGTTTTAATATAATTTTTTATCATCTTCTAGAGAGACTAGATTCGCAAATTGTGATCTTCCTTCCTCTTACATTGTTTTAATACAAGTCTCAAAAACACAAAAGCACAACAGAAGAAGACACCATAAACACATAAATCAAAATCAAAAACCCAAAATGCAAAGCCCAATTCCTCTTAAACTTGCCAAAATAACTTTCCGGTGGTTCTTGATAATTAATCTCATAATCATCCCTCACAACATCATCACCACCACCAACCACCGCACCACCACCACTCATTCTAACCCTGATCTGCCTCAGCCGCTCCGTGGCTAACCCAAGTGTCAACTTATGGCACCGCCTTTGATACTTGAACCCATTGATGCACCGAAGGGTTTGAGCCACCGAGACATAAAAGATTAAATGGCTAAGTGAAAGTAGACCGATTGGGACCCAACAATGGCGGCATTGGAGCCGTTCTGACTGGACTTGAGCCGTGAACACAAGGGCTAAAAACAGGAAAAAGAATTGGAAAAGTTTCCATAATTCCTTTTTTTGTAGGTCGACTGCTCGTTTTTTTTCTAGGGTTTTTTCAAAGTGAAGTTGGATTATTGTGTTTAGGGCTTGTAAAGCAGTTTCTTTTGGTATGATGTAGTTATTGTGGCTGCTCTCGTATTCTGCCATTTTTAGCGGGAAATTGGAAGTATCCACCTGCAAATATTGGGTCAGAAAATATTATTTGATGAATTATTAAACATTCACGCATCTTGTCATTATTAACTACCATTTTTAAGCCTGCAACTACTTCTATAGTTCTATACTTCTATTTAAGCTACAGTTTTCAGGAGATTATTTAATTTAACTAACACTTATAAATCACTCATCTTTACATATATCTTTGTTGTCACATTTAATGGGATTACTTTATTTAACCAACTTATCTTCTTATTGTGTTTTTTTAAGTAGATAAGAAGTTTTGAGGGGCTATTTGGGATTGCCAATTTTAACAGCTTATCTGCGTTACTTAAGAAAAATAAAGAATTGCCAAAAAAGGTAACCAAATATCCGAAAACAGACAATGTGGGGTACAAGTAATTTTCTCTGTCTATCAACAAAATGAGTGAGTTTTTATATTTGACAAATTTATGAGTGAAAGTTTAACTTTTGACAAATATAAGACTGAACGTTCAATTTTTGACAAATTTAGGGACCCAAATATTGTAATTTTTTGACAAAAACTCCCTAAAATATTAGTTAATCATACCTTTGTCAAATTTGGGATCTTTAATTGACTTTGTTTGAAATTTCTCCTTTTCTAAAGCAGATCATCCCTTTAGAGGCTTCATCTGCTTATGATTGTCTATTATAAACTAACTATTTTGGATGGATTCAAAATTACAAGTCTACCCTTAGGATAAAAATAAGTTGTTATCAGAATTCAGAAGCAATTCCAAACACTATATAAGATTGGGTATAATTTCGCCCACAGGTATATAAGCAACAGTCACATCTTACACTGAGTTTTTTCTTTCGAATCTAAAAAATCACAATATTGAAACTCAATTTAAAAAAAAAAGAAGAAGATAAAGTGATTTAGATCATACCTAATTTCAGCTTGTAATTCCAATTCTAACTTCGGGAACACAATTGAAAACTACGAGCTAGCCCTTTCCTGCATCGTCAAAAAAGAGAGTTTAATTTTTCTATGAAAATACAAATTTGAACTACATTATGGATTCTAAAGATCCGAAAATAGTAAAACCTATTAATTTATCAAAAATGGAACTCAAATGTAACAGTGAAACACTGAAAGTTGTAAAACAACTTCAAATTTAGTCAAAATCAACCCATGCCGACGTGCATCCCCTGTGTGTGTTTGTGTTTATATGTGTGTGTGTGTGAGTGAGTGAGAGAGAGAGATAGAGAACCAGGATGCAGGATAGCAGCTCCACCATTTTGCAGTGAGTGAGAGAGAGAGTGAGAAACTGGGGATGATGATCTGATGGTGATGGTGGTATATTCAATGAAAAGCCCTGGTCCCAATTTTGTAATAAAACAATAATTTAATTCAAAAAATTAGTTTGAATCTTAGTGTAGTCTAGGGGTGATTATCGGGACAAAATCGAACCGAACCGAACTGATAGAACCGATAATCGATAACGATGAATTTTCAAAATCGAAACCGAACCGATAACTTGTTATCGGTTTTGGTTCGGTTCGGTTTCGGTCGGTTTTCGGTTCGGTTCGGTTCGGTTCGGTTATTTTAGGTCAAATGTTCATCCTTTTCCGAAAACCGAACCGATAGAACCGATAACCGATAAAGATGAATTTTCAAAACCGAACCGATAACATGTTATCGGTTTCGGTTCGGTTCGGTTTCGGTCGGTTTTCGGTTCGGTTCGGTTATTTCGGTCCAAATGCTCACCCATAGTGTAGTCCCTTGATTATGGTAGTATATTCAAAGTTTGTCCATGGACTATTGGAAAATTTAAACTAAAATCTCTAAATTAATTTAGGAAATGATAATGCCAGCCCTACGGCTGTCATTAACAAGACAAAATAACAAAAGATAACCCCCCTGAATTTTAGGAATATTACTTTTTTAATCAATGTACAAGCTTTTTATGCATATTAATGACAGCCCTAAGGGCTGTTATTAACAAAACCCATTAATTTAAAACCTACTTCTAACTATTATATCTATGGTGATAGTGGGTGTGTGACTGACCGTGTCAAATCAAGTTGTTGGGTTGAGTTAGAATCTTATCAGGTTAGGCCCGCCGAGTTTGAAGTAAAAATATGTAACAGTAAAAAATGTTGGTTCCAAACCTGAAAAAACCGGAACCGAATCGGTAAACACGAAACCTGATTTAGGCATAAAATAAGAAACGAAAACCGGACCGAATAACTGGTTCCGGTTCGGTGCCGGGTTTTCAGGTTTTCTGCACATCCCTAGTTGAGATGACACCAACACACTTACTATTCCTTGTGTATTATAGTTGTTGTTGGTACCCTTGTAGAACCTTTTTTTTTTTTTTTTTGATAATGACAGCTTCTTAGGGTTATCCATAAGAATGGATAAGATTCAGCAGGGTTGATTCTGATTAGAGGATAATTTTGAATGTTGCTAAAAAGAAGGACTATAAGTTGACTAATGAGATTAAAAGGGGTAAATATGAAAATAATTGTTTTATTATCCATTTTTATTTACCGCTCTTAGAACTGTAATTATAAAAAAAATAAAATTTAAAACATCCTTTTAACGTCTAAAAGTACAATTACATAAAAAATTTATGTCTTAAAACATTTTATCCTATTTTTTTCTTTTATATATTGTATTCTTCTAAAAAATTAACTTAGAATACGTATTACGTATCATGTTAATCTAATCTACAATTGATTAAATGTAATAAAACTAACTTATGTCGCCATTACCCCCCACCTGGCCACCTTCCCTACACATAACTCCAACTTCCATGAAACTCTCCATCATTCAATCCATCGAAATTTCAAGGAAAAAAAAACTCAAATCCGATACGAACCCAAACCGCAAAATAACGGCCACTTCTTCAATCTCTCTTTCTCTGCATTTCTTCTCTCCAGGTCAGATTCTCGGCACAACCAAAAGGAGAAAAAACAGGGGAGGTTGGTTGGGGTGTAAATTTCTGGAACTTTTTCATCAATCGATGATTTGTTTATCATGCATTTGAATCGTTCGACAGACGATACACAATTTTCACAATTCCACAATGTACAGGAATTCAATTTGTTGATATTGCTTATTCCTTAAAACAAATTTCCATTTAGGTTTTCCGTCGAACAGGTTATCTGCATGTACGTAAATTTAGAAACTTACGATCGTGAATCCCTTACCTTTAATCATTGTTAACATTCGTTAGAGGTTTTGAGTTTTTTTCATAGAATTAGCTTCACGTTTACGCGGGCCAATTCTGTATTGCGAATTTCGATATTATTAACTATTAAAGCTACAAATTTGGTTTTATTCTATAAATTTCTCTTCAAATTGGCGATATGATTATGGTGTGTAAACCACAAACCTAAGCATCCTAATTTGGGTCAAGATGTATGCTGTAGGAAGGTTAAGCAGCTATATCACCAGGGGGGTTTCCACGGTTTCTGGCCCGTTTCATCCGTTTGGTGGGGCCATTGATATCATTGTTGTTCAACAAAAAGATGGTACTTTAAGATCATCTCCTTGGTATGTTAGATTTGGGAAATTTCAAGGAGTTTTGAAATTAAAAGAAGGAGTTGTTGACATAAAAGTTAATGGGGTTGAAACCGATGTTCATATGTATTTAAATCCTAGAGGGGAAGCTTACTTTCTTAGAGAAGATTTAGATTCCGATTCGAATAATTCGGAATATAATTTTGCTAAGTGTAGTTCACTTATTGATGCCAAAAATGGTCAATCTTTTTCCAGGACTCTAGGGGTTGTTATTGATAGGAAAAACTTTAATGCTGATAATTTGTCAAATGAAGACGATAAAAATCATGAGGAAATAAAAAATGAAGCTAGTTTGGTTTTGCATGAAGAACACTTTATACGTAAGCCAAAAGATGATGAAACAAGCTCTGAAATTGAAAAAGATGTTGATAAAGTTATTATAGCAAATGTTGATAGTGATGGCATTGTTGAAATTTATGAAAAATGCGGGCCTTCTTTGGATGATAATGAGGAAAGCTTAAAACTTGAAGGTGAAAATTCCAAAGAAGCAATAAAAGTTGTGGAAAAAAGTGTCACACAAGTTTCATGTATTCCACCAGAAAATGTTTCAAAAGAAAGTCAAGATGATGAGGATTCTTTAAAGTCAAACGGTCAACTTCAAGATGAATCCCCAAAGATTATTGTTGAAGAACAGTTTACAGTCAGTGAGCTTGATGATAAAAACCCGCGGGTCACCCACGGGTCAGATTTATTTGATTATGAGAACATGAAAGGAAATATTAGGAAGTTTCCAAGTGACAGTGATTTAATTAAGAGTTATAAACTACTTATGGAAGAAGAAGAAGAAATAGTCCACAAATCTAAATCTTTGCCAAATATTTGGTCTAATTTTGATGAATTTGGTTTAAATAAATTTGATGATTTCTCACATGATCCAAAAAGAATATTATCAAAGTGGGATATTCTCAGAAAAGATGCTGCAAGAATCATGCAACAAGGAAATATGGCACCCTATGATGAAACTGAGTCAAAGAATGGTAATATTATTATATTTAAGTAAACTTTTATAATATTATTTCTTGATTTCTACATGATTAATTAGCTCATTCTATCTATATGAAATTATAATAGATTTGTAATTATATTCTAGAACATGTGTTTCAGATGATGAGAGTGCTAAAAGCTGGAGCCTTTGGCCTTTTACAAAATCAAAAAGTAAAAATAATTCTCAAAAAGATGGTGAATTTGAAAGTGGGTCAGAAGCAGATGTAGAAAAAGATCATTTATCAAAGTCGGTTAAGTTGAAAAAAAAAGTTACTCCAGCACCCGAACAGTTAAAATCATTAAATCTCACACAAGGGAAAAACACAGTAACTTTCACATTTTCAACAGCAGTTCTCGGGAACCAACAGGTTTGTTGTGTTTTATAATTGCAAAGTGTATTTTTAATGCATAATTAAAATAAAAAATAAAATAAAATAGAAAAAGGAATTTTATTCAAACAATTACCCGACTTTGTATGCAAATATTATTCAGGTTGATGCAAGAATTTTCTTGTGGAAATGGGATACTCACATTGCGATCTCAGATGTTGATGGAACAATTACCAAGTAACATTATATTTATTTTATTCTCATTTCTATGGAATTAATATTTTCATATCTAATTTCCAAGATATATCTACAAATCAAACATAATAAACAAATAAAGGAATGAATTTTGGATTTTTTTATATATTAATTTGATGTTGTTTTTGTACAGATCTGATGTTCTAGGACAGTTCATGCCTTTGGTAGGAAAAGATTGGACACATGTTGGTGTAGCACCTCTCTTTTCAGCTATCAAGGTTTCTTACACACACACACATACATAATATACATACATACATACATACATACATAACTCGATGATTCGAGACATTTATAAGTTAAGATTTTGACCCATTTATTCTTTTGCAAAATTTAAAGTTAAGGTTAACTATATGGAGAAACTAATCATTACAAAGTATTTATTTTGACCCACAAGATTTCTCGCTATTTTTGACATTCGACTAAAAGTCAACTATTTTCATTAAATTATGTATTTGACTGACTTGTATTTTTGTGATTAGGAAAATGGATATGAAATTCTGTTTCTTAGTGCTCGGTCAGTTTCTCAAGCTGATATTACTCGGGAGTTCTTAATCAACCTTAAGCAGGTAAATTGGATGCCTTGAAGCCAAATATTGTACAGGTGGCAAAATTGACCGGTCAATGGATTGGGAAACGGGTAATTCTTTTTAAGAATTGGGCCAGTTTGAGTTGACCTTCCAAAATTTCTTTAGTTAATAATTTGTGTGCATAATATACTTTACAAAAAATATATATTGTTCCAACAGTAATCTAATTTACTCAATACTTTCGACCCATTTAACCCGATTCATTATTCATTTCTTTGATTTTACGGTTTTACCCATTTGACCTGTTATTGATGAAATGCTACCCGAATTTGGCCCGTTTTTTACTAAGCGATATTGCAGGAAGGGAAGACTTTACCAGAAGGACCTGTTGTTATTTCTCCTGATGGACTTTTCCCGTCACTGTTTCGTGAAGGTAAACAAAAAAGTCAAAATTTGACTTTTGTAGGTCAAATCATTTTTTATTTCAATTCAAAATTGAAGCAAGTTATTTTGTTGGTAATTTTAGATCTTGAAATTTTAAGAGATTAAGAGTTATATATGACCAATGGCTTTATATGCAGTTATAGATAATAAGAATGGGTCGGAATATTGGTTATTTGCATCTCATTTTTATAGTTGATTTTCGTTTTTTTTTCTTCCAGTTATCAGAAGAGCTCCTCATGAATTTAAAATTGCTTGTTTGGAGGTTAGTTCTTCGTTGTGTCTTAATCTGTTATTGGGCTGACCTGCAATTAATGTGTCAAATATGGTTGCAAAATTACATTACTTCAGTAATAATCTAATTAATTGATTACAAAAAATTACAAGGTCATGCGGTAAAATTAAAATTTTTCACTCGCTTGACAGTAACCCAAATTGACCCATTCATAAGTTAACGGGTCAAATTTTCCAAATTGAAACAAGCTTGTAAGTTGTAATCCTCACACAATTTACAAATATGCAGGAAATTATGGCATGTTTTCCATCGGATTGGAACCCGTTTTATGCGGGTTTTGGAAATAGAGACACAGATACATTAAGTTATGTCAAAGTCGGAATATCAAAGGAAAAAATCTTCATAATCAATCCTAAGGCACTTCTAACTCTTTTAATCATTTAAATTAATACTTGTAATATTTTCTGTTTGTTTAGTATGATTATTATTGACATATTTTACTTTTGATATTTATAGGGAGAAGTTGCTGTAAATTATTGTGATGAGACACAATCATATACTTCTATTCATTCTGCGGTCAATGACATATTCCCACCAAAATCTTTGCAGGAGGAGGTTGTTGACACACAATAAGGTTTTAATTCTTTCTAAAAAAATTCCCATTAAATGGCGATTTCGGTCCATTTATATGAAAACGGGTCAAATTGCGTTGTATTTGTTTGAAGATGGTTAAATGTTAGTATAAAATAAAGTAGCCAAAAGTGAAACAGGATATTCAAATGCTTATATTGTCCTAAAATCACTTTATTTGAAATAAATAATTTATGTAATACACTAATTATATAGAGAGCTGGACAAAAATATATGTTTGACACGGACAGAACTCATCATTTATGTTGTCCTGTTTCTAGGATCATTATAACTTCTAGAAACTTCTGGAAACTTCTGTACAAGGATGCGAGTGAAGGGCCCAATGTACTAGACTCTGAGTAGAATCAACATGAAAAAAAGGAAGAATGTATTCAACACTTGAGAAACATGTATTTGATTACCACTAGAAATACTAGCTTTCAAATTTGTAATGTTCTTCATGTAACTACGCATTTGAATAAATATATACTCATTTTATACTAATGTTTTGACAACATGCAATTTGCAAACAAATACAACTCAAGTTGACCCGTTTTCGTATAAATTGGTCAAAGTTGTTGCTTGCAGGCGTAGTGAATGCCGTAATTAATGAAAACTCACTTTTTGTGTTTTGAATTAACTTCCACGTTAATTCCATCACCAACTATCATCAAATCAAAGTGAACCACTTAGACCAGAATTATTCCAAATTCAAGTCCCCTTATTGCATGTTGATAGGGATGATGTGCTTATTTGACATGATTTAAATTCAGGGAAAATAATAATTACAACTCTAAATGTGTTATTAAGATATGTCCTAAGACATATGATAATAAGTATTAAATATCTTTAATGCCCTTGTATTTAATTTATAAAAACACTCAATTTTTAATTATATTAAGGTAAAATTGGTTTAACACAAAAAAATTAATGACTCATGAATGTCATTTTACATTGATTAAAGAAATTTTGGTTTATTAAATGTTTGTGATAGTATGTGCGTACGTCGCATATTAAAAAACCGTTTTAAAAATACAACTCTTAACCACCCAATAATCATACAACTTCATTAATTAAAAAACACTTAATATTAATTTTCGTAAAGTACAGTGGAGTTTGGATTAGAGTGGTGTCAATGATTCAGTCGGTTCCTTTACTTATTTCAATTGGCAGTTTGGCACTATGATTCGGTTCCATCGCTTCGGTTGGATACTTCAGATATCCAAAGGGACTGAGGATGTGTGTTTAACAGTGTATTAGAGCATAAAGTGTGTGATGTTAAACTCACACCATATGCCTTATAACATGGGTTATACTACATCGTGACTCGTGTTATACAGAAGGCTCTCACGTCTTGGGCATGACAATATGTTAAATGATTTTATGCCTGAAAACACACTTTAACATTGCTTTAACATGCAACACCATACCGGTATGTTAATGTCACAACCCTCAATATCAAGCATTTGAACCGACAGTTAATGTGCTCAAATTTCATCTTAGAACGTTCATCACATTTATTTTAGCATTTAAGTCTAGCAAAAACATACAATTGTGTCATTAGTACACATCATGATTTAGACATGTGTCAGTTATCTACATTTTTGTGCGGTTAAACTGTAATTTAGCGAGTTGGTGACTCGAATTGAATCCAAAATTATAAGTATTTTATAATGATACTTTGGCTCAACTGAATAAATATATACATAAATTTATACATAAATCATCATACGTGACGAATAACGAAAGTTAAATACGTACAAAATGCGTACACAAAATATCAAATAATATGAAAATTAAATAAATGTTTCAAGTCTATCTTCTCTTTTATCTAATCACACGTGCATTTACCCCAAAACAAACAATCCGATTAATTTTCTAAGATTCTCGTGATTCTATAAACAACCAAGTACCCACGATGGTTATCATCATCTTCATCATCTTATAAAATCTTAACTACCCACTCTTTATTATTTTCTCCACGTAAAACGTACACCGGAAGTCTCTCCATCTCTCTCGTTCCTCACAAACCACGAGCAAATATATGTACCGTCTTTTTCTCTAAGTAAAACTTGAAGCAAAGAAATTACCACTTCTCCTTCACTTCACCGTTTGCGTACACGATCAGGCAAGTCAGAAACCTTTCCGGCGACACTCTACATTCCGGTGAAGATTCTCCGCTACCTCCGGTAACTAGAAATGTTCTCTGCCGGCGGTCACCTTGTTTTTCCGACGACAGCTCGACGTCCCAACAATCACCGGCACTCGGTCTCTCGCTGTATCTAGATAGGTATAAACATCAACCCATTTTGTAGCATATGTGTCATAAACGGGAGGGTGATAATTCTGGGTTTCATGTTCTATCGCCATGTCCGGCGACACACTCTAATGTGTGTATTTTTGCGGGTGTTTATCATTGAGAAATCCCGGAATCTTTTCGTACTCGAGTTTCTTTGTTCTTCGTAAATATGTGTTAGTGTGTGGTGTGTGTCTGTAAATTTTAAACGTGATAATGTAAATTGTTTTCCGGCAAAATTCGAAAGCGCCGGCAGCCTAAGAGCTGCCGGAGTATTTTTTTTCTGCTTGTTACCAATATTTCAGTCAAATCAGACTTCTAAATAATTTAAGCTCACTTGTTTTTATCAAAATAAAAGGCTTAGCATATATTTAAGGTGTCAGTCCAAACTTTATTAGCCCAATTTGAATTTCAGTTTCATGTAGCGCGGCCCAGCAGTATAAATTAAACCTATCAGCACTATTTTAGTCCAAGCCATCATTTAAAAATTTAATCAGATTTTACAAATTCTTTTAGACCAATTAGTTATTTATCTAAAATAATCTTTTATTAATGCTTACCAGATTATGTTACTACTAATTTCTAAATTATTTATTTAACTATTTTGTTAAATAATAATAACTTACAAAACTTTTTAGTTACTAAATTACGTACATGTTTGTAACGAATTAAATTTTGGTTATTATTATTTAAAGACTTTCTTAGCTGATTATCTAGTGACAAATTGTTTAAGTACAATTTATTCGTACAACTATCCTTTTTATCACAACTCCTTGACTTAAACACGAGACCCATATAAATCTATTTTTCAAACTTTTCTAAAGTTAACAAACGTATTCGTAATTCGAGACCAACTCAAATGAGTCACCAACGTATCGCTCGAGTCTAATCTTCCTTCGGGATCATTTATGCATCATATAGTTTAGGCGTGTCATTGAGACCGTCACTTATACATTTATTTCTACGCGTTTAGGACGCTAGGATCATTTGGTTGGAAACCACGTTATTGTCTACAATTTTGCCTAGCATTGCATCAGGTGAGTCCACAGCCCCTCATTTTACTCTTTTTATTACGTTTTTACAACTTTTGGGGTGAAAAACATATCAAAATCTTTTACAAATGTTTGCAACATAACAACTGTTTTATAAATATCTTCATAACTATTTATGTTACCGCGATGTTACTACTTATACAATATTAACTATCTTGCAACTCATGGCCAAATGAACTACTCGTTGTGGTAGGCGTTATTAAATGAACTACTCGTTGTGGTAGGCGATACTGTATGAACTATGAACTGCTCGTTGAGGCAGGCGTTACTAAATGAACTGCTCGTTGTGGCAGGCATGTTGTTATATGAACTGCTCGTTGTGGCAGGCGTTACCAAAATGAACTGCTCGCTGTGGCAGGGGTTATCGAAACGAACTGCTCGTTGTGGCAGGCTAACTTAAAACATATTGTTTCACTATTTTTGCCATGTTTGGCACACGTAAAACTTTGGATGTTAATTATTATATCATTTCACTATTTATGCCTTGTTGGCACACAAAAACATTGGTTTTCAAAACTCATATTAAACTTGTGGATTCACTCAACAATTTTGTTGATCATTTTTCATATGTTTTTCAGGTAATTAAGTTGAAGCATGAGTCATAATAGCATTGGATAGCCAGCATGCATGTGTCAAGATGCCACGACCTTAAATCATTCTAAAACTATGTCCTTTGGATTTAAGTTATTTCATTTACGATAATTTTTGTGACATTACTTTATTTCAAACTTTTGTGAAGTTTTAAACAATTATTGTTTACAATAATCATATGCTTGTGTTACTCAAAATGTCCACGCCCGTTCTTCCGCAAACCATTTTTGGCGGGGTGTGACAGTTAAAGCCATGCTAAACCTATGTTAAAACCTAGAAACCCTATAACATGATTTTAAATCATGTTACCACACCTTTTGCTCTTAGTATGTTGTGTGTGTATTTAATAATGATATGAATAAAAAACTGAAAGAGAAATGATATTGTTAGCTTGAGTATATCAGTTGGAGTGTCAGCTGACATGACGTTACACACATATGACAAAAAAAGGTGTTAGTTGCTGTCAAGGTAATTCCCCCGTATTGAAAAGTTGACAAGTCTATAAAGGGAATTAATTTGTATGCCACATTTTTTTATGCGTGTGATATATTGTACAAATATTAATGCAAAATATACAAACTTATAAAATAACTATTATCTTCTCCTATATATGAGCCTACATTTGATTTACGTTTGCCAACTCAGCAGTTTGGAGCTCCCTTATTGGTCGAAAATGCCACTTGTAATTCAACCATTGGCCAACGAAATCCTCCTTATATTATACCTTGAAAATTCCGTGGTATTCTCCTCCTGCTCAGTTAACAAACTTCCTCTACAAATTTCACTTCCATTGTTTCCGCAAATATTCATATTTCCGCAAATCATGCAATTATATTAGGTAACGAGATCATGCCTACGGAATATTGGGTCTGTAATTTGAAATTTAAAAATAATAAATAAATAACTACAATCCTATTTAGGTAATTTGCGAATCTTTAAAAAAATTTAATAAATTCGTTTGACACAATTATATGACTTTCCATCTCAACTTTCAATTAGGTTTTAAAATATGTATTTTGTCAAATCAATCCTTTAGGTAATTCTTTAGGAATATATATTTTATTTTTCAGAACTTTAGACAAATAATGAACAAATTCGTTTACACAATCAAATAATGAGCAAATTCCCTTAATTAGTTTGACAAAATTTAAAACTATTATTACTTAAAAATGCTAAAATAGGTTGATATTGTCGATTATCAAAATTCAAATCAAAGGGATATTACCTTAACTACTTAACGTAAATTAAGAAATATTATATGACCTCTTTATATAATTCAAGAAATCGACGAAAATTGATTGTGACAAAGTCCGAACATGCCCTTATAATATATGTGACCCAGATGTCTACATTTGTGCCGCACTAATCGTTGGACTATTTGAAAATGCATGGTTATTAGTTCTTTCGATAACAAGATGCCCATGTTTTATGTTTAAGTATGCTTTGTTATGACTATTAATAAAAGCCAATGTCAGACGTTGTCACAAGTTGGGTTGTTTCTTCAAAATTCAGTATTCTCACACGGTCAATTGTATGTTGATGTCTCTAGATTTAAGAGCAAGAAATGATTGAAAGTTATTTGTTGCGACCAAGATGACAATTACACTAACTCAATAACAACTTGTCGTATACAAATAAGTTTTATTTCGTCTCTAAATTGTGTGTACTATTTGTGATATGTATCAAACGTTTATCATTATTTCAATTATAGATTAATACAAAGAAATTGGCGGGCTATGAAGCTAATAATGTATATATTGAAAAGTTAGTGTACCACCTATAAATTTGCCCTAATTTCAGTCTATAAATTTGCCCTCAATTCTCTATTGGTATAGTGCAGTGCAGCTCGATGCTAAAAGTTCAGTCTATAAATTTGCCCTAATTTCTTTATTGGTCGAAAATCTCCCGTAAATGAGCTACCAAAATCTCGATCAATTCGTCAATCAAGGTTCATCTCTCGCGAAGTTTCTTTCCTAACCTAACCTTATTGAGGTCCGATTTTCAGTTCTTATTTAAGTTCACGGATATGCCTGATTTTGCTTATAATTACGTATCGATTTGGATTATTATTATTTTTATTTTATCAAAAGGATTTTGGCCTAGCTGTAGTTTGCCTTTCATAGTGGTCGGGTTCAAGTCACATATCTGTATTCATGAGTTGATTATGATTTGGGGTTAAAAAAACTTAGTTTACTTTTTGCTTGATTGATCGTGTTTAGAAATAACAGTGTTTGCTTGCACAAATATACACCTTCATTTGTTAAATCTGAACTGATTATAGGTCCAGTGAACTTGATTTGATTGATATCTGTTTGTGTGTCTTGATTAACTTCGTGTATAGTTTCCTGATCTGTTTAAGCTTGTTCGTCACAATGAATTTGCATTAGTTTTATGTTTGCTTATAATTTTGGTTTTTAACTGTCGTGCAAGATCAAATTGATCTTAGTTTGGTCAGATTTAAGGCCTTTTAATATTGATTCCATATATTATAAAACGTTACCGAAACTTGAAATTGATAAATTTGTTACAAAGGATTTAACAGCTGAATTTTTTTTACCAATTTTAGATTTGAAAGCTTTCATCATCTTCAATATTTTTCATCATCTTCAATGTTTACACCATTTTGAATTTGTTGCTTGCAGGTGTCGTGAATGCCAAAACTAATTATACATTTTGAATTTGGGCCATAACCAACCACCTATGTTTCTCCCTCTCTACCCGCTTCTTCTCTGCGCTCGCATATATCTCAAAATTCAAGCGCTATTCCGGTGTGAATGTTTTCCGGCCGCGGTTTCCCTGTTTAAAAAACTTGATAAGGTATCCAGTTTACAATTTTGTTGCTCAATTTATTTCTTTTGTACAGTTTCCAATATCATCATATCATAAATATATAGTAATATATTAGATCTGTTTATATGAAAGTGTTTGGGTACAATAGAGTTTAGTAGTTTTGAATACCGTAATTGAGTTTGGGGTAACGTCTTTTACATTTCATGTTATACATAATTGGGCATCCTTCTATTATTTCATATTTATATTCTTAACATTGTGATGATTGTCTTTGATGTAGAAACAACAAAAGACCGCTGCTTCTTCATCGGCCGGTGGCCGTGGGCGCGGACGTGCCCGTGCACCTTCACCTGTACCTGCACCGGGACCCGCACTCCTAGCCGATGGGTTCCCGGTCGTGCTTAAAGTTAATAGGACACACGTGTTCTTAAATTTTGATAATGCACCTCGAGAAGGATTAGCACGGGATTGTGACAATACGAGAGATAAGATCTCACAGAATAAAGTGGCAGTTGGAAGGTGTCCAGATTTGGAGTTATTAGACGCTGTAGGTCAAAGAGCATCAATTGAAGAATACTTGGTTCGTTATCACAGGGATCATGATGGCGATGTGCTTTTTACATGTCGGGCGTGGGAGAGAGCTCTCCTCATTAATGAGCCAACTTATGATGAGCTCCTCCTCGAATTCTCTACTACAAAATTTGAACCCCGTGTAGCAATGAAAAATCCTCGTGATCTATGTATCCAATATCGAGTGGCGAACCAATGGGTCCACCGTAACCTCATTCAATTTGCCATCAACTTAGGTATATATACCCAAGAAGAAACCACAGCCAGAAACTTTAATCATTATATGAAGTGGTGTGCGGCCAATGAAGTTAAAAATGTTGATGAGTATTGGCGTCAAATTGGGGTAGGTGATTACCGAATGGCTCATACCAAAGAGTCAAGCATTAGAAGTGGCACCCATTGTTATCTTCATCGGATGATTTCATACACTATCCGCCACCGTAACCAAGGTCCCGAAAAAGTCAACAAGTATGATATGTGGTTGCTCCACCAACTTATAGACAAGAATGCGAGAACGAATATTCCGTTCGTAATCGCAAAATTTTTGAGCACACAAGCGAAGGGGCTAAAGGGGAATAGTCTGATGGGTGCCGGTCATTATATCACTCGTTTGGCTCGAGCCGCAATTGCCATTCCTCAACGAGTTTGGGATAGCATGACGTATCGACCGATGGGCTCAATGGACGAGACATTGTTATCGGGTATGCATGTCATTGTTAAATTTGCGGGTGATTATGTTTGGAATGAACATCCCGGTGTGGAAGATCCGGCGAGTGGTAGTGTTGATGATGATGAGGATGATGATGTGAATATGGAGGACGCGCCGGGTAACGAAGTTCCCATGGCGCTCGCTTTCTTGCCTCCGTTCGTGCCCCTCACCCGAGGGTCACTCGCTTGCCTGATTGAGATAGATTTATAATGGCGGGTCAAGACTTTGGTCAACCGGGACCAACGGGTCCCCAATTCGGCCATTCGGGCGCCTCGGGATCCGGATCGGGTCCATCCTCGTTCGATCCTTATTTTTCGTATAATCAAATGGTCGAGAGGATGGATGCAATGCAAGTCGACGTGCCCTATGTCCGATCATCCAACGACCATTTGCAATCAAATGTCCAAAGTCATATGCAAAGGTCGTACTACAATCAGATGCGGGTCGGGCAGCAAGTGAATTGGCAAACCGATGTTGCTAATTATAATTTATATCCCGATCGATTTCCCCGACCACCACCTTTTGATCATTCCAATTTACCCACATGGGCACCGAGCTTCCCCGCACCACCAAACTACCCAGATTATGATGCCTGGTACCAAGACTCCAATACTTGGTACCATCCTTACCCACCACCGCAATGAATGCAGGCTGCAGAGATCATTAAAAAAAAATGTTTTCTGTTTTTGTTTTTTCTGTTTTTAGGTGTTCCTCATGATTACTGTTTATGGCGGGATATTTGTGCATCATTTGTGCACAAAATGCCAAAATGCCACCAACGTATCGCTCAAGTCTAATTTCCCTTAAGGAATCATTTGTGCGTCATTTAGTTTAAGCGTGTCATTGAGGCCGTCACTCATACATTTATTTCAAATTACTTTTTCACGTTAAATTTTGGTGTCATTACTTTTTATCAAACATTTAACAATGTTGAAACTATTTATTGTTTGCACCATGATAACGCCTCTTTTGCCAGGGTGTTGGCAACATACTTAACCATGTCATTTGTGGAACATCTCACAATACTTAACCATGGTTCCTTCGTTACCAGAGAACGTGGGTGGACGACAATTATATAGACTATATATAATAAGCATTGACCAGTTGTAGTCTCGTGACTATTATTCACAAGAGGCATTTGTACTATTATGCAATCATTTTACACAAAGAAATTGGTTGATATATAGTAGGATAATCATTGAAGAGAGAGATTTGCTATGTTTTTACATGTTATAGGACATCAATCAACGTTTTTAAGCAGCTAAAGGAAGATTTTCACACTCCACATAAACAATTCATCAATGTTTTTATAAGGTCCTAAATGCAATGATGTGTTATGATCAGAACGACATTGATGACTAAAAGAAATATTTCTGGAAGCAGTAGGTGCATTAGATGAACGGGAGCTGATTAAGAAAGAATTTATGATCAGGTAAGCTTTTTCTTTTTTAATTTATACACATATTTTGGATTTGTAAGAATTTTATATTTCAAGTGGACCATTTCCAACATGGCGAGTGAATAAGATTAAAAGAGTTAGCTTATGATAAACATGTCAACTTCGTTAATTTGGGTTATGATTTCTCTCTAGTGGGAAAAGTGGGTAAGTTTTGTCTTTAATTAGCCAAATGAGTTAAGTTTAAATGAATTAGCATACAAGAAAACAAGTCAAATGGGTTTAGTTCTATTGGTTTTTATCTAACGAGTAGAACAAGTAACCATTTAAAAGAAATAGCATATAAGAAAACACGTTTAGGTGGGTCAAATTTGGCTATGTTTTTTCTTTAATTATATAGGAGCTGGACAAAAATATATGTTTGACACGGACAGAACTCATCATTTATGTTGTCCTGTTTCTAGGATCATTACATCTTCTAGAAACTTATGTACAAGGATGCGAGTGAAGTTAGACTCTGAGTAGCATACACATGAAAAAACGGAAGAAGGTATTCAACACTTGAGAAACGTGTATTTGATTACCACTAGAAATACTAGCATTCAAATTTGTAATGTCCTTTATGTAACTAGGCATTTGAATAAATATATACTCATTTTATACTAATGGTTTGACAACTTGCAAATTTGTATTCACACATATTAGAAAAACTATTTTTAAAATACAACTCTTAAGCACCCAATAATCATACAACTTCGTTAATTAAAAAAAACTCAATATTAATCTCCGTAAAGTAAAGTGGAGCTGGGATTAAACTGTTGCCAATGGTTCATTCGGTTCCTTCACTTTTTTTACTTCCATTGGCACCATGCTTGGTTCCTTCACTTTTTTTATTTCCATTGGCACCATGCTTCGGTTCCTTCACTTCGTTTGGATACTTAGGATATCTGAAGGGATTGGCGAATAAATCTAATGTATTTTAATAGAGTATTAGAGCATAGGGTATCTGATTAACACACGTCAAATGCCCTATAACATGAGCGTTTAATATTGTGGCTCACATTATACACATATTAAAGCTCCCACACGAGTCAAATGCCCTATAACATGAGTGTATGTTAAAGCCAT
Source organism: Calendula officinalis (assembly GCA_963853835.1). Lineage (NCBI taxonomy): Eukaryota > Viridiplantae > Streptophyta > Magnoliopsida > Asterales > Asteraceae > Calendula > Calendula officinalis. The sequence goes on from OY970821.1 coordinate 96,590,344, forward strand.
GTTAAACATGTTAAAACCCAAAAAACCATATAACATGAGATTCAACATGCTACCACACCTTGTGCTCTTAGTATTTTGTGCGTTTATATTTTATAATGGCAGGACTAAAAAATTGAAAAGAATGTGTGTTGTTAGCTTTTATATCAGTTGGAGTTTCAGCTTACATGACATTATGCTTATGTGTCAGAAAAATGAAGATGTCAATTGTTGTCATGGTTGACACCTCGTATTGAAAAGTTGACAAGTCCATAACGAGAACTAATTTATACACCACATTTTTTATGCATATGACACTGTACAAATATTAATGCAGTATTATAATGTAAAAATATCACTTATAAATTTGCCCTAATTTCAGTCTATAAATTTACCCTAATTTCTCTATACGTCGAAAATCTCCAGTAAGGGGGTGTTTGGGAGAGCTTATTTATGGGGCTTATTAGCTTATTTAAGCTTAATAAGTCCACATTAAGTGTTTGATTGAGCTTAAGATTTTATGCTTATTAGCTTATTTAAACTCCCTTAGATAAGTTGTTTTGATGGAGCTTATTAGCTTATTTAAGTATTTTAATATTTTTACCCTCCAATTAACTCTATCCCACCTCCTTCTATTTACAACATATTTTCTCCATAACCCCTTTTGGTAATTTTACAATATACTTAAGTAAACTAAACCAAACATTTTATATTTAGAAATAGCTTATTAATTGAAATAAGTTCATAAGCTAATATTACTTAAGCCTTTTTAAATAAGTTTTCCCAAACACCCCTAAATAACCAAAATCTCGATCAATTCGTCAATCAAGGTTCATCTCTCACGAAGTTTCTTTCCTAACCTAACCTTTTGAGGTCCGATTTTCAATTCTTATTTAAGTTCACGGATACGCCTGATTTTGCTTGTAATTTCGTATAGATTTAGTTTAGTTTTTTATTATCAAAAGGACTTTGTGGCCCAGCAGTATGTTATTCGCCTTCATACTTGTAGTCGGGTTCAAGTCACAAATCTGTATTCATGAGTAGATTATTATTTGGCATTAATCAAAATTAGTTTACTTTTTGCTTGATTGATCGTGTTTAGATATAATAGTGTTTGCTTGCACAAATATATAGGGCTAGGACTTTAGGGTCGCTACTACACACCTTCATTTGTTAGATCTGAATTGATTATAGGTCTAGTGAACTTGATTTGATTGATATCTGTTTGTGTGTCTTGTTTAATTTCGTGTATGGTTTCCTGACCTGTTCAAGCTTGTTCGTCACAATGAACATGCATTAGTTTTATCAAATTGATGTTAGTTTTGTCAAATTGATGTTAGTTTTGTCAGATTTAGCGCTTTTTAATATTGATTCCAAGTATTATAAAACGTTAATGAAAGTTGAAATTGATTAGTTTGTTACAAAAAAAATTTAGGATTTAACAGCTGAAATATATTTACACCAATTTAAGATTTGAAAGCTTTCATCATCTTTAGTATTTTTTGTTAGAATCTGGTGTTTGTTCTCTCTTTTGGATACGAGTTAGGCGGTGTTTGGATGTGTGTGTGACTGTTTTTCAAAGTTGATTATTGCAGTCAAATTTTGATTTGCTTTATAGTGCTTTATTTATTCTTGCTATTGCATGATTTAACAAAATGCATATTTTTTTGAATTTGATGCTTGCAGGTGTCGTGAATGCCAGAATTAATGAGAACTCACCTTTTGTGTTTTGAATTAACGTCCATGTCACCGACTATCATAAAATAAAAGTAAACCATTCGTATACACACACCCACATTTCCAGAACACATCTGCTCATCTCCATCACCGACCGGTGACCGCCCTTAATTCCCAGTTTAACTGTTGCAACTCGACATCCACCACCGCAACGCCGCCGGCCTCCTCCGCCCCATAACTAACCACCTATGTTTCTCCCTCTCCACCCGCTTCTTCTCTGTTCTCGCATACATCTCTCAAAATTCAAGCATCGTTCCTTTGTGAATGTTTTCCGGCCGCAATTTCCTTGTTTAAAAAGCTTGCTAAGGTATTCACTTTACAATTTTCTTGCTCAATTTATTTCTTTTGTACAATTTATAATATCAGAAATACATATTAGATCTGTTTATATGGAAGTGTTTGCGTACAATATAGTTTAGTGGTTTTGAATACCGTAATTGATGTTGTAAAATATACTCTTTATCCTAGACATGGCAGAAAAGATACCTAGAGTTTCTTGGACAATATAATCAACTTAAACTTTTCTTGAAGCTTGCATACACGAACTATCAAGTAATGGCTAGGAGGGTAGGGGTGTTTTATTATTGTTGAAAAATTATTAACTTATTTGTTTGTTATAATTTTTAGGGATTGATACAAGATGAATTTGCTAGAATGACACAAGATCTTGGGCCGGGTCAATCCTTTGTTACGAATGGTTTGAATTGGAATTGGAAGACGTGCCCTCGTTGAAACACGAGGGCACTCGCGTGGAATTGGAAGAAAACCCTCGGTCGATCAATCCTTTGTTAATAAAGGCAGAGCAAGTTCTTCGTCATCTCAAGATCTCGCTCAAGCTCAATGTAGAATTAACCGAGCGGAGGCCAAAGTGGACCGAATGGCAGATTATATGTATAACACCTTTCACCGTCAAAATTCATATTTGGCGAGCCGATTTTCGGATTATGTACCACTGGATGATATGTTTGATGAAGATCCGGAACATCCTCAAGTTGATCCAAGTGCTCCCCAAAATGTTGAAGGCGCTGAAGATGAGGAAGGTAGGAACGAAGAAAGTGAAGGCGATGAAGAAGAAGCTGAATATGAATCATTCATGAAGATGAAGCTGAATATGAATCGTGGGATTAGTTTTTGTAAGAACATTTTTAGTTTTTAAACATTTGGATTGTAATCAACGAGAGAAACGTTCAACGAGGTCCATTATTTTTACGAAGTCCCGATGAATAAATCTCAACCATTGATTAATAAGATCTAATGGTCAAGATTAATCACATATTTTATACATGAAGGGGTATTTTGGTCATTTGGCACTTTAGAATTATTTATTTTTAAATTTAAATTATTTATTTATTATTTTTTTCATAAAAAATAATATCTATTGGATAATTACGTGTAATACTTAATCACATGTGATTTTAGTGTAAAATCACATGTGATTGTATACTTAATCATATTTGATATTTTAGTTTAATCACATGTGATTCAGTATAGAATTACATATGATTTAGTATACAATCACATGTGTTTCGGTATGCAATCACATTATGTGTTATTAATGGAAATATATATATATATATAGTGAAAGATTATATTGAGAACCTGATTTTAAAAAAAACTTTAAGAACTTTTAATTAAGCAATTTGGGCCATTGAATTTAACATCAAAGGTTAAGATTAATTATGACAATCTCGTAAATAATGGAAACTATTTTTTGGATTAAAATTATATAAAAAAGGGTATACTAGTAATTGTGAAAGCAAAATAAAAAAAAATAAAAAAATAATTAACCCTTGAAATCCGTCGTTCTCTCTCCCATATTTCCTTTTTTTGTGTAACTTCCAAACCCACTCCATCTTCCCCACTTTATATCGTCTCATTTCTCTAAAAACCCTAGAAAAAAACCCACCTCAAATCCAAATCCTACTATGAGATCGTGATTGTTTCTTCCGGCGATCAAGGCGTTTGTTTCTTCCGGTTAACGGCTTCTGGTGAACATGACGGTAGTCCGTTGTAACACCGCGTTTTTTTTTTTTTTTTTTTAATAAAGGCGATTAAGTATTAATCTAAGTACGGAAGCATCTAGTTAGTTAAGTTTACAAAACGTGGTCCCACAAAACATTTCAACCAAAGTCATTTAAAAGACGGTGTTACTAGACACGGCTCATTTTACAAAACATAATTTAAGCATGGTCAAACTTCCCGTCCAAGCCCGACCCGTTCAAGCCATCCAACCTGAAATGTGTCAATAAGGGAGGGATTAGCACAAAAGCTAAGTGAATGAATTCCTAACACTACCAACTACTCTAAACACTTAAACACGGAAGTTAAAGAACTTCTCCGGTTAGGTAGTCACTTAAACGCGGAAGTTATAAAAACATCTCCGGTTGGGTAATCACTTTATTGAGAGGATCGGCGGCTTTGCGGGCCTTAAACCATGGTCGGCCAAAACCACGGTAACCGATAGCGTTTTGTATCCAACACTAGGGCAACTCCCTCCCCTTAACACTGTAACATATACAGGTAAGGTCGGATACCCTATTAGTCGATACACTGTGCCCAGCCGTTATCCATCCGACACTGACCTCATCCCGAATGGTGCACCTAGTCATGTATGGTATTCCCTAACACTAGGCATACATAACAAGTCAACTAGCTCCGAATAAACACCGCGAAAACGTCACATCAGAGTTCCCAATCGCGAACTCTTGTTCGCGATCGCGAACTCGAGTTCGCGACGTGAACTCTGGTCGTGAACTCTTCGCGGTGACCAACCCAATTCTCTGGACCGACTTCGCGATCGCGAACCCTGTTCGCGTCGTGAACTTTACTCATCTGGCGATTTTCTGCACTTTTTCACCAACAAGACAAACCAAACGAAAATAACCGAAACCCGAGTTGTAGGTCGAATCCACTCACCTTTCAACTTTCGATTCCTTAACTCAGTGAGCTAGTATCACTGAGTATCCTTCCCGGTTCCTGTCAACAACATACTGAGTTAGTGATAATCCACCGAATCGTCAAAATCATCAATTTCAACATCTAACTATATAAGACTCAAAAAATGCACATCTTATGACATTTACAACTAGCACAAATACTTCATCAATATATTTGACCATTTTGACCATTTAGCAAGTATTCACAACTAGTTGACCCAAACGGGCCAAAAAACCGAACATGACCCAAACACTTCCACCTTTCCATTTACTAGCAATTTAATCTTTAACTGGCAATTCACAATCTTCTAACAATTCCATCAAGATCATAACCATCACAAATCCAAGTATGATACTTCCAAAATCACTAGTTAACCATTTTGACAAAATCATCCAAACACTAGTTACACTACTTCACCAATTGATCAATACTAGGTTTTTAACATCCATAACTTAACAAACATGATTTCACAACCTAATAAACAATTCTATCCAACCATAACTCAAGAAATCCAAGATTTGTCAAAACCCACCTTCAACTTCCACCATTAATGGAGGTTGAAGGTGATTTTCACCAAATCTTGTATTCCTTCACAAATCAACCATACAAAAGATGTGAAAGCTTGCACAAACACATAAAACAACATCCATAACAAGATTCACCAACAAATCATCAAGATACATAAACCCTACTTCAAACTCTAGCTCAAGAACAACAAGAACAAGTAAGGGAGAAGGTGAAGCTTACTTCTAGGGTTCTTCCACACAAACTAATGTAAGAATTTCGGATCTTAGCACCACAAATCAAGAAGTTCTAGCTCAAAATAAGCACAAGAGATGGAGAGAACTTGAGCAATGAAATAGTAAGTTTATGGATAAGGTGCAAGTAAGAGGGAAAAGGAAAAGAGAGAGTTTCCCTCTCTCTCTCTCGGCCAGTCAAAACAAGAGGGGGTGGGACCCCTCTTGGTCTTTCTTTTAATAAAACAGTATATGTCTGAAAAGTCCCTTTCGAAATTTATTTATTTAAAATAGCAAACGGACTCCAATTTTAAAAACGAAAGCATTTCTGGAAACGATATTTAACAAGGAATCCAAATATATAAAAATTACGTTTTCACTCCAAATAAATCACAAGTCGGGTATTTTAACCCCTTGGTTAAAATACCGCAAAAGACAGCAGGCTAATTAAATTAACTAAGCATATAGTCAGATAATCATTTAGTAAGATACCTTAAGGTCACTAAACTACTAGGCCGGGTTTTGGGATGTTACATCCGTGGTTCCTCTCATGAATGATATAACCACATCACCGCCGTACTCGGTTCCTCTCTCACCAGCTATCCAATCTCTGTACTGATCTAGGTAAGTTTGTATTAGTTCCAGTTTTGTTGATGATTTCTATTAGTTTCATAATCAAATTCGATTTTGGGTATTTAGTAAGAAAGTTGTTCGTAAAAAATTATGAAATGCTTTATGTATTAAGATGTGATTTTGAGCTATTTGTTTGATTTGATATGTTAACATTTCGTAGATTAAGTTTGTGTGTATGATTGTTTGCTAATTTTTGGAATTGATTGTTTGGTTACACTTTCTAAGTCGGTTGATGTGGCTTTTAAAGGGGTTATGGATGAACAAAATCAAAGTCTAAATGTTTTTGGAAAAGAAGTTCCACAGTTCCACTATAAAAACATAAACACAGAAGATACATATGCAATGGATTAAAAACCATATAATAAGTATATTTATTTTTCCAACATTTCGATTCAGAAAAGAAATATCATTTTGGTTCTGATGGGGTAAATTAGTGTTTTTGTTTAGTTTATATACGTTATTGATTAATCATATTTGTTTTTTTATGTGTTACAGTGGCTGAGACAAGGAAAATTAACAAGGTGTATAAGTGGAAAAAAAAGAAATGAGTAATTTGTGTTAGAGTATGTAAAGAAGAAAGTTGTTTCAAAAGAAGACATAATTGCATGTCAGCAACTATTTCGATGCATATATGTTATTGTTTGAATCCATATATGTTATTTTTTAAATAACGTTTGAATATTTGTATCATAAGTTCAGCATTTATGTATATTTTGTACGCTCTATCAATTTTGTAAAATATAGATATTGATTGTGCTTGTTAAACATGTTTGTTTCAATATATATGCAAACCCGCAAAATAACATATATGCAAAAGTGTCTCGACATATATGCACAACCTACATGTAATAATAATTACAACAAAAAACATATATATATGCACAACATGTAATAATAATTACAACAAAAAACATATATGCACAACCGGCTAGATAAAAATAAATGCCAATAAAAATAAATTTGCGAAAATATTTCCTAAATTGTAGGAAATCTCAAAGAGGAAATAATATCTTTTTGGTAAAATGTCGTAAATACCCCTAAACAATTAATATGAATTAAATTAATCAAAATCAATTTACTAAATTTTGATTGGTTAATAAGAGTACTCAAAGTTCTTTTTGAAATCAGGGTTCTCAATATAACTCGACCCTATATATATAATATATATACTTTTTTTAAAAAGTAAAAAAATAAAAAATAATTCTAAAAAAATAAAAAAATTATACTTCCTCCGTATTAAAATAAGTGACACACATTCCATTTTGGGGTGTATCAAGATAAGTGACACACTTTGAAAATTTTCTTTATTTGGTAAAAATAGTGAGACCCATACCCACTACCTATCCACTTTAATAAACTGAAATTACCCTTATACCCTCACTTTTACTTTTAAAACTCATTAATATTACTTTATTCAAGAAAAGTGGGACCCATTCTCTACTAACTATGTACTTTAATCTCTTTTAACCTCTACTTTAATCTTTTGCCTCAAAAAACGTGTAAGCCAATTTGTGTCGCTTATTTTGATACGGAGGAAGTACTTTTTTTTAAATGACTAAAATTAGGGGTGAGTAGAAAAAGAGGGTAACCGTCTCGGAACCGGAACCGTCTCGGAACCGGAGGTTCCGGACCCGGAACCTGCTAAAGGTTCCAGTTCCGGTTCCAAAAATCATGGAACCGCCCTAAGAGGTTCCGGTTCTCAAAATTAAGGAACCTGGAACCGGTGGATACCCTGGAATCGGGGATTACACGGTATATTTTTATTAAAATATATAATATAAAATATATTATACATGATTGAATGAAATAAATTTATGATATATCTAAATGTAAAATACTAGTCCAAATAAAAATATAAATTGTCCTTACTCGTTATAATTAAGTCAAAATGTGGGTGAGAGTGAGACATTCACTCGTCGTATGGTCGTATCTTTGCGACTGACTTTCACATGAATCACATATTTACTATGTTTTTGTCATTCTTATTCACTTATTTGTATTTTGAACAATATTTGTAATCGTTGAAATATATATAAAATCGTTAAACGATATTTGTAATCGTTAGTTTGTCTGATTTATTGTCTTGTTTATTCAATAAGTAATGTTAAATTTTTTTGAATTTAGATACAGGGTAACCGGAACCTGCCCTGGAACCGGTGGTTCCGGTTCCGGATCCGAAAATTTAGGAACCTGTCTTCCAGGTTCCGGTTCCGGTTCCTAAATCTCAGGAACCTGCGGTTCCGGTTCTGGTTCCGGTTCCATTCGGAACCGGCGGGTACCTAGTTATGCTCACCCCTAACTAAAATACCCCTCAATGTATAATATGTGATTTATCTTGACTATTAGATCTTATTGATCAATGGTTGAGATTTGGTCTTTGGGACTTCGTAAAAATGATGGACCTCCTTGAACGCAACTCTAATCAACGATTATATTTTATTTGGTATTTTAATGTTTTTATGGATTTGGTTTATATTGATTCTGCGTTTGATAACTGGGAATTCTATGATTTGCGATTGGGGTAAAACCTGGACTAAAACAGAAACCGGTAAAAATGGGCAGCCTGTCGTCGGGACAGAGATGAATTTTGACTTTGACTTTATCTATAACGACGACATATTGTCGGCACAGGTATCGATGGAAAATTTTCAATTCAACTTTCGCCGACGACAAGTAGTCGACACAGGCCGGAAAAATATAATGAAAAACTATGCCGACTACATGTTGTCGGTAAAGGCATTGCCGGAAACAAATTCCGGCAAATGTATTGCGACTACTTGTCGTCGGGATAGAATTTAATAAAACATTTCTTTTAAATGGGAAAATAGTTACAGGCGATTTTTCCGGCGACTACTTGTCGTTGGTATAGGTTAGACTATGGCGACGATATGTATGCCGACGAAATTTTTACCCTATCTCGACGAAGCTGGGCGACGAAATATTCCCGACCACGTGTCGTCGGGATAGCCTATGGCGACCACATTCGCTATAGCCGCTTTTTCTTGTAGTCAGGGTGAAATTATAGTAGTGTTACAACGATTTACAACTAGCTAGCCCGGTATAAAAAATCAAAAGAAATATAGCAATAATAACAATCAAAAGTGTTACTAGAATCAATTCATTAAAGAATTGTAAGTAATTAAGTACAACCAAAGCTCAAATCAAACACCATCAAACCAAATGCACATGCTCAATATTTATTCAAACCAGACGAGAAAATGACCAATTGAAGACCACACGATAATTTAAAGCTATCGAACAACTTTTAAACCAAACATATTATATGCAAACTTCACAAGTTTCTCAATCTCATCATAATCGATGTAACCATTGTTGTTCCCATCTATAGACCTTACTGCACGCCACCCTTTGAAACAAGTGAACCGACCTCCTCCGGTTAACCGAATTGCTTGCCGGAGTTCGTCTTTGCTAATCCGGCCATCTTTATTGTCATCGAATGTCATCAACCATATTTTGAATTCGGCCATTGTCAACTCTCGAACACCTTTATAACTATACAAACTCTTCATATCGTTTTTATGAAATTCCTTAAGGGCTTAATACTTATATATAGGGTTTAGGAAGAAATTAATACTTGCACCATGCATGCATCTTTGGATGAGAGAATAAACATTTGCATAAGAAAAAGAATGCATATAAAGTTTGCACATTGAAAAACACATGATATATATATATAATATAACACAAAATGATAAAGTTTACTATAAGTCAATAATCCATACATTCTAGAAGCCGAGTTTGTGACACTAGAAATATTCCCCGCCCCACCGCCGCCGGCACCCTCTCCCTTTTAATGTATTACTTTCTCCGAAAAGGTTTATTACCATAATTTATGATTATTGCGTATGTAATACCTGAGTATTTCAAAATAAGTTACTAGAATAGTGGTACAAATGATATTTATTTGTATCATTTATTCTTTTTTATCTTCCTACCTATTTGATAAGTTAATTTGTGTAATTCACTAATTTTCTCTCGTAATATTATCCATTTGATTTTGACACATGTATTGATTTAATGAGTAGAAATAGAAACAAATAGTAAGAACATTACTCTAATTTTCCAGATTATGCTTTATTATGTTTTTAAACAACACGTCATCCATAAAATTGTTATTACTATATTCAAAATAAGTGATACACTTTCCTTTTTGGGGTGATTCAAAATAAGTGATACACTTTGAAAAGTTTCCTTATTTGGCAAAAAAAATGGGACCCACAACCACTAACTATCTACTTTAATAAAGTGAAATGACCCATTTACCCTTACTTTTTACTTTTAAACATCATTAACCTTATTTTATTCAAAAGGTGTGGGACCCATTCCCTACTAACCATCTAATTAATCTAATTTAATCATCATTATAATCTTTTACCTCAAAAACCGTGAAACTCAAGTGTATCACTTATTTTGAATCGGAGGAAGTAATACGATTACCATACCACTAAATGGCACTATAAACAGTGCTTTTTTTTTGTTGTTAAAATGCGCCGAAATAATCAAGATATAACACTTATATGTGGGATCAGGGATGATAAACAAGATACTAGGTTGGCGCAGTGGTAAACTCCGCGTAGTTAAAGCCTTTACAATTGATTTTCCATGTTCGAATCCTTCCATGTGCGTTATTTTGGTTTTTTTTTTTAAATTTCAAATTCACACAAAAGTCCATGGACTTCTGCACACATCTCCAAAGCTTTCATATTTGATTCTCAATATAGGGGATTTTTTTTTCCTTCCATTTTTTTTTACATTTTAAACATTTCGTTTGTTTTCATTTTACTAAAAAGAATTTGCCACCCTTAGAATTTATAATTTGAACCCCAAAAACTTATAATTCAATTTGATATTACATGAAGTATATAATTATGCAAGTTAGTTTATAGCTATAAAAATATCAGTTATGAAGTTCAAAAGTAAATCATGATTATTAAAAGATAAAAATTCCAACCCCGGGCGAAGCCGGGTATATCATACCTTGTTATCATCATTAATCGTCTACTTAGTTCTTGAATGTGATCTACAAGAACTCAAAAGCTGAAATATAATATGTATAAACGTACATAATCTAGATACAACCTAACCAAAGCGTTCACAATTTCTCCCACAAGATCTAATTCTTTGCAATGTCTTCCAAACTACATTGAATGTGAAGAGAAATTTGGAAATGTATTGATTTGACCCTCATTCCTCTTTCATCTTAACGGCTTTGAAAAACACCAAAACAATCAGAAAGTCGTTAATATCCAAAGACAGATTCAGGATTCATACTCCAAAACCTTTTAACCTGCAATCTCAACAATATCAAACTTGAGGGATCTAATTAAACATGTTAATGTTTTATTAGAATAATATAATTTTTACACTAATTAGTTATTATAAATTTCAAATTTGGTTCAGTTACCAAAATAATCAAAACCAAATATGTTTACCAGTTAAACTGTCATGCATTGCTTTCATCAACTGAAACCCCAGGCCCATATATCAAATGGCAACGGTCATTAAATGAATTAACTAGCCGAGAGACCACTTCCTTGAAGAACATGGATGCCATCTGTACATCACAACCACAAACCAAATTATTATTATTATTATTATTATTATTATCAATGTATATATGGCCACAGAAAATAGAAAATAAATATAACTCCAGAGTAATAATCTAGATTTTTTTACTAGGTAATTAGCATGTCAACTATGATTACAAAGATTATATTATTCTCAGTAATAATCTAGATTTTTTTACTAGCATGATTTAGGATGTTTAATGAATTAAACACATTTTGGGTGGGTTTAGGATCTTTATTTTTTTTTATTTTTTGCCAGTATGAAAATAGCAAAAGCAGTGATTTGGCACACATTAATCAAAATAATAAAAATATTCTAGTATATTTCCAAAATGAAGCATTACCTGTGAGTATAAAGGAGACTGAAACTTAAAATCCACAAAGAAATGAAGATTACATGTTCCTGGAACAGGTCCCGGATTGAATTCCCAAATGTTTATTAAATGATCAAATAAACTGCTTTGTGATGAAGTCGTCTAAAATTATAACAAAAAAAGAAAAGAAGAATCAATTAAACGTTTTTAACAAATAATTAGGGTCCAGAAAACTTACCTTTATCATTTTTGGTTTTACCAATTGCACGTGAGAAATGTAACTTTCAACAAGAAATTTAAAACCAATTTCCAGCTCAGCGTCAAAAGCTGAATCTGAATGACGTGCAACAATATCGGATCGTTGACACCAAGGAAGAAAATCTTGATACATATCAACAGCAGCAACTACTGCAAATAACTGTTCTGGTGAATACCTGAAACAAAAGCCGGTTTTAAATCATATAACTTCAGTAAACGATTTGAAGAAATAATAAGGCTATGTTTAGATGTGAAAATTTGAAATTACTAAAATTACCCCATAATACGTTTCTCCTCGTGAATTTTGGATAAAACGTTACTTCCCTCATCTCCATCACCACAACCAAGAAATCCTCTTCGTTGTGTAAGAATACCAGAAGACGTATTTTGTAAGGAAAATGAAGCATCTTTAATAGTACCAGTACCGCCAATAATTTGACATGAAGATGGAAATGATTCTATATTTGTAATACTTCTAAAACACCGATTTTGAATATAAATTTCTGGTTCAGGATTGTTTTGTAAACAACACATTAACCGTTTGCCACTGTTTTTGTATGTAATCAACCGTCTCACGGCCTTTGAAGTAGAATTTAATGATGACATAGTAATAAAATAGCAACTGTAAAAAAAAAGATGGTAATCAGATGATGATAGCGTGGTCTTCTAAAACTAGATAAACAGATATTAGCTCAAATATTCAGTACTTCATTAAGTATTACAGATCATCCTTGTGAGTGTATTATAAGAAGGCCGATATATGTGCTGAAACACTAATTTGATCAATGCTACTATTGATGATGAACAAGACCACAATTAATTTCTCAGAAAAATGCAAATAGGAAAAACCAGTAGACAATTCTTTATACATTCTTTTAGCAAAAAGAACAAGCAAGTCTATTCGATCGATGCAATTTATGACCTCGATTACTCAAAAAATCATAGGTTTTATACAGTGCAGCAGGCAGCATGAAAGCAGACTTCTAAAATCACACAGAAATCATCATTTCCGTTACGTCAAGCAACCACACATAAATTTTTTATTAAAAAAGAATATACAGTGGATCAATTCTCAACAGTTTCAAAGAGAAGATATACTTCGTAGTTTTTGGTAATATAAACTTAATCATCGAGTATGAGAATTAAACAGATGCGTAGACTTATAATAGAATTTAGAATCTGCGACAATTCACATCAACCCCCTAACTATCGTTCATTCGTTTGTATGCCCTAATAGGCTAATAGCAATAGTATTTTCAAGTTCCTTCTTACGCTATCAGGCACATAAATGATGAACTAAATTACTAAAATTGAATAGTCATTGTACCTTCAAAAAACCTAAATCGGATGAAGAAAAATATCGTGTTAGAAACTGTGAGGATTTGCAACGAAAATTGATTAACCCAACGGATTGCTGATATTATGAATGAGTTCACAGGGCCCCTAACTATCCGCTCAATTTGCGGAGGCGTTCCTAATCAGTTTCACTTATTTCACCGGAGAAGAATGCGTTCGGAAGCGGCGATGAAAAGCGGCCGTCGGTAAGGGATGCGGTGTTGTGTCTGACGGTGTTGCTATACATATTTATTCTGTTAAATTTCAGAATATGCGGGTGGTTTGTATGATTCACCATCTTTTCTGAAAGGTCAAAATACATTTCTCTACTGCCTTGAATTATAAATAATCAAAAATCCAAATATAACAACATTGGACTGAAAAACATAGTCAAATTAGTATCAAAAGTTACTAATTTAATTTCGAATTCACAAATCATTTGTCTCTAATTTCAAACACATAGGGGGTGTTTAGAGGGCTTATTTAGAGGGTTTATAAGTTTTTAAACTTATTTAAGTTTAATAAGCATTATTTAGTGTTTGGTTGAGCTTATAAGCTTATTTAGGGGTTTTAAATAAGTCATTTTGGAGGGGATTATTAGCTTATTTAAGATTTTTACCTTCTTACACCTTCTTTCATCAATCAAACATTTTTTATACAAGCATAACTAAACCAAATAATTGAGCTTATTAGCTAATTAAAAATGTCATTTATAGTCATTTTACAATTAATTTATATAAGCTTTTCCAAACACTTTATTTAGCAAAATCTTATTAACTTAAATAAGCTCATAAACTTATTAGCACACACCCCATAGTCAAATTATGTAAAAAACATGAAAATGACCCCATTTGAATTAATACCCTCTAGCGCTATGCTCCAACACGGATTAAAATTAAAAAGTAAGAATACTAAATTAGCGGTTTTTGAAGTTTATGATATCATATTTTATTTTTAATAGTTTTAGGCCCACTTCACCGATATTACATGATTTCATCTGATGTATAGTTGGGCCCTTTGCCCCAAAAACAATCAACTAACTTTCAATTTTCGTTTTGGTCTGCAATGAGTGGGTTGCTAGCCCAAGAAACATCAATCGACTTCATCATCACCACCTGTTGCCTGTTGCTTAGTAGCCCTAAATCGACTTCCATCTCCACATACGCACCATTTCCACTTTCTGAATCGACTTTGTTCGAGCACCATCGACGCACTGTATCACGCACGACCTACGGACGCACTCCATCTCACCTTCAATTCGAAATTTCAATTCAAACTTCAAAGGTACGTTCGGATTCAAACTTCCAGACTTAACCAATTCGTTTTCTTTATTTCTTTTTTATCATCCAATTTCTGCTTTTTAGCATGTAGACAAGTAAATTACTAAATTAACAAACTATAAGATGTGAATCACTGAATTTTGAATTGTGTATCACTCTATAGTGTATTGTAATTTGTGAATTTAAACATGTACAAATTCAAACTTCCAGATTATGTTCTGCGTTTAGTCATCGTTTGTTATATTAATGGTGGATTCGGAACAAAGGTTCGATAAATTAATAAATATAAATCTGAGCTGATCAATTACGAATGCAATTTGAAAATATGAAAGCAGTAGAGTCAATTGAAAAACAAACAAACAAACAAACAAACAAACAAAGTGAAGTATCGTGAAAAAACTCAATTGATCATATTTAAATACCAATTACTGGATTGAGAAATCAAGCTTATACGTGCCCTCAAGAGCTAGAACTATACTTTTCAGGCTCGGCAACCTACACTTTGGTGTTTGGGTAAGCTTATTAAACAGCTTGTAAGATTTTTTTAGTGTTTGGATGCAGCCAAGCAACTTAAGCTCTTGTGCTTACCTAAGTTGTTATATGGGTGTTTGGGTTAAACTTTTTAAAACAGCTTGTGCTTATATCTTACCAATTTATGAGTCTAAATAAGAGCTTATTAGCGAAGCATCGCATGCGGCTTCTTAAAAGTAACTTATTGAGCCCAATAAGGTTAGCTTTAATTAGCTTAATGTGTATCTAAACACAATAAGTTGTTTTGAGTATGCAAACAGCTTATGTTTTTTTTTTTTTTTGAACGGCAAATCTTAATCTAAACCTAATTTCCACCTATGTCCACGACGGGACCTGAACCCCCAACCTCAAGGTTGTGAGGCAAACACCATACCGCTAGGCCAAAGACCCTTTGGTAAAGCTTATGGTTTAATAGCTTATTTGTGATAAAAATGTTGTTTTTTAATGTATAATAGCTTATTGTGTTAATAAGCTTTAAATATGATAACCCAAACACCATTTAAGCTGTAAACTGTTTTGGACCAACTTATTTGAAAAGGATCATGCTTATGCAACATAAGTTGGTAAGTAAATCCAAACACTATCTCATGCATCATATTTTGGATACCGTATAAGCAAATAAGCCGTTTCTTAAAATAAGCAAATAAGCTTTCCCAAACATTAATATTTTTTTACAAGCCTTGCCACATGTCTTTGTTAAAAACAGATTAATTATCCATTGGTATAATACTGTTAGTAAGGCCATTATTTGTAAATTTTTTGGGTAGGCTGCCTGTTGAAATTTGTAGCTCAATTCTTCACTCGATAATGTATAACCGAACATTATACCTCAATTGTTTACACATATGATTTTGGTGTTTGTGGTTGTTATGTAGGTTGTGGTAACCAACTAGATGGCTGGATTTGGTAGCTTAGCACCCAAGACCAAGAATCTGGTGGTTGCAGGTGGGTTGACCGGGTTTGTATTTGGGGTATATTTCTACACCATGAGAGCTGTTGGTGGTTCAGATGAACTTCAAGTAGCTATTGATAAATTTGAATCTCAAAAAGTCAACAACGACCCCGAAAAAGTCTCATCTTCATGAGATCATAGGTTTGAGACAAAGTATTAAGTTGTTTATACAAGTGTTTGTTTCAAATAAAGACCGCATCTGCCGGCACTCGTTTTATCTTACTACTAGGGGTGAGCATAAAAACCGAAAAACCGAACCGAAACCGAAAAAACCGAAAAAAACCGCACCGAAAAACCGAACCATTTGAAAAACCGATGTGAGCGGTTTTTATTTTTTGAAAAACCGAATGTTTGGGGCGGTTTTTGGGTGCATACGAAAAACCGAACCGAAAAAACCGCCCCGCCCCGCCATATATATATATTTCAAATTTTGTTAAAATATTTTTATATATTTAAAAAATTTGATCCTTAACTATTTAAAAGGAAGTTTTAAGTATATTATTTGTAAATTTTCACATGTTTCACTTCAATATTTTTCAAGTCTTATAGTTGTATAAATACTAAAGTTTGAATCAAAACGTTTAAGTTAACAAAATTTGTAAATTTGAAGGAAAACAAAAAACCGAAAAAAAAAACCGAAACCGAACCGCTTTATTGAGAAAAACCGAAAAACCGAAACCGAAAAAACCGAAACCGAACGGTTTCTAATTCTTAAAAACCGAAGTTGGCGGTTCGGGGTTTGGTTTTAGTTAAAAACCGTCCCAACCCGCCCCATGCTCACCCCTACTTACTACTATATAAAGCATTTAGGCCTACCTCATTAGGCAAGTTTAAGGAGCTCCTTAAACTTGATTTTAAGGACCTTTCCACTTTTGTTAGTTAGTTCTCTAACTTAAAAAAAATAAATCACGGCTAATAAGATTCGAACCCAAGACCTCTCCTAACTTATCACTATGTGTTAACCACTTGCTATACATTACACTTCGGTAACACCACCCACACTTAATAACAAAAGTCTGTTACTCGAAAATCATTTTACCCAATAACATTAAATATACGACGCTGTAAATCATCAACTCTTACCAAAATCCACATTTCCGTTTAATTATTTATTTCTAGCAACAATTATTACCGTGTAAACGAATAACACTTGCTCGCCACGAAATATGGTTTCTGGGTACCCGTCGCCGCATTGCGCGGGTACCCTGCTAGTTGTTATAATAGCTGGATATGTTTTGTCAAATTATTTGCTGTTTGCAATTTTTTTATGGTTGATCGAACAAATTCAGGCCCTTGCATATTTAAAACAATCTAAATATCATATCTGTTATACTACTTCCGTATCACAATAAATATTACACTTATTTTTGCTAGTTTCTAAATAAGTGATATGACTTGATTACTTTTACTACAATTTACAATCTTCTATCATACATTTCATATACTCTCACATGTATTTTTGGCTGACGTCTATCTGAAAATAATATATCTATATTTAGATATAGCTATGAGCCTATGACTATCTATATCTTATCTCTTTTATAGTCCATACCTTTCAATCGAAAGAATTAAATATCATTGTTGTTAACCTTTTATCAGTTAGTAACACCTGTCCTTATTTGAGAGTTGAACTCTTAACAGTGATTTAACTTATTTTTTACAGTATTAACAGCATACTATTTCATAGTTAAAACATCACAAGGATCGATGTTAGAATATATGGTGGCCCTTCATGCAAGCTAGGGGTTTAACTATTCACTTTACCACTTTATTCATTTATATGGAGGCCTTTCATACATATTTCAAATCGTAATAACGCAAACAAATAAAAATATGCAGATATATGATCTAAACATTGCAATCAATGATTCATGTACACAAAATTTCGTCGATACAGTGGTTAATGTCATTTCATAAGCCATTAAATCATTTTAGTTTGAATTTGTATAGTCCGTCGACTAATAATCGAACCAGCATTCATTCTTGGAATTCTATACTTATCTCAAATTAATATGGTGTTTGGTTCGTAAAATATTTGTGAAAAAATGTGAGTCTGTCAAAAACTAGAAGTGGAATTCAAAAGATGTCCGGTTGGTAGAAAATGAAATTCAAAAGCTATTTTATATTTTGTTTGGTTAGGTGGAAATTGAATTGCAATCCATGTAAAATGACAAAATCAATTGGTTTTGCTTACTTAGTTTTACATTATTTTGTGGAATGAGCCGCGGTGAATAGTGACGGCTGTTGGTGTTTGTAAGCTAAAAAATGTGTTTTAGGGTAATAGCTATTAAAGTAATCTTTCATATTATCTTGATGAAATTTCTGACAATTATAAAAACAAATTTCATCCGTTAAATGAACTAATTACATAAATCCATATAAAGTGAGTTTCAATTCTTTTAAGATGCGAAAAGTATCTACCAACCAATACTTCTCATTTCTATTTATGAAAAGAAAATAAATAAATAAATAAATATTCGATCGTTAAACTCATGATGTATGCAATCTAACGTTGCCAAGATTATTTTCGAACTTTCTCATGGATGTCTTGTAAATATTTACTTAGTAAATGGAAAATTTTGTGACCTCTAAAAAGTAATTCGTAAGCGTTTATCACTAGATAATTTCTAGATGATTAGGATACTGTGCGGTGTTAATTAATTCATTATTTAAAGAGAAAATGGTCCTTGTTACCAAAAAAAAAAAAAAAAACAAAAAAAACAACATAAACATGTCAAGTAATTAATCTTTACTATATATAATGCATTTGGGACCTTTCCCTAAATAATTGGGTGAAAATTCAGCCAAATTCTTACTATTTTCGGATTATAATCCTTTTGCTAAAAAATAATGCCAACCATGGTTTGAACACGGGACCTTTGGGTACCACTGCAACGACCAAACCACCTGATCTAGCCTTCAACTGTTAAGTTTACAAAACACAACAACAATAAAGCTTAGGACGCGGGTGGGCTTCAGCCCACGAAAACTATTGAGTGCCCGGTACGTGAATAAACCCCCGGTTAAGAAGTTCATCCGCCTCCTCCATGAACCTTCATACGCCTCCTCGATTTTGCCAGTCATCTTAATCAAATGTTCGACCATTCATCTTCATCCGTCTCCTCGATCCTCGGTTGCTTCAATCATGAGTATTCTTCACACTATAAATACAGCACATCGGTTGGCATAAACAATGATTCCATAGCAAAAAAATCGAGGTAAGTTCGTGTAATTGAACGGTCTAATTCCAAATCTTCATAGGAAATCTCTATAGTTATACGACTCATGCTTTTACTTCTTTTCCCCGTTTTCTCCTATTGGCACACAATCAGTAGTACTTGAAGATCCCTAATATGTACAGTTTTTTTGCATGGAAATGGTACTTTTCTTACTATAAGCAATTTTATGTTTATGGAATTGTACCTTTCTTAGTTTTTGTTTGTTATTAGGTTCTACAAAGTATCATTAGTGAGCTTGAATCACAAGGGGGACTTCCGAGAAGTAATTCGAGGGTTTCTTCACTGGCTACCTGTTGTGCACCGAGGTTGGTTAGATTAACTTTAAATTTTAATACTTTTTTCATGTTTCCAATTGATGTAACATGATTTTAATGCTTCGCATATTTTATTAGTATGATTTTGAAGTATTGGTGGCAGAATATCATATTGGATACTTGAATAGAGTTATTATTATTGGTCACTTAACCCTGAAAGTTGTAATGAATTTAAAATCGAGTATTACATTGCTTTGTTTATGTTTTGTAATCTATGTGCAGTGATGCAGATTTGTGGAGCTATTGTGACAACTTTTTCTGCACGCCTTAAAAGAAGTACGTAGACGAACATTTGCAGCAGATGTAGTTTCAAATACGCTGCCTGCTTCTTCATTAACTTTTGTTGGTTTGTCACATGCGGCTACATTTCCTCCTTTACAACGGTTCATCATCTACCATTCATAAAAATGAATTAATTGATTATTTACCTTAAATTGAATTTCAATATTAAAGACACTTGATGTATTGGTTTCGAATTAGTTATTAGGCATGAATTCATAAGTTGAGTAATTAGTTTAATTGATTTCAATTGGTGGTACTGGTATGGCGAATTGTAGAGAGTATTTATTTAAAAGAGGGATAGTTAGGAATGGGATCAAAAGTTGCATAAGTTATTATATAACTATTGGTTAAAAGTTTATTCTTTTGACACATTTTGGATAATTTTTATTTGACCCATTTTAGTTCATGCATTATTGAAAGTCACAAATGTAGTTTGAATTCTTGCCTGAATTACTTGATTAGAATTTATCAAGATTGATTTAGTACTAATGAGTGACATTTTAATTATGCAACTGTTAATTAATAACAAGTTTAGTATTTTGTAGTTGTTCTTGTTATATTTAGTCAGGCTACAAACTGCTGATGACTATAGTCAGGCTACAATGCAAAGGGAAGTTCATAAGTTTCAATGTATCAAAGGATGAAGGCAAACTTGATTTTTTAATAACATGAAAAGTAGGTTCGGAAATTAGAATGTTTAACCTGTAGTGTTTAATTTAATGAAGTGTATTGTATGTCTTTGTGTTTGTTATGGTTGGATGTGTGTTAGAAGTTAGACCCCGGTATGTTATTAAAGAAAAATTTGTTTCCCTACGTTAATTGCTCTGCCCCGTTCTTTGTCGTTGACATTTCAGGATCAGTACATTTAAACATCGTTAGGACACTAAATATTTGCAAACAAACTCCTCTTTTTAGCATGAAAATATGTCTTTTGCCTTTTTGCATTTTGTAATTATGGGGATGTTTTGTACTGGGAATGAAAATGGTGTTTTTCTTATCTACATTTTAGTATGTATCTTTTATTCGTTAATCTCCATTTTAATCGATATATTATTATGTATCTTCTTCATTTATTCGAATTATGTATTCTGGCCTTCTTGTTATAAGTTTTTCCCAATTGAAATTTTGAATATATAATTTGGTTTAGAATCCTCACAAACATAAAACATAACTCTAACTTTAACTATTTAGGAAACAATAATAACTTTGATTTCAACAATTTGGACACCAATAACATATGTGTTGCTGATCTGTAAAAGTAATTTTAATGGTGAAACTCAAGTTATAAAGTCATAAAAGATCATGATGTGGTATGGATTTTGAAATTGTTTTAAAAATAATTAATTTTATGGTTGATAATGGTAAAAGTACTTTTAAGGTATAATGTATTTGAGACTTGCTATTTGGGATAGATTTGTGTTTATGAAAAATATGCACTTGCGACCCCTATTAACACAATTCCCTAACCAACAGAGCTACTATAATATACGTTCCTTAAAAGTTAAAACGTTCAAATTTACCAACACTACCCACCATATGCGAACACCACCACCACCATCATAACCGCCGCCACCACAACCACCATCATCCCACCCTCCAATTAATCACCGTAAAATATAGTCATAGGGTACCTGCCGCCACATTGCGCGGGTACCCTGCTAGTATAGCTAAAAGATGTTAATAAATTCAAAGTGATGAGAATCCCAAGACTAATTTGAAATAAAGAATCTATAGAAATTTCTAGTTTGGGTAATAATATTTTATGTCCATGGCAATGTCTTTATTCAATTATAGGATAACGTTTATTTAAATACTTAGCTACTATCGTAGCTCAACTAATTTTTATTCATATCTTTGTTTATTATTATAGAGTTGTATTCTAGGAAGTACAAAGGATTTATCTAGTCCCAAAGGATAAATTCTAGTCATTGGATTAAGATGGTCAAGATTAAATCCCCCACCTACAGCCACCTACAGCCACCGCCGGCCGCCGCCTCCGGCCACCTCCGGCAGCCGATCGCCGTCGTCCGCTGCCGGTGGTCGGCGGCGGCGGCGGGCGGCCGGCGGTGGTGGTTGTGGCTGACAGTGAAGGTGCTGGTGGTAATGGGGGTGGTGGTGGTATTGATGTATCGAAGCACATGTGCTTCACTACACAGAAAAAAAATCAAAACAAGTGACGAACATATCATTATGAAGCACATGTGCTTCATAAAGCCAAACACATGTGTTTTTGTTCCTGAACACATGTAACTTACAAGCAAGTCATTTGTTTTTGAATCACGAAGCACATGTGCTTGACGTTATGAAACACATGTGCTTCACTACACAAGAAAAAGAATCAAAACAAGTGACGAACATATCATTATGAAGCACATGTGCTTCATAAAGCCAAGCACATGTGTTTTTGTTCCTGAACACATGTAACTTACAAGGAAGTCATTTGTGTTTGAATCACGAAGCACATGTGCTTAACGTTATGAAACACATGTGCTTCACTACACAAGAAAAAAAATCAAAACAAGTGACGAACATATCATTATGAAGCACATATGCTTCATAAAGCCAAGCACATGTGTTTTTGTTTCTGAACTTACAAACAAGTCATTTGTGTTTGAATCACGAAGCACATGTGCTTGACGTTATGAAACACATGTGCTTCACTACACAAGAAAAAAAATCAAAACAAGTGACGAACATATCATTATGAAGCACATGTGCTTCATAAAGCCAAACACATGTGTTTTTGTTTCTGAACTTACAAACAAGTAATTTGTGTTTGAATCACAAAGCACATGTGCTTGACGTTATGAAGCACATGTGCATCACTAACAAGAAAAATAATCAAAACAAGTGACGAACATGTAACGACCCGAAATTTGTAAATAAATAAAATATGTAAAAATATGATAATTATGGATAAATCATATAAAATACGTGGGAATTGGTTTCGTGTCGTTTGGACACCGTACGAGAAAGTTACGGGCGAAACCGGGTCGGGACAAGTTGGAAAAAGTGCAGCCTTGCTGCCATCAGGAGTTCGCGACGCGAACTATAAGTTCCCGATCGGGAACTTGCTCCAGGGAGTTGGGCCATGTGTCGCTAAGTAGTTCGCGACTAGATAACGATCGCTAAGTATGCGTATAGAAGGAGAGTTCGCGACGCGAACTATGGTCGCGTCGTGAACTTGTGTCTGGCAGCATTAAAGTCGGATTTGAGCTCATTTATTGCCAAGATCAAACCCTAGTTTCTCTCTTCAAGTGTGTGAGCGATTTTGAGTGCAAAGCATCGATTGGAGCTGATTTCTTGGTCAAATCTTGTGATTCTTCACTCCTAGTTGAAGATTAAAGGTATATCTTCAATCCTTTGTAGTTGTAGCTTTAGATCTATGGGTTTAGAGGCTTGGGTTTGAAACCCTAGTTCTTGGGGTTATGGAATATGGTGATATAAATGGTGTATACACTTAATAGATGGTAGATTAACAAGGGAATCAAGTGTATGGTTAAGATTTGTAAGAATCTTAAGGGTTGGTTAAACCTAGGGTTTGGTAATCACCATATTTGGGGAAAATGGATTGATTGGTGTTATCTAGAGGTAGATGAACACATTGGTAGTAGTATTTGATGTTGATCATATTGTGATAATTGTATTAGGCTTTTGGTGAAGTCTTGGAAAGTTGATTGGATCGAGAAGCAAGAGATTGGGTGTCAAGAACACGATTTGGGCATCTTATTGCTAAGGTGAGTACGTGTGGAATTTACTGAGTACATAGCCCTGTTAAATATTTTCATTACTTGTGTTATGGTCTATTTGCTTAATTGTGTAGATGAGTAGTTAATAGTTAGTTATACCTATGATAGTATTGAACTAACTTGATGATGATGAAAGTGCTAGCAGAGAGCCAGATTTGCATAACCATAGGGTTATGATGAGATTGAGATGATGTGATGATACGGGCTACTCCCGATCATGAGTTGTGGATTGAGGGGCAGTTGGGCGTATTCCCATCGACTCTTCCACGTTAGTCATGAGATGACACGGGCAACTCCCGGTCATGAGGTGTGGAGTGAGGGGCAGTTGGGTGAATTCCCATGTGAATTCCCATCGACTCATCCACGATTAGTTATGCGATGTCACGGGATACTCCCGGTCATGAGGTGTGGAGTGAGGGGCAGTTGGGGTGAATTCCCATCGACTCATCCACGTTAGTTGTGATTGCTAGGTAAGCAAGATTGATAGGGTCACACTAAGGTGACTAGACTGGATAGTTGGATATATATATGTATATTGATTGGTTATATGAAACGTGACATTTCATTTTATTATCGGGTCTAAACCCATGTAGCTCACGAGACGTTTTTGTCTCACGTACTCCTTGTTTGTTTTGCTATGTACTCAGGTTCGGGATCGAAGGCTTAGGTTCGCACGGATAGAGTTGCGGGACCTAGAGTAGAAGAACTTTAGATTGGATTTATGCTTAGCTTTGGTTTTGATATATTTTGTAACACCGAAACTTTATACTCTGATTCATACCAAAGGTTTTTGTAAATCCATATTTTTGGGATAGTTCTTCTATTTATGAAAAATGTTTTATTTTGGGCAAATATTTTGTATTAAAATTTGAGGTGTTACAACTTGGTATCAGAGCTATAGTTTAAGTGAATTAGGTTGGATGACCATCCTAGCCTTAGACTGTAGCATTAGGAATGTAAGATTCCTTGAGATCATAGGTTGACCTTGAGACTTTATATTAAGTTTAGGGTTGAACCTAGGGGGACCGATGAAAGTTGATATGATATTGAATGTTGAGTCTTATGAGACTAATGGGTTGTACACAAGGTACTAAATGTTTAATGTCTTTCGTATAGTATTGATTGAAAGAAATGGTGAACACTCGTAGAAGTGGGAAAGCCCCGGAGAACCGGGAGGAGGAAGTACCTCCTGTTGAGAGGGTGGTTGAGCAAGAAAGTCAACCGTCGATGCATCGAGTTGATGAATCGGAGGTCGGAGCTAATAGAACTCCGGTGACCATGGCGGATCTCCAAACTATTATCGACCAAATCAAGGGAACGGTGGCCGAGGAAGTGCACCGAATTATCGGAGACCGTGAAAGGTCGGGTGGAGACCGGGAATCCGAGGCCAAATCGGATGAGAAAACGGGAGGTAGTGGCACCGGGGAGATGAAATCCTCCACGGGTGGCCAAAGTGATGCTAGGGCTAGGCCCATTGTGAAAGAGGGTTGTTCGTTTAAATCTTTCATGGCTTGTAAGCCAAATGTGTATACGGGTAGTTCGGACCCGAAAGTAACAATGAGGTGGATCCGAGAAACCGAGAGGGTTATCGGAAGTAGTAAGTGTAAAGATGTGGATATGGTGACGTATGCGTCACAATTGTTGAAAGAAGACGCGATGGTTTGGTGGGACATCGTGTATGAGACCCTAGGGAAAGAGGTGATTGAGAAGATGTCGTGGGATGAGTTCACCACGAGGTTGAAAAAGAAGTTTTGTCCCGAGAGGGATTTGGAAAAGATGCATGAAAAGTTTGTGACCCTTAAGAAGGGTGATATGTCAATTGAAGAATATTCGAGGGAGTTCACGGGATTACTCCCGTTTGTTGCTAAAACCTACTCGGATGAGAGGTTGAGAGTGGTCCGGTATGCTAGTGGGTTACCGTGGGACTACCAATTGGAAGTGAAGAGGGCGGTTTCACTAGATGAGGCCATTAGTGCCGCCCGGGGTGTGGAAGAAGTGAATGCGGCACGTGTTGCCGAGAGGGCCCATGTGGGCGAGAAAAGGAAAGCCGAGAGCGGCTCTAGTTCGTTCAAGAAAGGGAAGTTCACCTCGAGCTTCTCTAAGCAAGGTAGTGTTGGCTCGTGCAAGAAGTGCGGGAAGACTCATACCGGCGGGTGCCGAGGAGAGTCGAAATCTTGTTTTAATTGTGGAAGGGCGGGGCACATAGCCCGAGATTGTAGGGCCAAGTCGTTGGCCGATGTTGAATGCTTCTCGTGTCACGAGAAGGGGCACTATAGCAATGTGTGCCCAAAGAAGGGAATCGAGTCGATGGTGTCCACGGCTCAAAAGAAAGTGGAACCGGCGAAGGTGAAGGGGCGATCCTTCCAACTTACTCGGGAGGAGGCGAAGGAGGCACACGATGTGGTGTCAGGTATTCTATTCATTAACTCCTTGCCAACTCATATTTTATTTGATTCGGGTTCCAATTATTCGTTTGTGTCTTATGAATTCGGTTGTAAATTGAATGTGCCGTCCGAAAAGTTAGACGAAATGTATGAGATAGAAGTAGCCGACGGGAAAACGTCTATGGTTGATTGTATTTATAGAAATTGTGAAATAGAAATAGACGGTAGAAAGTTTAAGGTGGATTTGTTGCCCATGGGAATTAGGGCGTTTGATGTGGTTATCGGTATGGATTGGTTGGGTATGAACCAAGCCAAGATTTTGTGTGGAAAGAAAATAGTGTCGATTAGGACACCCGAGAATGAGAAAGTGTATGTGTATGGGGAGAAACGACATCACATGCCTAATGTGATTACCGCTATTAAAGCGAGGAAAAGTATATCGAAGGGTTGTGCATCGTTTATTGCATATGTATTAGATGGCCGAAAGGAAAAGAAGTCAATGGATGATGTCAAGATTATTCGGGATTTCCCCGAGGTATTTCCCGATGACTTGCCCGGTTTGCCACCGGAGAGACAAGTCGAGTTTAAAATTGATTTAGTGCCGGGGGCGACGCCGATTGCTCGTGCTCCATATCGTTTAGCTCCCACCGAGATGCGAGAGTTGATGACTCAATTGCAAGATTTGTTAGATAAGGGTTTTATTCGTCCGAGTTCATCACCGTGGGGTGCACCGGTGTTATTTGTTAAAAAGAAAGACGGTTCGATGAGAATGTGTATCGACTACCGAGAGTTGAATAAGGTAACTATTAAGAACCGTTACCCGTTGCCGAGAATTGATGACTTATTCGACCAATTGCAAGGTGCTAGTTACTTCTCGAAGATTGATTTGAGGTCGGGTTATCACCAAGTTCGGGTGAAAGAAGGCGACACCGAGAAGACGGCTTTTCGTACACGTTATGGTCATTATGAATTCCTAGTGATGCCGTTTGGTCTTACAAACGCGCCGGCTATTTTTATGGATCTAATGAATCGGGTTTGCAAACCGTTCCTTGATAAGTTCTTGATCGTGTTTATTGACGACATTTTGATTTATTCGAAAACCGAAGAAGAACACGAAGGTCATTTGAGACTCGTGTTAGACGTATTGAAACGGGAGAAGTTGTATGCCAAATTTTCAAAGTGTGAGTTTTGGTTGCGGGAAGTGCAATTCTTAGGTCACGTGGTGACGTGTGATGGTATTAAGGTTGACCCGTCCAAGATTGAAGCGGTGTCAAATTGGGAGCCTCCGAGAACTCCTACCGAGGTTAGAAGTTTTCTTGGATTGGCCGGTTATTACCGAAGGTTTATACAAGACTTCTCGAGAATCGCGATTCCACTCACGAAGCTAACGAGAAAGAGTGAGAAGTTTGTGTGGGAAAAGAAGCAAGAAGAGGCGTTTAATTTGTTGAAAGAAAAGTTATGTAACGCGCCGATTCTTACGTTACCGGATGGTATGGAAGATTTTGTGGTTTATAGTGATGCATCGAATCAAGGGCTCGGTTGTGTGTTAATGCAAAGAGGAAAAGTGATCGCGTATGCCTCGCGACAATTGAAGAATGCGGAATTAAGGTACACGACACACGACTTGGAGTTGGCGGCGATTATATTTGCCTTAAAATTGTGGAGGCATTATTTGTATGGTACTCGGTGTACGTTGTACACGGATCATAAAAGTCTACAATACGTGTTTACCCAAAAGGATCTTAATATGCGACAGAGGAGGTGGATCGAGTTGATAGCCGATTATGATTGTGAGATTGTGTATCACGCGGGAAAGGCTAATGTAGTGGCCGACGCCTTAAGCCGAAAAGTTTATGAAAACCCGAACCGGGGAATTTTAACACGGATAGAAGTCGTCTCGAGTATTATCGAAAGGATCAAGAATGCCCAACGGGAGGTTATGGGAAAAGACGAGTTGAGACAAGAACGGTTAGGAAAGAACCAACATTTTCTCGAAAATGCTCAAGGGTTGAAGACCGTAGGCGGTCGTATTTGGGTTCCTAAGTTCGGTGGTATCCGAAAAGAGTTGTTGTATGATGTGCACAAATCGAAGTATTCGATTCACCCGGGAAGTACGAAGACATACCAAGATATGAAACGGGTTTATTGGTGGCCCGGAATGAAGGCGAGAGTGGCCAAGTATATCTCTAAGTGTGCCACGTGTGCACAAGTAAAAGCCGAGCATCAAGTACCGTATGGGGTAGCTCAATCATTAGTTGTACCGGCCGGGAAGTGGGAAGATATAACTATGGATTTCATAGTAGGGTTACCGAAGACGAGTAGAGGTCACGATGCCATTTGGGTCATAGTTGACCGGTTGACCAAAAGTGCGTTATTTTTAGCAATTCGGGAAACGTTGCCACTTGAGAAGTTGGCTAAGTTGTATGTTGATGAGGTGGTTCGACTCCACGGGGTTCCGTTATCGATTGTATCCGATAGAGACGCGAGGTTTACCTCGAGATTTTGGCGGTCATTACAAGAAGAGTTGGGTACAAAGTTGCGGTTGAGCACGGCTTATCACCCGCAAACCGACGGTCAAAGTGAAAGAACGATTCAAACGGTTGAAGATATGTTGAGGTCGTGTGTGTTAGATTTCGGTGGTAAATGGGATGAACATTTACCGTTGGTCGAGTTTTCGTATAATAATAGTTATCACTCGACTATTAAGATGCCGCCTTATGAGGCGTTGTATGGGAGAAAATGTAGAACTCCATCTTGTTGGTTGGAAGCGGGAGAGACGAAACTCACGGGTCCCGAGATCGTGAGGGTGACGAATGAAAAGATCGGTATTATTCAAAACAACATGAAAGTGGCCCAAGATAGACAACGAAGTTATTCGGGTTTGAAGAAAAGGCCATACGACTTGGATGTCGGTGATATGGTTATGTTGAAAGTGTCACCTTGGAAAGGTGTAATGCGGTTTGGTAAGAAAGGAAAGTTAAGTCCAAGGTATGTTGGACCGTTTAAAATATTGAAACGGGTCGGGCTTCAAGCTTTTAAGTTGGAACTTCCACCCGAGCTTCAAGGTGTGCATGACACCTTTCACGTAAGTTATTTGAAGAAGTTTATCGGGGAGGTTGAAAATATTATTCCGTTGCAAGAGTTGCGGGTTGACGGCCCGAACCGGTTGATTGAGGAGCCCGAGGCTATATTAGAAACGAAAACAAAGAAGCTTCGGAATAAGGAGATTGATTTGGTGTTGGTCAAGTGGAAGCATTCACTTGGGCCAAATTTGACTTGGGAAGTCAAAGACGAAATTCGGAAGAGGTACCCGGATTTCGTGAACTATGATGAGATTCCGAGGACGGAATCTTCTTAAGGGGTAGATAGTTGTAACGACCCGAAATTTGTAAATAAATAAAATATGTAAAAATATGATAATTATGGATAAATCATATAAAATACGTGGGAATTGGTTTCGTGTCGTTTGGACACCGTACGAGAAAGTTACGGGCGAAACCGGGTCGGGACAAGTTGGAAAAAGTGCAGCCTTGCTGCCATCAGGAGTTCGCGACGCGAACTATAAGTTCCCGATCGGGAACTTGCTCCAGGGAGTTGGGCCATGTGTCGCTAAGTAGTTCGCGACTAGATAACGATCGCTAAGTATGCGTATAGAAGGAGAGTTCGCGACGCGAACTATGGTCGCGTCGTGAACTTGTGTCTGGCAGCATTAAAGTCGGATTTGAGCTCATTTATTGCCAAGATCAAACCCTAGTTTCTCTCTTCAAGTGTGTGAGCGATTTTGAGTGCAAAGCATCGATTGGAGCTGATTTCTTGGTCAAATCTTGTGATTCTTCACTCCTAGTTGAAGATTAAAGGTATATCTTCAATCCTTTGTAGTTGTAGCTTTAGATCTATGGGTTTAGAGGCTTGGGTTTGAAACCCTAGTTCTTGGGGTTATGGAATATGGTGATATAAATGGTGTATACACTTAATAGATGGTAGATTAACAAGGGAATCAAGTGTATGGTTAAGATTTGTAAGAATCTTAAGGGTTGGTTAAACCTAGGGTTTGGTAATCACCATATTTGGGGAAAATGGATTGATGGGTGTTATCTAGAGGTAGATGAACACATTGGTAGTAGTATTTGATGTTGATCATATTGTGATAATTGTATTAGGCTTTTGGTGAAGTCTTGGAAAGTTGATTGGATCGAGAAGCAAGAGATTGGGTGTCAAGAACACGATTTGGGCATCTTATTGCTAAGGTGAGTACGTGTGGAATTTACTGAGTACATAGCCCTGTTAAATATTTTCATTACTTGTGTTATGGTCTATTTGCTTAATTGTGTAGATGAGTAGTTAATAGTTAGTTATACCTATGATAGTATTGAACTAACTTGATGATGATGAAAGTGCTAGCAGAGAGCCAGATTTGCATAACCATAGGGTTATGATGAGATTGAGATGATGTGATGATACGGGCTACTCCCGATCATGAGTTGTGGATTGAGGGGCAGTTGGGCGTATTCCCATCGACTCTTCCACGTTAGTCATGAGATGACACGGGCAACTCCCGGTCATGAGGTGTGGAGTGAGGGGCAGTTGGGTGAATTCCCATGTGAATTCCCATCGACTCATCCACGATTAGTTATGCGATGTCACGGGATACTCCCGGTCATGAGGTGTGGAGTGAGGGGCAGTTGGGGTGAATTCCCATCGACTCATCCACGTTAGTTGTGATTGCTAGGTAAGCAAGATTGATAGGGTCACACTAAGGTGACTAGACTGGATAGTTGGATATATATATGTATATTGATTGGTTATATGAAACGTGACATTTCATTTTATTATCGGGTCTAAACCCATGTAGCTCACGAGACGTTTTTGTCTCACGTACTCCTTGTTTGTTTTGCTATGTACTCAGGTTCGGGATCGAAGGCTTAGGTTCGCACGGATAGAGTTGCGGGACCTAGAGTAGAAGAACTTTAGATTGGATTTATGCTTAGCTTTGGTTTTGATATATTTTGTAACACCGAAACTTTATACTCTGATTCATACCAAAGGTTTTTGTAAATCCATATTTTTGGGATAGTTCTTCTATTTATGAAAAATGTTTTATTTTGGGCAAATATTTTGTATTAAAATTTGAGGTGTTACAGAACATATCATTATGAAGCACATGTGCTTCATAAAGCCAAGCACATGTGTTTTTGTTCCTGAACACATTTAACTTACAAGCAAGTCATTTGTGTATGAATCACGAATCACATGTGCTTGACGTTATGAAGCACATGTGCTTCATTACTTGAAACAGATGTGCTTGGCTGTACATATACACTCCTTTATTTTCAAAACACATGTGTTTCAAGCACATGTGCTTCCAGTCACGACCACCACCACCGGTCACCACCTCCGGCGGCCACCTCCGGCCGCCGCCGACCGCCGCCCATCGCCGTCGTCCGCTGCCGGCCGCCGGAGGTGGTGGGGGTGTTGATGTATTGAAGCACATGTGCTTGTATGGTTTGAATTTTGATCTTGAATTTTGACTTTTTCTTGATCCAAGATCTATTAATTGTCCCTTGGGACTAGCTAAAATTATTGGACTACCTTGAACATTTACCTATTATTATAGGAAAATGATAATGTCATTAAGAAGGCAAAATACATAAAAGACAAGCCCCCTGAATTTTAAAAATATTACTTTTTTAATCAATGTACAAGTTTTTTATATATATTAGTGATAGCCCTAAGGGCTGTCATTAACAAAACTCATTATTATATCATAAGTAGTAATTATATTATTTTACTTTAATACTCATACTATAATGTTTCAGGGTGTGCTTGGTTGGAGGTAATAAGAGGTGGACAATGGTATTGATTACCATTATTGATGCTTGGTTTAATTCAAGGTAATCAATGATTACTCATTAGTAGGTAATACCTCATTACCCACCAAATTGGGGGTAATGAATTAGATAATGCTCTAACCCCACTACTTTTTATTATTATATATTATAATATATTATATAAAATATTATAATATTATATAATAATATATTATAATATTTATTATTATATATATTATTATTATATATTATATTATATATTATATATTAATTATTATATATTTATATATTATATTATAATATATTATATATAATATTATAATATTATACAATAATATATTATTATTTTTATTATTATATTATATTTATATATATTATTATATATTATATATTAAATTATAATATATTATATATAATATTATATTATTATATAATAGTATATTTTTAATTTTATTATTAAATATTTATTTATATATATTATTATTATATATTATATTATATTATAACTATTTTTATTTTTATTATTATTATTATATTATTTATATATTATATTATTATATTTATTTATTTATATTATCATTTATTATATTATGTATATTATTATTATTAGTATTATTATTATTAATATTAATATTATTGTTATTGTTTTTGTTATTATTATTATTATTATTATATATATATTTATATATATCATTATTATATATTATATTATATATATTATAATAATTATTATTATTAAATTATATAATAATATATTATTATATTTATTTATTTATATTATTATTATATATTATATTATGTATATTATTATTATTAGTATATATTATATTGTATATATATTATTTTTATTATAATATATTATATATATTATTAAAGGTATACTTGATAAACCAAGCAACATTAATGGTTAAGGGAATACTAAGGAATGACAATTGTATTCCTTAGTATTCCCATTGTCTTTCCCTTTCCCATTACACACTTTGAACCAAGCGCCCCCTCAGTTTTGCGTGAACCACTTAATGTTTTATATATAATTGAAATAGTTGGACAAGATTGATGTTTGACTGAAATATTATTGAGTAATTATGATTATCAATTATACAAACTGTATACAAAAATAAATATAAAATATATACAAAAATATAAAATAAATGCTACAAAAAATTGGAAATTTCCAAAATATATGTTTCCATTGGGCCTCATCAAACCTCTTTCATTTCCTTCGTATAACCAACATCCTCCCTCCAATTGATGACGTCATGCCATCAGTTGGAACAAACCGACGGCAAGTGACTTTAAAATAGGGGTGTGCATGGGGCGGTTTGGGCGGTTTTAGGCTCAAATCGAACCGAATCCGCTAATTTCGGTTTTAGGATTTTCAAACCCAATGGTTTCGGTTTCTATCGGTTTCGGTTTTAGCGGTTTCTGGGCGTAAACGGTTCGGTTTCGGTTTTAAAACCGAAACCACATGGTTTTCAACATTAATACATAATTTCGTGCAATAATTCTTATTTTCTAAACATTATGTAAAAATTTAAGCAACAATATCTAATATTTAAGATTAAATTCAGTGTCTAACAATATATTTAAACATTTAATATTATTTTCCGCCAAAAAATCCAAAATTACACGTAATTTGTATCACATAATCATTATATTAAATGGGCCCTAATTGTTTATAGACCCTAAAAGTCAATCGGAATAATAAGTTAATGGACTCTACACTAGTTAGACATTTAAATATTTAAATGGATTCACTTATATTTAATATATAAAAGTAAAAAATATATATAATATTAAATATTAGTGGGCGGATTCTTAATGGGGCGGTTTTAGGTAAAAACCGAAACCAAACCGAAACCATCGATTTTTTCAAAATTTAAAACCGAACCGTCGGTTTTAAAATGGTTTCGGTTTTAACGGTTCGATTTTGGCGGTTTTAACGGATTGGTTTCGGTTTGATGGTTTTTTTGCTCACCCATACTTTAAAAGTGAAGTCCCAATGTGAGTTGACTTACTTTTTTGCGTTATAGGAAACTTGGAGAATATCATTTGTATTTATAGTTTAAGGTTATTTGTAGTTTTATACCATAAACATGTGCATGTTTAATGATATAACATACTGTAAAACAAATTACTTCGATACAAATATCAATTTAACTAGTAGCGGACTTTTTCGAGATTAGACAACTCAACTAAAAATGAGATGACTTTTTCATTTTTCGTTTAATTTTCATATCATAAGAGAGTGGTTTGACATTATAAAAACTATTTTGAACATTCCAATTTTTTTTATCACAAAGAAAAACAACTAAAAAGCTTGCAAGAACCTAAACAAAATCAAACAAATTTACAATCACTATTTTATAGTAATTGTAAAGTTTATTTTAAATAGTACAATATATTTATGAAATAATTTATCTCGTGTGTAAATATCAAAAAATTTATTTGACTTCATGACAAACATCCCAATTTAAAAAGCTTATGTACGTGGCTAAGATTCCTCCACTTGTCACACAGTGGTAGGTTACTTCTCCCATCAGTTTCCTACCTTCCCGTTGGTGGTCCACGTCTACCCTCTTACGGAGGTGATAATTTACGACCTGACATAACATATGAATAAAAATTAACATGAAAATAAATATATTTGAGTTGAGGTAAAGAAATTTCAAGTAAATCTTAGGCTGACTTAATTGGTCTGTTTAAAAAACGGGTTATCAGTTATTAAATGGGTTAGATTCATGTCGATAATAATTTAGATGACCCGATCTGCTAAACTGTTTAATTTTTAATATATATTCAGAAAAAATATATATTTATGCTTAGTTTATAGTATAAAAGTTCAAACGTAACTAATAGTTACATAAAAACTACAAGGACTACCTACTAATTTTGGTGTTTTGATATTTTGTTATGAATTTGTAAAATAACAAGAATCTGTTTGACACTTTGACCCCTTTTGACCTAGTAACCTGTTTAATTAAAAAGGTTATATGAGTAGTGTATTGGGGTTGAAGATAAACATGTTAGCATTTAGGTATTTGATTCGTTTATATAAACATGTCAGTTTTCAGGTTGAACCCAACCTGAATCGACATCCCTACCTCTTGTGGCCCCATACATAATGTCTAACATTAGGATAGAGCATTAATACGTGGAGATATTGATAAGTGTGGTTCATAGACTCCTGAGGAAACCATAAAGGGTGTTGCCCCCAATCCCAAATAAGGGACACGACCTCCTTAACCCTCGAATCCATCATAGCCAAAATATAATTAGCTACCATGCATTTCTCACCTTCTAACCCGTGATAAATGTTAGTTACATAAAATAGTTGATAACACTATAATCATATACAAACAATGAACCAATGAATAAATAAAGGTTGGTTCTCCAAGTAAAGTTTCTTTCTTGCAAAGTACATCCAGCTTACTTTACAAAAACAAAAAATATCGTTTTATATTCCAAGATCAAAATTAATCACATAAAACAAGAAATATCTGTAAACCATTAAAACACATCTTACAAAGTATTGTATTATTCCATGTTGTTTAAATGTGGAATTCTCATAGATTTAATCCATAAAAATAAAAAATAAAAAGAATCCTTTTTAGACTCCAGATTATCAACAAAACAGTGGTCATCCTTAAACTAGTCGACTTGCAAAATAAGTGGAGATGTTATAAAAAAATTATCATATGATTATTAAGAAAAACTTTATAGATAATAGGTAAGGAATTAAATATGATTTTAATTAAAGAAAAGGAAAAGTGAATATTTAATCCCATACCTTCTACATTTAGAAAGTGAAAGACACGGACCACTTGTCGGGTCCATTACAAAGCTCCTCAAAGTGGCTAACCGCACCAATATTCTTTATTTTACCCACCAAAAAGTTGGCTCAATCACGGACCCTAAATCTCATCCTTCTGACACACATAACAAATTTCATTTCTTTTTTCTGTGTGTTTCCTCTAGTCATTCAATAACGAATTCAGGTACGGTACTTCTAATTTTTTTTTCATCTTTAATCATCCTCATAATTCTCTGATTTAATTCCATTCAACTCACTTCATCTTCGAAATCGACTGAAATTAAGCTTATCTGTACGTGTTTTATGATTAGCCTTTTGTTAATCGATATCAGGGTTTTTGTTCGAGATTGTGTTTGAGAACTTGAATTAGGATTCAATTCGATCAAAGTCAATAATTTGCGATCTTTTTTTGTTGAACAGGGAGCTACTGAATTAGGTTAAAAAGAAGTTTACGTTAACAAAATTAGGAAAATTTTAAGATATTTTCAACTATGAACTTGAAGAATTTCGGAAACCAGCAGCCGCTGGCTGAGGTCGGTGGCGGAAGACCGCCTGGTAGCTTCCATTTAGCAAGACAAGGGTCAATATATTCGTTAACTTTTGATGAGCTACAGAACACCATGGGTAGTATCGGAAAAGATTTTGGGTCAATGAATATGGATGAATTGTTAAAAAGCATTTGGAACGCTGAAGAAGTTCAAACCACCGGAAATAACACCACTAACGGCGTACAAAACGGTGGCTCCGGAGATGGTGGTGGCGCCGGTGGTGTGAATATACAGAGACAGGGATCGTTGACTTTGCCACGAACTTTAAGTCAAAAAACAGTAGACGAAGTTTGGAAAGACATTTCAAAAGAATTTAACGGTTTTGGAGAACCGAATTTACCACATAGACAACAAACATTAGGCGAGATGACTCTTGAGGAGTTTTTAGTCAAAGCAGGAGTCGTAAGGGAAGAACCACAATTAGTTAATAAACCGAATGATAACGGGTTGTTTACTAATTTAACAAATTCCCAAAATGCCCCTGGTTTTGGTGCTATTGGATTTCAACAAGCTGCAAGTAGAAATCCAACGTTAAATGTTAATAATAGTAACCAGATCGCGTTTCAGAATGCAAATCTGCCGTTGAATATCAATGGGGTGAGATCTACACAAAAGAATCAACAATTGTTTCCAAAACAGAGTAATAATATTTCTTATGGAGCTCAAATTCCGATGGGTAGTAACAAGCAATTGGGGGGTAATCCTGTAATTAGGAATGGAGTAACGGGTTTTTCTGACACGATGATTAATGGTAATAGTTTGGTTTCAAATGGTATGATGATGGGGATGGTGGCTTTAGGTTCAGCAGGTGGTGGTGGTGGTGGTGGCGGTGTTACAGTGGCAGTTGGGTCTCCGGTGGTTTCATCTGATGGGGGTGGTGGTGGTGGTGGTGGCGGTGTTACAGTGGCAGTTGGGTCTCCGGTGGTTTCATCTGATGGGGGTGGTGGTGGTGGCGGTGTTACATCTTCGGTTTCACCTTCACCGTATGAGTTTAGTGGAATTGTTAGGGGAAGAAAAAGTGGAACGGTTGAAAAAGTTGTTGAACGAAGGCAAAGAAGAATGATAAAGAATCGTGAATCGGCTGCAAGGTCACGGGCCCGTAAGCAGGTTCGTGTTTTTATACAAACAAAATGGGCTGGTCAAACGGGTTGGGTAATGGGTTAAATGAGCTAATTCTGTAATTTCGGTTGCAATGGGTCAGTTTGGGTTGGCCTGAAATACTTTTATCCAAACAAATAAAAACACTTTTGGTGACTTTTGACCAGTTAAACTTGTTCCCTTCTTAGCTAATTTTTTTGTTATATACTTATATTACTCATTTGGCGCATTCATACTTAAAAAAGATTTATAGCCTTAAATTGGGAAAAGAAGAATAGTAAGTCATAGTTTTGGAAACATATTTTATGTTTTAAGGAATGGAGAGATGTGCATAAATTAATAGGGATTTATGTTATTCAGTGGCTAAAAAGTTTAGTAACGATTTGTTTGTTTCATTTTGGGTATTTATAGGCCTACACTATGGAACTCGAAGCAGAAGTCTCAAAACTTAAAGAGCAGAATCAAGAATTGAAAAGAAAGGTAAAAATATACATCCTTTTTCTTAATAATTGGATAAATGTATGTCGAAATATATGAGTTGATATAGATTATATTTTGCAGGCAGAGATGATGGAAATGCAACAGAATCAGGTAATTTTCACTTGGATGGGTTTGGGTTGAAACGGGCCGTGTTGACCCCACAAAGACTATTGATTCGTTTTTATATATAACAAGGGATTTTTTTTTGTCTTAAACAATGCACTTTAAATTGACTTTTGGCCCGTTGGACTAATATGCATTGTTTCCTAGCTTAGCTACATTTGTTGATAATATTTTCATTCGACCCGCTTTAGATAAATCATAACCCATTCATAAGTAAATGGGTCGAAAATGCCACATGGCAATTTGGTCTCTTAAATTGTGTTTCTTGGTACAAAAATTGCAGGTCATGGAGATGATGAACACGCGATCTGGGGCGAAAAGACGTTGTATGAGAAGGACACAATCAGGTCCATGGTGAACGTGTGCACCTTCATGTTTGAGAAGGGTAAAATGGGAACTTTATGTATTTGTACATATTCATAGAAACGAGTTCTAGGGTTAGAATCAAGGAGTTATTTATTTCTGTAAGATCTCGATATAAACTTTTTTTAATAACTCCATTGTTATATGAAGCACACGTAGAGGAAATGCCTATTTCAGCTAAATGTCAATTGAAATGTTAGCTAATGTAGCGCTAAATCACTAATGTGACAAAAATTGCATTATCATTAGTGAATGAAAGTTATGTATGTTCTTTAAGGATAAATATCTAATGAAAACGTATTGTATTTTATCACATTCTGAAAACGTGTTGTATTTTATCTTTTATAGAAAAAGATAAAAATGAAAAACAACAAACAAGCAAAACAGGACAAAAGAATAGTTGGACAAGAATAAATCTTTAACTCAGATGTTTGTCTCGTAATAGTCACGTTTGATCTGTTTCTGTTACATGATTGTGGAAAATATTAATACAAGCCAATGAATTATTTATGAAGTTGTAATTAAACAACATAACTATAGAGGGATCATCAAACTAGACTAGGGATGGCAAAAGAACTTTGAAACCAACTGAAAAAACTGAAATCAAACTAATTGGACCAGGTCTAAACCTGGGGTTTAGGGTATTAGGTATCAAAAAAATAAAAAAGAAATTTCAAAATTGCCTGAAACCAAAACCGTTTATTTATACTTTATTTGAATTTTGAATTGCTAAAAAATTTCTTAGCCTTTGCAATAACTCAACTTCCCAGCAAGTATCGATTAATTCATGACGGATTAATACTTCCTCCGTTTCGAATTAAGTGATACATTGTTTGTTTTACAGTTTGAGACAAATGATTATGATGAGTGTTAGATACTTAGATTAGATTAAACTAAGTGTCTCACACCTTTTGAATAAAGTGAGTTAATGATATTTAAAAGTAAGGATAAATGGATAAGGAGTCCTACTACCTTTTTTCAAATAAGATAAATTATCAAAATGTATCACTTATTTTGAAACAGAGGACGTGTCAAAACTACATCTGGTTTACTAGGTCTTGTTTATAATCATTTGACCTAGATTGATAAAAGTCAAACATACAGTTGTAATGACTCACGCAAGGGCCATTTGAGCCTTCTTTCTGGCCCGAATTCTTTGGACAACTGTTTGTACTCTGTTTTGCTGGCGGTATAATGATAACTCAGAAACTATAGCAGTTTGTTTTGTTGTTGTTTCAGTGTTTGTGGATTCAATAATAAGAAGGGGTGAAATTTCTGGTAAAATATCAATTCCAGCTAAATGTTGGGCCCATTTATATGGGCGTGAAGACCGCTTTTCATAAAATATAGGCCCATCACCACTCCACAGCTTAGCTGACTGCATATCATACAAAATTCAGGAATAATAATTAAACTTGTTAAGAATAAAAAATATAGAACATTTTTATGTTAAAACAAAACCTTAAAAAAAATAAAAAAATAAAAATAAACCTGATGAGGTAGCTCAAGTCCTGGATCATTTGGAAAGAGGTTGCATAGAATATTACTCTCTGGATTACCATCATTTGATCCCTCAATACCAACAAAAACAACATTTAAATTCAACAGATACTCAAATTTCAACACAACAAGTTTTGTAACAGGCGCCACGTCATCATGTATCTGGAGGATGAGTTTAAGTGGGTGTGTTTGGTAAATTGTTGCAGGGTCAACACTTTCTTTGACTTGAACTTTTTTTGGACGTTTTCTTCTTCTTTGACCAACGTCTTCTTCATCAATTACATCATCTTCTAATTTCGAATTTTCTAGACTAGAAGATATGCCTGTAAGCATCAAAGAGCATAGAAACTATCATCTCCTTTCTTTTAAAACACTAATATATAATTAAAGTATATTTTGCCATCCAAACCATATAATAAGAGCAAATTTGGCATTGATGTTTTAAAAGGGTTTTACTCGCCACTAAAAACATGTTAAAATGGTCAATTTTACTATATAAAACATATCAACAGAGTAAATTTGTCATCCATCTTTTTTTAAAGGCTTTATTTGCCACCGAACAGATTAAAATACAACGTAACCGAATTATCCGTTAAAAACTTCTCGTTTTTTGGGGAAGCATCAATTGTTTTAACTAAAACTTGAACAAAAGAAAATCTAAAACAACAATAAGCATATTTTATCATATGATTAAATAAGATTAAAGTTTTTTTTTCTTACGGTAACCATGAAATGTTCCTTGATTATAATCATATATCCTTAATTCTCCTCCAACTAAAATTTCATGTGTTTTTTTACAATTTTTGTGGGCAATTGGGCATAATTTGACCTTAAACAACTGACAAAAAATATTTATTTATTCTAAAAAATAAATTTTGCATGTAATAAGCATCCAAACCAAGTACCAGAAAAATAGCTTGTCAACGCTTAATGGCAAATACACATTTTTCAAAAGGAGAATGATAAATTTGCCCTTTTGATGATAATTTTGCAGGGCAAAATTGCTCTATTTAACCATTAAAGTAACATTCATTTAAGAAAGAATAAACATTTACCATTATCCTTATTAGCTTGTTGTTCGGCAAAAGTATGAGCATCTTTCATATCACCCATAATTTCAAGATCAATACTTTCCCCAAAGGCTTCTTTATGAGCCAATAATTGTGAGTAAATAACATATAAAGGTGGTGGAAGTAATTCTGCTGATTGATGCTGTTTTAGTTTCTTTGTGTGAAGAATTCCCAATTGGTTCTGTACAGGTAAAGATGCTTTTTTGAGAGATTTAAGGTGTGAAGGAAGACTTGATAGAAATTTTTTCCTGTTTGCAATTGTGTCTTGAAGAATTTTCTTTTGGGATTCTAGTTTTGACTGAAGTTTTGCTAATTCTTTCCGCTAATTAATTATAATAATAAACAGTAATCAGCATATCAATATAATATAAGAATAAGATGACATTTTCTTAAATTATATACCTGAAACAGCTCAAAATTGAGCCTTTTAAGCGTCAGATTGTGAGCACTATCATTTGACTGTACAGAGTTTTGAATTTCTTGTGGTGCATTTTGCAAAAATTCTTCTTCAGGAACAAGTTCAATATCTGGATATTTAGATTTAAAGTCTTTGCAAGCTTTAATTGCTTTTGAATAATGATTTTTCTCATACAATAAGTTGTGTAGTTGAAGAGTTGTGAAGTCTACAGGTGCTTTTGCATGTTCTGTTTCTGATTTTACAAGATCTTCTTCAAGTAATATAAAACGATTTGCCTGCAATAAACACCACAAAATGAGCGAAATGGAACACATTATCATATATTAATATTCCTAGCTCACTCATCATTGCAAAAATATATCCTTAAGAAAAGTGAAAAAAAGAAAGAAAAAATAATCACATTCCCCTATTATTGTTGCTTAATCTTCTTCCCGAGGAACCTGAATGCCTACTCAAAGGTTTTAACTTTTCAAAATTATAGATATTCACACATAGGTCCAACCAGAAACGTAAAATTATGAAGATTATAACATATGTTAGGGCTTACTACATGGAAATGTATCAAATTTATGGCGTATATTAATTATTGTAGTGTACTTTAAAATGGTCTAATCACTAATGCGTGTAATAAACTTTCCATTCTTGCTATTATATATATCTGGTGACTTCTTTATTAAGTAACCCGTATTTTTTAAGCTTTTTACTGACATGGCAGCCATATAATCCGACACTTAATTGGTTAATACTTACACACATATGACCATATGAATACAAATTTGATAACTCCACAGCAGATGTATCAATTTGAATTCACATTGACCATAATAATACAAATATGATAATTCCACAATCACTAGACTTTAATTAGGGCTAATAACACTAAATTAAGAAAAACAATTGCAGATATAGACCTTCCGAAGGTTTACGAAGTTGAGAAGCATCTGAGTGACGAGCTCAGAGAGTTGAGATTTGGTACTAGCGTCTCCTTCTTTCTTAATCGAAAGCATCTGTGCAACTATATCCTCAACGGAGGTCCTAGTTTTCTGAAGCAAATCGTACGCCGACGTATCTATTTTCCGATCCGGTAGAATCTCGCCGGCTTCCGCCATATTCAAGTCCATTGTTAACGCTCTCTGCCACTAGTTCTAAACAATCAGGCAATAAATATCACTAGTTCTTCCCCAAAATTAGTAGCAGCCATGAAAAGCTCTCCTGTTCAGAGAACGGTACATTTCCAAGCCCAGGAACACCAAATTACCGGCCCACAATAATTGGGCTTCAAAAAGGTTGGAGTTCAGAACGTGTACCTTCTTTACATGCAATTATACAAATACTAACCGAATTACATCAATACCTTAGACCTGTGCCAACGGCACGTCGGGGAGGGCGTCGAGCCTCGTCGAGCCACGACGGCGTTGGCACCGAGCCGTCGTGGCTTGCGTCGTCCGAGTCTCGTCGTGGTGAGGACGGGCTGGTGATGGCATGGCGTCGAGGGGCGAGGTGGGTCCGGGGGAGCGTCCAAATTGAGATTCAAATTTAATTTATTTATTTTTTATTTTTTTTAATACAAATAATTAATATTACACACAACCTCTATAAAAACCCACTACACTCTACCATTTTAAACACACAATCACATTATATTTTCTCACAATCACATACTTCCTCTCTTCCCAATTTCCCTATATTTTCTCTCATTCAATGGATCCAAACGATGACGCCGATGATTACTGGCAAGATTATGTTAATGTAACAGCCGTCTTCGATTTGAACCAAACTATTGAAAGGCTTGATTATCTGGATCAAGAAGAAGCTGAAAATTCCACCGTGCCAAGAGCACCACGAAGATATATACCAAGAGATCGCGTTGCGGCTGCTGAACGTTTATGGAATGATTACTTTGCCGACAATGCCGTTTTCCCTACGGACTACTTCCGAAGACGGTTTCGCATGTCGAAACCTTTGTTCATCCGTATATGCCAGGCTATACATTTTTATAATCCACCGGGTCAACTACCGTCGTATTTTGATTATTTCCGTCAAAGGAGAGACGCTACGGGTTACCCCAGTTTTAATGTATTTCAAAAGTGTACCTCTGCCATACGTCAATTGGCGTACGGTTGTGCCGCTGATATGTTTGATGAGTACCTACACATGGGTCAACGAACAGCGTACGATTGTTTGGACAACTTTTGTAAATGTATATTCCATCTATACTCGACTGAGTTTTTGCGAAAACCAACAACTCATGATGTCCAACGTTTACATGCCAAACATCAAGAGATACATGGTTTTCCTGGGATGCTTGGTAGCATTGATTGTATGCATTGGCCTTGGAAAAATTGTCCAACAGCATGGCAAGGCCAATACACACGTGGTGATCAAGGATGTCCCACAATAATGCTTGAAGCTGTTGCGTCATACGATTTGTGGATATGGCATGCGTACTTTGGCCCGGCGGGTTCGAATAACGACATAAACGTCCTTAACGAATCAGATTTGTTTGATGAAATAAGGCAAGACAGGTCTCCTGTAGTTCCGTTTACTATTTCGGGTGAGCAATTTACGAAGGGTTATTATCTAGCTGATGGGATTTATCCGGAATGGGCAACGCTTGTCAAGTCGTTTACAATGTTGTAAAAATCGCTCGGCAGTACCTCGGCGGTCGACCACCTTCAAGCGATTAATCGGTCTCGGCGGCGATTAATCGATTTCTAGGCGGGTACTATTAAATACAAAGAAAATTAATTTTTTTAGAAAAATATATATAATATCTTAACAAAATAATTAAATTAGTCAATAACAATATATAAAATACGAACAATAAGTTTGAATACTGAATTTTGGAAACTTAAGTTGGATCAGGGTGTTTTGAAATATAACAAAAAGAAGCCCAATAATGAGCCCAACCAATCTATCATTCTAAAACAGGCCCACTCCAACTTATTTATCAATTAATATACCAATGAAAACCTAATTTCTTCATCGCCGCCTTTTTTCCTCTGCAACATAACGACTGAAACAAAAAAACAAGCCCACTCCAATCTTCTTCATCACCATTTTTTTGACCGCCAAGGGCCGCCAAGGACCGCCAAGGACCGCCAAGGGCCGCCTAGGACCGATTAGG
The DNA here is from genome assembly GCA_963853835.1 of Calendula officinalis. Lineage (NCBI taxonomy): Eukaryota > Viridiplantae > Streptophyta > Magnoliopsida > Asterales > Asteraceae > Calendula > Calendula officinalis. The sequence continues at coordinate 96,634,959 of OY970821.1, forward strand.
ACCGAGTTTGACCAAAACCTTCAAACTCCAACGATTAGGCAATTTTTCACTCGGCAGCCGACCGACAAGCGCCTAGGCGCCGCCTAGGCGGCCGCCAAGACCGATTTTTACAACACTGGTCGTTTAAATGCCCAATTGAAGAAAAGAACATGAAGTTCAAGCGGTTCCAAGAATCCGCTAGGAAGGATGTCGAACGAGCTTTCGGAGTGCTTCAAGGACGGTGGGCAATCATTAAAAACCCGGCACGACCATACAGTGTGAACAAAATACGACGGATCATGTACACTTGTGTGATATTACACAACATGATTACGAAAGATAACGGCCGCGCAATTTGTCCAATCGAAGAAGACTATACCGCTAACCCGGATAATCGCCCTCAACGTACATGGCATGAACGGGTTGCAGCCCAATTGCGTATTGAAAAGGAGATACGTGATCGAGTTGTGCATCATAAACTTCGCAATGCCTTAATCGAACACATTTGGACCCTCCCGCCAAACTACCGTCAACGTTAATTTTTTTTTTCGTAATGTTTTTTTTTCCGTATTGTTTTTTTTTTATTCGTGTTTTTTTTATTCGTGTTTTTTTTTAATCGTAATGTTTTTATTTTTATTTTTATTATTAATGTAATGTTTTTTTATTTAATGTAATGTGTTTTTTTATTAATTAAAATGGTGATGTGGAAATGATGATGTGGAAATGATGATGTGGAAATGATGGGTTTAGTGATGGGTTAGTGATGGGTAGGGTTGGCACGAACGTGTCAGTAGCGGGTCAGTAAGGATGCGATGACGTGGCGCTAGTGATGGGTTTAGTGATGGGTAAGGGTTGGGAGGGGCCTTACAATAATGGAAATTATTGCCTTCAAAATGGGAAGATGCTGAAAGATGGATAATTAGTCCAGTTGCAGGAGATGGTGGGTTGAAGTCTGCGGGTCAACCACCACAAATTCGAGTCAAGTCAAATAGTGGGCCACTTGGGCCTGCTTGTTACTCCATGTATTTCTCCTAATGTGACCAATTTTGAAGGAAGGAATTTTGGGAGTTTTGTTGCTGAATCACCAGTTTTAAATGGAGTGAATTGTGATAATAAATCGTTAGTTAAAAATCAGCCTGAGGATGAAAGTAATGGGAATTTTTGTTCATTGATGGAGCATTATATTGCAAGGTTGGTTGGTGTTCATGGTTGTTCTGGATTGGTGACTCAGTCATTGTTGCAGATTAATCAAAGTAAAATTAGTACCTCCTTTTTGACTTATTTCATTGTTTTACAAATATTATTATTTAGATGTATAGTCTCTATTTATATGATAATGTGTCAATTCAGGTTGTGCTTGTCTAAAAACGGTTCAAATATGAAAAGTAGATAAAGAATGAAATGAGTCGAAACGGCTAAACGAGTCAAAACTCATCTAACATGTATTCGAATGGTTACAACAACCTAAATAATTTTATCTGGTAAAAAATTAGATTATTATTTGGAAACATAGTTTTTTAGTCATATATTTTATATTAATTATGTAATAGCTCATAAAATGGACAAAAGCTATTAGCGGGCCTAGGTCAACCCGACTCAACCCATTTTTGCCCGTTACCCACCCCACCACCACCCCACCCCCAGCTGTTTTACCACCTCTAGCTTCCTGTCTCTATTTTAAAAATCCTTGCTTATGTGTAAATACTTTTTTGTATCGTTTACTATTTATCACCATACAGTCATGATACAGATGACAAAATTAGCGGTTCAACAGATGCTGCTACCAAACAGGATTGCTTATACTTATAGATGCACCTACACATAACACACTCTAGGGTTAACACAATATTGATAATTAATCTCTATCATTTGTAATTTTTCATCACAAACTTTGTCATCAATTTTATCACCAAATTGATCAAATCTTGAAGCCACACACATTACGTACATTGTTTACTTATTTTTCTGCACAACTTCTTGATCATTAGTCATGGTTGGTACAAGATCCGTCCCAAGTCTAGTGACATCGATGTAGTCTTTGGGACCATGAGCTGCTAATCCTGGAATTATCAAACCGACCATCCTAAACAATTTTTCCATATGTTCTTCCTTATATTCTTTACCTTTCCAATAAGGCAAAATGAAACCCCTAATTATCTCCCAAAATGCATTCGCGTACTTGGGTATAACCCACAATAACGAGAAGTAGTTCTTGTTCGGCTCTTCCTCCATAACCTGAATTTACATTTTAAGATTACGTTTAAGAATGTATACACTTATTAGATATAGGTGTTGAATCTCCAACCATTATAAACTTGGTTAAGTATCAATTATGACTATAAAAAAATGTTGTACCTTTCCATTGTAGAAGCTATTGAAGTATAAAGTTGGCCCAAAGTGCTTAAAGAACATAGATTGATCATCATAAGGCAATCTAGGCACAATATCATTCCCATAAACATACCTAAAATACTTCACATCATGTTCTTTAATTATCTTCATCATGTATGTCCCAAAACACTCATCACCTACTCTTGGTTGCCCAAATGTATACACCCCTTCTAACCTCTTCAACAACCATGTCTCTTCATGTAACCCTAACACACCCGCAAACAAGATCGCTAACGCACCCCCTAAACTGTGGCCCGTTAGTATAAATTTCGCGTTTGGGTTCTTTTCTAGGATTTCTTTAAGTTTTTCTCTAATTGTGTAGTATGCAAAAGGGTGGTCATTGGTTGGATCTAGTGGTGGTTTGAGTTCTTTTGGCCAACCTTTGATTTTTTGTAATCCAAGTGCTTTCATGAACCCACCATGGACTCGACCAATCGTTTGGGAGTTGAGTTTGTTATTGTCTTTAAGCTCGTACCATGATATATCGATATCTGTCATCCAGTCGATGGCGCTGAACGGGTTGGTTCCCCTGAATGCTACTACGATCAAGTTCGGGTCTAATGTTGAATCTTGGAACATAGTTGCATATGTCGTGTACTGATTTTGGTAATCTGCAACACAAAATATATTTAACGAGGATATCAAGCCCCGCGCGATGCAGCGGGATCTAAAATCGCATAATTTTATCTAAGGTTATGTTAAAATAGCACATTAATAACCTAAAACATGTTAAAGAGGTCAATTTTATTATCCAAAATATATCAATAGAATAATTTCACCACTAATCTATTTTAAAGCTTTTATTTGCCATAATATGCCAAAATACAAAATACTTGAATAATTCTATTAAATATTCAATTTTATTTAGTTAAACTAACTATTTACCAAGAGTTTTAACTAAACTATTATTAACAATTGGCCTAAAAATGATTATAAACACGTTCAGCAAATGTTAAAAACTAAAATATAAATTAACTTATGTAAAAAACAATTGTAATTTTGTAAATTGCTAAAGTATATAATTCAAGAAAATATATTTTAATTTTATGTTACATAAAATTTAGAATTAGAAAGAAACTTATTTTCAGGAGAGGAAATCTTTTTCTGTAAATAAATCTTACAAAACAAATAACTGGAAAATAAGCTCATTTTGGGAAAAAAAAAAAAATAATTTTACATTTTTTTAATTAGCTTACTAATAAGTTTTGTTATTAATAATGTTCTGTTTTAAAATTTTATTATTATTTCAAATAGGAAGTGATGAAGATATTTTATCGAAGGCTAATTAAGGAAACTAAAAAAGAGTTTACATCTAGAGGAAATAAGGTTTTCAATTTTGGGAGTTAAGTTCTAGCCCACCAAAACCATTGACCAATAATACGGCTGTTCTGTAATATGCAATGTTGAAAAAAAAGCAAAAGTTTTAAAAACACTTTAATGGGAAGGAATAGAACCTGGGTTAATCTGGGCAAACAAAGTCTTAAAGCAACATGGCAAAGCCACTTGGGCATCTACCACTTTTGAGAATAATTTCACATAATTTATAGATATACTCATTATGAACAGTAAACCTAGTATGGGAATTGTATATATATATATATAGTAATACTATTCAAGAAATTTTAAGAGTTGTACAAACTACCATGAGCTACATGGTAGGTCCACCCTTGAAGTCAAATAACTTAGGCGTTCTCGGTTGGTTGTTAGTCAATTATTTTTTTGTATCTATATAATTAATCAGGGATGTTTTTTATACCATATTTTTATTCCATTCACCAGTCACCACAACTATTGCTTAATATGGTTGTATAGTGAGTTATAAGACTTGTATTATGTGGTATATGAGGCTATGAGCTAAAAGTTGTGGTGTAACTTTTCTACTTTTAGCGTTGGGTTGTAAAGATCGGTCGTCGGTACATAGTCGATTGACCGCCTTCACTCCTTTAGGCAATTACCCGTTCTCGTCGGTTATTAATCCGTTTATAGGTGAGCACCTTAAATTATAAAAGAATTTATTTTAAAATAAATAAATATTAGTAATATATCCTAACAAAATAACTAAACAAGTCATTAAACATAAAAATGTTTTATGGATGTTTAAAACAAAAACCTTAGTTAATTAGTTCCATAACGAAACAATCAAAAGTTGAGTAAAACCCAAAAAGCATTTTTTTTTAAAGTTTGATTTAGGTGACTTTGACAAAGTTTGATGAATTTGACATTGACTAATAAATTGCTCCAATTAGGAAATTTATCACTTGGTCGACCGCCAATAACCATCTAGGCACGACTAATTGGCCGCCTAGAGCATTTCTTACAACATTGCTTAGCGCTTAGGTAGAGTTTAAGATTTACATTTTGCATTTTTTTAATTTAAAAAAACTACTTGTACTTGGTACAAATTGGTTGTCATCTATAATGTCACAATTTTGAATCTTACAAACGCAAGGTCATGTCAATTGAATACACATCATTTATATGTTAGTTATCCGTACTTTATATTAACCTAATCGAGTAATGCATAAATTAAAGAACTACTACTTAGTTAAAACTCTATGTTATAAAATAATTATAAATATAATTTATTTAAACTCTATTTTTTATTAAATATTTATCAATTAACAGTTGTAACATTTTTATAGCATTGTTAGGAAAAGGAACAAGGTGTTTGGGTTGCTTATTTAGAAAGTAATTATCTACTAAATAACTAGTTTGAAAATTGAAATAAACAAATATTAGTGGTGCTTGGTTTATGAGTTTAAACCGCTCCCAGTTGTGATATTAACTGGCGTTTCAGTTTTTACCAAATCACATGTCAGCTGATCATACTCTAACTGACACAATCAACTAAAATACTCATACTAACAATGTCTCTTCATTTAATAAATTATATATAAAATATGCACACAGAGAGTTTCTCTCCATCGTCAGTTGACACTTCGAAAAAGTGAAAGAAATAACGGGCGGTAACAATCGATGGCACCGTGCCATCGGTGCCTCCAAACCGAAGCACAACCTACACTGGCAGGGGTCTTAGGATTGAAAAAGTGAAAGATAAAACGGGCGGTAACAATCGATGGCACCGTGCCATCGGTGCCTCCAAACCGAAGCACAGCCTACGGCTCTTAGGATTGAAGTTATGTGTTTGAAACTAATATATTATGTTTGTTTAGTTAATATGTGGGTTTGAGAACCCATAAAACTTGGGTTAGTTTCTTACCATTCCAAAACTTGTAGAAATCAATGAACTCCATCTGGAAAAGAAACACATAAAAACAACGATTAATGCATAATATTGTCAAAGTAAAGAAAAACTAGTTATGCGATATTTTCTCACATAATATGATACTAGTATTTATTATGCTACCTAAAAAATTCTTATTAATAGATTTGTGGTGTGCATGTACGTCATCTTTAACATTTGTTGATGAAAGTTAAATGCAAAATGCATGTAACTCCTGTTATGTGATTGTGGCAATTTTTTAAATAGTTAGATGCTACATCCATGTAATTCCCGTTACGAGATTGTGGCAAAACAAATTGTGAAACGTTATGACTATTGCAATGAAGATTATAAAAATTTAAAATAACGACATCTATGAAAAGATATTTGATAGAATCTTAAGATGATTCGAAATTCAGTTTTCAAATAATAATAACATTCTGTTTAATATTCTTGAAATGTTTAAAGTTGTGACATCTAAAAATTTGCTTAAATATTACCAAGTATTGATATTATTAGGTTAAGTATTAAATTGGGAGGAATTAAAATGATAAGTGCAATTGAGTAATACGTGACAATCTCCTTCAGTTTTGTTAAGCTTTTATTAGATATCGTACTATATTCATATCAAAATAAATGATATATTTAAAAACACATAATTTTTTAAGACAAAAGATTAAAAACTAATATAAGATAGATTAAAGTGGATAATTAGTGAAAGACGAGTCTCGTTTTTTTTTTTTTTTTGAATAAAATGATATTAATGATGTTTAAAAGTAAGAGTAAAAAAAGTAATTTCACTTTATTAATGTAGATAGTTAATGTAGAAAAAGTCCACTTTTTAAACAAATATGGTAAATTTTAGAAGTGTATCACTTATTTTGTTACAACTCTAAATAGAAAGTGTATCACTTATTTTGATACGGAGATAGTATATAGATAGATTTCGACATCTTCATAATTACAACAACAATGGTATATAAGACTATTAATTCTTTTTGATTTTTTTATTTTCAGTTAACTACTTTTATTAAACTATAGAGTTAATAAAATTAACGTCCCTTTTTAATAAATTTTTTTTAGAGCAATTAAACTTGTCCGAACGACCAGGGATCAGTAGAGTGTTAGATCTAATTCAAAACTAATCTCAACTATTAATATTAATTAATTAATATTAATATATAATTATATGTGTTAAAAACAGCTAATTCATTAAAATAATTAATAACACAAATCCAAAAGAATTTAAATATCTGATCTTCAGATGGGTATTCTCTCACTTAATTGATTATTAAATCGTTTGAATAATCAAAAGAAAATCATGCTAACAGTATTGTCGCATACATAACAAGCAAAGTGTGACCATCCTATGAGAGCTCATTAATTATAAGTGGAATATTTTTTTTAAAGTATGCAATTAACCATATCGATATATCACAAAGTGAACCGAACCGAAACTAAATCAAAACGAATAGTTAACACTATATATAAAATCATGGAGATAGACCGAGAGATAAAGTTAAGTAACCTTCAAATGATCTTGTACTGCAACCTTCACAAAAGCCTCATTTTCGTAAGACAATTTTGCACCCATCATAGATAGCAACGAATTATACCTTCCGTCGCCTTTTCCAATATTCTTATCCATCTCCAACCTCTTATCAAGTTCTCCGACCATAGTCATAAACTTTTCCGGTGACTCCTCCGGCTTCACCACCTTCCCTACAATCCAACAAAAACGTCCCAAATCAATATCATAACGAAAAGGCCCAATACAACACACATTACACAAAAAACAAATCACAAAGTCCATAGTCGAGACACATTTTGGTGGTACCAAAACACATATATAAAGACACAAATTTGTTTAAAACCAACCTCGTATACGATTATTCAGAAGTCTAAAAAACCCTCCATTACACGATAAAAGATTCAACCATGCATGTCTCAATCAAAGACCCTATACGAGCCATCGGATTTTTTAGCCAAATAAGAAATTTTTGTGCAAGCAAAGACGTGAATATGAGCCATCGTCGTGAAAGATTCTCGCGGCTTGATCTCTCGACATGTTCGTGTTTTTCATCGTAAAACTTTGTATTGTTTAAGAAACGAGTTGAACATATCAAAATACAAGAAATATCACAGAGACTTGCTTCTTTGGCATCAACAACCAAGTAATCTTTACAGAATTCTTCTCCATTTGTTGACATGGCTTTGAAGGTAAGAACTCAAAGAAAATAAGCAAAGGGAAGATGACATGACCCAAATATACATCATAACATTATTTAAATAAATTGACTTTTATATAAGGCATGACTCAAAGGCCAGATGGCTTAGCTAGCATGTTGCTTAATTATTAATCAATGCTCTTAAGTCTTAAGTTATATAATTAGATTATATAAATGAGTTGGACACGTTAAGTAATACTCCTAGGTATCAGCGCAATGCGGCGGTGGATACCCTAGGCAACTATATATTAGATGGGTGCCAACGCCCCGCCAGTTCCTCCGTCTTTGAAAACCAAGACCCCCACTATTGGCACGCCCCGCCACTTGCCCCGCCATTTTGGCTTCTGCCACTTTGGAGACGAGAGGCAAGGCTTGCGTGAGTTGGTGGGTGGGGCCCAAAGGGATATTTTGTGTGTGTGTGTGTGTTTTGTAATGGTGGGGCCCAAAAAATTGAAGGGAAGTGGTATTGTTGGCATGAGTACGTCAGTTTAGTGTCGGTTAGAGGGTGAGCTGACGTGACGCTGATTTGGCAACAACTGACGGCGTCATTTTCCACCACTGTTGGGTGCGGTCTTATGGTGAGCAAAAGTTGTTCGGCTACACATTTTTTCTAACAATAGTAGGGTACCTCTGCTTTTTGGTTATATCACCAAGGAGAACGAAGCTCACATATTTTTTGGTTGAAGTTTGCATTTGCTTGGAAGACCATCTCAATGTAACGGAACATATACAACACGTTTTATCACTTAAATGCGAGTTGGAGGGCGTCGAACAACAAACACAAGAGGAGAAAGTAGCTAACGCGATGTCGATATCCCTAAGATTGCAAGAACTTGCATGCTAAGAAGGCGTACACAATATCAGCAGAGAAGAATACAAGGCGCAGCTATATGTTTTTATTATTATGAAGATATGCTTGTTTAATGTTATATTTTGTGTTATGGTTTCCTACTTCATTATTTAAAACACTATTTTTATTGTCTTATTTGATATCTTAAAACGTATAATACCGCCAAAACCTACAAAACAAATAAATAAAAAAAGGGACCAGATTCAAACACGATACCAAAGCGGTTACGATCCGGTCCGATTGGTTTATACAGGTTCCAACTTTCACGACTCCAAACCTTCAACCCAAACAGGTTTTGACTGTTGTTGACTCAATTCGAACCAATTGTGAACTGGTCCAGTTTTAATTTCAATCTGGATTGTGCACCACTAAGTAATACTCCCTCCGTACCATAAAAAAGTTCTAATTTTCCTAAAAAAAGTTCTTATTTCTCATATTTGGTGGGTTCGCTTAATAAAATAATAACCATACCACCAAATATTATTGGTAACCATACCACATAATAACCATACCACCAAATATTATTGGTAACCATACCACCAATTTATTTATGACATATACAGATCTAATCGACATAAAGTTTCACTATAAAACCAGCTGGCGATATAGGGGGTAACTCATGTACTTATGTGTAGCCTTTATTATCCGGTGTGGGATACGGATTTGAAGTTTTGAACCCAACAAAAAGTTTGTTTAGCTAGTCCAACATTTATAGATATCGGTCCCAAATTCTGCTTTAACAACAAATACAATACTTTAGTCCATCAGAAGACACAAAGCCCATATGCAAAAAATACCGAACAGGCCAGAATTGAAGAGATACTGGAGATTACCACAATGAAACCTTTCTCCTATGCTGACCCTTTTTTTGCTTGTCAACATGACATTTTTCGAAATATAAATTTATTTTTGTTATAATTTTTATTTTTTAAAATATTTACAGTGATTAATAAAAGTTATTAAAACTAGTTCAAAGTGTAACCGATTTTTATGATCCAATTCATGATTGTAAAAATAATGAAACCCACATAATACTAATTGTATTATTGATCACTATATATATATATATATATATATATATATATATATATATATATATATATATATATAAATGATTTTAATCCAATGAATGTCTGTTAACCTGATATAAACCGATGAATATGAATATAGATGGATGACACGAATTTAAATAAATGTGAATATGAGTATTAACGATTTAAATGGATATAAAGATTAAACTACACCACTATAAAATCAAAGAAAAAAAAACAAAAAGATCAAGAGTGGGGTTGCTAAAGTCACATCAGTACAGCTCTACACTTGCTAACCCCACCTCCACCCCCAAAATCCCTACTCAGTTTTCTGTCCATTAAATACTTCCACTTCCACACCCTCCCTTTTTATTTTTTGTCTCTCTTCTTCATTATCGAATATCATTTTTCCAAATTGTCTCTTTGTCATGTGGCATCATCGTACAATAATCACAAACTAAACAACAAAAATGTCTGGTTTTCTCAACGATGAACTCTCAAAGAAAACCTCAATTTTCGGTTTAAGATTGTGGGTTGTTGTAGGAATTTGTGTTGGAGCCACCATTGTTATCTTGATGTTCTTAATTTCACTCTATTTCACCTCAAAACACAACAATTCTTGCAAAAAGACCATAACTTTACCCCAAAACCAAAAACCCACAATTCCAAACATCTCCAAAGAAATCCATGAAATCCGAATCGACCCGACCCGACCCCAATTTCAAGAAACCCCAAACACCATCCACAAACACCAACCGGGTCAAAACCCGTTTCCACAAACCGATGCTTTAGCTTTAGTTGATAAACATGCAGAGGATGAAAGTAATTCAAATAGGCACCAAAAGATTCAAACAGATTTAGGAAAGAAACACCGAATTTCTTACACAGAGAAAGGCGGCGGCGCCGGTGTCGGGTCGGGTCCCGAGGTCTCCCATTTGGGTTGGGGTCATTGGTATACTCTTCGAGAGCTTGAAATTGCAACAGATGGTTTTGCTGATGAGAATGTGATTGGTGAAGGCGGATATGGGATTGTTTATTGTGGAATTTTGGAGGATAAATCGACTGTTGCTGTCAAGAATTTGCTCAATAACAGGTTTTTTTTATACCCACAAAAACTTATACTAAACATTTATTTGATGGATTGCATGTAAAAAAAAAAAAAAATTGCTTTGAAACAGAGGACAAGCGGAAAGGGAGTTTAAGGTTGAAGTAGAAGCAATTGGGCGTGTAAGGCACAAGAATTTAGTTAGATTGCTCGGTTATTGTGTTGAAGGAGCTCACAGGTAATAAACAATTAATTTCGTTTTTGTTTCAAAGATTATATTATTTAGATCATAATTTAGACAAATAGATTCTTGAAATAAGGTTTGTTTCATGATGTATAGGATCCTTGTTTATGAGTATGTCGACAATGGGAACTTAGAACAATGGCTTCATGGAGATGTAGGACCCACTAGCCCGCTTACATGGGAGATACGAATGAACATTATACTTGGAACCGCAAAAGGGTAAATTCTTAATCTATAAAAAATTCAATCTTTTTCTTATATAATTGTAATAATAAACCATGTACGGTAATTATAGGTTGACCTATTTGCACGAAGGACTTGAGCCTAAAGTCGTTCATCGTGATATCAAATCAAGCAACATTTTGCTTGATAAACAATGGAACCCGAAAGTCTCGGATTTCGGGTTGGCCAAGCTTTTGGGTTCAGAAAGAAGTTATGTCACCACTCGAGTCATGGGAACATTTGGGTATGTTGCTAATTATTTATGTTCGACCCATTTACTTATAAATGGGTCAATTCATGATCTCTAATGGGTCAAATGAGTTAAACCAAAGAAGCTAGCTAAAACTTGAGAATTTTTATTAATAGGTATGTTGCTCCTGAATATGCTAGTACGGGCATGTTGAACGAAAGAAGTGATGTGTACAGTTTTGGGATTCTTATTATGGAATTAATTAGTGGTCGAAACCCTGTGGATTATAGCCGGCCTCAAGGCGAGGTTTGTGTCTATTTTTATTCATATTTTAATGTTTATTATATTCTAAATAAATAAAAAATGACAGGTGAATCTTGTTGATTGGCTAAAAACGATGGTAACAAGTAGGAATGCTGAGGGGGTTTTGGATCCTAAATTACCCGAAAAACCCTCGTCGAGAGCATTGAAGCGTGTGCTTTTAGTTGCATTACGATGTGTGGATCCAAGTGCTCAAAAAAGACCAAAAATGGGTCATGTGATTCACATGCTTGAGGCCGATGATTTTCCCTTCCAGAATGTAAGTTTGTATAGTTTTGATAAACATTATTATACCTTGGGTGGTGGTCCTTTTTTTATGATTATAACTTTTTAAGGCCTTTTTTTTGGTAATTATAACGTAAAATAATACGCGCATCCAAACACCACGTAATTAAACCATGATTTTGGATTGTTGATTGCAGGACCGAAGAGGGAGTCGAGAAACCCCAAGGGAAAGGTCGTTTGAAAAACCACAAATTGAGTCGGGTGATAGCAGTGGGTATGAAAGCAGCGTTCAAACCAACAAATCCGAATGGAAAAGGCAACAACCGTAAAATGTATGTACTGCAAGCTCACATTTGTGTATAAAATTGTCGATTCATGTAAGTTTACACATTCACGAATACTTATTGTAGATTCCATATGCTTTTCGATTGATAACGTGTGTTTGTTTGATTATTTTTTGTCTTTTTGTTTGCTTTGATATGTGTTGGGTGCGATTGTGTGGATACAAGAAATCCGAAACAGAAAAAGAAAAGTCTGATATTTTTATTTTTTTGTGTTATGATGTATATATCTAGAATATACTGTATTTTAGGACTCACACATTTTGTTTTGTAAACATATTAGAATTTACTAGGGCGATGTAACACCGTCCTTTTTCCAATCAATGATTTCCAGAATTCCAGCTATTGTTAGTTTCTTCATCCACTTTTTAAATGGAAAATGATTTGTTCAAGGCAATTTATAATTTATGCATGGCAAATTAGAATTTTTCAAGGCAATTAAATAATTTTATTTGCCTTAAATAATTTTATTTGCCTTAGATAAATAAATTATGCATTGAACAAATCAATTCCCTTTTTAAATAGAATTTTTGTCGGAGGTTAGTTGATGACCAACCGAAGCCAACTATACTTTAGTCAGAGATGCACACAAAAACCGGTTTCGACCGGATACACTCCCACCCACAGAAAACCGGTTTAAAATGATCTGGTTTTGATCGATGTTGACCTAAACCGAACTGGTTTATAAAACGGAAACATAATTTAATTACACAGATAATAAGTTTTACACTGATAAGGAATGTCTGGATTCTCGAGAAGAGAGGAGCCTTGGTGGTCCCCCCCTGTTAATTCATAATCATATTAGATTAGTCTTAGTGATCCTGGCTTAGTGAGTCATTTCTTGAACGTGAAAGCCGGTCTATAGTCCACCATGCTAATGGAATGTTAGTTAAAGGTCATTATTAAAATTATTAAAAGCTACTGAATAAATTACCTACTAAGTAAAATGGACAAACTTTAAAAAAATAAAAAATAAGTTAAAAAAACTCATTATATATAATAACAATTCATAAAAGAAAAACCTTCAAAAAGCGTAGGGAAAAAACATTGGATAGTAAATTGAGTAGTAGCGTGAAAGACAATGTAAATTCAAATGCAAGAAGGGGTTGTTGGCGTGAACAAGAAAACAACAAACAACACAAAGCTTCTCGGCTCGGCGTGCACATGAAACACAACGCCATATGCTTTCTTTCGACATTTTTATGTTTGGTCTCACTTTAGGTTGGATTAGATAGTAAAACTAATTAAGAGTTTTTAGCTTTAATGACAACGGTTAATAATCAATTATACAGTTAACGTGTCTGGTCGCCATCCAAAGTCCAAACCAACGCGTCCCTCCCATTACGAAGCCCTTCGCCGACGCGCCTCCTCCTCTTTTTTTGTCCGGTTTGGTGGTCCAGGTAACCGAATTTCTTGTGTGTGAGACGAAAGCTGATGTTTCTCCAACTTTTTTTGGTTTAATAGTACATTTAGTTACCACTATAAGAATTTGGTCATGTGTTTAGTTATAAAGAGAGAAAATAAGCTGACACAAGTGACTAAACCTGAGTTCTATTACGATTAGTCTCATAACCCCGCCAAATACCTAATGACGCTGCCATAAGCTACCATCACCTCCGGGTTGCGCCAGTCGAGTTAAGCCCTAACTCCAACCTCATAACGCTCCATTAAATATTTTTCTTAATTTTTATAAATTGCAATTGGTTGATTAAATAATTTTTATGAATTTTTGTTATAGATGTCATAGAAATGTGTTTTTTAGATTGCATAATATAATTGTCATACAAATAAATACTTCCTTCGTATCAAAATAAGTGATACAAATTGCTTACACGTATTTTGAGGTAAAAGATTAAAGTAGAAGTTAAAATAGATTAAAGGACATAGTTAGTGGAGAATTGGTCCCACTTTTCTTGAATAAAGTGATATTAATGAGTTTTAAAAGTAAAAGTAAGGATATAAAGGTAATTTCACTTTATTAAAGTGGATAGTTAGTGGGTATGGGTCCCACTATTTTTACCAAATAAGGAAAATTTTCAAAGTATGACACTTATTTTGATACACCCCAAAATGGAAAGTGTGTCACTTATTTTGATACAGATGAAGTATATGATTTAAATAATTAAAACAAGACTTTAAAATAAGGATTTTATTAATGACAGCACTAACATGTATAAAAAGCTTGTATATTGATTAAAAAATTAATTTTCCTAAAATTCAGGGGGTTAACTTTTGTTATTTTGGCCCTAAGGGCTGTCATTATCATTTTCCTTAAAATAAATATATGATAGCATCGGACCATTAGGTTAGACTAGCAGGGTGCCCGCGCAATGTGGCGACGGGTACCCAGAAACCATATTTCGTGGCGAGCAGGTGTTGTTCGTTTACACGGTAATAATTGTTGCTAGAAATAAATAATTAAATGGAAATGTGGATTTTGGTAAGAGTTGATGATTTACATCGTCGTATATTTAATGTTATTGGGTAAAATGGTTTTCGAGTAAAAGACTTTTGTTATTAAGTGTGGGTAGTGTTACCAAAGTGTAATGTATAGCAAGTGGTTACACACACAGTGATAAGTTAGGAGAGGTCTTGGGTTCGAATCTTATTAGCCGCGATTTTTTTTAAGGTAGAGAACTAACTAACAAAAGTGGAAAGGTCCTTAAAATCAAATTTAAAGAGCTCTTTAAACTTGCCTAATGGGTAGGCCTAAATGCTTTTATATAATAGTAAGATATTTAACATTAACTATTTATTACCTTAAGTCACCTCTTCAATCCTGTCAATTTACTTACACCCACAAAAACACACACAATTTCATCTATGTTCCTCTCCATCTCCTTCTGTCTACCAATTTTCACCTCCTCAAAACCTCCCTTTAAATTTGTGTGTGCCAATTTGCTTTGAAAATCAGAAACCTCAATTCTAGGGTATAAACGATGCCGTTTTGATCATCATCATCATCATCTTGATGCTCTTGGAAAAGCGTTTCAAAATCTTCTGATTCTCGTTATTTTTTAGATCCATCGCCTTCAAAATATTCTCTTTCTTCATCTGGTATGTTCTTGATTATACCCACTATCCGTTGTCTGTAATTTCTCATCTGGGACTTACATTCTTTTCAAAGATATACCTTTTTATTTAATTTTCTGTGTTTTTAATATATATGCTGTTAGATTCATGCTCTTTTATGTATAACATTTGTTATTTACTACAATTATTTCAATAGTTTGTAATTTAGCTGATTCATGAAAAAAATCCCAAATTTTATCAACCTTATGATGATATTATGGAAATAATGATAAATGTTTCTGGGTTCTCTATATATGTATATGAGTTGATTGTAAATTAGGGCAAGATTTATTGAAATTGAGTGAATTCGACTCTAGGGTTTGTCGGCGGTTGGTGTTTGGTCGTAAAAATTGGTTCTTTTTGGTAATTTTATGAAGTCACACACTTGTCATGTTTTGATTTTACAGATTCGCTAAATTACTTAACAAATGTTGGATTAAATTTATTTTTCACTAATTTCATTCTCGTGTTCTATAGATTGGGCTAATGCAAGGCCAAAGGGGTAAAATCGGTACTTTTCCCGAACCATTAGGGTTTGAACACGGTTCATCATCGAGTGATGCGGTTCAATCAGATTCATTATCAGATTATATATCATTAAACTCACCAAGTCAAGAAAGCCCGAATGCAAATATGTGGAATGTAGATGAACGTAGTTCAAGTTCCGGCCCGAATGATGTAAACCTGGGTCATACTGACCTGTTTGGACCATCTTCTGACCCGTTTGAGTTAGATGACCGTCGGTTGACCCGTAAAAGAAAAGCAGTAGAATTAAGCATCGGGCAGTCTTCTTCAGGGGTTGGAAGTTCAAACATGTTTCAAAGACCCGAGGGCAGTTCTTCAGACCCGACTATACCGAGACTTGGGTTAAATACTAACCGGGCTTTTTCCAACAACCCGATTATGGAAAACACAAACAGAAACGTTAATTTGAGGATTAATTCTTCGGGTTCAGGTTCGGGTCAAGACCCTTTACCGGATAATACTAGTAACAACCGAGAAACTGGCCTGTTTCCAGATTCGGGTCAAACGGGCCAGCCCGCATTACATATTCCATCTTTGAGGAGAAATATTCAAACAACATCAAGATGGACTCGAAGTACTGCCTCGAGAATTAACCGATCATCATCAAATCTTGTTATTCCAGGAGATCGGAATGATCACGATTCGATTTTTGCACCGCCAAATGGTGGTGGTGGTGGTGGTGGAGGAGCTGCAGCTTCTCAGGCGGGACCGAGTTCCGGGTCTTCTTTAAGTTATAATTCTAGAAGATTATCGGCGTTTCTTAGGCGGTCTTTATTATCGGCTAATGATTCAGAAACAGGTGGAGGGCAAAACAGTAATTTTACATCGAGAATCCCAACATCATCATCTTCTTCTTCACAAGATGTTGGAGTTCCACCTGTTGTTAGTGTTCATCAACAACCTCAATCGAGGTCTTCGCTATTGGTTGGCAGACAGCTTGATGGCGGCCCACGGGGATTGACAGCTTGCAGTGAAGGAAGAGGCAGGCTCGTTTCAGAGGTTTGTTTTTTTAATTTACAAGTATTTCTTTTTTATGATATATTAGTGCTTTTTTGGATGTGTGTAAACTTCAGGGGCTTGTTTGATATATTTTCAAACTCTTTTTATTTGGTGCAGATTCGTAATGTGTTGGATTCCATGCGCAGGGGTGAACCTTTGCGGTTTGAGGTTCGTTTTCAGCTTCTTATAAAACTGATTTTATTATATTGAATTATAAATGATTAGAATCTAAAGTCCCAAAACGAGTTAGAAAATGTTATTTAGGGTTTTAATTTTGGTGTTATGGCAGGATCTTATGTTATTAGATCAATCAGTTTTCTTCGGTATTGCGGATATTCACGATAGGCATAGAGATATGCGGCTTGATACTGATAATATGTCATATGAGGTATAATTAATTTACTTCTTTATTTCCCTGAAAACAGTTTCTTTTTTGTTTTTGTTGTAAATCATTATAATTACTTGGTTTTTTCAGGAGCTATTGGCATTGGAAGAACGCATTGGAAATGTGAACACTGGATTGACCGAAGAAACAATTGCAAAGCATCTCAAGCATAAACAATACCTGCCCGAAATAGGCCGGGCAGCAGAGCCTTGCTGCGTTTGTCAGGTAATACTTAGTTTACCTAAAAGTCAGATAATCAACTGTAATAAAACGCGTTATTGGGTAGTGTAGTTTTAAAAAAAAAAGGTTATTTTTGTCCAAAATAACAAACCCTTAGTCATTGAAATAAGTTTTGTTCAATTGGGCTATTGAAAGTTTCTTTTGTATCTTAGTCGGATCAAAAAAACTTTTTAACTAAATAAATAATAGATAAATTTAACATTTTTATATTAAAGTTCCTAATTGTCGAAATCTTAAAAAAACCTGTAATTATTTTTAGGAGGAATACAAGGAGGGAGATGATCTTGGAACACTAGAATGCGGGCATGATTTCCATAACGTTTGCATCAAACAGTGGTTGCAACAGAAAAACTCGTGCCCAATTTGTAAATCGACAGGATTTACAACAAAATGAGCCAGAAAAAAAAAGGTGCATGAAGATTGTTATCATATCTTGGATCACAAGTAAGGTAGTGATGGTGGTGTCTTTGGATAAATTGTTAGGCAAATAATATTCTTTGCCTGTTACTATTAAAATTTAATAGGTCAGTTTATGTTATTTTTTGAATTCTTTTTTTTTAATGATGAACCAAAGACACAACTTGTGTCACTTTTACTTTTAATTATGCTCATTAACAAGATCGGAGTTTTGTAGTTTGAGTAATCATTTTGTTGTTGAAAATTTTATTATTTGATGTTGGTAATGATTTTGTTTTGAATTCTCTAAATTTAATGTTACATTTATAAAAACTAACCCAATGCTTGATACCAAATGTTGGATATCTAACCCTGTAATACAAATTTATTTATGGGTTTTATTAATCAGTAATCACGATCATAAGGGTTGTCTTTAACATGTGTGTAAAATTGTACATTCGTTGATCAAGTAGTGATCCTAAAATTCAGAAGGTTGTTTTTACGTTAATTTTGACTTTTTATTGACAGTCTTAAATCGAAGCATCCACTTTTCATTCTGTTATAATTTAAGGAAAATGATAATGACAGCCCTTAGGGTTGTCATTAAGAAGGTAAAATAACAAAAGATAACCCCCTGAATTTTAAGAATATTACTTTTTTAATCAATGTACAAGTTTTTTATGCATGTTAGTAACAACCTAAGGGCTGTCATTAACAAAACCCATAATTTAAATCGAAACTACGATGTTTAATTTCCCACTGATTTTTTCTTATTCCAAACAAACGAAATGATAACAAATGAAAAATATCATCCAAAATGTTTTATTACATGACTTGATTGTTTTTTGATCAAACGCCATTAACAATATTCATAAATTCTTGATCAGATTCAAAAGCTGCCATATTTTCCGGTAACAAGCAAACTTCCAAATCCATGCTTCCTCCACCCTCCTTTCCTTGATACAACGTCACCTTCCCATCAAATTTATTCCCATAACCGCTCAAAACTGCCAATCCTTTCCCCAACCCGAACTCATTTCCATACATATTAAATCTTGGCGAGCTCCCCATTTGAATGCTATTTGGGTCAAAAAATTGACCCATTTTGTACACAAACGGGCTCTTTACCCATGAACCCACGTATTCCCGGATCGCTTTGTCATCATGGTTAACCACCAATTCGTGCAACTTCTGTGCCGCCCAAACGATGCCGTGATCTAGCAACTCCCCTGCTGTTGTGGTGGTTTTTAACGCCTGAATTGAATTACCTGAAATTTGGTAAATCCTCGTCATGTTTAATTGTATTCATGTCAAAATATAAAATTACCGTTAGAGATAAGTACAGATAAAACACAAGAAAAAATGGATAATTTTACAACTATAATATCATATAATCTTGTGGCATCTTTGTAAATATAAACTACACTAGATATGTTTTATGTGATGAAAAAAGTGATGCGTAAATAACAACTTTTAGCCATATTCGATAGTACAAACAATATTATAACTTGAGTTTTTAATTCAACCATAAAAACAATTGAACCTGATTACATATGATAGACCGGTTTGACCGGCCAGTCCAACTCAGAATTTTAAATATTTGTATGTATAAATCCATAGATGCGTAAGGTTGTTATATATATAGTTTAGTATGGCTATAATTTTTGTGTAAAAATCATCAGTCTGTCAAATGATATCATGTTTGAAAATAAGTTTTAAAAAAATTAACAAAATTTTCAACGTACAAAATAAAACGAAAAAATAAAAGAAAATAGATATATAGTAAGTAATAAATTACCAAAGTAATTTTCAGGTAAAGGTGGGGATAGTCTGCCTCTATTGTTCACCGCAATTCTACAACCAACTTCTTGATCGGCCGGAAACCGCCGTGCGCGCGTGATGCATCTCCACACGACGGCAGATAGTGACATTAGTGTTGATATTTTTGTCGTATTACACTCTAAGTTCACTTTTGTTTTGAGTTTAGAGAGAGAATCCGATGACAAATGGAATATTCTCTCTCTTAACAATGGAGGATTAGGTCGGTCGATGAACTGATCTTCATGGGTGAACGGAAGTGTAAGGATCGGGTCGGACCCTGGTGGAATCCATCTTCCAATAATTGGAGGACGTGAGACAGCAACAGAACCTAAAAATTTTCCTGGCAAAGTTTATAACTAAAACTGTTAATGTGTGTATGTAACGTAAAGAGGATAATTAGACTTTCAAACGTGACAGATAGTCACACTCTAGTTTTTGTACCCTCAATATAACAATACTTATTCACTTAATATCTTATATACAAAAAATAGTAACACCTACAAAAATTATTCTCTCATTCGCCTCTTTACACTCTGACAAACAAAAACAATTCTATTGACGCTTAAAACCACATCGACGTGCTCATGATATCGGTTTAGTGACGCCACGCCAACTGACACTAAAGCAAAAGCACTATTACCACTAGTTTAATGCTTTAGTCTTTAAAATTTCATAAATTTAAAGGTTTTAACCCTTAAACCTTTTCTGGCAATAATTATATACTCCCTTCGTCTCAAATTTATTGTCCACTAGAAAAAAATATACAGTTTAAGAAAAGTGAATTAGTTACATTATATAATCAATTAAATTTTTTTCTTTCTCACTTAAATATTTTTTGATTGGTTGAAACCTAGAAGTAGACAGTCATTTTGAGACAAACCAATATAAAAATATAGACAATAAAAATAAGAGTACGGACGGAGTAATAAATTTCGGCTGACTTATCTTTTAACCCTTAAACTTTAGCAATGTCGCATTATAACAATTTCGTTGAGCTTGAATTAAGATATTACATACTCCCTCCGCCCCTAAATAAAGTTCTCATTTCTCTTGGGCACAACTTTTTAGGAGATAGTTAATAGTGGGGTATTTGATATTACTTTTGATTAAAATATAAGGTTTGATTGGAAATAGAAAGTGTTTTAGGAGATAGTTAGTGGTGAAAGTATTGGTAATAATATTATTAGGAAAATGCTAATGACAGCTAAGGGCTGTCATTAAGAAGGCAAAATACACAAAAGACAACCCCCTGAATTTTAGGAATATTATTTTTTATGCATGTTAGTGACAGTCCTAAGGGCTGTCATTAGCAAAACCCATATTATTATATTAAGTGGGCGCTTAAGTTTGAGAAATGAGAACTTTATTTAGGGACAAAACTTGAAGGAGATTTTAGAATTTTATTTAGGGACGGAGGGAGTATTATTAATGTCAAATTTGATATTCTAAGTTTTAACGGGTTAAAAATTAAAAAGAGTAAATTACACGGATAGTCCCTGTGGTTTGGCCTAAGTTTTGGATTTGGTCCTAAGTTCCAGAAATTACACCCGTGGTCACCATGGTTTGGACTTCTTATCAGTTTTGGTCCCTAACGTTAACTGCCGTTAAAAATTGTTGTTAAATCTAGCCATGTAATTTACTCAATTAAAAAATGTTGATAACTAAAGTTATAGAAGGTAAATTACCTTTTTGCCCCTTGGAATTGAACACTTCCGATAAAGAGTTGAAGAAATGCCAGAAGGAAGTCCCGTCAACCAACATATGATTGATTGAACAACCGATGAAGATTCCGTCAATAAGCTCCGTCACCTGAACAGTCAACAGCGACAGATCATGACCGTCATGATCGATAGCTTTGTGGTGATCAAAAAAAGACTGAACAATTAACGGGACATCAGTCGGTGTAAGGATATCTGCCACCGTTAAATTCACCTTCGAATGAATGAATCTTGCTCCGGGACTATTCTCAGGGTCAATAAAGACGACGAATGATGGCGGATCTTGTTTTTGCACGGTGGCTAAACGGCCGGCGAGTGGGTGGAAATGAGTAAGCGTGGCGGAAAGAGATTGTTTGAGGTCATCCAAGAAGGTGGTTATGGAGAAATCTGGATTTTCCGGCAAGGGATAAAGGAGACCTTTTTGAATGTAGTTTACCGATATCATTGCGAAATCCCATGGTGAAAAATAAGTGGGTTTTTTTGTTTCTTCAGATATGATTTCTGGTTTGATGAAGCAATCTGAGATCATTACAGAAGTTGGAGACTTCATTGAATGAGATGGAGATTGGTTAGATGTTAATTTTCTGAACAAGAATGATTTAATTAAATCATGAAATTTGAAGATAGTGATGATGGTTTTTATATAAAATCGATGGGGGTTGGTAACGGATTAAACTGATGTACAAAAGATAATAGGAGTAGGTAGTCAACCAATGAGAAAAAAGAAAGAAGAAAATTCTTGGAAAATTCCTAAAATAATTTTTTAAGAGAGAGAAGAAAGTAGGGTATGCTAAACTTAATTAAAGAGTAAGTTACACCGATGGTCCATATAATTTGTATCAAATTTCACTAATAGTCCTTTAATTTAAAAAATTACATGATAGTCCTTATTTTTGAAACCTTTTGCACCGGCGGTCCTTTACCCTAAACGGTGTCAACTTTTTCTGTTAAGTTCTGCACGTGCAATGCACATAAGGGCAATCTCGTATTTTTTCGTTTTTCGTTTGGGTCACTTTTTTAAATGTTTATTCCAAATCGATTTATGGTTGTCTTCGCCAGTCGGGTTCAACTAGGGTTTTTTATTGTAACGCCAACTCATTACCCCCTCTCTCTATCTTGTTTACCCCCTGTCTCTATATCTCTCTCTCAGTACCACATATTCTTTCCTAGAAGATAAGATATCGAGAAGTTTAAACAGCCAGCGAGATCTTTATTTTCCGACCATTGAGAGAAACAAAGTCTCCAACGGCGATCTACATTTTCCGACCACCACTGTCGATCCGGAGTAGATCGCCGGATCTCACTCCCATTATCTCAATTTCATACGTTACCTTTTCTAACACCATTAACTCTGCAACTCCGAATCTTTCACTCAAATATATATTTTTAGAGATAAAAACAGAATAGGGCACAACAATAACTAGAACAAAGCTTCTGCCATTGTTATTGAGCTTTTAAAGCTCAAGAAACAAACCTAAACTTTGGAAATAAATCTTGTAATAGATCGGAGAAGAGGAGATGATTAGATTATATCGCTGTCGCCAGAGGAGACGATTTAGGTTATATCGTTGTCGTCGTCGTCCCACTGATCTTGAACTTTAAAAAACAAAATCGAACACAGATTGATTTCTTCGGTTGTTGTTGTGGTGGTTAATTGAAGATGATGGTTGTTCAATGAAGATGTTTGTGGTGTAGAAGAAGGTCGTTGATGTTGAAGAATTAGACCGGTGCCAATGGTTTGACAAACTGATCAGCGCCACGTCAGCTCACCCTCCAACCGACACTAAACTGACGTAACCATGCCAACAATACCACTTCCCTTTAATTTTTTGAGACCCACCATTACAAAACACACACACAAAATACCCCTTTGGACCCACCAAAATCAACCGGCGAACCCCTTCTCTCCGTCTCCAAACCGGCTTAGCCCAACCGACGGAAAAACTGCACCTACCGTGCCAACGGTGTGCAGTACCGGCGTGCAACCGGCGGTGCAACTGCACCTACCGTTGGCACCGGTCTTAGGGTTAGAACTTAGTGATTTGGGAATGATGCTTAAAGAAAAGGTTTTGTGTCTGCAAGAGGAAAAAAGAAAAAAGAATAAAAAATTAATTCAAGAAAAATGAAAAGACGAAAATGCCCTCACATTTCTTGCACATTGGGGACATAACAGAAAATTCTGACACCGTTTAACCTAAAGGACCGTGGATGCAAAACCTTGTCTGGAATAAGGACCATCAGTGTAATTTTTGAAACTAAAAGACCATTGGTGAAATTTGCTACAAACCTAAAGGACCATCCGCGTAATTAACTCTTAATTAAATTATATCTTAAACTTTCTTTTTTAAAACTTTATTTTTTTACGCACATTACGACGTAACTAATACCAATATGACTGATCGTAAACAAGTAGTCTAGAGTCATGAAGTCATCCATGATGAACTTTCATGCCACAATGACATTTTGTGATCCTCCTTAGATTTGAACATGTGACTGTCTTTCAACATTTTTTGGAGTTGAGTTCCAAGAAACATTTAAAAAAAATAATACAGAAAACAACATCAATCGTCTCAATCTCCAAATGAGCAGTATGCATTATTCGAACGTGTCTTTTTTTTTTTTTGGGAATAAACTACACCCTTATTTTATATCAAAAGAATGTCTTCAACTAGTCTTGAACTCAAAACCTGCTGAAGGAAAATCGTCAAAGCTTTCCTGGTGGTCAATTGATTTAGAACAATTAATTTCACCAAAGTACGTATATCGTTAAGGTTGCATTTCGAGAGAGAGGGAGAGAAAAGTGCGTTGTTGATGACTTCTAAATTATTTTAGTTTTAATTAGCTTATCGAACCTTAAAATTATTAGAAAGTTGATTATAAACACTTCAAAAAAAACAAAATAAATAAACATTGTACAAATTAGTAAATTAACTATAGCACTATAGCAGTAGACAAATTAGAAAGGGTGGTGGTGTCCCGTTTGATAAAATTTGGTTTCCGGAAATAATGAAACTCATGACACGTGTGCTAACCGAAGCTCATCTAGGCTTGATTACAGTTACCTGCAAAACGGATTATCGCCATGAAATTAATTTGGAAAACAAGTTGTAACTAGGTAAAAAAACAATAGAAGTAGTCGTTGACTTGATGACCACTGACTTGCTAAATAAAATGCGTAAGTAGCAAGTAAACCCTTTAAAAATTATAAAATGCGTAAGTAGCAAGTAAACGCTTTAAAAATTGCCAGTTGCATTTTTAAAATGAAGAAATTAAACTTTATCTTCAATTTTTGTCAAATGTACTTTTTATTTTCATGTGAACCTTCCTCAAAATATAAGTTTGAATGTTATATAACTTTGGATTTATCAAAAGGTTTGTAATATAATGGCGTATAGTGTTGGAAGATGTTTCTTATTAGTATATGGTTATGAATTCAAATCTAAATGTGAAAAATATAATATAAATTTAAAAGTAGTTTAGATGATAAGTGAGCTTAGTTGTTAAAAGAAAAACATAGTGGTATTCTTTATTTGAAGTTGGATTTGGAATGTAATGACTTATGAGGTTCATGCATGCTGATTTAGTCAAAGAAAAACATAGTGGTATTCTTTATTTTATTCCAATTGTTTTTCTTATATATTTTTATTAATCTCATATTTGTATTCTTCTACGGCTTTTACACATCTAGTCAATGATTTTGTTATGACTCGTAATCTCGTATATGTTTTATTAAAAGTTTAAATTGCACGCCATGCACAAATGTTAACATTTTAAGACACCAAAGAATTTCATTATAGGTAAATGTTAAAGGTAGTCCATTAATTTTATCTAATTCTAAGGGACAATTAGTAGCTCTTGGATTAAGAAAAATCAATGGTCAAGATCAAGATTCAAACCACCACCACCACTACAAACACATGTGCTTCTCCGGCGGCCGGAGACGGCGGCGGACGGCGGCGGTCGGTGGCCGGAGGTGGTGACCGGTGGTGGTGGTGGTCGTGACTGGAAGCACATGTGTTTGAAACACATGTGTTTTGAAAATAAAAGAGTGTATACGTACAGCCAAGCACATGTGTTTCAAGTAACGAAGCACATGTGTTTCGTAACGTTAAGCACATGTGCTTCGTGATTTAAAGACAAATGAATTGCTTGTAAGTTACATGTGTTCAGGAACAAAAACACATGTGCTTGACTTTATGAAGCACATGTGCTTCATAATGATATGTTCCTCACTTGTTCTGATTTTTTTTTCTTGTGTACTGAAGCACATGTGTTTCATAACGTCAAGCACATGTGCTTCGTGATTCAAACACAAATGACTTGCTTGTAAGTTACATGTGTTCAGGAACAAAAACACACGTGGTTGGCTTTATGAAGCACATGTGCTTCATAATGATATGTTCGTCACTTGTTTTGATTTTTTTTCTGTGTGGTGAAGCACATGTGTTTCATAACGTCAAGCACATGTGCTTCGTGATTCAAACACAAATGACTTGCTTGTAAGTTACATGTGTTCAGGAACAAAAACACATGTGGTTGGCTTTATGAAGCACATGTGCTTCATAATGATATGTTCGTCACTTGTTTTGATTTTTTTTTCTGTGTAGTGAAGCACATGTGTTTCATAACGTCAAGCACATGTGTTTCGTATGCTCCCTAGTGTGTTTAGAAACTCATGTTTTTAGTGACTTGAAACACATGTGTTTCGTGACCTGAAGCACATGTGCTTCGAAGTAATATGCTGTGTTTTAGTGAAGCACATGTGTTTCAATACATCAATACCACCACCACCCCCATTACCACCAGCACCTTCACTGTCAACCACCACAACCGACGCTGGCCGCCGCCGCCGGCCACCGGAAAATACCATACTGGTAGGTCAAAAGCTTTAATACAAAGTCCTTACCGATTCAAGTTTAAAAACAACACAGAGATTGGATTTTAAAGAGACATGAAAAAAAGAGGAAGAGAGCCAATTACAGCTTTAGTAAGAGAGTCGGTTCTTTATACGCTCAATAACAACATTCCAAGCTTCAATCCGGTTCATATATTGCCCAACCACGGTAAATTAATGGGAGGTTGTCTTCTTATGCTTTTGCAACATTTGCAACTTCCATCGGCCCCATATAATATACTTTTGTTCATAATTGTGTTTAACCCCTTATTAATCTACTTTTGTTAATGTTTATTTTTAGACCCGAATATTGTTGGAAGACGTGAATCAAGTTTTTTGCATTTGTTAAAGACCGAACTCCAAAAAACAGAGCAAATTGCAAAAGCAGAGTATAACCATTAGGACTAACAGACCAACCGGAGTGTAAAGGCCATTAGGACTAAAAGACCAACCGTTGAATATTATATACTACAAGCTTCCGTTAATTCAATACTTTTATTTAATAGTTAAGGGTTTCATTAATTCCACATTACCATATACCCTACATAATTTGATGCAAGTGTGACGAATGAAAATCAGTACATCATGACAAACACACGCCATAATAAAACAACATGACAGATAAGCAAAGAAAGTCGAAACAAGGCTTAAATTAAACAAAACCACACATCAAAAGAAACACCAGAATCCAAAGACGTTTTCCAAAATACTCCAAGCAACCAATAAAATAAAATAAACCAAATAATTTGTTTAAAAAAAGAAAGTCATCAGAACTTAAGAAACGAGGTTTTCGTTAAGAGACAGTGAAGCAAGTTGAGCAGGTGGAGCATTAGCTTGTTGCACGTTCCTCAACACTTCCATTGCTTCTGCAACTTTCGACTTCAACGCATCTGGTGACTCAAGCAAGTGCAGTACTTCCGTTTGGTCCATTTCTAGAAGCATTCCTGTTACTTTAGCTGCGTGCTCGTGCTCCAGTTGGTCAACCAGCGGGTACAGATTCTCACCCAACATCTGAACCAAACATTTATTTAAAATAAATAATAATAATGAATAATAATAATGAAAATACCGTTCTTTGCTGATCAGGGGGAGCATTAGCAAGAGCAGAAGCCAAAGCTGTAATAGGCATTGGCTGTTGCTGCATCCCTCCACCAACTCCCATATCATAAGGCACAGGGACCATGTTTCCATCCCCAACATTCCTGCCAGGTGGATACCTATACATCCTTCCTCTAGGAACCATCTACAATTCAATTTATTATTAATTGTTAAATTCATTAATTTATAATAATAATTCAGCTCATACTTGTTGTTGCATCATTGGTTGGTTTTGTTGCACTGGTCCAGTTCCACGCCTTCCACCCAGGCGTTGTTGACCTTGTTGGACAACTGGCACAAAGAAGTTTGGCATTCCACCTGGCCTCATTCCAGGTACTAGCTGTTGCTGGTAACCAAATCCACCCTAAAAACCAAATTTCAACACCTCAGCAACAAATAAAATTATAAAGAAAAAATGTTAAGAAAGAGTACCTGTGGAGGAATTATAGCAGGGGGAGCTTGACCATAAAATAGCTGCTGGCCCATTCCTGGAGCGCCAGGTGGATACATAGGCATGCGTGGGGCCATCATTGAAGGTGCCATTGCAACTGGCCTCATTTGTGAAAATTGTGCCTGTTTTTCCATTATTATCATACATATGAAAACACAAAAAAATATGAAACTTTAGATAAAATGATCTTACCTGCAACCTAGCCCTTCTTTCTTCCTTGCGTTGTGCAAGTGCAACATACAGTGGCTTGCTCACGATCATCTTCCCATTCATTTCAGAAAGCTGCAAAATGTTACAAACCAATATGTGTTAGTTAGTTCACACATCAACTATAATTAAAATATAAAAATATATATATATATATATATAGAAAAACAAGTCACTTACAGCTCGAGAAGCCTCTTCAGAAGAGGAGAATGCAACAAATCCAGATCCTCTGCTGATTCCACTAGGATCACGCATAACCTATTAAATTAAAAATTAAAAATCTTTTATTAGAGTTGAACAAACCATCAATAAAAAGTGATACGGATCTAGAAGCTTCCGAATTATCTCCACCATCCAACCGAAATTTAGGATTTATCTTTTAAAGTTTAGCTCTTATCTATTAGTTTGTTTGTTTCCTTTTCAAATTATGTTTCCTTATCATATTATGATTAGGATTGTGTTTAGCTTTTATTATTTATAGGCTTGTGATAATAATGTTGGATGGTAGACTATTGATTAATAGAAAACGTTTCTTTTGAAACAAAGAACTTTTGTTCTTGTGATTCGGTTGGCCGAACACACCCTTAAGCTAGGGTTTAGCTTCCACTAATACGAATCCGTATCAAAAAGTGTCATTGGAATGAAACATACCTTGCATGAAGTGATTGTACCATACTCAGAGAAAAGTTCCTTCAGTTTCTCATCATCAATAGTATCATCCAAATTCTTCACATACAAATTAACACCTTGAAATTTATCAACAGCTTCTTTTGCAGTCTGTTCAAACCGGTTCTTCAACTCCTGTTCTCTTTCTGACTTCTTTTGAGCTTTCCCGACATACCATTCCTTTTCATCAATTTTCTTACCATTTAACGCATCAACAGCATTTGCAGCATCATCAGCACTCTCAAAGTTAACAAATCCAAAACACTTTGATTTCCCATCTGCATCCCTCATAACAACAGCACTTGTGATTGTTCCAAATTCACCGAATGTTGTTTTCAGATCTTCATCAGTGGTTGTTTCAGCAAGGTTCTTCACGTAAACATTGTTGAATTTTGTTCTGCTCAAAGACGAATCGCGTTCTTGCTTACGAAGAAAATGACCAACATAAACTTGTTTGTCATTGATTAACATTCCATTAAGTTTATCAATTGCAGTTTGTGCAGCTTCTTCAGCTTCAAATTGGACAAATCCATAACCTTTCGATTGTCCTGTTCCATCAGTTGCTATCTTGCAAGAAAGAATGTTTCCAAAGCTTGAAAACGTGTCATGCAACGCCTTGTTGTCAATTGACTTATCCAAATTCTGCACAAAAAAAATATAAATTCAACATTGCAAATGTGTTTCAAAGAATATTAATGATTAATATACCTTGATGAAGATGTTTGCAGTTCCACTTTTACGAATGCTTGGGTCCCTGTGAGAATACATGATGCGAATTGCTTTTCCATTAACAGCTGTGAAGTTAAGAACATCAATAGCCCTTGCAGCTGCGATAAAAGTTGAGATTAAAACACAAATTAACTGAGGAAACTAGCGGATTAACTAATAACAGAAAGATGTCACATGTATCAGATGTAAAAACAGTTCAGTATATCTGATCTACAAGAAAAAAGGATTATGATTGTGTAGCCAACTTTATCAATAAACAATGTACCATTGTGTTTATCGTAAATTTAAAGCAAAGACAATGACACAAAAATTAAAATAATAACAAATTGTCACAATTTTGTATCTTGTGCAAAAATTTCAATATTAATATACCTTAATATTATAGAAAATAAATCCTAACAACGAATACAAATATATGATCAATAACAATACAAACCGATTGTACCAATCGGAACAGAAAAAAATAACAAATTGACACAATGCAGGTACACACTGACCATCATTAGGGTTGCTGTAGTTAACGTAGCCATAACCAAGGGATCGCCGAGTGCTCAAATCCCTACAAACCCTAACCGAAACAATCTGTCCAACTTGATTAAACAGATCGTACAATTGCGAATCAGTAACATTGGGCTCCAGGTCCCCAACGTAAAGCGACGTCGTCACAAAATTTTGACTCGCACCGGCAGCCACCGCCGCAGCGCCAGCAACAGCCGCAGCAACAGCAACACCGCTAGCATTCGCGGTTGCCGTCGCAGGTGGAGCGACACCATTCGGTCCAGATACCGTAGGAGGTTGTACCTGAATCTGAGCCATTTTTTCTCTTTCTTTCTCTTTATTGATAATTAAATAAACGAATCAAACCCTAACAACTCAAGCGCACACTGAAATTCAAAACTTTTAGGGATTTTTCAGAAAAATGGCAAAACAAAAAGGATAATTCGCCGGAGATCCTATTCCGGAATTATGCGTCGACGACGATGAATAGATAATTGTATTTGATCAAACAGTTTAGAGAGAGAGAGAAATTGTTTCTTTTTTTGGGAGGGCAGACAGACTGCACTGCACCGGCCGATGAGGGCTGTGAGGCTTTATATGTATACGAACGAGAAAACCCTAGTTTTTAACGGTGGGGTAGACATGATCGTCACCGTTTATTTTTGCCGTATGATGTGATCACGAATGTGTGGACCTGGCCTTCACGGTTAGATCTTAAAATCCGATGGTGCCGTGATCAGGTGATTCGCGGTATAGATTACTTTGTTACAACCTAGGCTCGTTTTGGATAATGGGCCTTGTCATCCATTTTCCTTTACTGGGAATATTTGTCTGAAAGGTAACTGTGATTAGAGATTTAGAGATGCACAACCGGACCGGTTTTTTAACCGAACCGGTTTAAAAATCGGTTTAAAACCAGTTTCAAACCGGTTTAATAGTCGAGAAAAGCGGATCGGTTCCAAACCGGCGGTTCCCAACCGGTTTAAGTTTTTGTCGAGCGGATCGGTTTTTTAACCGGTTTCGCAGAACCGGTTTTTTAACCGGTTTTTAAACCGGATTTTGTCCGAACCGGTTCTTCAACCGGTTTTTAAACCGGTTTGTACCTCGCCGCCCATTTACTAGCCGTTACATGACCGTTGCACGGGAAAACTAGCCGTTTGACCAAAACCGGACACAAAACCGGTTTAAAAACCGGTTTAAAATCCGGTTTTCGCAAAAAAAAATCCGATTTTACATATTTTGCTCATAAAAAATACAAAAAAAAAAAAAACGGAAAACCCGTCAAAACCGGTTTTTAAACCGAAACCGATCCGATCCGAACCGTTTTTTAAACCGAAACCGATCCGATCCGAACCGGTTTTTAAACCGAAACCGATCCGATCCGATCCGGTAAAACCGATCCGATCCGAACCGGTTTGAAACCGGTCCGAACCGCTTTTGACCGGTTTTAGTATATTTCGGGTAAAACCGGTTTAAAAACCGAACCGGTTTTGTCAAAACCGGTTTTGACTAAAACCGATCCGGTTTTTAAACCGGTTCGGTTTTTCAAAAAATCCGGTTTGTGCACCTCTAACTGTGATTTGTCATTTTGGGCTTTTTAGGGGAAAAATAACCATGTAATTACTAAAACAAAGGATCTAAACACGTAAGTTACAAACTTACAATGACATACTAGTTTACATTGACATATTAGTATTATTGGAACATGTTCAAACTAGTCCAAGAATTTTAGCTAGTTCTAAGGGACAATTAACATCTATTGGATCAAGAAAAAGTCAAACGTCAAGATCAATATTCAAACCATACAAACACATGTACTTCAATACATCAATACCCCACCCACCTCCGGCGACCGGAGACGGCGACCGGCGGCGGCGGCGGACGGCGGCGATGGGCGTCGGACGGCGGCCTGAGGTGGCTGCCGACGGTGGTGACCGGTGGTGGTGGTCGTGACTGGAAGCACATGTGTTTGAAACACATGTGTTTCACCTTTTGAAACACATGTGTTTTGAAAATAAAGGAGTGTATATGTACAGCCAAACACATGTGTTTCATGACTTGAAACACATGTGTTTCGTTACTAGAAGCACATGTGTTTCACTAATAACAGTTGTTTTGAAAATAAAGGAGTGTATATGTACAGTCAAGCGCATGCGTTTCAAGTAATGAAGCACATGTGTTTCAAGTAATGAAGCACATGTGTTTCAAGTAATGAAGCACATGTCATATGCTTCACTAATAACAATTCTTTTGAAAATAAAGGAGTGTATATGTATAGCCAAGCACATGTGTTTCGTGACTTGAAACACATGTGCTTCATATGCTCCCCTGTGTTTTAGAAACTCATGTTTTTAGTGACTTGAAACACATGTGTTTCGTGACTTGAATCACATGTGCTTCGAAGTAATATGCTCATTTGTATTTTGGAACATTTGTGTTTTAGTGAAGCACATGTGTTTCAATACATTAATACCACCAGCACCCCCATTACCACCAGCACCTTCACTGTCAGCCACCACCACCGCCGGCGGCGGTGGTGATCGGTGGTGCTGGTCGTGACTGGAAGCACATGTGTTTAAAACACTATAATTTGATCTTGACCATTTTGATCCAATGGTTAGGATTTGTCCCTTGAGACTATGCAAAATCCTTGGGCTTCCTTGAAGACAACTCTTAGTATATTACCATCAAGTAAGTCATCATGAACCATAACATATATTAGTATATATATACAATTAGTAGCGTGTAACCCCGCGCGTTGCTGTGGGAATTTTCATACTACGCTCAAAAGGTTGTTTAAATCAAAAATATTTTAGTTGTGCAACTTCTATATTATGTGTTATGCAGTTGATTGTATACAAAAATATTATGTGTTATTAGTTATTAAGAACTCATATTCTTTATTTTTACTTTCTGGAAGAGTATGTTACTCACGTCAACCCAAAACTTTTTGCTAAAAATATAATTATATAATTTATTAATATAAAGTAATAAAAATAATTTAATAATAATAGTTAAAAGAAATCCATCATTTTTAGTTATATATGAATTTATTAGTTATATAAGAATATTAATTTTTTGAATATTAAATTTAATAATAATAGTTAAAAGAAATACATTACATTACGCCACTCATTCCATTATCAGGTTCATTCCATTATGCCACTCATTCCATTTATCTAACGAAACAAACCCTTACTTTTTAATTTGCTTTAATTTAATATACTTCCAAAAAATACAAAATAGATCCTTATGCTTTTGTTTTTTTATAAACACTCACTTCATCCCAAAAAAATATTTACATTTCTTCATAAATTTTTGTTACACAAACAACATTTTATTTTTTAAATTTGAGTGGTCCACTTAAAACATAATATTATTACCAATGACATTACCGCTAACTATCTACTAAAAATATTTTCTCTCTCTAAACTAACATTATATTTTAATTAAAATTATTATCAAGGACCTCATCAATAATTATTTTCTACAAGCTTTTGGTATTCTAAAAATAAATTAGTAAACAGTCTTTTAGGTATAATATGAAAATCCCCCGCGACAACGCGCGGGTGAGATTCTACTACTAGTTTTAAAACATTACTTATGTTAGAAATAATGTTACCCAACTATAATTAAAAATGAAATATTTTAATAAATTAAAAAGACATTCTATATTTACTATCATATGCCTCTATAGCACATATAAGAAAACCCTTTAAAATTCAAAAGAGTTATATATTTATTAAGTTATATGATAATTTATACTTTTTCTATTTCAAAATAAGTGATATATTTGGGGTTTCATGTTTTTTATACAAAAGATTATTATAAATGTTATATTAAATTAAATTGGATAGTTAGTGGGGATGTCCCACATATTTTGATTAAAATGAGATTTATGATGTTTAAAAGTAATTGTAAGGATAAATATGTTATAAATTATATTAAATTAGATAGTTAGTGGGTTGGTACGCACTACTTTTTATCAAATAATGTAAGTTTTTAAAATATATCATTTATTTTAAAATAACAAAAATATAAAATTTATCATTTACCAAATAATAAATATGTTATAAATTATATTGAAATGTATCTTTTATTTTAAAACGGAAGTAGTATATATTAAGTTGATAAAAATTGTTAAATCTAAATTTATAATTATATAATCTCATTATTTTATTTCAAAAATCTATCCACATAAAGAAGAAAAAAACCTTACCACTCGCGCTTATCAAAGCCATAATAAAACGGATTCTTTGAAGGTAAATAAAATTTGCTTGATTAAATAACTGGATACAATAGCTTCAAGTTTGGAAAGTAAATAAAGACACTATATATATTTTCATGTATTAATTAGTCGAAGTTAGATAAATGATTAGTCAAGAAACTAACATTTGTTGGATTGTTGAAAACTTAAAGATCATTAGGAACTTATGTATAAATAATTTATTTCCACCATAGACTATATTTACAAACAAATTTTTTTTCTTTTTTCTTTTTATCTTGGGTAAATTACAGAAATTATCCATGAGATTTTCCAAATTCTGGGTTTTTGTCCCCAAAACTTTTTTTTTCGGTTTTTTTGTCCTTGACATTTTTAAAATTCCGCATTTTTGTTCTTCCGTCCAAGATCTTTCGTTAATTAACGATTTTTTTTGTCTATTTATCCAAATTACCCTTACATCATCTTCCTTATTTATGTGTTCTTCCCCAATTAAACCCCTTTAAGAAATTAGGAATTAAGCAACAATTTATAACAACAAAAATCAAATCAAACCCAAAATCAAAAAAGGGAATCTTCAAAACCTTCAAAATCTTATTCACTGTTCGACAAACACAAACCTCAATCTAATTCTTACATCCTCAATTTCTTGTTAACACCCTTAATTTCTCCATTCACCCTTCAAAGCTTGAGAATTCGAGAAGTTACAAACACAAAACCAAATCTTTCCAATTTATGCTTTAGCTTTGGATTTGCTTCAGACTGCTTTGGATCGATTTCTCGCCGACAACTTTGAGAAATAACATAAACTTGCTTTATCTCGCCGGCAACTTTGAGAAATTTCTCATTTGGATCAATCCTTCATCTCCTTCACGCAAAACACGACACCTCCGCCGGAGATGAATATGTCATCGTTGCACCTCCGGTCGTCTTCTCCGGTCGAACCGTCACCTACTTCCGCCGCTCGTCACCGTCACACGGCGAATACCAGATCTGAAGACGACCGCCGCTGTGAAGATCTGGAAAAAACCAGATTTGAAGATCAGGTGGAAACCCAAATCTCGAAAATGTTGTGAACTTCTATAGAAACGTTGTGAAAATGACCGTTAGCCGGAGAAGACGACCGTTCGCCGAAGACGATGTTGTGTTTCTGGTGACAGATCTGGGTGTTTTTGTGCTGCTTGTGGTGATGTTCATGAATGACGATGACGAGGCTGTTGAAGAAGATGAAGAATGGTGAAAATGACCAAAATGTCCTCACATGCCTTGCATTTTTCGTCAGTTAACGGCCAAAAATGGACGGAAGGACAAAAATGCCGAATTTTAAATACGTCAAGGACAAAAAAACCGAAAAAAAAAGTTTAGGGACAAATACCCAGAATCTGGAAAACCTCGGGGGACAATTTCTGTAATTTACCCTTTTATCTCTATACTTAGATAAAGAACATTTTTTACATAATGAAAGAAGGTAAATGAGCAACAAGTAATAAGAATTGATTTATTTCTACCATAGACCATTTTTACCCCTAAACCCATTTTGACCATTACCCCGACTCATCTAGTCTACCTTCCACATATAGATTTTCAAGAACACATTTATTAATGTTCGGTTTAGGCAAGAAAAAGTGAAATACTCCTTATCAAAGGTTGTATGTCCTTTATATTTTTGGTTTATCATAACAGGTTATATTACAACATCACATCCCAATCATACCATAACAAAACGCACATCTCCATTTACACACACACACACAATCACATTAACGCCGTCCGCACCAAAAAGCATAATGCTCATCTCTACGGTCATTACTACAAGACCGCCACATTGTACACAAACAAAACTACTTCCATTACAATCTGCTTTCTTCCCGTTTCTACAAGTATACTACCATCAATATAGATTGTGTGTTCTTAGATGTATATGATGATGGTTGGGGAATTGTAGGTGAAGATTCTTCAATGATTGCACATTCGGCTAACAATGCCGCCAGCTCATCAGCAGCGGTTGTTTCATGTATTTTGTTTTTGTAAAGTTCTTTAGCTCTGTTTAAGGCTTGAAATGCGGCTGCTTCTCCACCTTTGGCTCTCATTGCGCTTAAAATATGTTAGAATTGCAACTTTAAAATCTCGTTGACTATTGACATTTTTCATAAGTTTAAGGTTCCATCCAAATAAGATCAAAGTCCTGTGAAACAATTTTGTCCGTAATAAGATATTATGACTATGAAATGATATACAAAGCTTATATTTTCGGGTCACCAACAAGTCATCAACGCTTAATGATTTTTTTAAAGCATCTAGTTAAGTGAACAACTAGCATACACGAGCTGGTAGAGCCATCAACTTATTATGACTTGCTTATTATATCATACTAGCTTCAAAGCCCGCCCGACTGGGAGAGCATGCTTCGAGAGAGATGTAGGAAAATAACGGAATATTGATATTGTTTAAATAACATAGCAATTCATAATTGTAATAATGAGAAACAACTTTTGATACATCAATAAATGTTATATGTAGTTTATAGACGAAATAAAACTTCTTTGTAAACGATATTTGTTGTTAATTAGTGTAATTTCCATGTTTGTCGCAACAAATAACCTTCAATCATTTCTTGCTCTTAACTCTTGATACAATGACATACAGTTGACCATATGAGAATAATGATTTTTGAAGCCACGTGTCCAACTTGCGATAAAGTCTGACCTTGACTTTTATTATTAATCATAGCAAAGCAAACTTGAACAGGATATTGACTCCGATTCAATTTGTAAGCCATCTTGCTGTCGGAAGGACTAATAACTATGCGAGGGATAACGTAAATTGTACCAACTTTGCCGTCAGATATGATCTTACCTTCGATTATATTGACTCTCATTCGTAATAATCTGAAGTCGAGTTTCGTTGCATAATCCTGCTTTTTGATCAAAGTTCCACATACACATTACTGGAGCGCCAATCTTTAACTTCAACCTATGATGCGGGACACCTGACATATTTATATTGTTCAAGAAATCGATGGTGTAAAGATCCAGGCTAAACATGGTATCATCTTCATCTGCAACAGAAACCAAGTCTGATGACTCGTATATCTTTTGGTCTACTGAAATTAAAGAAAGAATTCGTTCATTGATCATGTCAACCATTTCATGCGTGAGAGCACTTGCAAATTCTTTAGATGTACGCATTATGTTTAAATATTAATGAACAAATATTATACATGTTATAATAACAAATAAAAAAGATCAATATAGTTGTAGTTTTTATTTGTCATTAATAATGACGTTTATTTATGAAAGTTAACAAAATCATCCTTTTTAGAAATTAATTTTTTTTCAAGAAATTAAAGATGAAAGGGATGAATGGGAGGGATTACTGATGGCTAAAATTGTGAACAAATACTTTTTAAATCTGTTAATATTATTGGGTGAATGGTTTGTTTTGTAAAAATGATTTGGGATTCTCCTTGTGATTGGGTGGGTTGTTATTAAGGGAAGTCAATATAAAGTTATGTGATAAATGGAATTTACGTGTTATTTTGGTATTGGACAAGTGGCATTTTCAATCAATTACACGTCATCATTAAGGGCGAATGGGAAAATGACATGTGGACAAATATAAATCAAAATTAGGCTCCATATATAGAAGAAGATTTGTAAAAATGATTTGGGATTCTCCTTGTGATTGGGTGGGTTGTTATTAAGGGAAGTCAATATAAAGTTATGTGATAAATGGAATTTACGTGTTATTTTGGTATTGGACAAGTGGCATTTTCAATCAATTACACGTCATCATTAAGGGCGAATGGGAAAATGACATGTGGACAAATATAAATCAAAATTAGGCTCCATATATAGAAGAAGATTGCCTTATGCTAGCTTGTGTGACTTAGGTGAGTTCACAACCGCACTTTTACTATGTTTTTACTATTTTACTATTGGGGTGAAAAAGCATACAAAACTATTTACTACATATGATTTATATGCGAGGATACTATTTTTGAAATATGACAACGAATCTTTATGTTCATACTAGATTTAGATGTAGTGCATGGAAGTACGTATATGTTTACATACCATAATCATTAGCTAGTTGCACTAGACCCTGTATATATAGATAATACTATTGGCTGATACCCTCCTACGAATTGTTGGTCATGTTACTTATCGATGTTTATCGAACCACTAGGAGTGTCTATCCAGCATGTGAAATACGAAATGAAAGTTGTAGTTTTGATTATGGACTTAGGGCCTACATGTTATCTCATGGGTCTTGCAAACCTTTTGGTAGATCATTGTCATATGTTTCTACTTTGCGATTATAAATCTTACGAATTGCCAGTGAGGCAACTATTTTAAAACGTTATATCATCGTACTATTTTTTCCATGACTGACATACGCAAACTTTAGATTAGCGATCGAATCTTAAATTCTGTGGATTCACACATATGTTTTTCAGGTACTTGAGCATGACTTATGAGTCACATACATTTTGGAAATCAAACATTTTTATCATCAAGATGCCATGTTTTGTGTTTAAAAATGATGTCGTATTTGAAGTAGTTTTATTTATTAAAACTACCTTTGTTAAACAAATCGAATGGCATCTTCAAACTATTTAGTTCTACGATAATTATATGTTCGTGTATTACCCGTGACGTCCGTTCCCGTTCTTCCGCATAAACAATTTTCGGCAGGGTGTGACACACTGACTAGATCTAGTAACCCAAAATTAAAGGTAAATAACTGGATGTAGAATTATATATATGTAAATTAGTGAGCTCGAGCACGGTTTACTTCCTCCGAGCACCATGTTTGTTAGATGATCATTTGACATTTGTTACCAATGATGGCCACTTTAGTAGATCTGGAAACTGAAATAATAATTTGAAATGAAGATTTGATACATAATTTTCTTGAAAACTCATTGTTATAAGCTTCACTTAGTTATTTGTACGCAAATTACGGAAACATTTAAACTCTTGTGAAGTCGTTCATATATGAAAAATGTTTATGTTAATTACAACCAAACGTAAAGACGTCTTAAGATTTTCCACTCTTATAAAAATATACCCAAGGCTTCTAAACTCTTCAACTCCCCTTGTGGATGTCATTGTCTATACTCGAACCACTAACTTACTAACTTCCCTTTCAATATATATATATATATATATATATATATATATATATATATATATATATATATATATATATATATAGGGTCCGGATCCGGTGAGGACTCTTTTCCTCGCGAGGACTGTGAGGACTCCAAAAAAAACTCTAAAAATGATCCAAAACAAACTTTTTTTAAAAAATTATTTTTTTAAACATTAAAATCGCTACGTATAAGATAAAAAAAAAAAAAAATCCAAAAATGATCCAAAAAAAAAAAATAATATGGATCATAATAATGATCCACAAAAAAAAAATCTGGATCATTGTTATGATTCGTTAAAAAAAGTGGATCATAATTTTTTTTTTTGAATTTTTTTTTTTGTCAAATGTAGTAATAATCATGGTGGATATATATATGTTTTTCGGAATTTTTTGAAATTTTTATGATATATATATGGTCCGGATCCGCTGAGGACTCTTTTCCTCGCGAGGACTATGAGGACTCCAAAAAAAACTCTAAAAATGATCCAAAACAAACTTTTTTCAAAAAATTCTTTTTTTAAACATTAAAATCGCTATGTATAAGATCCAAAAAAATAAAAAAATTCCCAAAAATGATCCAAAAAAAAAATGGATCATAATAATGATCCACAAAAAAAATCTGGATCATTGTTATGATTCGCTAAAAAAAGTGGATCATAATTTTTTTTTTAATTTTTTTTTGTCGAATGTAGTAATAATTATGGTGGGTTATATATATATTTTTTTCGGAATTTTTTGAAATTTTTATGAG
Organism: Calendula officinalis; assembly: GCA_963853835.1. Lineage (NCBI taxonomy): Eukaryota > Viridiplantae > Streptophyta > Magnoliopsida > Asterales > Asteraceae > Calendula > Calendula officinalis. The sequence goes on from OY970821.1 coordinate 96,675,078, forward strand.
GTGTCTTCGCGAGTCCTCACCGAAAAAAGAGTTCTCTCAGGATCCCACTTCTATATATATAAAAACTTAACTATTGCTACGCTTATAAACATAAAAATTCATTTGCTACACCTAATTTCCTTGAATTTACATAATTTTTATAGATATAAATAGATTTGGTACATATACTTATTTCTTTAGACTATAGGGAATGTGCACCACACCACACATTTTTTTCAGTCACATCACCTGCTATCACACCACACCACACCATACCATTTATCTAGGAAATACTCACCACACCAGACACACCATTTCCATTCCATTTAATTTTAAATACGGGAAAAAAACATGTCAACCAATTACAGCTAAGTATTTCCTCACCACCACCGTTGCGCCCTGTGAGTATGCCCACACCACACCACTTTTTCATCACCACATGTGTTGGGGACTTACGAGTGGTGCTCCCCTCTCCACCACACCGTTAAAAATGGTACACCTCATCGTCACCACCATCTCATCACTACACTACACCACACCCCCTTGCCCACTCCGAGTAGCCATGTAGAAAAAAGCATGTGTGCAAACACTCATATTAATTTATCATAATGTCTACCAAAAGACCTTTGACCTAACGATGTGATGTTTGCCTCACAACTTTGAGGTTGAGGTTCAAGTCTCGTCGTGGATATAGATGAAAATTAGGTGTAGATTATGATTTGTTATTAAAAAAATTTTATTGTAATGTCTATATTAGTATTATTAAACCATAAACTCGATCTCTGCTATGTGTCATTTAAATTATATTTGAATATTCAAATTCAAATGTTGTATATAAAGTGATCACTGAAAAGTTAATTTGTCATTGATCATTTGATTGGTATATATACAATATATGATAAAGCCGATGATAAGGGATTTGTTGTAGGGGATAGTGAGTGTGTGGTTGTCACATACCTAAGATTAGATGTGAAACTACCCAAAACTACGTAGTTTTGATTAAAATTCTTATTTTTGACCAATATCTTACCACTTTCAACCTATCTATTACTCCGTACTTAACAAATTGAAAAATAAACATTAACGAAATTGATAAGGATATAAATGAATAAAAATTCATATGCAGTTCATCAAAACATTGATGCTAAAAACGTTAATAAATTGATACAAATGAATCAAAATTGATATTTTTTGGCATTGCGTATAACTCTTTGCAGGCAAAAAAAATAAAATGAATCTTCCATTTTGTACGAAATCACTAAATATGATATGGAATTCATTGATCCAGGCAACAGGTGCTAACTATTAGGTTTATGCAGGGGGTTAGACGGGTTTTTAATTGGGTAGGGCTTGATTTTAAATAGGCTTTGATACACTTAATGGGTTAATCCAATCATTTTTTAGTTTTTTAATCAAACACCTAAGTATAGATATGTGACAATCCCTTTGTTATAACTATACATGAGACTAATTCTATCTATTTTTATCTACAACATTTGAATTTGAATATTCAAATATAATTTAAATGACACATAGCAGATATCGGGTTTATGGTTTAGTAAGTATAACCAAAAACTTACCTCTTCAAAACCAACATAGTTATCTCTTCTAGCAAATCAATATATTCGACACATAGTTATCGCTTCATTTAATTATGGAATCTGTTATTTTTTATTCGAAATCTTGTGAATCAATTTATCCTCACGTACATATTTATCTCAGCCATTCTTTTTACGCCAATTGAATAAAAAACCCTAACATTTGTTCTTAAGGTATCGTTCGATCAACAACTATGTGTTTTTCAAATTTTAAGCGATTTTGGAGAAAATTTGTTTTCAACAAATCAGAAATCAGGGTTGAATCCAGCTTTCAATATGAGTATCCAACTGCGTCGCCGTCCACCCCAGATTTGCTTGACAGTTGGTATTTAAATACTTCACAAACATTCAATGTTTGTTCAAATCACTCCTTAGGAATGATTGAAATCAAGAAAATCGAGAATGTATGTACACCACAAGTGACTTTTTCAACAACACAAGTGCGAGTTGATATGAGGAAAGAATAAGGTGAGCCACAACATTTGAGAGATGAAGTGAGAAGACTCGGAAGTGAAAATGGACGTTTAATGAGGGAACAAGTGTTCAAGAACTTTGTGAGTTAGAGCAACAACTTTTTGATACTTTATTATCTCTTAAAGATAAGAAGGATGCTATGTTGTTTGAGGAGATGGAGCGTTCAAAACACAACAAGGTTCGAGAGCTTGATTATGAAAATAACGTTCTTCGATGCGAACTTGAAAACTTCGAACGGTTTATCGAAAAATCTCGATCTGAGTGATCAGTGTTCCATCTCATCATCACTTCCGAAACTACTTATAATGGGATAAACCGTTTTAAGTTTTCAAGTTCGCATCGATGAACGTTATTTTCATAATCAAGCTCTCGAACCTTGTTGTGTTTTGAACGCTCCATCTCCTCAAACAACATAGCATCCTTCTTATCTTTAAGAGACAATAAAGTATCAAAAAGTTGTTGCTCTAACTCACAAAGTTTTCGAACACTTGTTCCCTCATTAAAGTCCGTTTTCACTTCTGAGTCTTCTCACTTCATTTCTCAAATGTTGTAGCTCACCTTGTTCTTGCCTCATATCAACTTGCACTTGTGTTGTTGAAAAAGTCACTTGTGGTGTACTTACATTCTCGATTTTCTTGATTTCAATCTTTCCTAAGGAGTGATTTGAACAAAAATTGAATGTTTGTGAAGTATTTGAATACCAATTGTCAAGCAAATCTGGGGTACGTAGACGATGGCGCAGTTGGATATCCATACTGAAAGCTAGATCCATGATACGATTATTTCAGAAATCACTTAAGAAATGAAAAACAATCTGAACACATGGAAATCTAATTGAAGAAAGAATTCCGAATGAATTGTTCATACTTCATACGTAATCAATTAATGGAAATCAATATCCAAAAGATTACAATTGAGAGGAAACGGAACAGAGAGAAATTCAATTCAACAAAACTAATGAATCTATTACAAAATTAATGCTATGTATTTATTAACACGAGGACTTCAACTAACTGTATCTGAATTGAGTGTGTAATTCAGTTATCACTTGCATGTGCCTCTCACGTGATATTTAATAAAAGATTCGTGACAATCCATTTCCCTTGAAATGATCTTAGTCCTCAAGGATGGTTTTGAAAGGAGAAATATTTGGCAGCTTAAAAATAATTCATTGGTCGTTGGCAGCGTTGCTTCTCAACTACTCCACTTAACAAACTTGTATGCTCTTCTCGTGACATTATTTGGACCATACCATCCATTCTCCTTAAGACCGTTCGGTATGGGCATTTGCCCGTGAGTATGGTGCTGAGGTGGCCCGGCCTCAACGACGTGGGGCTAAGGGGAACACCGCCCCCCTTAACGCCGTGTTTGGGCGTGGTGGTGAACCGGGGGCACGGTAACGAGCGGCAACGGGTGTGGAGGCTTCAATTTTTGACCGTTGGGACGAGGGTAACGGTCTTATGACCGTTTGAACTTTAAAAAAATTTTAATATATAATATATATTATATATATATATATATACCCCAATCATACACCAATATAAATACCCATCTTATACCACAACATATATATATCATTTTATCACATTTCTTATTTATCATCACTACATTAATCATGCCTACATCATCATCATCTTCATCGTCTTCATCATCCGACATATACGATATGGCTCTGTTGGTGTATTGCGCGACGCGCCTGAATCAGCTAGCGGAGACTAGTAATGCCCGCTTCGACACTAGGACGGCGAAGCTGAACCGTAATCGTGCTTTTGGGGTTTTAAAGGGAAAGTGGCACGTAAGGACGTAGAACGTGCTTTTGGGGTTTTAAAGGGAAAGTGGCACGTTGTTAAAAATGCGGCGCGTACCTATCATCTAGATAATTTAAGATCCATGATGTATGCATGTGTCATAATGCATAACATGATTGTGGAAGACAAAGGTCGCGCCATTTCACATTACTTGTCGGACGGCCCCCGTCATACGTTGTATGTACCGGGAACCACTGAATATTTGCATAGGGTTGTTGACATTCGAGACAATGCAACACACGATAGACTTCAAGAAGACTTGGCGGAACATTTCTACAATAACGCAAATCACTACGTAAATGAAGACGATAATGAAGACGAAGATTAAAATATATGTTCTTTGTATTATTTTTATTAAGTTGTTATTTGTATTTTTATTATAATGTAATTTGTGTTTTATTTAAAATAAATGGAAAAGAAATGATGAGTTGGAAAAAAAATGGTGTGGTGTGGTGTGGTGGGTATTTCCTGAAAAAGGTGGTGTGGTGTGGTGTAGTGGAGTTGCTGAGGTGGCAGATGATGTGGCAGAAAATTTGGTGTTATGGTGAGACCCATACCTAATAGCCTAAGAGATCCTTGTCCTAAAGAATCTATTTGAAATCAAAAACTGAAAACACCATATTTCTTGAGGCTGAACGGTATGGGTCTAATGGCGTTACCGTGGTGCTGAGGTGGAGTGCTGCAACGGCGTGGAGGGAGAAACCAACACCGCCCCCCTACACGGCGTGGGGGCGGGTGGTGGAAGGGCGTGGGCACGGGCACGAGAGACAACGGCGTGGGAGCGAGGGATTCGAGCATTTTATGACCGTTGAACGGTCATTTTGACAGACCGTGGCCGGAGAAACTGCTGCGTTTGGCTGGAGAAGGCTGTGTTGGCCGGAGAAGAAGAAGATGGCGGTTGGAGGGAAGAAGACGTGTTTATGTAATTATATAAAACCTACTTTAAAATTTATTGGGCCAAGCCTTTTGGGCTAATATATATTTTTTATTTATTTAGTTGGGCTTTACTAATTGATTTTGTATTGTTTTAATCACATAATCTATTTTAAAAAATATCATGATGTTTTAATAATATGGCTGGAGAAAAAATAATACTTTTAAAAAGGTTTTATGTTTAAAAAATAAAGGGAAAAGAAATGATGAGATGGAAAAAAAATGGTGTGGTGTAGTGTGGTGGGTATTTCCTGGATAAAGTGGTGTAGTATGGTGTGGTGTGGTTGCTGAGGTGGCAGATGACGTGGCAGAAAATTTCAAGTGGTGGTTAGACCCATACCTCATAGCCTGAGTTAATTGTTTTGATTGTGTACCCTGAATTGAACTTGGATACATCCATTATTAGTGCAACCAAGGTTCACTGAACATGCCTAGTTGTTTTGTTTATTACAATAAAGCATATTGATAAAATATGAGAAATTAGGGAATGGGATTAATCACCTTAGTTATATTGTTAGTGATTTCTATTACTTCGTATCATGAATACATATAACCTTAAAAGAATCAATACTAATACTGTGACCAAAAGCCAAGATTTCCATTTTGTTTGTCACACTTCACTAAATACACTAATCTTTTGTAGTAATCGAAGGCGAACTACAAACTTTCTGCATTGGTTTGTAATAAATTACTTTAACTTTGCTTTTAGACAAAGCGTATTAAATTATGGTTGGGACTTGTTGCCGAAATTCATTTGCTTAGCTTTTACCGTTTCAATTTTGTTTTCTTTCTAAATTGTGGCTAGTACAATGGCCAACCAGATTCTTGGCATTTTTTTTAAGATCATTTAGAGTTCAGACCTGCTCAACATTTAGGCATACATTTTAGGCCCATTTAAGAAAGCCCAAAGTAAGCCCATGGCCCGTTCTCTTTGCAGACATTGCGTCTATATTCAGCCTCGCCAACAAACCCTAATTTAAGGTTTATCATACATATCTCCAATCGAATTCGCCATATTTTGTAGACGTTCTCTTTGTATACAATCGAATTCGCAAGCAACCATGCCTCCAAGAACCAAGCAAGCAACCAGGCCTAAACATTACCGACCTGCTGTAAGCTCAATTCGCAATCGAATTGTTACAAATTTTTAAAATCAATTGTTAAATTGATGTACGTTACAGGGGAAGAAGAAGGAAGGTAACGCCGCCAGATACATCACTAGGTCGCAAGCTGTTAAGTATCTTCAAGTCAGTCTCTCCGTCTTCAGGTACTCATTTGCTTCCGATTTCAACAAATTTAATAGTTGATTAATACAAACAAGCGAATTAAGTGTCTGGTTTTTTAATAGTTGATTTAAGCAAATTTAATAGTTGATTAATACAAACTGATGAAACTTAGATGCTATTATAGAAGTGTTAATAGTCACAGAAATGCAGTTCGCTTACAAATATCATGTTAAAAAATGTTCATGTCTAGGGCTGCAAACTGTGTCAATATGTATATATATATATACACACATGCATATATATGCCTTGATAAGAATTCAATCGGCTTGAACAAATGTATAGACATTATGAAGTTATAATATAACAATATAGTAAATGTTGTTTTGTGTTGATTTGAATAGGCGATTATGTATCTTCAAAGGTGTTTTTCCTCGGGACCCAAAGAAGAAAGTGAAAGGCAACCACCATACTTATTATCACATGAAAGACATTTTGTTTCTTAAACATGAGCCTCTTCTTGACAAGTTTCGTGAAATGCGTGCGTACGAAAAGAAAGTAAAAAAAGCAGTTTCTAAGAAAAACAAAGATCTTGCTGAACGTCTGTTGACACGAAAACCTTCTTACACACTGGATATGCTCATTCGTGAACGGTAACATTTTTATTCAATATTGTTATCCATCATTGCTTTTATAATTCTTACTTTTTTTAGATATCCTAAATTCATCGATGCATTGAGAGATTTGGATGATTGTCTCACTATGGTTCATCTGTTTGCTGCTTTGCCTGCTATAGAGAGGGAAAATATTCAAGCAGAACGAATTCATAATTGTAGAGGGTATTTTTTTTCTTACATTTTTTAGTCTGATTTAATATAATATATTTTTTTGTGTGGTTATAATATAATGTTATACATGTAAATGTGTAATTTTAGGTTGAGTCTTGAGTGGCAAGCATATATCTCTCGCACACATAAATTACGAAAGGCGTTTATATCTGTTAAAGGCATATACTATCAGGTAAAGTGATAATGACATATATATTATTTATTTTTTGTATCGATAAAGTAATTTACCAATTTACTGTTTTTCAGGCGGAGGTTGATGGTCAAAAAGTCACATGGTTGACTCCTCATGCACTGCAACAAGTTATGCCTCAAGATGTGGATTATAAGATCATGCTTACGTTCTTGGAATTCTACGAGGTTTCTTTTTTAATGCATATTTTCTATTTTTATTTATTATTTTGTTATAAATCGTACTTACATATCTTTTGATTTTATATGCAGACTCTTGTTGGTTTTGTAAATCTCAGACTTTATCATTCGATTAATTTGAAATATCCACCTATTCTTGACCCTCGATTGAAAGCTTTAGCAGCAGGTATAAACTTGTTATCACATGATAATTAATTAATTTGTTAATGAATGACTCTTTTTTGATTTTTTAATATTTTTTTGAACTTTTTTGTGCAGATTTATATGCTTTAACAAGATATGTTGATGCTAAAGACCGTACAATTGGATCAAATAGTGAGGAATCTGAACTTAGATTAGCACAACTTCAAGAGCAACTGCCTGCTAATGAAGCTGGTGCATTAATGCATCTTGTTGATAGTGCTGCTGATGAGAATGAAGCTGATGAAGAAACTAGGGCTTGTAAAACACTTTTTCAACATAAAACATTCTTTTTGGGTCGTGAGGTAATTAGATTAATATTTTCTGTTTGAAGTTAATTATTATTTTTTTTATTTTTTTTGAATGTTTTTAGGTTCCAAGGGAATCATTGCTTTTTGTGATTACTGCCTTTGGTGGTGTGGTTTCATGGGAAGGGGATGGAGCACCATTTGAGGAATCTAATCAAAACATTGATTATCAGGTAAGTCGATTTAAATGAAATGTTTTATAGTTTATTATTATTATTAGAAAATGGGTTGGGTTGTTATTTTATACAGATTGTTGATAGACCAAGACAAAGTCACCGGTTTATTTCGAGAGATTATATACAACCACAATGGGTATTCGATTGCATAAATGCTCGTTTAGTCCTACCAACTGAAGAGTATATGGTTGGAAAGTAAGTAAGTTTCACTAATTCTTTTAAAAAAAATGAGTAAAAGGGAATTTGATTTATTTGAATGTTGATTAGGGTTGTTCCACCACATTTGTCTCCATTTGTTGACAATGAAGCAGAAGGATATGTTCCAGAATATGCAGAAACCATAAAAAGGCTTCAGGCTGCTGCAAGAAATGAGATTCTTCCAATGCCTGGTGCAGAGCAAGATGACCCACAAAATCTTATTGCTGAAGGAATTGTTGACCGTACAAAAGCTAAAGAAGCTGCTGAGATTAAGCGAAAGGTAAGTTTTAATATTTACAATTTAACCCACCCGTAATATTGAATGGTAAAATTTGTTATGGGTGAATGCAGATGAGAATGCATGAGGAGCAGTACCATAAAGAATTAAAGATGGAAATTGAGGGAACATGTGAGAATGTTGGTGATGATGATGATGATGGTGATGATGCATGTTTAGAGCAAGCTGTTAAGGATGCTGACAATATGGCCAAGGTTACAATACCCCGTAAAAAGAGGAGGCTTCTAGAAGCCATGCAGGTTACACTCTTTCTAGTCTCTATTAAGTGTTGGAATATGCCATTTTTGGTATGGATCTTAAAATGGGTCACTTTTTGGTATGGGGTTTTTTCATTTGACCCGTTTGAGACCAGTTTATAAGTTAGTGGTTGTTTATGCAAATATCCCTTCTTTAAAGATTTTGTTATTGATCAGATTTCGCAAGAGAGGAAAAAGGCAAGTGTGGATACTCTCAAAAAAAGGAAGAAAAATATTCAAAAAGAAAAAGCCAAGAAAACTGAAGTTGCTGCTTTTTAACTTAATTTTTCTAGTAATTTATTGCGTGTTTTTAACAGTTTCGTTCTCACTTATGGAAAACCATGCAACTTTTTGCAATCTTTGGGATGTCTGAAAATACTGTCTTATAGATTTTAAATACTTCGTTTAGGTATAAACAGGGGCGGTACCAGAAAAAATGTCATGAGGGGGCAAAACTTAAGATAATTATAAACATGTAGCAAAATATAAGTCTATATATTAAGTCGATAAAAAACAATACATATATTAAGTGCGGTAAATCATAGGTAATTACCTATCATTGTTTCGGCAACTAACAACGACGAGGTCTCATACCCTGAAATTTTTTAACAATTAATTCATCAGCAACACTATCAAATACATCTTTCTCAATGTACGTAATCAAGCAATCATTCATCCACTGATCTCTTATTTTGTTGCGTAGTCGAGTCTTCACGATCTTCATTGCAGAAAATGCCCTTTCAACCGAAGCGGTTGACTCGGGTAAAACCAAAACCAATTTAATTAGTCGATAAACCAACGGATAAACAAAGTGTTTCTTCATCTCGACTAGTTTTGCAGCAAGGCATCCAACTCCCTTTAAATCAAGAAAGTCAATGCTAGATGTTATGTCGTAAAAGAATGTGTCGAGTTGGTTATGAAGAACAACACGATCTATCTCTGAAAAATCTGAAGGATAAAACTCAGCCAAACGAACTAACTTATCCGTCTTGAAAGATGAAAATGAATCAACAGGGCTCAAGCAAGCCATACAACCTAGTAATTTTGTGGTGACCTCATTAAATCTGTTATTTAGTTCTTGTAGAATCCAATCTATCACAGTATTACATAATTATGACTTATAGTGATGAAGGTTTGTCACTTTTTGAGAGACACGACGAGATCGACCCGGAGCTACATATTCATCTTCCATTTTTGGAGTAGCAATATCATACTTGTTACAAAATAAAGAAATTTCGTTGACTATAGATTCCCACTCATTGTTTCTCATACTTTCTAACCTTTGTTTGGCTATACCAACTAATGTCATTGCATTTACTATATCTTAATCTTTTCTCTGCAATGCTAATGACAACTCACTAGTAATAACAAGAATCTTTTTCATCAAGATAATACTAAAAACACCATCATAAGATTGTGCCCAACATAATGATAAAAGTGCATCCGCCTTTTGTTCAGCATTCCCACCTAGTTCAACAACAAATTCTAGTACTTCAAGAATAGAAGAGAATAAGATACCAATGTTTATCTGAAAAAAAATTTGTAAGTGTTAAATGATACACTATGGAATTTAAGACTAAAAGAAAACATAATGATGTTTACCAATGTCTTATAATGAGACCCCCATCTTGTATCTGTTGCTCTTTGAATAGTATATTCTTGGTGTACGCCTTTACCCTTTTCAATTTCACCGATATCCAATTCTTGTAGAATTTTTGCAGCTTGTTTCTCTCGAAGTAAATCTCTACGCTTACAAGAGCCTCCAACAACATTCACTAACCTACTAATCATAGTGAAAAGCATAGCAATATTCACATGATCTTTAGCTACAGCTACAAGGACTAACTGAAGTTGATGTGCAAAGCAATGGACATAATATGCGGAACTATTATCCTTCAAAATTAAGCTTTTGAGACCATTGAACTCTCCTCGCATATTGCTCGCTCCATCATATCCTTGCCCACGAATCCTTGACACACTAAGATCATGATCTCCAAGTAGTGTGTAGACCGCCTCTTTTAAAGATAAAGAGGTGGTACTAATAACGTGTATAATCCCAAGAAAGCGTTCAATGACATAACCTGAAATAAAGAAGTTCATTTATTAGTTATATTTAACAAAAATAAATATTAATTGACACCATCTAAGAAAATATTTACCTTTCTTGTCGACATATCGAAGAACAAGTGACATTTGCTCTTTGAAAGAGGCATCACGACTTTCATCAACCATAATGGAAAAAAAGTCACCCCCAATATCATCAATAATAGCCTTAGTAGTTTCCAAAGCACAAGCAAATGTTATGTCTATTTGAATTTTATTAGAATGTAACTTATTATTCCCCGGTGCATTTTCCAAGATAACCTTTTTTAATTCTTCATTACGTTTAGCTAAAAACTTTAGTAACTCTCTAAAGTTTCCCCGGTTACTTGAATCCTTTTTCTCGTCATGACCCCGAAATGCTAAACCTTGATGTAGACAAAGTCGGACACAATAAATAGAAGCAATTAATCGAGTTTCATATTGAATTTTGCTTTCTTCAGATTGCTTAGCAAAAGAATAACCAATGTGTTGATTTGTGTAACACCTCAATTTTCAAAACAACATTTAAATAACATTTAATCCAAAATACATAATATTGTATCGGTGTCAAATACCGGTTTTACAAAAACGAAAAGGTTTCTTGTTCGAGATTATCAGAGTTTACAAAAACGGTGTTACAAATTATATCTTAACCATAGGATAAGGACTCTAATCATCAACATCGAGCTAATCTCAACAAGGCCTCTTCTAAACGGACCTCCTAGATCTTCGATCCCGAACCTGAGTACATAGCAAAAACACAAACATAGTACGTGAGACAAAATTGCCTCGTGAGATACATGGGTTTTAGACCCGATAAACAACTAGTCAAATAATATCATCTAAACTTAAAATAATATTACTAGGTTCGTTTGGGTCACTTCATTACTTTCATCATTTGGCCAACGTCAAGATAATCGGAATGCCTCCAATCTATCAAGACCATCATATCCACGGTAACCGGAATGCCTCCAATCTACCGGGACTCATAGGTATTGGGTAATCGGAATGCCTCCAATCTACCACTAACCTTAAGGTACCGTAATAACCGGAATGCCTCCAATCTACTACGGCCCTAGGGACAACAACATCATCATCATCACTTATCTTTTATCATTATGAGCAAATAGCTCCATCATTTCTCAATCAATTAATCATTTCCTCATCATATAAGCAATTCATCATAAATCACATAAATAACTAAATTACTTAAAGACTCGATAAAAACATTTAATCATAAAACATTTACTAACTATGTACTTAGTTTTGAAAGTTCACATGTACTCACCTTAGCCAAGCTTATCCAATATCGTGTTCCTTGAACACCAATTTCACTTCTCAAGATTTGAATGCCTCAAATCCTTCGATCGATAACCTATTATCGAAACAAATACAATGGTTTGCATCAATCACCAATACTAACTACATAATCTATGACTAGTCAACTACTAGCACCAATTTCACCAAAGTTACCAAAACCCTAATTTCACAAATCACCATCTTTTCATAAGTTCATAGTATGAATACATTTTCCTTGATGAAATACCATAAATCTCAGTTATATTACTTCCATTTAACCATTTATGCCCAAACCCATAACTAGGGTTTATGATTCAAGCTTCCCTACTTGGATCTATGATCTATAATACAAGAGGGATGAAGATTTTACCTTTGATCTTCAAATGTGAGCAAGAATCTCCAAGATCTAGTGAAGATTAAGCTCCAATCGTCACTTTACACTCAAAAATCGCACACACAAGTTGAGAGGAGAAAACTAGGGTTTATGTGTGACATTAATGAAGATATCCCGACTTTAATGCTGTGTCGGGCAGAGTTCCCGATCGTGACCAGAGTTCGCGTCGCGAACTACTTCACGCACGCATAGTTCGCGATCGTGACCTAGTCGGAAAGTAGTTCACGCCTGATGGTCAAAATGGCTGATCCGACTTCGCGATCCGTGAACCAAAGTTCACGGCGTGAACTTTCTGGGCAGCTAGGGCTGCACTTTTTGATCTTTGGCTCGACCCGGTTTCGTCCATAACTTTCTCGTACGGTGTCCAAATGACACGAAACGAATTCCTACGTTCATTAAACGATTTATCCTTATTTATCATATTTTTATACAATTTATATATTTACAAATTTCGGGTCGTTACAACTATCTACCCCTTAAGGAGATTCCGTCCTCGGAATCTCATCATAGTTCACGAAGTTCGGGTATCTTTTCCGAATCTCGTCCTTGACTTCCCAAGTCAAGTTCGGTCCAAGTGAATGCTTCCACTTGACCAACACCAATTCAATTTCTTTATTCCGAAGTTTCTTGGTCTTTGTCTCTAGTATCGCTTCAGGTTCTTCAATCAATCGATTCGGGGCATCAACCCGCAATTCTTGCAATGGGATTATATTTTCGACTTCTCCCACGAACTTCTTCAAATAACTTACATGAAACGTATCGTGAACACCTTGAAGTTCGGGTGGAAGTTCTAACTTAAATGCTTGCAAACCGACCCGTTTCAAAATCTTAAACGGGCCAACATACCTTGGGCTCAATTTGCCTTTCTTACCAAACCGCATCACGCCTTTCCAAGGCGATACTTTCAACATTACCATGTCTCCAACATTCAAATCATACAGTCTCTTTTTCAAACCCGAGTAGCTTCTTTGTCGATCTTGGGCGATTTTCATATTGGTTTAGATTATTCCAATCTTCTCATTGGTCATCTTCACAATTTCGGGACCCGTGAGTTTCGTCTCACCCGCTTCGAGCCAACACGACGGAGTCCTACATTTCCTTCCATACAACGCCTCATAAGGCGGCATTTTAACAGTCGATTGGTAACTATTATTGTAGGAGAACTCAACTAACGGTAAGTGTTCATCCCATTTTCCCCCAAAATCTAACACACACGATCTTAGCATATCTTCAACCGTTTGAATGGTTCTTTCACTTTGACCATCGGTTTGCGGGTGGTAAGCCGTACTCAACCGCAATTTCGTTCCCAACTCCTCTTGTAACGATCTCCAAAATCTCGAGGTAAACCTCGCATCTCTATCGGACACAATAGACAACGGGACTCCATGAAGTCTTACTACTTCATCCACATACAACTTTGCCAACTTCTCAAGTGGCATGGTTTCCCGAATTGCCAAGAATAATGAACTTTTGGTCAACCGGTCAACAATGACACAAATGGCGTCGTGGTTCTTGCTCGTCTTTGGCAATCCAACAATAAAATCCATTGTTATGTCATCCCATTTTCCGGCCGGGATTTGCAACGATTGAGCTACCCCGTAAGGTACTTGATGCTCGGGTTTTACTTGTGCACACGTGGCACACTTAGAAATATACTTTGCCACTCTTGCCTTCATCCCGGGCCACCAATACATCTTCTTCATATCTTGATACGTTTTCGTACTTCCCGGGTGGATCGAATACTTAGACTTATGAACATCGTTTAGTAACTCCTTTCGGGTACCCCCGAACTTGGGAACCCAAATTCGACCACCAACGGTTTTCAGCCCTTGTTTGTTTTCCACAAAATGTTGGTTCTTTCCCAAACGTTCTTGCCTTAACTCGTCCTTTTCCATCACTTCCCGTTGGGCATTCTTGATTCGTTCTACTATACTCGAGACTACTTCAATACGTGTTAGCTTTCCTCTATTCGGCTTTTCATACACCTTTCGGCTCAAGGCGTCGGCTACCACGTTGGTCTTCCCCGCATGGTAAATAATCTCACAATCATAATCTTGTATCAATTCGATCCATCTTCTTTGCCTCATATTTAAGTCTTTTTGAGTAAAAACGTATTGAAGACTTTTGTGATCCGTGTACAACGTACACCTTGTACCATATAAGTAGTGTCTCCATAACTTCAAAGCAAACACTATCGTCGCCAATTCTAAATCGTGAGTCGTGTACCTTTCTTCCGCATTCTTTAGTTGTCTCGAGGCATAGGCAATCACTTTCCCCCGTTGCATCAAAACACAACCCAAACCTTTATGTGAAGCGTCACTATACACAACAAAGTCTTCCATCCCTTCGGGTAACGTGAGAACTGGGGCATTACACAATTTTTCTTTTAATATGGTAAATGCCTTTTCTTGCTTTTTTCCCCACACAAACTCACTACTCTTTCGGGTCAACAACGTGAGTGGTGTCGCCACTCGAGAAAAGTCTTGAATAAATCGATGGTAATATCCGGCAAGGCCGAGAAAACTTCTCACTTCGGTTGGGGTTCGTGGCGGTTCCCAATTCATAACCGCTTCAATCTTCGACGGGTCGACTTTGATTCCTTCTCGGGATACGACATGACCAAGGAATTGGACTTCTCGAATCCAAAATTCACACTTAGAGAACTTGGCATACAATTTCTCTCGTTGTAGCACTTCTAACGTTTGTCTTAGGTGACTCTCGTGTTCCTCTTCGGTTTTTGAATAAATAAGAATATCGTCAATAAATACGATAAGAAACTTGTCGAGGAATGGTTTGCAAACCCGATTCATGAGATCCATAAAAATGGCCGGTGCATTAGTCAACCCGAATGGCATTACCAAGAACTCGTAATGTCCATAACGTGTACGAAACGCCGTCTTCTCGGCATCTCCTTCTTTTACTCGAACTTGATGGTAACCTGATCTCAAATCGATCTTCGAGAAGTAGTCGGCACCTTGAAGTTGATCAAACAAGTCGTCGATTCTAGGCAACGGGTATCGGTTCTTAATAGTCATCTTGTTCAACTCTCGGTAGTCGATGCACATTCTCATTGAACCGTCTTTCTTCTTAACGAACAATACGGGCGCACCCCATGGAGACGAGCTAGGACGAATAACTCATTTATCGAGTAACTCTTGTAATTGGGACATCAATTCCCGCATTTCGGTGGGAGCCAAACGGTATGGAGCACGAGCTATCGGCGTCGCTCCCGGAACCAAATCAATACGAAATTCTACTTGTCTCTCCGGCGGCAATCCCGGTAAATCATCGGGAAATACTTCGGGAAAATCCCGAATCACCTTCACATTTTCCGCCGTCTTCTTCTCCTTCCTTCCATCTAACACATACGCTAAAAAGGACGAACACCCCTTGGCTAAACATTCCTAGCTTTAACTGCGGTCATAAGACATGGCAAATGGTGTCGTCTCTCACCATACACATAAACTTTTTCGTTGTCGGGAGTCCTAATCGAGACTATCTTTATCCCACATAAAATCTTTGCTTGATGTTCACCCAACCAATCCATACCTATAACTATATCAAAACCCGCGATTTCCATGGGTAATAAATTCACCTTAAACTTTTTCCCGTCTATTTCCAATTCGCAATTTCGACACATATGTTGAACTATGGAGGTTTTACCATCCGCAATTTCTATATCATAAATCTCATCAAGGAGTTCTAACGGCACTTTCAACACCACAACAAAATCATGCGACACAAACGAATAAGTAGCACCCGAGTCAAATAAGATCCGGGCGGGAATAGAATTTACGAGTAGGGTACCTGAAACGACATCGTGGGCTTCCTTGGCTTCATCTCGGGTAAGTTGGAAGGACCGTCCCTTGACCTTTGTCGGCTCCGCTTTCTTTTGAGCGGTCGACACCATGGTCTCGCTTCCCTTCTTCGGGCAAGAATTGCTATAGTGCCCTTTTTCATGGCACGAGTAGCACTCGATTTCGTCCAACGGTTTGGCCCGGCAATCCCTCGCCATATGCCCCGGCCTTCCACACTTGAAACAAGATTTCGAATCCGCCAAACATTCCCCCTTGTGGTCTTTGCCACACTTCTTACAAGCACCCACACTTGATTGCTTAGAGAAGGTCGGGATGAACTTTCCCTTCTTCACCGATCCCGAGCTCCCTTCAAACTTCCTCTTTTCAAACTTTGGCCTCTCATTGATCTTTCGTTGGCCAACCTCCTCAACGTTCCTCGCCGCACCGATAGCCTCATCGAGTGTCGCGGCCCTTTTCACTTCCAACTCATACTCCCACGGGAGTCCATTAGCATACCTAACAATACTGGACCTCTCATCCGGATACAACTTGATCACAAATGGGATCAATCCCGTGAACTTTTTGGTGTACTCATCTACACTCATTCCTTCCTTCTTCAAGTGAACAAACTCTTCTTGGAGTTTCTCTAAGTTTCTCTCGGGGCAAAACTTTGCCTTCAACCGTTTCACAAACTCATCCCAAGTCATCTTGTACACTGCCCTCTTTCCCAAAGTTTCGTACATGGTATCCCACCACACGAGGGCTTCATCCTTCAACAATCGAGAAGCATAAATCACCATATCACCTTCCTTGCATTTACTAGCTTCAAGGACTTGTTCGGTTTCACAGATCCAACGGATTGTGACTTTTGGTTCAGAGCTACCATAATAGTTATCGGGCTTAAAAGCCACAAAATTTTTGTACGTGCACCCCTTCCTTTCCCTCGGCTCGGGGTCACTCTCCTCTTCTTCCGTCGAAGACCTCTCGGTTTGAGCAACGCTACTTGACTTGCTCTTTGTGCGGGGTGGAGATTCCTCCCGCCTTTCACGTGCCCTATGCTCATTGAGGATTCGGTTCACATCCTCGTTCACTATGTCCCTCATTTGGTTGAACATAGTTTGGAGGTGTTCTACGGTGACCGGGGTGTGAGTGTTCCTTTCAACACCCGAATTCTCCACTGCATCACGAGGTGGAGGGCCAAATACAGGTTCGGCAATGTTATTCGAATCTTGCCCTTGGTCGAGTGGGCCTCTTGCACTTCTAGTTCTCACCATTTTGCTATAATAAGACATCAATCATTTAGAAGTCAATTTATCAAAGTAACGGTAACACTGACCGTTCCAAAACCAAACGTGACCTATTCCCTTAAGGTCAACCCTATCGAACCTACATTTAAGGTCTCAATAGTCAATTCATAAGTATCCTATGGAACCTACGGTCCTACTAGCTCAATTTAAGTCTAGGATGGTCAGCTCAACCTAGTTCACTTAAACTATAGCTCTGATACCAAGTTATAACACCTCAATTTTCAAAACAACATTTAAATAACATTTAATCCAAAATACATAATATTGTATCGGTGTCAAATACCGGTTTTACAAAAACGAAAAGGTTTCTTGTTCGAGATTATCAGAGTTTACAAAAACGGTGTTACAAATTATATCTTAACCATAGGATAAGGACTCTAATCATCAACACCGAGCTAATCTCAACAAGGCCTCTTCTAAACGGGCCTCCTAGATCTTCGATCCCGAACCTGAGTACATAGCAAAAACACAAACATAGTACGTGAGACAAAATTGCCTCGTAAGATACATGGGTTTTAGACCCGATAAACAACTAGTCAAATAATATCATTTAAACTTAAAATAATATTACTAGGTTCGTTTGGGTCACTTCATTACTTTCATCATTTGGCCAACGTCAAGATAATCGGAATGCCTCCAATCTATCAAGACCATCATATCCACGGTAACCGGAATGCCTCCAATCTACCGGGACTCATAGGTATTGGGTAATCGGAATGCCTCAAATCTACCACTAACCTTAAGGTACCGTAATAACCGGAATGCCTCCAATCTACTACGGCCCTAGGGACAACAACATCATCATCATCATCATCACTTATCTCTTATCTTCATGAGCAAATGGCTCCATTATTTCTCAATCATTTAATCATTTCCTCATCATATAAGCAATTCATCATAAATCACATAAATAACTAAATTACTTAAAGACTCGATAAAAACATTTAATCATAAAACATTGACTAACTATGTACTCAGTTTTGAAAGTTCACATGTACTCACCTTAGCCAAGCTTATCCAATATCGTGTTCCTTGAACACCAATTTCACTTCTCAAGATTTGAATGCCTCAAATCCTTCAATCGATAACCTATTATCAAAACCAATACAATGGTTTGCATCAATCACCAATACTAACTACATAATCTATGACAGTCAACTACTAGCACCAATTTCACCAAAGTTACCAAAACCCTAATTTCATAAATCACCATCTTTTCATAAGTTCATAGTATGAATACATTTTCCTTGATGAAATACCATAAATCTCAGTTATATTACTTCCATTTAACCATTTATGCCCAAACCCATAACTAGGGTTTATGATTCAAGCTTCCCTACTTGGATCTATGATCTATAATACAAGAGGGATGAAGATTTTACCTTTGATCTTCAAATGTGAGCAAGAATCTCCAAGATCTAGTGAAGATTAAGCTCCAATCGTCACTTTACACTCAAAAATCGCACACACAAGTTGAGAGGAGAAAACTAGGGTTTATGTGTGACATTAATGAAGATATCCCGACTTTAATGCTGTGTCGGGCAGAGTTCCCGATCGTGACCAGAGTTCGCGTCGCGAACTACTTCACGCACGCATAGTTCGCGATCGTGACCTGGTCGGGAAGTAGTTCACGCCTGATGGTCAAAATGGCTGTTCCAACTTCGCGATCCGTGAACCAAAGTTCACGGCGTGAACTTTCTGGACAGCTAGGGCTGCACTTTTTGATCTTTGGCTCGACCCGGTTTCATCCATAACTTTCTCGTACGGTGTCCAAATGACACGAAACCAATTCCTACGTTCCTTAAACGATCCTTATTTATCATATTTTTATACAATTTATTTATTTACAAATTTCGGGTCGTTACAATTTAGATTCATCAAATCTTCACATGCTCTTCGAGCTTGATTATGAGCACTATTGACACTTCCAACATGAATTTCTAACTTGTCATACCTTTTCCAATTATCAAACCCACCACTTAAGAAGCAAGTATCACCACTTTCATCGATACCATCAGCACATAGGTAACAATATAAATAAAACGCAGCATCTTTTTTCACACTATATTCTAACCACGGTTTGTATAAATTAAACCAAGAGGGTCTAATGAGAGGTTGTTCACTTTTGTTGGCCCAGTCAAAGCTTGAACTCGATTCATGTGGTACGAGTATGTTGTTTTTACTCTTGCTTTACAATATGAGAAATTAAATAACTGTTGAATTATTAGTATTAAATTTTGTTAATATACGAGGAGTTATGTTCATTTAATACTTGTTAATATGTTTTTTTTGAATGACAAATCCTAATCTACACTTAATTTCTACCTATGTCCACGACAAGATTTTGAAGATTTCCAAAATATGCTGAAGGAATCATACCCGGTAAACCATTTCTCGAGAGGTTGATATGGGTAATATTCTTCCCAAATATTAATGTCACAATTATTTTTTTAAATGCATGGAAGATTAATATTTTCTTCCAAAATTTGATTCATGGACCTTTGTAATTTTGGGAAGGTTGGCCATTTGGAGTTTTGGACCATGGATACTAGAGCATTAGGTTCGGTATTAAATTTCCATCACCATTTGACTACAATAGCTTGATTGGAGATATAAGACTATCACTAGTTCACTATATAGTTCAACATTTATAACTAATTTTAACACTTTTTAGGGTATGTATCTAGGTTCCCAATAACTTATCTAACTCATAAGATAAAGTTTTGAATTCCAATTTAAGAGTTTGCTTTCAAACTTATCAAGAACTCGCCACTTTTCTCTACCAAAGTAATATAACACTTAATTGTATCCGGCCACCAAGTTTCGTGTTAATAAAATTAAAAAATTAATATATAATGTATATACTTAACTAGAATTTTTGAATTTACGGAACTCATATTGAATTGTTTAACTTGCAAATTGGTTTTAGACTTTAGTGTTAGGAATCATGTCAGACAGTATTCTTTTTCTTTCAATATATGGTAGTTGTAATATTTTAAAAAATTAAAAAAAGGTAGGTGTTATTTCATATTACGCTGTAAAAACATATTCACACAACAGAATACAAAATGCTTTAAAACAAACTTATATAAATATACAAAAATATAGGTTGTAGCGTGAGAATAAAGTTTTGTGAATTTCACGAATCCATTAAAAAAGAGCTTATTGAAGCAGATGAGAATCAATTGGCGACTTCCGTGAACGTTGGCAATTCAAATATTCAAGTGAGATCCATAAAGAAATGCAAGAAGTAAGTCACTATAACGTGGCCACCATTGCATCCTTATCCATGAAGTCAATCAAAATCAATCTCTCTCCAAAAATAAAACACAATGAAAACCACTTTATAAAAATGATGCAAACGTATACAACTGCTTCTATAAAAGACAGACATGTGAATAAATGTAACAAAAGTGACGTATCGATCTTTTTTTCATCACTTTATGTTAATATACTTTTTATTTGATCTTATTATATTCGTGGGAGATGATTCTTACTAGGATCTATCCCCAGTAAATCATACAATAATAAGAGCACTCGATACCCTAATTGTTATAGTAATGGTATAAAAACAATTGGACTTCCTTACGATCTTACGAGCTTGCATCCATTCCTACAATCTTACATATGACTTTTCTTCCGGTTCTACCTAAAAACGCTACAAGAAAAATGAGCAAAATTCGACGAACTACCTATTCAGAACGAAATGTTAATTTTAATCTTATAATTGTTAAATATATATTTTTTTTAAATAATTTAGATACAATCAGCAGAATAACACATATAGAACATATAGCTAGACGTTGTATAACAGAAACAGTTTAGATGTCGTATGAAAATTCATACAACATCGTGCGGATCCTTCTTCCTGATTATTATTATTTGTGTGTCTTTTTCAAATGGCTGAAAATATATTCACTAAAAGAACATACTGATTGATTATGTAAAAAAAGCTGATTAAAAAGTAAAAACCTTAAATATATCCATCTACAAATTAATTGATACATAAATGATTAACTCACAAAAGCACGTGATTATGAAGATAAGGTTTTATTTTATCTTATCACATGGAAATAATATAAGATAACTCAATATCTTTATTTAAAATCTAACTTAAAGTAACAACTTATTGTTTAATTTCTAAGTTTAGAATCAAATTAAAGTACTAAAGGGCCTCTGGCCTAATGGTATGGTGTATGACTTTCATCCTTGAAGTCTGGAGTTCGAATCCCGTCGTGGACATAGGTTGTAATTAAGAGTAGATTAAATTTGCCGTTAAAAAAAAAAGAATCAAATTAAAGTGCCATTAAAAAAAAAATTAAATTATAGTGTTAAATCCTCCTAAATACATAAGAGCCGTCATGCAACTTGTTGGAACTTTGTTTAACTATATGGGAATTGTCTCACATAGGAAGAGGAACAAAAGAAAAGTGAAGATGCCTTATAGAGTCATGCTCACTTAGTCTTTGAAATGGATAATAGTGGTGAGCTAGCCAATTTGTGCTTAGACTAACCTAAAATAGGCTTGTACATAATTTATGTAACACCTCAAATTTTAATACCAAATATTGGTCAAAATAAAACATTTTATAAATAGAAGAACATCCTCAATTCGGATTTACAAAAACCTTGGTATGAAATCAGAGTATAAAAGTAGGTGTTACAAAATAGATCATAACCAAGCTAAGACTAAATCCAATATAGTGTTCTTCTAATCTAGGTCCCGCATCTCTATCCATGCGTACCTAAGCCTTCGATCCCGAACCTGAGTACATAGCAAAACAAAACAAGGAGTACGTGAGACAAAAACGTCTCGTGAGCTACATGGGTTTAGACCCCAAAGTTAATAATAATAACCGAATGACAAACAAACAACAAACACGTAAGCAATCACCCATCTATCTAGTCACCCTATTGTGACTCTAATACATTGCTTTCCTAGCAATTATACCTAGTTGTCGGGACATCCCCAACCAACTAGAACCACATTAACTTATTAACCGGGGATCCCCCGCATTAACAAGCTTCAAGGTAAAGGCAAGAGGGAATCGCCCAATCTACCAATACCTGCCTTACTCGCCGGACTACTTCCAGTTAGCAAGACTACTATCATGGAATGGGCCGATGGGGATCCGCCCAAATGCTCCCCATTAATACCTCATGACCGGGGATCCCCCGAATCATCACATCATCTCACCATATCATAACTCGATGGTTATGTCAATCTAGCTCTCGGCTAACACGTCTATCATCAAACAAGTTAGTTCAATACTATCATCGGTATAACTAACTATCAACTACTAGTCTACACAATTAAGCAAATAGACCATAACACAAGTAATAAAAATATATTTCATAGGCTATGTACTCAGTAAAGTCCACACGTACTCACCTTAGCAATAAAGATGCTTTAACCGTATTCCTTCCGCCGGTTCCTTGTTCACAATTCGTCCACTTCAACACTTCACCGAATGTCTAAAACAATTATCATAACAAGATTATCAACACAAACTACTACCAATGTGTTCATCTACCTCTAGATAACACCCATCAATACATTTCCCCTAATTATGGTGATTTACCAAACCCTAGGTTTAACCAACCCTTAAGATTCTTACAAATCGAAATCATACACTTGTTTTCCTCGTTAATATACCATCTATTAAGTGTATACACCATTTATTTCACCATAAATCACCAACCCAAGAACTAGGGTTTCAAACCCAAGCTTCTAAACCCATAGATCTAAAGCTACAACTACAAAGGATTGAAGATATACCTTTAATCTTCAACTAGTAGTGAAGAATCACAAGATTTGACCAAGAAATCTGCTCCAAATGATGCTTCACACTCAAAATCGTTCACCCACTCGAAGAGAGAAAAACTAGGGTTTACAAATGCAATAAATGAGCCAAATCCCGACTTTAATGCTGCCAGGCACAAGATCACGACGCGAACAATAGTTCGCGTCGCTAACTATGCGATCTCCATAGTTCGCGATCGTTAAGCAGGCGTGAACTTCTTCGCGATAAAAGGCCAAACTCCCTGGGGCTAGTTCCCGATCGGGAACATACGTTCGCGTCGTGAACTCCTGATGCAGCCAGGGCTGCACTTTTTCGACTTTGTCTCGACTCGGTTTCATCCATAACTTTCTCGTACGGTGTCCAAACGACACGAAACTAATTTCCACGTGTTTTATATGATTTATCCGTAATTATCATATTTTTTTACATATTTTATTTATTTACAGTTTCGGGTCGTTACAACTATCTACCCCTTAAGAAGATTCCGTCCTCGGAATCTCATCATAGTTCACGAAATCCGGGTACCTCTTTCGAATCTCGTCCTTGACTTCCCAAGTCAAATTCGGCCCAAGTGAATGCTTCCACTTGACCAACACCAACTCGATCTCCTTATTCCGAAGCTTCTTTGTTTTCGTTTCTAATATAGCTTCGGGCTCCTCAATCAACCGGTTCGGGCCGTCAACCCGCAACTCTTGCAACGGAATAATATTTTCAACTTCCCCGATAAACTTTTTCAAATAACTTACGTGAAAGGTGTCATGCACACCTTGAAGCTCGGGTGGAAGTTCTAACTTAAAAGCTTGAAGCCCGACTCGTTTCAATATTTTAAACGATCCAACATACCTTGGACTTAACTTCCCTTTCTTCCCAAACCGCATTACACCTTTCCAAGGTGACACTTTCAACATGACCATATCACCGACATCCAAGTCGTATGGCCTTTTATTCAAACCCGAATAACTTCGTTGTCTATCTTGGGCGATTTTCATGTTAGTTTGAATAATACCGATCTTCTCATTTGTCACTCTCACGATCTCGGGACCCGTGAGTTTCGTCTCTCCCGCTTCCAACCAACAAGATGGAGTTCTACATTTTCTTCCATACAACGCCTCATAAGGCGGCATCTTAATAGTCGAGTGATAACTATTATTATACGAGAACTCGACTAACGGTAAATGTTCATCCCATTTACCACCGAAGTCTAACACACACGATCTCAACATGTCTTCAACCGTTTGAATCGTTCTTTCACTTTGACCGTCGGTTTGCGGATGATAGGCCGTGCTCAACCGCAACTTTGTACCTAACTCTTCTTGTAAAGATCGCCAAAACCTCGAGGTAAACCTCGCGTCTCTATCGGACACAATCGATAACGGAACCCCGTGGAGTCGAACCACCTCATCAACATACAACTTAGCCAATTTCTCAAGTGGCAACGTTTCCCGAATTGCTAAAAATAACGCACTCTTGGTCAACCGGTCAACTATGACCCAAATGGCATCGTGACCTCTACTCGTCTTCGGTAAACCTACTATGAAATCCATAGTTATATCTTCCCACTTTCCGGCCGGTACAACCAATGATTGAGCTACCCCATACGGTACTTGATGCTCGGCTTTCACTTGTGCACACGTGGCACACTTAGAGATATACTTGGCCACTCTCGCCTTCATTCCGGGCCACCAATAAACCCGTTTCATATCTTGGTACGTCTTCGTACTTCCCGGGTGAATTGAATACTTTGACTTGTGCACATCATACAACAATTCTTTTCGGATACCCCCGAACTTAGGAACCCAAATACGACCGCCTACGGTCTTCAACCCTTGTGCATTCTCGAGGAAATGTTGGTTCTTACCTAACCGTTCTTGTCTTAACTCGTCTTTTCCCATAACTTCTCGTTGGGCATTCTTGATCCTTTCGATAATGCTCGAGACGACTTCTATACGTGTTAATATTCCCCGGTTCGGATTTTCATAAACCTTTCGGCTCAAGGCGTCGGCCACCACATTCGCCTTACCCGCGTGATACACAATCTCACAATCATAATCGGCAATCAACTCGATCCACCTTCTTTGTCGCATATTAAGATCTTTTTGAGTAAACACGTATTGTAGACTTTTATGATCCGTGTACAACGTACACCGAGTACCATATAAATAGTGCCTCCACAATTTCAAGGCAAAAATAATCGCCGCCAATTCCAAGTCGTGTGTCGTGTACCTTAATTCCGCATTCTTCAATTGTCGCGAGGCATACGCGATTACTTTACCTCGTTGCATCAACACACAACCGAGCCCTTGATTCGAAGCATCACTATAGACCACAAAGTCTTCCATACCATCCGGTAACGTAAGGATCGGTGCGTTACATAACTTTTCTTTTAACAATTTAAACGCCTCTTCTTGCTTCTTCTCCCACACAAACTTCTCACTTTTTCTCGTTAACTTCGTGAGTGGAATCGCGATTCTCGAGAAGTCTTGTATAAACTTTCGGTAATAACCGGCTAATCCAAGAAAACTTCTAACCTCGGTAGGAGTCCTCGGAGGCTCCCAATTTGACACCGCTTCAATCTTGGACAGATCAACCTTAATACCATCACACGTCACCACGTGACCTAAGAATTGTACTTCCCGCAACCAAAATTCACACTTTGAAAATTTTGCATACAACTTCTCCCGTTTTAACACATCTAACACAAGCCTCAAATGACCTTCGTGTTCTTCTTCGGTTTTCGAATAAATCAAAATGTCGTCAATAAACACGATCAAAAACTTATCAAGGAACGGTTTACAAACCCGATTCATCAAATCCATAAAAATAGCCGGCGCGTTTGTAAGACCAAACGGCATCACTAGAAATTCATAATGACCATAACGTGTACGAAAAGCCGTCTTCTCGGTGTCGCCTTCTTTCACCCGAACTTGGTGATAACCCGACCTCAAATCAATCTTCGAGAAATAACTAGCACCTTGCAATTGATCGAATAAGTCGTCAATTCTCGGCAACGGGTAACGGTTCTTGATAGTTACCTTATTCAACTCTCGGTAGTCAATACACATCCTCATCGAACCGTCTTTCTTTTTAACAAATAACACCGGTGCACCCCACGGTGACGAACTCGGACGAATAAAACCCTTATCTAACAATTCTTGCAATTGGGTCATCAATTCCCGCATCTCGGTGGGAGCTAAACGATAGGGAGCACGAGCAATCGGCGTCGCCCCCGGAACTAAATCAATTTTAAACTCAACTTGTCTCTCCGGTGGCAAACCGGGCAAGTCATCAGGAAATACCTCGGGGAAATCCCGAATAATCTTGACATTATCCATTGACTTCTTTTCTTTTCGGCCATCTAATACATATGCAATAAACGATGCACAACCCTTCGATATACTTTTCCTTGCCTTAATAGCGGTAATCACATTAGGCATGTGATGTCGTTTCTCCCCATACACATACACCTTCTCATCCTCGGGTGTCCTAATCGACACTATTTTCTTTCCACACAAAATCTTGGCTTGGTGCATACCCAACCAATCCATACCGATAACCACATCAAACGCCCTAATTCCCATGGGCAACAAATCCACCTTAAACTTTCTACCGTCTATTTCTATTTCACAATTTCTATAGATACATTCAACCATAGACGTTTTCCAGTCGGCTACTTCTATGTCATAAACCTCATCTAACATTTCGGACGGCACATTCAATTTACAACCGAATTCATAAGATACAAACGAATAATTGGAACCCGAATCAAATAAAATATGAGTTGGCAAGGAGTTAATGAATAGAATACCTGACACCACATCGTGTGCCTCCTTCGCCTCCTCCCGAGTGAGTTGGAAGGATCGCCCCTTCACCTTTGCCGGTTCCACTTTCTTTTGAGCCGTGGACACCATCGACTCGATTCCCTTCTTTGGGCACACATTGCTATAGTGCCCCTTTTCGTGGCACGAGAAACACTCAATCTCGGACAATGATTTCGACTTGCATTCTCGGGCCATATGCCCCGGCTTCCCACAATTGTAACAAGTCTTCGACTCCCCCCGGCACACTCCGGCATGAGTCTTCCCGCACTTCTTGCACGAACCAACACTACCTTGCTTAGAGAAGCTCGATGTGAACTTCCCCTTCTTATAAGTACCCGAGCCACTCTCGGCTTTTCTCTTCTCGCCCACATGGGCCCTTTCGGCAACACGTGCCTCGTTTACCTCCTCAAAACTCCGGGCGGCACTAATAGCTTCATCGAGTGAAACCGCCCTCTTCACTTCCAATTGGTAGTCCCACGGTAACCCACTAGCATACCGGACCACCCTCAACCTCTCATCCGAGTAGGTTCTAGCAACAAATGGGAGCAACCCCGTGAACTCCCTCGAATATTCCTCCACCGACATATCGCCCTTCTTAAGGGTCACGAACTTCTCGTGCATTTTCTCCAAATCCCTTTCGGGACAAAATTTCTTCTTCAATCTCGTGGTGAATTCATCCCACGTCATTTTCTCAATCACCTCCCTCCCGAGGGTCTCATACACGATATCACACCACACCATGGCATCTTCTTTTAGCAATTGTGACGCATACGTCACCATATCGGTATCCTTACACTTGCTACTTCCGATAACCCTCTCGGTCTCTCGGATCCACCTCATTGTTATCTTCGGGTCCGAACTACCCGTGTACACATTTGGCTTACAAGCCATGAAGGATTTAAACGAACAACCTTCTTTCACAATGGGCCTAGCCCTAGCATCACTTTGGCCACCCGTGGAGGATTTCCCTTCCCCGGTGCCACTACCTCCGGTTTTCTCATCCGACTTAGCCTCGGATTCACGGTCTCCACCCGATTTCACACGGTCTCCAATGATTCGGTGCACTTCATCGGCCACCGTTCCCTTAATTTGATCGATAATAGTTTGGAGATCCGCCATGGTTACCGGAGTTCTATTTGCTCCGACCTCCGACTCACCCACCCGATGCATCGACGGTTGACTTTCTTGTTCAACCTCAACCTCTACAGGAGGTATCTCCTCCTCCCGGTTTTCCGGGGCTTTACCACTTCTTCGCGTGGTCACCATTTCTTTCAATCAAGACTATACGAAAGACATTAAACATTTAGTACCTTGTGTACAACCCATTAGTCACATAAGACTCAATATCCATAATCATATCAAATTTCATCGGTCCCCTAGGTTCAACCCTAAACTTAATATAAAGTCTCAAGGTCAACCTATGCTCTTAAGGAATCTTATATTCCTAATGCTACAGTCTAAGACTAGGATGGTCATCCAACCTAATTCACTTAAACTATAGCTCTGATACCAAGTTGTAACACCTCAAATTTTAATACCAAATATTGGCCAAAATAAAACATTTTATAAATAGAAGAACATCCTCAATTCGGATTTACAAAAACCTTGGTATGAAATCAGAGTATAAAAGTAGGTGTTACAAAATAGATCATAACCAAGCTAAGACTAAATCCAATCTAGTGTTCTTCTAATCTAGGTCCCACATCTCTATCCATGCGTACCTAAGCCTTCGATCCCGAACCTGAGTACATAGCAAAACAAAACAAGGAGTACGTGAGACAAAAACGTCTCGTGAGCTACATGGGTTTAGACCCCAAAGTTAATAATAATAACCGAATGACAAACAAACAACAAACACGTAAGCAATCACCCATCTATCTAGTCACCCTATTGTGACTCTAATACATTGCTTTCCTAGCAATCATACCTAGTTGTCGGGACATCCCCAACCAACTAGAACCACATTAACTTATTAACCGGGGATCCCCCGCATTAACAAGCTTCAAGGTAAAGGCAAGAGGGAATCGCCCAATCTACCAATACCTGCCTTACTCGCCGGACTACTTCCAGTTAGCAAGACTACTATCATGGAATGGGCCGATGGGGATCCGCCCAAATGCTCCCCATTCCATACCTCATGACCGGAGATCCCCCGAATCATCACATCATCTCACCATATCATAACTCGATGGTTATGTCAATCTAGCTCTCGGCTAACACGTCTATCATCAAACAAGTTAGTTCAATACTATCATCGGTATAACTAACTATCAACTACTAGTCTACACAATTAAGCAAATAGACCATAACACAAGTAATAAAAATGTATTTCATAGGCTATGTACTCAGTAAAGTCCACACGTACTCACCTTAGCAATAAAGATGCTTTAACCGTATTCCTTCCGCCGGTTCCTTGTTCACAATTCGTCCACTTCAACACTTCACCGAATGTCTAAAACAATTATCATAACAAGATTATCAACACAAACTACTACCAATGTGTTCATCTACCTCTAGATAACACCCATCAATACATTTCCCCTAATTATGGTGATTTACCAAACCCTAGGTTTAACCAACCCTTAAGATTCTTACAAATCGAAATCATACACTTGTTTTCCTCGTTAATATACCATCTATTAAGTGTATACACCATTTATTTCACCATAAATCACCAACCCAAGAACTAGGGTTTCAAACCCAAGCTTCTAAACCCATAGATCTAAAGCTACAACTACAAAGGATTGAAGATATACCTTTAATCTTCAACTAGTAGTGAAGAATCACAAGATTTGACCAAGAAATCTGCTCCAAATGATGCTTCACACTCAAAATCGTTCACCCACTCGAAGAGAGAAAAACTAGGGTTTACAAATGCAATAAATGAGCCAAATCCCGACTTTAATGCTGCCAGGCACAAGATCACGACGCGAACAATAGTTCGCGTCGCTAACTATGCGATCTCCATAGTTCGCGATCGTTAAGCAGGCGTGAACTTCTTCGCGATAAAAGGCCAAACTCCCTGGGGCTAGTTCCCGATCGGGAACACACGTTCGCGTCGCGAACTCCTGATGCAGCCAGGGCTGCACTTTTTCGACTTTGTCTCGACTCGGTTTCGTCCATAACTTTCTCGTACGGTGTCCAAACGACACGAAACCAATTTCCACGTGTTTTATATGATTTATCCGTAATTATCATATTTTTTTACATATTTTATTTATTTACAATTTCGGGTCGTTACAATTTACTTAATGGTCAAAAATATGGCATTGGGCCTTGGGACCTCTTGGGATTTTCTTGATTAATTAAAATATTTTTATACTTAATCCGAAAATTAATTTATTTAATTAATTAATTACTGAATTTCGGATTTGTTCAAATGGCGGGTTCTTTGACAGTTATTTTCAATTTCTTGACAGTTATTAAGTGCCAATTTCGAAGCCTATATATGTGTGTTCTTGGTCAAATTTCAACATACACAATTATACATACTATTAAACTGCAGATTTCAATTTTACACATGGAAGCATGCTGTTGATTTGCCAGAATCAAAAATCATTTTTGATTGATTGTTGTATCCTCAAGGCAGACCTATACCTCCAGGGTAATTTCTGTCTTAGGACATTGCATTTGCAGACCCCAATCTATTGAAATCGAATTTTCAGTAAAATGTACGTTTTTCTATTTGTAATCTGTTACATAAATTCGTTCGTATTTATATAGTTTATTGGATTTATATAGTTTATATACTCTTACCATAACACGACTTACATGACAATTAATCAATAGTAACGCGTAACACTGAAATTGGATTACCAGTTTTTACATGTTTACAAATCAAAAGTGAAATGATTCATTGCAAGTAATTTGAATAAATAATCTTTAAGATTTCCAATCAGTATCTAAACTCCATGATTATATTATTATATTCGGAGGGGATGATGACATTGTCGAATCTCTTTTCCGCCGATACTTTTGACGTTAACAAAAAAATCTAAGCACCATGATTAGAAACAAATCCTTTCTCAAAATATGATAATCTGATATGTGTAAACGGCATGATAAATGCTTCAATCTTAACACGTGAGAATATATATTAGAAAATTTGTCAATACAAATATTGGTGATGTTTATGACAAAATAAAATTTGTAAAAAGGACAAAATAAAGAAAAGTTGAGTAACATGAGAGCACATTAATTTGGGTTCAAGTGGAGTGGCTGCTATCCCTGTGGCTAGAAATGTGAAGCAACCCAACTAAATACTGAAACCAGTCCCACTGGCCATACCTTCTCCCATACTTTATGATTATCATTTAGTTTTTACTGTATCGATTATTAAACTATACATATATATATATATATATATATATATATATATATATATATATATATATATATATATATATATATAGTTATAAGCGAGAGGTAACTGCCAAAAAAAAAGATGTGGGTTGTTTAATGAATTGGTTAGATCGATTTCTCTCATATAGGTCTGGTTT
Source organism: Calendula officinalis (assembly GCA_963853835.1). Classification (NCBI taxonomy): domain Eukaryota; kingdom Viridiplantae; phylum Streptophyta; class Magnoliopsida; order Asterales; family Asteraceae; genus Calendula; species Calendula officinalis. The sequence goes on from OY970821.1 coordinate 96,706,706, forward strand.
ATTTATGCCGAGCTCAATGCCTGCGCTGTATCGAGCTTGCTCTCAACTTGATCGTACGAAAAAAGAGAGGCTTGAACTACCCATCAACATATGAGATGTTTGCTCATTAATATTAGTATATTACACACTGTTTGTATTTCACATTATCTTGTTTTGATCAAGTTGTGGCCATATCCACATGTGTCAGTCCAACAATTCCAAATAATTAATGAATAACTAATTAACTAATGTGCTACTTGGTAAACCAATGATACTACTAAGAAGCAGCCTCCTAATTAGGTAGATACAAAGTGATAGGGTGTTTGATAAGTTTCTTAATCAATATCTTTTTCTCTCTTAATCGGGTATATTTAAGAGGAAGTATGAATCATTTATATGTTTATAACATTCAGATATTGAAGCAACTTGTAAGCCATTTCAAAGGCGTCATGAAATCAAATGAGGCTAGAGAAAAACAACAAAACAAAATTACAATCAATTCAATGACTCCAAATAAGATTATTAGCAAAGAATAAGTAAAAAGGATAGAGAATTTGTGGAGATAATTATTTGTAGATGGTTAAACATTCAAGGAGGTATGGAGAACAATACTTAGTCTTATCCATTTCAATTATTTAAAATGTGTAGAAATGTAACTTAGTCAAGTGGTTGTTGGACAAATTTATATTGGTATATAGCACAATGATAGGATATAACTATTTGATCAATTAAATGAAATACCGATTGATAAGACAATATTAGAGTTTTGAAGGATAACTTGAATATCGGGGGGAAATTCGCTTAATGAAGGACATGATCAGTGGTGCCATAACTTTTAAGGCCGAAATTGTATAATCAGATGGTAACATGTTTGATTGTGTGAGTTCATTTGTCAAAAATTTCACCAATAATATAATTGATTATTATTCTGATTAAAAATGTCTACAAGAGAAATGTATTTATGATTACCTTGGGTTAATGTCTCTCACACAAATATGTACATACATTTTAACCATGATTAAAAATTATATTTACTATTTCGCCTGGTTCAGTAATTCTTTACATAATTCCCTCTAACACAATACTAACCAATCATGTTTTTCTAGATAATTTAATTCAATGACATACATTATACTAAGTTGATTCAAGCACAAGATAAGAGAGATTTTGATAGCATTCAATTATTAACAAGATTTTATTAAACAATAACAAAATATAAATAAATAAATCAAAATACCATTATATAAAGAGAGAATTCAAAAAATATACCTAAACAAGATACCAGTAATTATTTTGTCAATGAGTATAAAGATTCCATATCATAAAATAATAAAATTAAGAATTAAAAAGTATGAATCCCCATCATACTTCCCCGTTATAAATCCATTCCCTCCCTCACCATTTCCAATCCATCTTTTCACCTTCTTTCAAAGATGAAGCTCCCTTCAATGGCGATCCTCTTCCTTTTCGCTCTCTTCGCCGTCTCTTCTGCCATTGACATGTCGATCATCGGCTACGACGCCACTCACATGACCACCACCGCCGGTGGACGCTCCGATGAAGAAGTCAACGCTATGTACGAGTCATGGTTGGTCAAACATGGCAAATTCTACAACGCACTCGGAGAGAAGGAGAAGAGGTTTGAGATCTTCAAAGATAACCTCAAATACATCGATGAACACAACGCTGGCGACCATTCCTACAAGCTTGGACTCAACAAGTTTTCAGATCTGACCGTTGAGGAGTACCGGTTGACTTACACGGGCGTTAAGAAAGTCAATTCTAACCGGAAGCTGAACAACAAAGTGAAGAGTGATCGTTACTCTCTAAAATCCGGCGATTTCCTGCCGGAGTCCGTTGACTGGAGGACTAAAGGTGCTGTTGCTCCTGTTAAGGATCAAGGAAGCTGCGGTGAGTTAGTTTATTAAATTTTTCACTTTATGCTTTTTGCTTTCCCCCTTTTTGAACATGTGTATATTTTGTTACTAATAATGCTCAGGGAAAAACGAAATTAGGGCACATAATGATGTATTAAGCACCTCTAATTTGTTTTACCTGCTCAAGTGTTCATCACTAAGCTCAATTATAAAAAAAAAAATTAACGTTACATATCTCAATAGTTTAGGAACAAAATATAGATATAGAAAGTTTAACTGGAATTATCATTTCGATGTTTTATTTTCAAGTAAAGAAAAACTTTTAGTATGATTTCGATTGGTCAACGACTCGTAGGATCCCAATTGTGGGACCGGGATACTTGGATTAAGATGTTTCTGTTTGTTTTCATAACTTCCATTTCAGAAATAGTTTTTGTTGGTAAGTAATAAAAGTTGACGTTTTTATTGATTTAAAGGGAGTTGCTGGGCATTCTCAACCATCGGATCAGTAGAAGCTATAAACCAGATCGTAACTGGTAATTTGACCACATTATCGGAACAAGAACTTGTTGATTGCGATACATCTTACAACGAAGGATGTAATGGTGGTGATATGGATTATGCTTTTGCATTCATTGTCAAAAATGGCGGTATTGATACAGATGCTGACTATCCTTACACCGGCAAAGATGGAAAGTGCGACAGTGCTAGGGTTCGTAGTATTCATACTTTTAATTAAAATTAAAATTATTAATGTTTACTGATTATTTGTAATTTGTAGAAAAACGCAAAGGTTGTTTCGATTGATGGTTACGAAGATGTTCCTGTGAACGATGAGTCATCGTTGCAGAAGGCTGCTGCAAACCAACCTATTACAGTTGCTATTGAAGGGGGTGGCAGGGAATTCCAGCTCTACGAATCGGTGCGTAATTGTATTAATTAATTTCTAAAATAATCAAACAATTAATTTTATTTACTATTAATGAATTTAGGGTGTATTCACGGGGTCATGCGGGACCCAGTTAGACCACGGAGTAGTGGTGGTCGGTTACGGAACAGAAGACGGTAAAGACTACTGGATCGTGAGAAACTCGTGGGGTCCAGAATGGGGAGAAGAAGGTTACATAAGAATGGAACGAAACATTCAAGACAAAAAGGGTAAATGTGGAATTGCCATGGAAGCATCTTACCCGACCAAAAGCGGGTTAAACCCACCTAACCCTGGTCCATCGCCACCAACCCCGGTTACACCTGAGACCGTTTGTGATGCGTATTACACGTGCCCGCAAAGTACAACTTGTTGTTGCATTTATAGTTACCGTGGGTCGTGTTTTGCATGGGGTTGTTGCCCGTTGGAAGGTGCTTCCTGTTGTGATGATCATTATAGTTGTTGCCCACATGATTATCCCGTTTGCAATGTGCGCCGTGGTACATGCTCACAGGTATTTTAAACTAATTATATAAGAATTTAATTAAGGGTTTTGATAATGACAGCCGGCTGTCTCTAAGTTCATTAAATATGGTACAAATGAGTAGTTTCTAAAATTCAGAAGTTGGTTATAGATGAATGTACAAATTATTTATGCATGTCTTATGACGGGCTGTCATTATCAAAACCTTTTAATTAATAATGTAGCACTTTAAAATTGATGTTTAAAATATAATAATGTAGCACTTTAAAAACAGAAAACAAGTTCGAATTGGACTTCTAAGAAGAAAAGTTCGTGGAAAAGAGAAACTCACTTTTCAGTTTTATAACTAAAATTTAGAAAACTGACTTTTATTGTTTTGAGAACTCACTCCTTGTTTTCTAAAGTGGAAATTATATATTTGAACAAGTTTTCAAAGTTTTCTGTAACTAAATAAACTTTTTGGACATAAAGTGTTTTGGGCCAACCAAGCTGACCCAGCCCGTTTTGTCACCTCTAACTGGTTCATATTGTGTAACAGAGCAAGAACAGCCCATTGGAAATTAAGTCGTTGAAACGTATTCTTGCTAAACCAACTAACATGAAGAGGAGCAGTGCTTAAGAAGAAGGTGTTAAACGAGATGAAGTGTTATAGGTTCGTTGAAGAAGCGGTTACCTATTTAATTTGTATTATTGGAAGTTTAATTGAGAATTTGATTATTATCTGATGCTGAATGCTGATTTGTACATACTGCATTGATTCCTGTACAAGAGACGTGTTTATGTTTCCTTTGTATTGCTTTCGTATTTAATAAATCTTCCATTTACAACAACTGCTTCCTTTTTTTAGTTTTAGTAATTACCTGGCTGTGTTTCTTTTTATTTTGTTTTTATGACAAATACTTCCATACTTAGCTGATACTGGAAAAAAATGAGGAGTTGCACATTTTTTTATGGGACTTTGCTGATAGCTTGTCAAAGCTATTCTTTTAACAAATATTTAAATAATAAAATCTATATTATGAATTTTATCTATAGCATAAGAGTGCTGGTTGCATATTTTTTTTTCTTAGTGGTCCACCTACACTAAAAGAATATTATCTTTTGTACACAATAGATAAATTTTGAAGGGTTGTACGGACTAGCTCGTGCTATCACCTCCTATAAGAAAGTATATTGTGTTTTAGAATCGAGTAAAAGTAAATAAAGCTAACAACTTTAGATCAATGACAGTGTAAAAGACTAAAAGTACATTTTTGGTGACAGTGTAAAATTACATTTTTGGCGTAGGGTTGGAGATGCTCTATATAGGACAATTGTAATAGTATCATTCTCCAACGGCAATGAAAATCCAATTCATAAAATATCTATCTGTTTATCCTCTTTGAATTTCAATTCACCCATGGTCCCAAATATCCAAACTGCAAACCCGTGGACCAAACTGTAAACGGACAAGTTCGCATTACACACAATGGTCCATCTCTTTTTCACCGACTAGGGAGAAATCCCACTTGCCGATTGGCAACCACTGCTTTACTATACTTGTACAATTTACTTTAAATTTTTGTACAGTGTGTTGAATGAAGTAATCTGTGTGGTGCTGAAATTACCTGCCCTCCACGAATACCCCAAAAACACATGGAAGCAGACAAACCACACCAACAAGAATTGTTAGGCTTGGTGGGAATTACAACCAGAAAGATATTGGTTTTTCAGGCAACGATTACGACCATCAAAGTTTGGTTTCTTTGTAGAGTAGTCATACGGGCTAGGTCGAGTTGGGCCAGCCAGAAACACTTTTTGTCCGGATTTTTTAAAGTATGTCAAATATGATCCAAGTATCATGCAATTTTAACCAGTTTGACTGAATTCTTTTATATCTATTTTTTTATTTTACCCTTCATAGAAAAAACATAACAAATAAATGACTAACTAATATAGAAAATAAAGGTCAACTTAAAAACTAAAAGACGCCCGAATGTGCATTGGTCAAAATTTTTAAACCACGACTACAAAATATTACAAGAAAATAATTGCTAGCATAAATGATACACAAATGTATGGGTCGGGCCAATTGGATTACTGGCCCCCTAAAGAAAAGATCCTGAAAGTTTACAATTTTGAAAAGAATGTCAACCAATTAATATTTCAAGTTAACTCACCAAAACTTCATGGTCTGCCAGAACCACCATCATCAACCGTTGCTGCTTTCTTTCCTGTATATTTCTGCAAAATACATCACCAAATCAATGAAAGTTTAAGGATGGAAACATAATTAATACTTTTGTATAACAGATATTGAAATCACTTATTATAAAGAGGGATTTTGTGGATACCCGTTTGCCAAAAGTGAAGGGAACATATCTATATTTGACCATATGCATTATCTGTCTCTTCATTGTTGAAATGAATAATACAAACCAATAAAACAATAGAATTGGCCAAAATACAGGCACATCAAACATACTGAAAAATGTGAGTGTAAAAGCGATACAAAAGGCTCTTGTAAGTGAATACCTGCAGTAGCACAGATAAATTAAACGATTATATATAATTAATTTTTATACTTATTATAATTAGTGCCTTAAATAACTAGAATTTGCCAAGAACGGAACATTACATATCTGATATCTAACTATTACAACTTCAAACAGCTTAGGTTCATCCAAACACTCTCCTACAGCCCGTTTTTATTTCATCATCCAATTATGAATATTTAATATCACACAATCACTCCCAAAACAATCAACAGACACCCTTTTAACCTAGTTGTGAACTCCTCATTATCTTTCGTAAGAGCTCAAATAATGATCAATAGATTCAGTTCAGAATGAAAATTACCCATGTCTGTCCTAAATTCGTCCTGAAATACTCATGCTGGATTGGTTCACGAAATAGCTGGTCACTTCGTTAAAATTGTTTAAAAAGTGGTCAAATTGGTATAGATAACCCATATTTTTGGTTATTTTGGTGAATTTCCCATATACTTATCGATAACAGTAATCTAATAAGTAATAACTTTAGATCCTCGTTGAACTTCTTGAAATTGCCTGCATATCAGGCCCATTGTGGTGGAGATGAATACATGTCCTCATTCCTCCAGTCCTCCAACATTTTCTAAGATTTTTGCAGTGAATTATATCGGTTATTAGGCTACTTAGGCAACTCCTTAGTGACTTATTTGTTCTAGATACAAGGCAAATTTTGATTAGTTTGCTGATACTGAATTGAATGTCACATTTTGATCAAGCAATGCATCTAAATCACAATGCCATTTTACATTAGGTCATTTACAGTCTAAACTGAATATCACCAGTATTCTCACCCAAATCAAGCATCTTAACCTATTCTAGGGTTCTTCAATACTCAGATCACGAAGCTACAATTAATAATAACCAGCAATTTCAATCGAGATCTAAGCTAAAATCGGATTTATAAACAACTACAGAGTTAGTGAAATCAAGCTCACCAGAACTTAAATTCCGGAAGCCGGCGTACAAATGGCCGGAATTCTTCAGATCCACGGGTAGGTAGCGTAGGACCATCTTGAAGTTCTGGATCAACCTGAGGCGAAAGGAAAGCAAGAAATAACTGAAGGATGTAGATTCCGAGACCGTACGTAACGATATAGAAACCTTGAACGAAGTAAACACGAAGAGCGTAGATGAAGAAGACGACGGCGAAACCGATCCAACGGTGGAGAACATGTGGAGTTGACTTGTCGAGAAGGTGCTGATATCGCCGGGAAACAGTGTGGGTCCATTCGGAGAGTGATGAGGATTTGAGATCGGTGTTCCCTCCGCCACCGATCACACCACCGACATCCATTTTTGTATTGATTTCTTCGTTTTCGACCTTTATAGATCGAATTGATGATTTCCTCTGATTGTAAATGGAGATGATGGTTTTACGTTGAGCTAGGTTCAAAGTAACTCAAGTGTGTGATCTGTGTGAGTTTTATTAGATTTAGATTTCCATACAAAATGGCAATACAAAATTGGTACAATTGATTGTGATTTTTTTTCTTTATTCCAATTTATCCTTACTAAAACTTGAACCATTATTTATACTTTAAACAACACCAAATATTAATATACCACTACGAGTTTTGCTAACTCTTGCTCTAAGGACATGAGATAAGAACTTTTATTAAACTCAAACTAACCATTTATGTTTAGTAATACATTTGATTCATGCAAAAAATAAAATTCATTAAGAACTAATAAATGCATTTATTTGTTATGGAAAGAAATTTGAAGTTCATTGAACACTTCTAAACATGAGTTAGAAAAACACTATTTGTATTAATCAAAAACTTCAAACTTTAAAATAAGTAATGTGTAAAGTAAAATTGTTTTATATGAAAATGTTATAATTTTATAAGTGATATCTAAGCTATAAAAAATATTCATACAATTGTTCTGATATACTTATACAGTCGGATTAAAAATTGGTATAGTATAGCGAGAGAATTTAGTTTATATTCTGGAGAATTAGGATAGGGAAGAAGGATATCATGAATTTTATTTAGTTCCGGTGTTTTTGTCCACCTTTTTTGCAAAGTTTCCTTTGTTTTTTGATTTTTGTAGTGTATCATCTCCTATACTTTTAACATTTTGGATCAAACCATTTTGTGGTTAATTTGATTGGTTCAACCGGGCATGCAAACTGATCAGTTCAATAAATCTACACTAATTGCAAATTGGACCAAAGGGCTATTGGCCAGCCGTAAAAGTGTTTACCCCAACCTTAATATTGATGTTTTAAGTCTTATAGTGAAAATAAGTGGATATAAAAGTAGATTATGATTTGGCGTTAAGAAAATAAAATAAAATAAAATTATTGGACGAATCTTATTGGGTTAACCCATTGTAATACATTCTAACCCCGACTACCGAACTTGACCCGGAAAAGATCCATTTCAATTTTTCAGCGATATGATTCAATTCTAAAGAAACCCATATAAATCTTGTTTTTCACAGTTTGGCTGGGGTTCTTACAACTCCACCGGCGATTTGCCCACCAACCATCATCTCTCTTTACGTAATTACACCGGACCGTCAATATGGTCAAAATGGAGTTCTTATGGATGGATTTTAGCTGTGTTTTTGGATCGTTAAGTGCCGGCAAGTTCCCTGAAAAAGATTGCTTGCTTCCTTTGATTTCTAAACTTCTAGGTTACGCCATCGTCGCTGCCTCAACCACCGTTAAAGTCCCTCAGGTTAATTAACTCAATTTAACAACAATTTCTATGACCTCTATGTTTTTTTTATTTCAGTTTTTCAAAATTGTTAATCAATTTGGTACACATTGACGTAAATTTTAGATTTTTTGATCTCTTGCTACGAACACCTTATCTGATAGTTTCAAATTTTGTAACTACCGAAGCTCTTGATCGTTTAGGTTATCTACTCTAGGGGGATCCTCATATGTTTTAATTCAAGCATATAAATCTAAAATTCACAAGATTGACATAGATTATATCTTAAATAATAATATACACACATACATAGATACATGGATGCAGATTTTCATATAAATTGAACTTATGAGTTGATGTCACATCAAATTTTAAATTTTTTTAACGTTATTACCAATATTTGTGTCCTTACTTGATACATTTTTCCAATAACTCAAAAACTGGTATTTGTTTATATTTTTTTGCAGATAATGAAAATTATTCAACATAAAAGTGTAAGAGGTCTTAGTGTTTTAGCCTTTGAAATGGAAGTAATTGGTTATACAATTGCTTTAGCATATTGTCTTCACAAAGGTCTTCCATTTTCCGCTTATGGGGAGTTGGCTTTTCTTCTAATCCAAGGTATTATATTGTCATGCAAGTTGGTTAACAGGTCAAAACAGGGTTGGGTTGAAACGGGCCATTTGTAATACGGGCCGCATACTTTCAGCTATAGTTTTTGCAGCCATTTGTAATTCTTCTTAGTTTCTTGTTTTTGCAGCTATAGTTTTGGTGGCAACCATCTATTATTTCTCTCAGCCAATAAGTAAGTCAACATGGGTCCGTGCATTATTGTATCCTACTTGGATTTATTTATTTATGTTTTTTATAATATGTGCCTTGTAAACCAACCACTCTATTTATTTTGATCGGTTACTATTATTTGTATATAAAATGTATTTCCTTAATGAGATTATTATAGATATTGTGGTCTAGCACCAACAATATTAGCTGGAAAAGTTGATCCCCTTCTTTTTGAAGCCCTATATGTAAGTAAAAAAACTTTTGTTTTTTTTTTCTATAACCTTTTTTTGTGAATAAAAAGAAATTGTTTGTTTCAGGCGTCACAACATGCAATCTTTTTCTTTGCTAGGGTTCCTCAAATCTGGGAAAACTTTAAAGTGAGTTATCATTTTTATATTGCTGGCTGGTATAATGAATTTACATATTTGAGCTAAATAAATATTATCAACAAGGTGAACTGTTCAATAAAACAAGCGTCAACAAGGTCAACCATAACAAGCTGAGATTATTATTTTGACTAAATGTCAATGTATTGAAGATAAACTACCAATAAAATAAATGCGTTCCAAAAAATAACGATTTTTCCTTCCATATGAACAAAATTTGTAACAAAAATCTACAGAGAATAGTAATTTTGAGAATTTTAAATCATTTAATTTTGTTGTCCAATTTTAAGATGAATTTCTAAGATTAAAGGACCTTATTGTAACTATTGACAGTATCCCTCAATGAACTATATTTCTATATAAACAAGGTTTTGGTTGAGTGTTTTCCATAATGTTAATAAGAAATATGTTTGTATTTGAGCAGAACAAAAGCACAGGAGAACTTAGCTTCATTACTTCATTCATGAACTCTATGGGCTCTATGGGTCAGTTCTTTCTCAAAATACTGACATGTGTTTAAGGATTTTGTCTTATGCTGTTTTTTATGTGATTTTGCAGTGAGAGTTTTTACCAGCCTTCAAGAAAAAGCTCCACCAAGTGGTATCTTTATTTATGCAAATTAATCTGCTTAAAAGTTTATATCTTATAAGCAATTAGTGCGTCAACTATGATTTACAAAAATTATATATTTCAATACTAATCAGTATTTAAAAGAAAGTTAAGATGATTTTATTGGTTTTATACATACTCTGACCCATTATCTTTTTGAGCTAAAGTTTTTTTAAATCCATTACATACAAGACATATAACACGAATTAACTTATTATGTACTAAATTTATGAGTTGAACTTGTCACCTTTAATTAAAACCATTATTTTTCACTTGCACAATAAACCATTATATTATAGGGTAGCAATTAAGTATTTTAAATCTGATATGGTTAATTATGTGTTGAAGTTGTTATGGGTTCGGTTATCGGCATACTGACAAATGGTGCAATCTTGACCCAAATCATCATATACCAGAAGAAGCCAACAGCAAAGAAAGGGAAAAAAGCAGAGTAAACACCATGTTTAAATGAAAAGTTCCTCCTTGGATAGAATAGAATAGAATAGAATCTCTCTTTAATTATTGTTTTTATTATCGTCGTTATTTTCTTTTTTGGGCCAAGTGAATCTTATGAGAACGTTTGACTTGATAATACAATAGTTAACTCAAATAGTTAGCCATTTACTTGGTTTGCGAAAATTCTTCAGTTAAACCCCCACCTATGTCCACCACACATGTTTATTTACGCTGTGCACTAATACTTGTACAGTGTGGTATAAGCATCAAAAAACGTGGTGTCATTCCCTATTATTAACTATTTGAATAGTAATCATGAATAAAATAGTTTTGGAGGCAATATGTCATATATCATTTAAAATGATATTCTCATTTATAACGGACTCCTTCGAGGTGGCTGAGTTTATGCTCGTGATGTATGTGATCTAATCGTCGATGTGACCATTTTTGAACTTTCATCTGATCACCTTGTAGTGTTACCCATGAAGGGATCGAAGGGAGCCTTTACCATCATCATCGTATAAATTTGGGAAGCTATATGCTTTAGAATTAAAAAAAATTGATGTTTTTCCTCTGGTTTGACCAATTTACCTTTCAGGTAAATGATTTGAAATTGCTAACCTGAATAACGGGCAGCACGGGCAAAAGTAAATCGGCACGCACATGAAGGAAGAAAGTCTGCAGCCTAGTCTTATACGCCTCAGCATCTTCTCGGCTGATAGTATCACTCTCCCCTTGATACCACAACAACCCACGAATAGTCCCGCCACCCTCCAAAGCCGCCTCCGCCCGCCTGATCAGCCGCCTGTAAAGCTCCCCACCACGGGCCCACTCACTGATATTAGTCCCGCCAACCGCACACGGAACCAAACCCACCACCCCAATGCTTGAATCCTTCTGCAACAACGAGCTTGCAAACGCCATCCCAGGCCCAATACCGCACACTTTTGTGGTATCAATGTCTCGGTGAAGTGGCTCGGTGGCTAGTTGCCAGTTGAGGTCTGCACTAAGACGGAGGATGGCTAGGTTGGGGGAACATTCCGGTGGGATGTAATTGTCCCATGTGTCATTTACAACACCGCCTCTGCCGGACATGTTGCTTTGGCCGGCTAAGATGAAAATGCTCTTGCCCGCGGCGGCATTAGTGGCGGTTATGGCGGAGGAGATGATTAGAAAAATGTAGGCGAGATACCGGTGGATCATGTCTCTGTTGTTTGTGGTTGTGTTTTCTTAAAGCAATAAATCAGAAGAATGGAAGAAAGAAATATAGAATTTGATTAAACCCAACTTCAAAGCAAAGATTATTCCAACGTTTAGTTTGTAGTAATACTTGTGTCATACTTTTTGGTTGCTTGTTGACAGATTTTTGGTGAATAAGGAAATTATATAACTCGAAGTAGAGTTATCTCGTGGAGTTTTAGGTAAGGGTGACAATACTGTCAGATTTTAGTAGCTCGGCATATTGGAATCAATCATCCCAAGCACGACCAGTTTAGAATTTAGGATAAAAATTAACCATAACCTGAACACATAAACCATGGTAACCCGGACATAACCAATTTAACCCATATAACTTAACAGGTTGATGAGTTAAATGAATTAGCGGGTCAAAGGTTGGCTGGCCAGAAATAAAAGATCCACCCAAATATAAGGCTAATCTTTAGGAATTTAAAAGTCAAACATACATTTAAAGATGTTTTAGACGAGGTTTAGTGGATTTTATAGCGTTTACATCGTTATTAAAAGTTTTATTAATAGGTTTTAACGGTTATTCTTTACTCCACAAGAAATTATCTTACTACTATATAAAGCATTTAGGCCTACCCCATTAGGCAAGTTTAAGGAGCTCCTTAAACTTGATTTTAAGGACCTTTCCACTTTTGTTAGTTAGTTCTCTACCTTAAAAAAAATTAAATCGCGGCTAATAAGATTCAAACCCAAGACCTCTCCTAACTTATCACTATGTGTTAACCACTTGCTATACATTACACTTTGGTAACACCACCCACACTTAATAACAAAAGTCTGTTATTCGAAAACCATTAACTCTTACCAAAATCCACATTTCCGTTTAATTATTTATTTCTAGCAACAATTGATTATTAATTACACAATTAATAGCGGCTGTAAATCAACGCTTTTTGGGATACCAACCTTATTTTCGTTTAATTTATTATTTCAAGCAAGTTTTGACCATACCAAATGCTATTATAAGAGGCTGTATTTCAATATAAAAGCTTTTCTTCATCGCCATCTATAAAATTATTTATAACCGACATGACCACAACAATTACATAAACACACAGCTACAATTAAGGCGACACTTTTACCCATAACATATGATCCACCTTAATGTTTATTGTCAGCTTAATAACATATATATATTAACAATCCATTGTCAAATTGTCATACGACTAAAAAGTATTTGCAACTACTACAACTAAAATGTCTTCAACTTTTGAGGCTCCAGAGGTACAAGTTTCATATCAATTTGCAAATACTATAATGTCACATACTGATCAGTACGCGTGTGTATATCAGGGGTAATTTATTATAATGTAATTTTTTCATTCTTTTTTTTGCAAGGCTTTTGGACCATACGAGACGATTGAAAACTTTCAAGACCTCTGGAAACCTCAGTACTGGTACAAATGCAGATGCGTGCGCATTGAATATGTTTGGTTTGACCACAAACAAAACAAACTGTATTTGTTTTTGCTTGACAGATTTGTAAGTAATTGCTAATTGTCCACGTTAATTATGTATTACTAACAACCATTTCTTTTTAGAGACACCAAATTGCGGCGGTAATTCCCTCCACTTTAATAACTGCCTATCAGGGACGGCAACTACAAGGTGGTCTGTTTTCACTGAAAAATTTCAAGATTGATTACAACGACGTCGATGACTTTCCACGACTAGACAACTATAGCTTTGTTCGCAATGAATGGGCTATAGTATTCAACATAAATATCGTCCTTGCCGAGACTACGAATACAGAAGATGCCTGGTTTCCTAGATACCCGTTGGTCAGATCTCCCACATGGCTCTTGAATGATCACTCAAGGCGACAAATGTTGATTGGTACAACTATTTTATATAACTTTTTTTAATTAAAAATAATATGTTTAATAACTTGCCTATATCGTTTGCTTAACCATATTCTTTTCATTAATACCGCTATCATAGATGTTGCTGGGAACATGTCGAACGGTTGCTTTTTTACCAACGGTCGGATATCGTGCGCGTTTCTTTTACATGATTGTCGGTAAGTGTTTATAAATACTTTACATGCGTACATGAACTTGGAATTAACTCATTGTAATTTTGTCTCCCGCAGGGGAAAACACATAAAGATAATCTTGTATCATATACCAGCATCCACAGCCACCATGATTGGCAGATCATCTTTAGAAAACATAACCGTATACGCAGCGCGCGTTAAACTGGTTCGAATAGATGGAGGTATTAAAAAAAATTAATCGACTGCTCATTTTAAGCAACATTTTACTACTAAACATTTAAAACGTAATTAATGTAAAAAACACCCCTAACATATGCGTTAAATACATGATTTTTTAAATACATTTTTCGGTTTTTATACAAAATTTATTGATAACTCTTTTTTTGATTACATTTCAGGTAACATTCTTGTTTCTACCGACGTTACGAACATTGAATTCAATCCTGTAATGCCAGAAGCATTTGCACTTCAACTTATCAATTCGATAGTACGAGACGTCGATGATGTCGATATGAGTGGTGAAGAACCCGAAGTGCCACCCGAGCCTCAGCCAACAAGTTATTTCAGCCGCTCAAGAACTTCGTTGTTTGGAAATAAACGTCTTCGCGTTTACCACCGTAACATCTAAACACACAATCAATGAATTCAGCACCACTCATAAAATGTACCCCAAATGCATTTATGTAGTAATAAAATGAAATTCTTTTATGATCATGTCAACCAAAATTATATAAAATTCTCAACTTTCCCAATTAATGTTGTGTGGTTACCAAAAAAATATCCCTCAATTATGCGATATCCTTGCATCTAACTCGAATTTACATCAAAACGTGTGTACTGTATTTCATTTTCATATTAAATGCTAACCGTCTTACACTTTTATTACCTCAAAATTCCCAAATTTAAATGGTGAATTATAAGTTGAGAACAAACTGTTCGGCATCATTTAAATTTCGTTTTGTAACTGTCGAATAACATGTAACACCCGTATTTTTAAAACATCATTTAAATCATTTAAAATACATTTTTCCCAATATTTGACATGTTGTCCAAAATACCGTTTAACTAAAACTTTAAAACCTTTATCAGAGTTTACAAAAATACGGTGTCACCAAGTATATCAAAACCATAGGCAAACGGGATCTACCAATGAGCTCCCGAGCTAAACATCTCCAGGCCCCTTCTAGTGCAACATTCTATCACTTCAACCTGCACCTGAGTACATAGCCTCAAAACAAACGTAGTACGTGAGACAAAATAGTCTCGTGAGATACATGGGTTTTAGACCCAAATAATAATAATCATCATTTCATATTTCATAAATATATATATATATATATATATATATATATATATATATATATATATATATATATATATATAAACATATATATACACTACATCAATTCCGCCTAGTCACCCTATTGTGACCCTATCGAATCTGCTCTCCTAGCAATACATATCTAACTATCGGGTTGCCCCCGAACTAGCTAGAAGCACAAACATATCTAGTTATCGGGTTGCCCCCGAACTAACTAGAAGCACAAACATATCTAACTATCGGGTTGCCCCCGAACTAGCTAGAAGCACAAACATATCTAACTATTGGGTTGCCCCCGAACTAGCTAGAAGCACCATCATATCCAACTATCGGGTTGCCCCCGAACTAGCTAGAAGCACTATCCTATCTAACTATCGGGTTGCCCCCGAACTAGCTAGAAACATCACCATGTCTAGTTATCGGGTTGCCCCCGAACTAACTAGCATCACATCATCTCGTTCGTACCGTAACTCAACAGTTATATCAATAATGGCTCTCGGCTATCACATCAAACACCAAACAAGTTAGTTATCTAATAATAACAATATGCAATTAATTCAACATAGTGTGAACTTACCCATATAGTCCCATGGACTCGATCTTTAACAACTCACACATACTTCCACATCTATAAACCCTTGAAGGCACATATTTACTTATTTCATAAGATACATTTCTTATTTATCGATATCATAATACTTTTATCTCTTCGTTGACTATAATACATACTTATTACTAGTCACATCCTTTTCATTCTCATATGTATTCGTTCTTTACGTTTAGTAGTAATCCTTACCAATAGATTATCGTTATTATAAAATAATTCCCAATCGCTTTACTAATACATATTTATTAATAAAGGCCCAATATACATTCTTTTGATCAATTACTTCATTATTATGGTTCATTAATAGAGATTCCATAACTACTTTAATTTATCACATTTACCTTCAAATTCATCAATCATACCATACATATTCTAGTATCACATTCTACATACTTTCATACATTTTCAGTCACTATCTTTATCAAAATATTTATTAATAAAGACTGATAAAATATCATATGTACTTTCAAAACTATTTGCTATGTACCCAGTTTAAAAGTCTCATGTACTCACCTTAGCAAATAATGCTCCAAATGAGTTCTTCACACGAAACCTCTTTGCTTCCACAATCGATCAACTTTTCAATACTTCACCAAAAGCCTAATATAACAATCACAAGTTGTTCAACACCACATACTACTAATAATGTATCCATTTATCTCTAGATACCGCTTACTAACACATTCCCCCAATTTTGATGATTTACCAAACCCTAGGTTTAACCAACCCTTAAGATTCATACAAATCTTAACCATACACTTGATTCCTTTGTTAAAACACCATCTATTAAGTGTATACATCATTTATTTCACCATAACCCATAACCCCAAGAACTAGGTTTCAAACCCAAGCCTCAAGATCCATAGATCTAAAGCTACACCTACAAAGGAGTGAAGATTTACCTTGATCTTCAACAATGGAAGCAAAATCACTTGATTTGGACCCCAAAATTGGCTCCAAACGACCCTTTCCACTCAAAAACGTATACTCACTTGTTAGGAGAGAAGCTATGGTTTGTGAGATGCACTTATGACTTGAGACCCGCTTTTAAATGCTGCCAGCGACCAAAGATCGCGTCGCTATATCCGTCGCTATCTATAAGTCGCGATTTAACCCCCAAACGCGATTTCGGAATTCTGTTTTTGCGACGAAAATCGCGTCGCTATCTCCAAATCGCGTCGCTATTTCTGCTATGCAGCCCAGGCTGCATTTTTTGTAGTTTCCTTCGACACGGTTTTGTCCATAACTTTCTCATACGATATCCAAATGACACGAAACCAATTCCTACGTTCTTTAAATGATTTATCCTTATTTATCATATTTTTTTCATAATTTAGTTTACACAAAATTCGGGTCGTTACAAATAACACAATCCTCGCCTCCAAAAATTAAGCTGATTACCATAAGACACTTCCTAAACCCTACCCCAATTTATGCGTTTTGTAACACATAATCCGGCACAATTGATGCTAAAACGGCATTTACAATTATTCAAAATATTCTTCATCCTACCCTATATATGTCAACAAGTTGGGTGTAAAGATTGAAACTCACCCTTTTCACACCCTCCAAATATTTGCAGCTTTACAATTATTTCGATATGGTTATCAATAACAATTTACCACTTCCAGGACATCAGTTACAACAGGTATGCGTGAACATTTCGCAACATATTTTTTTTCCCAAAACTATATTAATTGTTTGCCTAATCCCGATTAAATGGGACAACAGGTTATCAACTTTTACAAATTGTTGCTTTTTATTCGAAAATTTAGTAGCAAAATTAGAAAAACAACATATTTTTCATCTCATTATTATAAAATTGAAATTTGATAGCAGCTTGAACCTTGTGTACCAATTGAGAGCTTTGAGTCTCTCTGCAATCTTGAGTGGTGTTACAGCTGCAACTTTGTGCGGGTGGAGTCTGTTTGGAAGGACGAAAAACATAACACACTCTGGTTGTTTTTGCTCGACAGATACGTAAGTAGATTTTAACATTTTCACATGCACTCATATATTGTTGCTTAATTTCACAATTAATAATTAATTCGATTATCTAACTCATTTAACCTGCTAATCCTTTCTTATTAGAGGCACAACATTGCGGCTATGATCCCCCACAATTTAATTCGTGCATTCGAGGGACGAATTAAATAGAAGGTGGTGTCTTTTCGTTGAATATTTTCGAGATAGATTACCACGTTCCCAATGACTATCCACGTTTTGAAAACTACAGCTTCGTTCAAAATGATTGGGCAATACTATTCAGTAGAGAAGATTTTTTATAACTCTATTTGTACTTAATTAGGTTTTTTTATTTTTAATAGCAGTAACATTGGAGATGCATCATTTGTGTTATTATATATCAAAACATGTAACCGAACAAAATTTACACGCCGATGATCATTCTTGATTTATATCTCTACTTTTATACACAATTACCATGTTGTTGTACTATAATCGTTATAAAAAAATGCAACCAAACAACATTTTGATCGCCGAGAAAATATAGTTTGCAGGGTACCCGCCGCCGCATTGCGCGGGTACCCACTAGTTCTTTATGATTGGGGTGAACGAGAAGATTGGTTTCATGTAACTCCAGTGATATAGTTTGGTATGCAGTACATATAACATTAAACGGGAGAATCTACGAACACCAGTAATGATCAGTGAACACTAATGCATCTCCTTCGGTCGCAAAGTGTCCCCCGTGATGTGACTAGACTTGTTGTAATATGAGTGTTTGTTATACAACTTGTTATACGTTATATTTTGATCACAATGAACACTTACATATCACTAGTCATATATGTAACTAGTATTTATACATAGATAAACTAAATATGTACTAACTAATATCTAATCCTTCATCTATGGTTACTATCTAATATAGACCCAACAATTATCTCTTGTTTTGCTTGAAATAAGGACAAAACATGTTTCACCGTCAATCTTCGATCGCGGGCACATGGGATTTGTTGAAGATCTTTATGACTTTGAAATGTAGTTCTAAAACTAGTGTTTCACAGTATAATACGTTAAGATGAATTTCAAACATCTTTCATAGTGTATAACATTTGGTTGTTGCAATTGTGTGTGCCATTTCATCGAATAGGTGGTGTGTGGTCCCCAAGCTAAAATATAAAGAAATAAAATATAAACTTCCATTCAGTCAGAACACAAGCAAAAAAGAAGAATATGTTGATGTTGCGGTCAGTATCGAGAGGACAGAATTAAACAAAACTTAGGTGGGATTAAGATGCCGATGTAAGATCAGAAGCATTGCGAAATTTGGGCATGATTGTAGACGACAATCATTATTTTTACATCTTGAACCGCTAATTTACATGCTTGAAACAAAAAATTAAAAAGAAGAAAAATGTTTACATTTCACCTAAATATGTCACATCGAGATGGGAAGGATCAAAACTTATAAATAATTTCCAATTAATGACTTCAGTTAACACCCATATGAAGGACCAAAATGAATAAAATGTTTCAAAATAAGGACGTTGCCTACACTTTCGAAACCAACCGGGCCAAACGTGTAATTGACTCTTAATTAAATTTGTCATCAAACACACTTTTTCTTTATAAATGTCAATCGCTCACGTTAATTAACTCCCTCAAGCCTGCAACTATATATAAAAATCCATGTTGTAGACTAGGCCTCCAGTTTAGTTTTGGTGTTGACTCAACTGCTTTTTCCACAAAATAATACGGAGTACTAAACTAATTGGGGCCCTTGTATTAATTGCTTCAAGAAAATATGCAAAACGAGACCCACAACACCACACTCACCAATAACATAAAACAAAATGTGCCCTTTGTTAATCTCCTACACCTACCTAGTAATCTCCGCCTTGGTTCAGTTAGCAGACAGTAAGAGCATTTTCATCTTAGCCGGCCAGAGTAACATGTCTGGCCGAGGCGGGGTGGTGAACCTGACATGGGATGGCTACATCCCGCATCAGTCATCCTCTAACCCCGCCATCCTCCGCCTAGCCGCCAACCACAGTTGGCAGCTGGCGGCAGAACCTCTCCATCGTGACATTGATGTCGCAAAAGTATGCGGCGTGGGTCCCGGAATGGCATTTGCAAATTCGTTGTTGAAGAAGGATCCAAAGATTGGGGTGGTAGGGTTGGTTCCTTGTGCAATTGGGGGGACTAATATTAGCCAGTGGGTTCGCGGTGGCGATCTTTACAACCAGATGATGCTGAGGGCGGCAGCGGCGGTTAGTGGTGGTGGTACCATCCGTGGGTTGCTGTGGTATCAAGGGGAAAGTGATACGTTGACTCTTGAAGATGCGAAGGCGTACAAGAGCAGATTGCATAGCTTTTTCATGGATGTGCGTGCCGATCTGCATTTACCTCTACTTTCTATCGTTCAGGTGACTTACCACTAACTCATACATAGTTTTTCATTTTAAAATTGAGATTCAGAATCATATAATAATTGAAGTAAAGTTAAATGAACAAACATGAAATAGATTACTATTTTATTTTAATTTTTTTATTGGTGTAATTTATCTTAAGCAATCCACAAGATTTCAAATGAATTGCAAAATCTATATGCAATTGACATAATCATTTCACTCTCAAATTGTGAAAGACTTTTAAAAAGACAAAGTGGGCGCAAATTTGCAAATTAACAGAATAGAGCCTCGTAAATTCAATTTTTCATTCTTTTTTAGATTTTTAAAAGTATGTTGTAATTGCACATAAATTTGCAAATTAACATGACACAATTAAAAGCTGAATAATATTTTACGGATGTTTAAGTCTGAGTATAATGCTAACTATTATTATTCAACTAAATAATATTTTACTGATATTTTAGTCTGAGTATAATGCTAACTATTATTATTCAACTAGTGGATTGTTTAGGTACGTTAGGGTGCGATATTTATAATTATTGTGAATTTAAACAATGAAATTGTTAAAACCTTATTTAATTCCGTAAATTAAAACTGTAAGGTTATTGAATTTTTGTTCTAATATTATTATAGCATTTTACTTCGATTGATAATATCTTCACGATGCATATAATTATTTTTCTACACAGCTTCTATCGACAATAAATTAAAATGATTAAAAACATCTCAAATGGCTGGACTAAAAACAAGTTGTTAAACCCATAAGGGTGATAGTGTGTATTGTGGTAAGACTTGAAATTCTCATGAGGTTCGCTCGCGACGACTCCAGACTATCTGGAAAAGCAGGTGGTTACCCTGGATTTTGTCGGCTTGCAAAGCAGATTGAAAACCAATGCTTGATTAATTAACCTAATACTAACGTTTGTAACTTTGTAATTAGGGGTGTCCAAAGGTTAACCCGACCCGACACAATCCGAACTCAAACCCGATGTTTGATTAACCTTTGTAATTGTAGGTGGCATTGGCGTCTGTGTCAGGAAATTACACGAACATGGTGAGAGAGGCCCAACTAGGAATGAAGCTCGTGAATTTACGGACCGTTGATGTGATGGGTCTGACCGTACAAGAACCAGAAAGGTTGCACCTGACTACACCCGCTCAAGTGTCTCTTGGGAAGATGCTGACCAATGCCTTCCTCCGAATATGACTTATGTGGATCTCATATTTCTCAACTCAAAAGAGGCCAAGAATTTGTAAAATGGTTAGTTAAACTGGTGGTATGTTTTCAAATTAAAGAGGATCTCATTACTCTAAATAAAATATTCACAACTAAATTATGATCGTAGTTAAACTGGTGGTATGTTTTCAAATTAAAGTGGTCACATTGTGTTAAGGAAGGTACGGAGAAACAAGGAAAGTAGTGGTAGTTGGATGTTTGGGGTGGGGGCGTTAGTTTTTATTTGGGGCAGGTATACAAGTAGTGTACAACCTTGTAAAAAAATTGTGGACACGTGCGGGAAACACGTGTAGGTCGTGACAGAGAGCGTTAGCGTGTGGGGGCACATTTTACAGCCTGTGTATTCTACTCACACCGCTCTCATACTCATTCATTTAAGTTGGTGATTTTTAAACTACATCTTTTAATCTATCTCTACTATATTATAAAGCATTTACCTTTTGCCATTTTTAGCAAGGCTGAAAATTCAGCCAACACACTTTCCATTTTTGGATTAAATTTCGTTTAAAAAACAATGCGCAGAGTGGGATTCAAGCACTGGACTAACAACAATCTACGCATTGTCGTTAACCAACTGAACTCAAGGTCGGATGTTTATTTGTTCAAAATTAATAAATATAACCTAATATACTGTGTGCTAGATAAGAGTAATAAAACTCTCAAAATAGCCCTCCCGTCGATTCAGTTACCCATAAACCTCCTTGATTCCATTGCCTCCCTTACACATTTTGTCTGCAAACCTCGGTACCTGCAAACTTCCTCCCCGTCGATTAAGTTCCCCATAAACTTCCTCGATTCCATTGTCTCGGTACATTTAACCTTCAGTCTGCAATGGCCTCATCCATATTTCGATCTCCGAGTATCAACTCTCATCTTTAATTTTCATTCCATCTTCAAATTTTTATTTACTTCTAATTTAGTGGTTTGTTTTTCCCCCTGAATAAGTTATCTCGATCTATTTCAAATTTCCGCTATCTTGTTTTTTATTCCTAAACTCATGTATTTTATTTGTGAAGGTAGGGCTTTGTTTTTGTTTTGTAAGCAGATTGTGGCGTCCATGGATAAACCCGGTCGCCTTCGAAAATTATATTATCCGGAGCGAGTTGCGTTCAAGGAGGTCCATGATTTTTACAAAGTCCCAAGGAACAAATCTCAACCATTGATCAATATGATCAAATGGTCAAGATTAATCACATATATTATACATAGAGGGGTATTTTGGTCATTTGGCACTAAAAAAAATTATTATATTTTATTTTTTATTTTAAAATTTTAATTTTCTTTTTTTTAATTTTTAATTTTTAACTGAGGGGTATTTTGGTCATTTTGAAAAAAATATTTTTTTTTATTTTTATTCTTTATTTTTATTTTAAAATTTTTAATTTTTTTTAAAAAATTTATTTTTTTAAAAAAATTATTTTTTTATTATTATTTTTTTAAAAATTATTAAATTTTTATTAATGACACATAATGTTATTCCATAGTGAATCACATGTGATTGCATTCTGAATCACATGTGATTTAACTAAAACCTGATTTTACACTAAAATCACATGTGATTTACACTAAAATCACATGTGATTTTACACTAAAATCATATGTGATTAAGTTATACACGTAATTATCAAATAAATATTATTTTTTAATTAAAAAAATTAATAAAAAATAAAAAAAATTTAAAATAAAAAATAAAAAAAATAAATAAAGAAAATCGAAATTTTTTTTAAGTGCCAAATGACCAAAATACCCCTTCATAATAAAAAATAAAAAAAATAAAAAAAATTAAAATTTTAAAATAAAAATAAAAATTAAAAAATAAATAAAAAATAAAAAATAAAATTTATTTTTTAAAAAATGACCAAAATACCCCTCAATATATAAAATATGTAATTAATCTTGACCATTAGATCTTATATTCGAGCTAATTACAGGTAAAGTGGTTATTGAAGTTTTTCCCCTGTTTTGAAAGTGGGTATTCGTGATATTTAATAATAAGTTAATGGTTTTAGGTTTCTTTTCAAGAGCAATTTAAGGGTTGTTTTAATTTGACCCGTTTCGGATTCTTTTTCAGGAAGGAATTTAAGGCCTGGTGAAAAGTGCAGAGAAATTTGATGCTTGAAATGGTTTTATGTGTTCAACACTGGTGGTTAGGCAAGCTGTTTAAAGGTCTCGTGCTGAACTAAACACGGGTTTTCATGTTCCAGTAAGATTATTATATTTTAATTTTCCACTTTATATGACTAGATTTGCAAAAAAAAAAAAAAAAAACTTTATAGAAGTTGCATATATCCTTGTTTGCAGGCTGGTGCATTTTCAAAAAAACATAATCAATTTTCAATATGTAATCCCAAACACCCCCAATTAGAAGTGACTAATTTCTAAAGCATTTGTAATTAGATTAGCAATATCATTCAATAATTAGTAATGAGTAGAATATGTGGACATAGATAGCTAAAACTATAGCTGTGTAATAATTTGGGAAGTAAACTCAACCCTTTTTTTTTTAGAAATTCAAGGGAATGGATAAACATATGCTATCAGGTAAGCCCAACGGGGCCTATTTACACTAACATCATTGTTCTGACCCACTAAACCTGTGACACCAAACTTGAAATACTATTAACCCTGTGGGCCCACATTAACAGGCAACGATTGATGTGGAAAAACAAGTAGGAGCGGATTTTGTTGCTTATGGATGCGCATGAAAGGGAAATAATCAGGCATACTTCAAACTCTGTTTTTTTTCCTCCAATATAAAAATAATTTTTTTAACAGGTACGTTTTGAGCTGACGTTTTTTTCTCTTAATCCTGATCTTCAATGTGCCCGTTCCATTTACAAAGAAATCCATTTATAGCAGAGATAGGAATCTTTAGCATATTAGTCATGAGGTACATTTGTTACAAGATATCAAATTGGCAATTTTGGCCCGTTTAGTTGTGATTCTGTTGATATCGGTTGTGTGTGTATTTCACATGGGTCAAATGCTTTAAACGTGTCGAAATTGGAATGGGTTGATTTGGTTTGGTTTCAGTTGTGTTTTAGCTAAAAGGTTGACGGGTCAATTACTTAAAACGGGTCGAAAGTTGTCTAAAATATATTTGCCACCTCGTGTAAAATTAATCTTGATTGGTTGGTTTCTTTAATTCTTTTTGTGGTGTGTAATTGAAGGGAGACCTCGTGGAAAATTAACCATGATGCTGCTGGGTTTATTAGGTTGTATGGGTTGCTTATGAGGATTCAGGCTATGCTTGAAAAGGATCTTGGTAAAAAGTAAAAAAAGATAAGATGTTTTACTGTTAGGATTCTTGTTTTTGGTTGTTTTTGAATTTGGAAATGTTTAAAATTGAATAACACTTTTAGTGACGTTAGTGTTGTTTTTGAATTTCTGGTTTAAGTTTTTTGTGTTAGTATTCTTATCAACACTTTTAGTGTGTTATGCAATATAAATTTGACAAAGTTGGTACTATAAATTTTATGATCATTTGTATAAATTCGATAATTGCAAGATAATTTATCGAGCTACATTGTGGGGATGGGTTGTTAAAATTGTATTGAAGTCAAAATGATTTTATAACATGGCTTTTACACATTCCTTAAATTTGTTCTCTCGTATAACATTTATACATCATGCTTAAAAAGTTGAAATTACAACAAACACCACTACCTGTGACCACCGCTACCACCAACCACCGTCACTACCGCTATTACCACTCACTAAGACCGGTGCCAATGGTGGCGGCAACTGACGCCGTCAGTTGCTGCCAACTCAGCGCCACTCAGCAGACAAACTAACTAACATTAAACTGACGTAGCCATGTCAACAGCACTATGTCACTTCACCAAATTTGGGTCCCACCATTTACTTTTCATTTTCTAATAAAAATATACAACTAATTAAAACATATACCTAATAAAAATAAATTACATTAATTAAAAAAAGACATTACATGAAAAGTTTATTTTTTAAAATTTTTTCTGAATTTTTTCTGAATTTTTTTGAATTTTTTTTAAATATTAACTCTTTTAAAAAATTAAAAAGAAATTAAAAAAAAAGAAAAAAAAAAGAAAAATCACCGCCGCTCTCCCCTTCGCTCCTCGCCAAACCCACTGCACCTCAACCG
Organism: Calendula officinalis; assembly: GCA_963853835.1. Classification (NCBI taxonomy): domain Eukaryota; kingdom Viridiplantae; phylum Streptophyta; class Magnoliopsida; order Asterales; family Asteraceae; genus Calendula; species Calendula officinalis. Next base: position 96,732,313 of record OY970821.1, read on the forward strand.
GCGCCACCACCGACGGCCCGTGCCAACGGTGCCGGTACCGGCGGCCAACCGGCGGTGCCCAACCGGCGGACCGTTGGCACCGGTCTTATTGACCGCCATCAAATATTGCCACAGGTACCCGCCGCCGCATTGCGCTGGTACCAGCTAGTCTATCATAGTAATTGCATTATTTATTTATACAGTATGCAGATTATTTGTAAAATGTGGTATGAGTATCAAAAAGTATGGCAGATAAATTAATTCCCATTTCTTTAGTGTGTTTTTGTCCTGTTATCATCAATTTAATTGGAAAAAAGGAAAAAGAAAATGCTAAATTCTCAAAATTCCCACTTTCGATTTGTATTTTATTATTTTAACATTTAAATATTTTATGAGAAGTGATATTATTTTCTACTATTTTTTATATCAATCTTTCTACCTACTTAATTAAAATAAATGTTAAAATCAAATGATAATCTAAGTTACTACATTATATATATTTCGTTGTCTTATTAATTAAATATTTTATTAATTTGAACTCTCCTACTTAGGGGTGTTCACTATTCGGATATAACCAGATTGTCTAATTGGACATTTTGGATCGGACTATTTGGATTGGTTATTTGGTTTTTTGGATCGGTTTGGACTTGAACCATATTTATAGTTTGGATTTCGGATTGGATTTGGTTTCCGTTGTGAAAACCGGATTGTCCAAAAAAACCGAATAGTAATATATAGTAAATTGATTTATATACTAACACTCGTTGGTTTCCATTGTAAGCAATAATGTACTCATTTTATTTAAATTTGTTATAGTAAATTATTCATATACTAACACTTGTTCCTTTTATATTGTATTACTTGGCAATATACTAATCTTTTTGGAGTTTTTGATAAAGTTAATGTCAAGATATTTGCATATATGATTGTAAATGTCTCAAGCTATGAATTAGACTTGTTCTTATGTACAAAATAGCTTATCGTTTTGGAATTTTACATATCGAACTTAATATTATTTATGTTATATACTTTTGTAGTATTTTGAAAATTTTAAGGAAAAACCAAACGCATAAAACCAAACCAACCAAATTGCTATATGGTTCGGATCGGTTTGGTTTTCGAATTAGTTTGGACGGTTCGGTTTGAACTTTTGAAAACCGGACTTTATTTGGTTTCACCTATTTGGTTCGGATAAAACCAAACCGTCCAAACGAACACTCCTACTCCTACTTGATGTACCTATGATATTAGTTTAACTGCACAAAACTTTCAATGAGTAAAGTATTTTAAAGAAGTAAAAATTATAAAAAAATTTATACACCGCCGGTGATTCGCCACGGGTTATATACTAGTAAAGAAAGAGAATTAATAGATTACATAACAAATTTAAAAATGGGGAGAATTATATAAGTACGAAGAAAAAATATGAAAAAAATCCTGAATTGTCTGAAAATGTTCTATTGAATCTAATTTCTCTTATTCTATTAAGGATAAGGAAAGTGATATTTTGTGTTTTATATTACATAAAAATACTTTTTTTTTTATAATGATCTTTACCAAAACACATTAATGTATTTAACCTTTTTTAATCTTAAATACGTGTAAAAGATTTGATATATTCTATTAAACTAATAAAATTAATTTTAAGGCAATTTGAATTATTATTATATGGATAAAGTAGTCAATATTCATTTAATAGTCATCTATTTACAATTAAATTGATCAAAATGGAAACTAGGAATTTTTATTATATGTTCATAGAGCATGCATTAGTAAAACCCTTTAAAAATTATAACGCGCATAATAACTAATATTTTAATTAAAGAAGGATAATAACGTAATATTGTAAATGCAAGGATACTTTTGTATTATACGTTTTGCTATTAGGGCTGTCAAATCGTGCTATCGTTTCGTGTTGCTGGATAACACGACACAACACGAATTCGTTCAACGCGAAAACGACACGACACGAAGTCGTGTTTTATTTTACTTAACATGAACACGACACGATTAAAAAACGATAAACACGACAACACAAAATAAATAACAAATTTCTTACTTATTGCATGTTAAAAACATGACAAACACGATAAACACGACAAAATCATAACTATCGTGTCAATTTCGTGTTAATCCTTGAACACGAACACGACAAGACACGACTTCGTGTTTGTTTTACACAACACGAACACGACACGAACACGAATTCAAATTTCAGTTTCGTCCAAATTTCGTTTCGTTTCGTATATTTTTATCGTGTCGTGTCAAGTTTTGACAGCCCTACTTGCTATCTAAACGAAATCATATTCGACCCTACATTATCATCTTCCAAAATGTAGTATTTTCCAAAATTTAATATTAAAAATAACTAAAAACGAAACAATAATACACGAGAGCCAGGGTGGCATACTGAAAGTCCATGCTTTCTTTTCTCCCCATGTCGTACACTGTCCCTCTTTTTCTCTCCCAATATTAACTTCCAAAACGGTCGGTGATTTGAATTCCTTCAAATTAATAACCTTATCACAAGCATGCCAACACTTTTCTGATTGTAAATTACTTTATCCGTCCTACAAACAAGTTTACATTTTTTCTTGAACACAAGATTTTGGGTTATAGTTATTGGTGGGGTCACTAGTAATACTTTTGATTAAAATATAAGATTGGATTGGAGAGAGAAAGATAATTAGTGAATATTAATGGTGAGTTTTTTAGCAATAATTAAATTTTACTATGCGGGGTCCATTAAATATGAGAAATGTAAACTTTTTTGTGGGATAAAAGTTTAGTAAGAAATGTAAATTTTTTTGTGAGACGGAGGGAGTATTTTCTTAAACATTTCGTATACCTTACTTTTTTATCAATCATATATTGTCATAAAACATATACCCGAGTGGCCAGGTGCAAGCTCTTACGTTTTTTTGGTTCAAAGCTAGATCTCGCTTTGGTAACTCTAGTTATAGTTGGTCGGATTGATGTGTTGATCCTAACTCATGTCTTTAAAAAGTTTTCTATTTTTTGACGTGTTTTGTTTGTTTTGTTTCATGTTTTGTAGTTGTCTAGCTTCTTGCTAACTTGTTTTTATTTAATCGTCGCCGTTCAAAAAAAAGTAAGCAAATATTTATATTTATTATAATATATATTATCTATAAGTAAAAAAAGTATTTCAAAATCTCTACTTACATTTTCTAGAAGTAAAAAAGAAGCATATTATTATGAAACTTAAAGTATTATATTCTCGATATAGTATTTTATTTTAATTCACTTATATATTAATTTTGAATATAACTAGCCGGTTATAGTCTAATGATAATGGTTTCAAATAAATTATTAGAGGTTGCCGATTTGGTTTCTCAATAAGTAAATATTTATCAGATTAACATATACAATTGCGATAACTATAACAACATTTATGTCGTCTATATAACGAGCATAAAATCGGTAATAGGCTTGTTAAATAGATAAAAAGTATTATCTGGACAAATAGGGAGTAATAAGTGTTGGAGTTTGAGTCAGTCTTTTAGTTGAATAAGTCATTGGCGGTTTCTACAGTCAATACATGTCCGAGTCTTAAGGGATTAATTAGTTGAGTCATGGAGTCATGGAGTCTGTTTCCTAATTTTTAGCTTGTTTATGTTATTTCCGTTGGTCATTGTAAGGCTATTTAAAGCCACCTTTACTCAGTTATTGAATCATCACTTTCAATATATCAATTTACATTTGGTATCAGAGCTAGTGAGAAAAAGAGAGAGCGCTCAAAAAGAGAGAGAGAGAGAGCGAGAGAAAAAAAAAGAAGAAAGAGATGTCATCATCGGAGAAAGCATCTGAGAAATTTGTCCAACTAGCCATTCCAAAATTTGATGGCTATTACGACTTTTGGTCCATGACAATGGAGAATTTCCTTAGAAGCAGAGAATTATGGAGCCTGGTAGAAGACGGAATTCCGGCGGTGCCGGCGCCGGCTGCCGCAACAACACCAGCGCGCGAGGTGCAGAGAAAAATGGTTGAAGAGGCAAAGCTTAAAGACTTGAAGGTCAAGAATTTCTTGTTCCAGGCAATTGATAGAGAAATTCTGGAAACGATTCTTGACAAAAGCACCTCTCAAGCTATCTGGGAATCCATGAAAAAGAAATATCAAGGTTCTACAAAGGTGAAAAGGGAACAATTGCAAGCATTAAGAAGGGAGTTTGAATTGCTTGCCATGAAAGAAGGAGAGAAGATTGATGCATTTCTGGGAAGAACCTTGACTGTGGTAAACAAGATGAAGACAAATGGTGAAGTAATTGAACAAGGCACAATTGTAAGCAAAATACTCAGATCTTTGACTCCAAAATACAACTATGTAGTATGTTCAATTGAGGAATCAAACGATCTGAGCATTATGAGTATTGATGAAGTGCACGGGAGTTTACTCGTCCATGAGCAGCGTATGAATGGGCATGCACAAGAAGAGCAGGCATTAAAAGTGTCTCAAGATGAGAGACCGAGTAGAGGAAGAGGCTGCGGATCGTTCCGAGGAGGCCGTGGTAGGGGAAGAAGAAGAAGTTATGTCGATCGTACCATTGTTGAGTGCTACAAGTGCCACAACTTAGGGCACTTCCAGTACGAGTGTCCGGAATGGGAGAAGAAAGCAAACTATGCTGAGCTAGAAGAGGAAGAAGAATTGCTCTTGATGTCATATGTGGAGCAACATCAGGCAAATAGAGAAGAAGTTTGGTTCCTAGATTCGGGATGTAGCAATCATATGACCGGTAGTAAAGAATGGTTTTCTGATTTGGAAGAAGGAATCACTCGAACCGTGAAGCTTGGAAATGACACGAGAATGTGTGTGGTGGGAAAAGGCAGTGTGAAAATTCAAGTTAATGGTGTCATTCAAGTCATACATGAAGTCTATTATGTCCCGGAGCTTAAAAACAACTTGTTAAGTCTTGGCCAGTTACAAGAGAAAGGCTTAGCAATTTTAATTCGTGATGGAACCTGCAAAGTGTACCATAATGGTAGAGGTGTAATCATGGAGACCAACATGAGCGGAAATAGGATGTTCTTTCTCTTGGCCTCCGAACCACAAACAAATTCACTACGTTTGCAAACAGAAGAAGTGAATGAGAAGGAGATGAATCTATGGCACTGTCGTTTTGGGCATTTAAATCAAGACGGACTACAATTGCTCTCACAAAAGAAAATGGTAGTTGGGTTGCCAACTCTGAAGTCCACAAAGGAAATATGTGCTGTGTGTCTAACCGGGAAGCAACACAGGGTATCAATGTCAAAAAAAGAGTTCTTGGTGTGCATCGAGACAGCTTCAGCTAGTGCACTCTGATATATGCGGGCCAATCACGCCAATTTCACACAGCGGTAAAAGATACATACTGACGTTTATTGACGACTTTACTCGAAAAACATGGGTCTACTTTCTTCATGAGAAATCTGAGGCGTTCATCACCTTCAAGTTTTTCAAAACAAGTGTAGAGAAGGAGATTGGAAAATCCATCACTTGTTTAAGGACGGATCGAGGCGGAGAATTTACTTCCAATGAGTTTGGAGAATTTTGTAAAGAACATGGCATTACTCGACAATTGACAGCAGCATTCACGCCACAACAGAACGGAGTGGCGGAGAGAAAGAATCGAACGATAAGGAATGCTGTTCGGTCTATGCTGAGTGAGAAGCAAGTCCCAAAAGTTTTTTGGTCTGAAGCTACCTGGTGGAGTTTACACATACAAAACCGATCTCCAACAGCTGCAGTAGAAGGCATGACACCCGAAGAAGCTTGGAGTGGTATGAAACTTGTGGTAGAATATTTTCGTGTTTTCGGGTGCATAGGGTATGTACACGTACCAGATCAGAAAAGAAAGAAACTAGATGACAAAAGCAAGAAATGTGTCTTTGTAGGTGTCAGTGAAGAATCAAAAGCATGAAGATTGTACGATCCGGTTACGAAGACGATAGTGATAAGCAAAGATGTTGTGTTTGATGAGAGCAAAAGCTGGGTTTGGGAACAAGCTTCTGGTGTGAAAGAAAAGTTACTGGAATGTGGAGACGAAATAGTAGAAAACACGGAAGATGAAGGAAATGATAATCTCACTCCACCGACGGGTAATACTTTTGATTCAGGTGATAATTCATCATCATCAAGCCAAACTTCGTCATTGCCAAATCCAAATATCTCTGGTAATTCACCAACCCAACCGTTAATGCCTAGAACTTTAATTTCTTCATCTTCACAAAGAACACCACGTGCACGCACTACAAGAAATATACCCTTTCCCGACGACACCTATCCCGACAACACGTGTTGTCGCTAAAACTTAGGCTATCCCGACAACAGGTTGTCGGCACAGCTTAAAAAAAAGTTGACCAAATATGACATTTGACTTTACCTATACCGACGACATTTAGTCCCTATAGAGTGAGAAAAAAATTGTAAATTTTGTCAGGTGTTTTACCGACGACAATTGGTCGGTAACTATAAAAAATAATTTAATTTTGATTTTTTTAAATTACGGGTTGCAAAATTTAATTTTGTTTTTTTTATTCCACCCTGTAGCGACGACATGTCGTCGCTACAGATAAAACATAAATAATTCTTAATTTTCTATTAATCAAGTTGCCGGAGAAGTAAACGATGTCGTTATGTCTTACCCTATCGCGACGACACTTCGTCCCTATAGAATAAATATAATTTATTTTTTATTTTCTTTTAATCAAGTTGCCGGAGGCAAAACGATGTCGTTCTGTTTTACCCTATAGCGACAAAACGTCGTCGCTATAGAGTTAATATAATTTTATTTTTTATTTTCTTTTAATCAAGTTGCCGGAGAGAAAAATGCGGTTTGGTTAGACGCTATGGCGACGATATTTCGTTCCTATAGGTTAAATAAAAGTATTTTTTTATTTAAGTTTAGATAAGATGCGAAAATAAATAATAATGTATTAAATAACATGTCGTCCATATATAGTTTAGTTACATGTCTTTATTTTATTTATTACCATGTATTATATATCACTTTATGTATCGATGTATGTATTATACCCTCATGTTTGTATTACTGTATGTATCAATGTATTTATCAGTGTATATATGTTACAATATTTATATCTATGTATCCATATATGCATGTACATATATGTATGTATCCCTGTGTCGTAGCAATGTATCCCTGTGTTGTAGCAATGTAACCATGTATGTATGCATATGTATCCACATATGCATGTATGTATTCATGTATGTATCCACATACATATGTATGTATTCCTGTATGTATCCATGTATAAATGTTTCAATATATGTATGTATGTATCTATATACGTATTCATATATGTATCCAAGTATCTAATATGTTGTAATGAAGTGCGTTATATATCCATGTATATGTATATATAACTGTATACGTATTCGTGCATATATATATGTATGCGTCAATGTATAAGTATGTTCTACCAAGTATTTGTACGTATCATCTATATATATACCTATTCTTATAAATGTACATTGTATGAATCTTAGTATACGTATGTATGCAGATATGTATCATTTTATACGTATATTTGTATATTTTTATGTAAACCCTAACCTAAACCCTAACCCCTAAATGCTATAACGACAACACGTTGTCGGTGGAGAGGTTTACCGACGATTTGTCGTCGGCACAGAGTTTAGCGGGAAACGAAATTTTTGTGCGGGAAATTGAAATATTTTGCCTGAAATATTGAAAGTTTTGCCGACGACAAATTGTCGGGATATCTATTTATATTGATAATTATTTAGTATTTTTTATGATTAATAACTAATATTAAAAATAAAAAAATATATACATTACACCTATGCCGACGATATGTTGTCGGGATAGGGTTGACCGGTCATAGCGGGAAACGAAAATTATTGTGCGGGAAAACGAAAATTGTGCCGACAATAGGTCGTCGGTATAGGTAAATTTTATTTAATAATATTAATTAATAATAATATTCTTTTTTAATTTATATTATATTCTTTAAAAAAAGGAAACGACGTCGTTTTGGAAGGCTATCCCGACAACTTGTCGTCGGGATAGGGCTTCACCAGACCTGTTATTCCAGTCATCGCGCAGAACCCTAAGACTTTAACACTTTCGCCTTTTCTCTGAAAACTCCGGCGATTGAGGCGATTTTGGGCGATTTCCGGCCAAAAGCACACCACTCTTCGGCTATTAACTCCGGCGACCACCTACTCCTCTCCGGCTAACCTTCTAAGGCGAAAAGGTAACTTTTTCTCTCGATTTCTCTTAACTCCGGCGGTGTTCTTGAATAAATCCGCCGGATTTTGTCGTATCGTCGACCCAATAACGTCCGGCCACCACCAAAACCCATAAATCATTCAAAAATTGTTGTTTGGAGATGTTTTTGGCCACCACCGGCGGTGGTTTACAGTAGCTGTCGGCGGGTTAAGGTGGCTGCCGGCGATGGCTGTTTCTGTCAGTGTTTTTTTGGGGTAGATTAGTTGCTGGTTGTGGTGGATGGTGGTTGTAGGTGGTGGATGGTGGCGGGCAGTGGTGTATGGTGGCTGTCGGTGGTGGATGGTGGCTGCTATTGGTGGATGGTGGCTGCTATTGGTGGTTGGCGGCTTCTGCTGGTGGTTGGCGGCTGCTGGTGGTGGTTGGTGGCTGCCCGGTGGTGGTTGGCGGCTTCCCGGTGGTTTAGGATGTGAATGTGATTTAGTATCTTAATTGATTTAGTAAAATTAACTTAGAAATACCCGCCCGAAATTGATTTAGTAATTAATTTCGGGTTGTCCCCGTTTTGGGACTGCTTTTTGAATAAATTATCTCATGTAGGATTTGAATGTGTATTGCATGATTATTTGTTTGAGAATAATTTGGGTGTCGTTTCTTCTTTGCTCCTCGAGTATATATTTATATATACTTGGGAGCTAAGGGGAAATCCAAAACGGCGAACCAAAGGCCGTAATTTAAATTTACTTGACTTGTTCAAAAAGAATGGTTCGCGGCCATTAAAAATTGAGTATGATAATAGTGGCAAAACTTTTAAATTTGTAGGCGATTATTATTCCTTGTTCGTCAGGTTAGTATCCAACAGCATATCAGACTCGGTGCCACTTCATTATAGCAATTGGGATAAAGTTCCTGATAATTTTAAGGAAGACTTGTTCCAAATCCTTTGCGTAAGTATACAATAATTATTATATGTTGTCAAATTTTATATATTTATATTAAATAATCATTTTTTGTAGCATTATTTTGACCTAGAGAGTTTGCGTTATACACAAGATTGGGAGGGCGTTAAATCGGGCATAAAGGCGGATGAAAGAAGAGCCTACAGGGATCGAAAGTGCGACCTAAGTACCCATTTTAGGCAAATCGGTGGGTATGAAAATCTTGAGCAAGCAAGGATGAATCCACCAAAGTATGTATCTAGTGAAAAGTGGAATGAAAACATCGATAAGCGATTATTGACACAAGAATTTAGGCAACGATCGGAGGTAAATCAAGCAAACCGAGCAAAACTTCCATACAATTCATCTCATGGAAGTCAATCATACGCTCAAAGGCGGTATAACGAGGTAATAACATTTAATTTGATTATATAAAAACCTTATGAACACTTGTATAAAATATTAATTGCATATGTTTTATTATAGACTAAAGAAGGAGGCAAGGCACAACCCATAGCGGGGTGGTATAAGATGCATTATAAGGAGAAAAGAGGAGGGTTTGAAAATGAACATGATGCTCGAGATTGGGTAAGTAATATTAAATTAATGTGTTGGAAATTATTTATATTATTATTGAAAATTTATTAACTAAATTGCTTGTTTGGTTTATTTTAGGAATTGATCCAACAAGAATTTGATAGAATGAAAGAGGAAGTTGGCCCGGATCAAGAAGTGGATGAGATGAAATGCATCAACCGTGCCCTCGGTGAAACACGAGGGCATAAACGCGGGATTGGAAGAAAAACGGTGGTTCAACAATCATTTGCAAAAAAAGGTGCAAGCTCATCCACATCTCAAACTCAATCTCAATCCCAATCTCAAGATGCGATGGCCGCCGAATTGAACGCAATGAAGCAATTTATGGATAGATTCGTTAGACAAAATAATTCGTTTATGGCGTCAAAATATCAAGATTATCATCCACTACCACTACCAAACTTTCTAAATACCCAAGTTCTACCCAAAATGTTCTACCCACTACCTCCATATGGGCCGCCCAAGTTCTACCCAAAATGTTAATTTAAGTGCCCCTACAAATGTTGAGAATGAAGATGATGATGAAGATAAAGGTGAGGATGAGGATGAGGATGAGAATGGTGAAGATTCTGAGTAGTTTGTTATGACATTTACGGTTTTAAACTTTTAGTTGTGTAATAACACTTACAATTGTATTTCTATTTGGTAGTTTTAATGATTTTAGATTCTGTGATTTCAGATTTGATGAAACTAGAAATTCTGGATTTGATATGGGGTAAAACCTGGAAAAAAAGGAATCTGGAAAAAAAATATTTGCATTCTGCGTCGACCTGTAGCGACGACATGTCGTCGCTACAGGTAAAATTTACCAAATTAAATACCCTATGCCGACGACAAATTGTCACTACACCCTAAAACATGTTGTCGTTAAAGATCTTAGAAAATCTGTGCCGACGACATATTGTCGGTATAGAGTTACCGGAAAAATGTTCGTCAAGGTTTATAGGCACGAAATGTCGTCGGCAAAGGTTTGAACGGAAAATAGTCCGGCCAAGTCTATAGCGACAACCTGTTGTCGGCATACGTTTATAATTAAACATTTCTTTTAAATTGAAAAGTTTTTAGCGACAATCATTATGCCGACTAAGTGTCGTCGGTATTGCTCGACTTATGCCGACGACAACTGCGGCGACGAAATTTTTAACCTATGGCGACGCAGCAATGGCGACGAAAAGTTACCGACGACATGTTGTCGGGATAGCCTGTGGCGACAACACGTCGTCGGGACAGGCTTTTTTTGTGTTGTCGGCATAGGGTTGTTTTCTTGTAGTGACGAAAAACGCCACACTACTTGGCTGATTATGTTGTAGGAGAAGGAGAAGATGTAGAAGAAAACTTATCTGCGATGGTACTAATGATGATGACAGAAAGCGATTTATCGATGAGGCAGTAAAAAATAGTGTTTGGAAAGAAGCAATGGCACGTGAAATTGAATCTATTGTGAAAAACAACACGTGGGAGCTAACCACGTTACCTGAAGGTGTTACACCAATTGGAGTGAAATGGATTTATAAAACCAAATTAAATGAAGATGGTGAAGTTGATAAACACAAGGCGAGGTTAGTAGCCAAAGGTTATGCTCAATGTTATGGCATAGACTTCACCGAAGTGTTTGCTCCAGTCGCGAGACTCGACACAATTCGAACCATACTTGCTGTCGCTGCACAATTCAATTGGGAGATTTTTCAATTGGATGTTAAAAACGCGTTCTTACATGGAGAACTAAAGGAGGATGTGTACGTGAGACAACCGGAAGGTTTCGTAAAGAAGGGAGAAGAAGAAAAGGTTTATAAGCTGAGGAAGGCGTTGTACGGGCTCAAGCAGGCTCCACGAGCCTGGTACATCCGAATTGAAGGATACTTCCTGAAGGAGGGGTTTGCAAGGTGTCCTAGTGAACATACCCTGTTTACCAAGACAAAAGGAGGTAATATTCTTATTGTCAGTTTATATGTTGATGATTTAATATTCACCGGGAGTGATAAATCTATGTGTGATGAGTTTAAGAAGTCAATGATGTTGGAATTTGAGATGTCAGACTTAGGAAAAATGAAGCATTTTCTTGGGGTAGAGGTAAAACAAAGTGACGCAGGGATTTTTATATGTCAAAAGCGTTATGCTCGTGAGGTTTTAGCAAGGCTTGGAATGGAGGAAAGCAATGCAGTCAAAAATCCTATCGTACCAGGAACTAAACTTACTAAAGATGAAAATGGCGAAAAGGTAGATGAAACCATGTTCAAACAATTGGTTGGGAGCCTCATGTATTTAACAGTGACTAGGCCCGATTTGATGTATGGAGTGAGTTTGATAAGTAGGTTCATGGCAAATCCAAAAATGTCACATTGGTTAGCTGCAAAAAGGATTTTACGATATTTAAAAGGTACAATTGAACTTGGAATCTTGTACAGGAGAAGTAAGAAAAACAACGTGAAGCTCATGGCTTTCACGCACAGTGACTACGCTGGCGATTTGGACGATCAGAAGAGCACGACAGGTTGTGTGTTCTTGATGGCATCTGGTGCGATCTCTTGGGCATCAAAGAAACAACCAGTTGTTGCTCTCTCTACCACTGAGGCAGAATATATAGCTGCTGCATTTTGTGCATGTCAATGCGTGTGGATTAGAAGGATTTTGGAGGAGATTGGAGCTGAAGAAAATTCTGCAACTATAATTAACTGTGACAACAACTCAACAATTCAACTGTCAAAGCATCCGGTTCTTCACGGAAAAAGTAAGCACATCGAAGTAAGATTTCATTATCTTAGAGACTTGGTGAATAACGAAACTGTCAAGTTGGAGTATTGTGCAACAGAAGATCAGGTTGCAGACATCTTTACCAAACCATTGAAGTTGGAGCAGTTCGAGAATCTACGAGCATTACTTGGAATGGTCACTTTGTCTGAAGTAAGCTAAATTCAGAGGAATTAGCTTAAGGAAGGGTATGTTGGAGTTTGAGTCAGTCTTTTAGTTGAATAAGTCATTGGCGGTTTCTACAGTCAATACATGTCCGAGTCTTAAGGGATTAATTAGTTGAGTCATGGAGTCTGTTTCCTAATTTTTAGCTTGTTTATGTTATTTCTGTTGGTCATTGTAAGGCTATTTAAAGCCACATTTACTCAGTTATTGAATCATCACTTTCAATATATCAATTTACAATAACATAAGTATTATCTTAAGCTAGTAAGTCATAAGATAAGTATATACAAATAGGGAATTGATATTTAATCATAACATTTGTAACTATTCATATTTCTATTCACTTGAGAGAGTAATATGTGTAATACACTAATTTTCTATTTTAGTACTTCCTCACTTTCTATTCAGGGATATTTCATAATAAGTGATACACTTTAAAAGTTACTTTATTTAGTAAAAATATGGGACACACCCTCCACTAACCATCTACTTTAATAAAATGAAATTATCATTATACTTGTACATTTATTTTTAAAATTCATTAATATCACTTTATTAAAAAAAAATGTGAGACCCAACCTCCACTAACTATATAATTTAATATATTTTAACTTATAAATTAATTTTTCCTTAAAAACTGTGAAATTCTAAAATGTATCACTTAATGTGATACGGAAGAAGTATTATACTTGATTTTAACATATAATTTTCTCTAATAATTAAGAATATAAATATGGTAAAATTGAATATCATTGCTCAGGCAAATAATATGTAACAATAACATTTTTTTTTTTATCGTAATATGAACATAACTTTGATAGATATTGTTTATTTATAGTTCTACAAGTTGGGGTTAGCCCACTTGACTAACATGGAGAGAAACAAACAAGGAGGTCTTGAGTTCAATTCTAAACATAGGAGATTTATATGTAATTATTATTGCCGGTTAAAAAAAAAAAGGAAAATGATAATGACAGCCCTTAGGGCTGTCATTAAAAAGATAAAATACACAAAAGACAAGCCCCCTGAATTTTATGAATATTACTTTTTTAATCAATATACAAGCTTTTTATGCAACAGCCCTTGTCATTAACAAAATCCAAAAAAAAAAATGTTTATTTATAGTTCTGATTCATGAAGGTCTACAGCCAGCACGCACTAAAATTTCGACACGTGTGCCATGCCAGTTGTACAATCGTAACTGCCTTCCGGTTATCCCTTCATCTTTGTCTTCTCTCCTTCCCCATATATAAAACCCAGACAAACTCCCTTTAAATGTCATAAATTTAAAATAAAAATTTTATTCGATAATATATGGATCGTATCAAAGGTCCATGGAGCCCGGAAGAAGACAACCTATTACAAACCATAGTTCAACAACACGGTGCTCGGAACTGGTCATTAATCAGCAAATCGATTCCCGGCCGATCTGGTAAATCTTGCCGGTTACGGTGGTGCAACCAGCTGTCGCCGCAGGTGGAGCACCGTGGGTTTACGTCGGAGGAAGATGAGATGATTGTGAAAGCTCACGCGCGGTTTGGGAACAAATGGGCGACAATCGCGCGGTTGCTCAACGGCCGTACCGATAACGCGATTAAAAACCACTGGAATTCAACGCTCAAGCGTAAGTGCTCGTCTATGTCTAACGATGATTTTTCGTTTCTCGACGGCCATGATCTGGTGAATTATCAACCGGCGTTGAAGCGGTCTGCTAGTGTCGGACCGGAGACTTGTAACTCTGGGTTTTTTCTCAACCCTAGCAGTCCGAACGGGTCTGATATTACGGACTCGAGTCAACGAACCGGATCGGTAACTAGAAACGTGAATTCTCCGATACTGAATGATCCACCGACTTTTTTGAGTTTGTCACTACCTGGATCTGAGGTTAAAGAAAAGTTGTCGGAGGTGTCGACTACGCCGGCGTCCGCACCGGCGGTGAAAAGCTGTGATGCGAATTATCAGTTTTTTAATCCGGAATTACTGGCGGAAATGCAAGAAATGATTAAAAATGAAGTTAGGCGTTATATTTCTGGGATGGAAAAAAAGGGGCAGTGTTTGCAGGGGGAAGTTGCCATTAGTAATGCTGTGATTAATCGCATGGGTATGAACAGAATTGAGTAGTAACTTTTGGTGAAAATATTGAAACTTTTTTAGGTAGCTAATTGCCATTAGTAATGATGGTTAAATTAAAAAAATTCAAAAAGTTGGTGGTTTTTGGGTAGTTCGATCTTCTCGGTAAACTCATTTGTCTTGTTCGTATACAAAAATTGATTTTGGTAGCATAAGAGATTATGAGTTTTTTGTCAACAATTTATCCCTTATATTGAAAAGCATGGAGAAAAACTATACAACTAAATCTGTATTTATCATCCTATCCATAGATTTATTAATTTTATTTTATAATCTCATTCATTAACTTATAATAATTGTATTGATCAAATAAGCAGAAAAATTAAGTAAAAACATATAGTAAAGGATAAGCCTATTGGAACTATGTCTAGTTTAAATGTATATACTTCCTCCGTATCAAAATAAGTGACACAAATTGGCTTATACGTTTTTTGAGGTAAAAAATTAAAGTAGATGTTAAAATAGATTAAAGTACATAGTTAGTGGAGAATGGGTCCCACTTTTCTTGAATAAGGTAATATTAATGAGTTTTAAAAGTAAAAGTAATGGTATAAGGGTAATTTCACTTTATTAAAGTGGATAGTTAGTGGGTATGAGTCCCACTATTTTTACCAAAAAAAGAAAATTTTCAAAGTGTGTCACTTATTTTGATACACCCCAAAAAGGAAAGTGTGTCACTTATTTTGATACGGAGGAAGTATGTCAATAGCCTCTTTCCTCCTACCTATTGACAATGTCATAACAACAAGAGATCATCATTAATTCACCTCCACTTATAAAATATATTAAAAAATTCAACCCCCCAACCCCACCCACACAAACACACATAGCGTTGATGAGCCACCGATGAGATTTTACAACTCTTACCTCCTATCGACATGTTTCCACCGATGAGATTGTAAACTACCGTTTTCAAGAAAGGAGATTGTGATATGTATAGATACATCATGAGTGTGCCCTTAGAGAATATTCTTTTGAAAAAAATACATAATTCATATAGCACCATATATTTTACAAATGAGACACTTAAACTATACATAATTACTAGTAATTAACAAAACAGGTGGTAATAGTTACTCTTTTAATATGGATTGTTTACTTCATTTGGTAGTACCAATAGCCTAAAATCTACCGTCATTACCATGGAGGAGCATATCAACTACTTGGCTCATGCTTGGTCTTGCATCCTTATTTTCCTCTACACATTGCAAAGCAACTTTTATCAAAATCCCCAGTTTAACCCTATCATATTCTCCGTTCACCGTAGAGTCCACAATTTCTTCGATCCAAATATTCTTTTCATCACATTTAGCCCCAACCGTATCTCGTACCCACCTAACCATCGTCCTTTCATACCCACCACCACCTTGATCGCCGCCTTGTGGGCTTTTTCCGGTGATCATCTCCAACATCACCACTCCAAAACTATAAACATCTACTTTTGATGTTATTGGAAGACTAGAAAAAAACCATTCGGGAGCCATGTAACCTCTCGTTCCTCTCGCCTTTTTAAATTCAGAGTTACCTCTTCCGTCTCTATCCAAAAACTTAGACAACCCGAAATCCGCAACTTTTGGCAAGTAATCATGATCTAACAATATGTTATGAGGCTTTACATCACAATGTAATACCCATTCCAAACATTCTTCGTGTAAATAAGCAAGACCTTTTGCGGTACCAATTGCAACTTTAAATCTTTTATCCCAATTTAACTTATTAAATTGTAGATTTTCAGCCAATGATCCATTCTCCATGTACTCATAAACCAAAATCCTATGCTTTCCTTCAACACAATACCCCCATATATCGATTAAATTCATGTGATTAAGCCGCCCGAGCGTACCCACTTCTGCTAAAAATTCGGCTTCCCCTTGGTCACTATTTGTTTCTTTGAGACGTTTTATGGCTGCAATTCGGTTATCCGATAAAATCCCTTTGTATACAACCGCACCGCCTCCTCTTCCTATCTCAATCTTGAAATTTCCCGTCGCCTTCTTTAAATCCGCATAGCTAAAACGCTCGAATCCCGTGACAGCTTGGATGTAACCTCGGGATTTCCTAACAGAATATCGAGTTTTATAGAAGAAATAGATTATGCAAAGAATCTCTAATGCACCAAATACATAAGTGAATAGTAGTAAAAACTTGATTGACCCTTTTTCTTTTTTCTTGTCGTAAACTCGTTCGAGTTGTACCATCTTAGGATTCCCCAAACAGTTTAACTCGGGCTCTCTAGTAGTTATCTTAGAATTCGAAAATAAGGTGCTCGCGGGAACTCTTAGATAAAAAGTTCCATTAAAACTAACGGATCCGAATCCGTTTAATAAAAGAAATTTCGGGTAACAAAGAAAGATACCTTGTTTTTTATCGTACTTGTATTGAAACCCTTTGCAATTGCATATATTCTTGCACTCTTTCTTGCATACATCTAACGTTACGTTCGACAAATACTTTAAGTCGTACCCGTAGAAATCAAAATGCGGAAGGTGTAAAAAATCATCACCATCACCGCCACATGAATTCGACTTGAATTCTGGTTCACACCCATATGACCAATCGGTTCGGTTAACCATTTTATGATACGGTAAACAAGTGCACTTCCTACCAAAATTCGGCTCGTTAGAACATGTGCTGTTTTCTCCACAACTTCCATGAATCGTGCACGTTTGAGCAATCGCTTGCCATGTAACTCGCCAAATTCTTTCGACATCATCGAGACTATACACTCGAACGTTACCATCCACGTCGATGGTCAACCGTCTCATGAGTTGACCACCATCATCTGAAGCATTGAAAAACAAACCATCACTCGAAATGAACCGCCCAAACGTGTCAATTGTTGCGGTTCTTTCACTACCGTAAGTGCTCCTGCCCGCATCCCATGCCCGAAGCTCGGGATTTGGCCAATAAATACCCGTAACTTTTGGTCCGCTATACACTAGCCGAAGAACATTATCATTATCGAAAATAAGTCGGTAGAAACCGGAAGAATAATTACTTAGACTTCTTGACGAAACAAGCATGGCGTCTTTTGTAAGGGGTTGATTTGGAAGAAGTGTATCAGTTGGTGATCCGAAACTCTGCCATAAAATTTGTTCATCTTTACTTTGAAGGTAAAGATTACCCGAATTATTTAATTTTAATTCCGCAGAACCTGTTGAATCTCTTGTTCTTGTAGTCCAAATTGGTAAATCTTGATCGGCGTCTTGTAAAATGAGATTACCGGTTTTTGATAGTGAAAGTTTTGAACGTTTTCCATTGACCGGTGCATCACGGTTAGCCATCCAAACCACGGTTCGGTCACTGTTGGACAACGGTTTAGTGAGCCATATCGCAAAACATGAGATATGTGAGATGTAGATATAGTCATAGTGTATTCAGAAATAAAGATACCAAATAAGAAATGTGATAATGAATATTGGGGCTAATATTGTCTTTGACGTTTTCATATAATTTACTTTTAAAAGGTCAATAAAAGCACACAGATCATTTCTTGCTGATGATTCAGTTTTGAACTTTTGAAGATGATTTAATCACTGCTTACATTTTTATTCAATTATTGCTTTTAACCTTAATTTTTATTTATTTATTGCTTTTTAACCTTAACTTTTATTAATAATGTTTATATTCATGAAAATTGTTCAACTTAACATATTTCATATTTGTTACCTTTACATGCTCCATCACATCTCACATAGATAAATCCCGACAATTATTTGTAACCATGCTTAAAAAATTAAATTCGATGTTTTTCCATGTTTTCTTACATGGTGCTAAAAAGTAGGGATGACAATGGATATTGGATCGGATATGGATAGGGTGATATGGCATTCACATCTATATTCATTTAGACTATGGGGTATGGGCACCACCACCACCCCATTTTTTCTGCCACATCATCCGCCACCTCAGCAACCACACCACACCACTCCACTTTATCCAGGAAATACCCACCACTCCACCCCACACCATTTTTTTCCAACTCATCATTTCTTTTCCATTTATTTTAATAAAAACACAAATTACATTTAAATAAAAATACAACTAACAATTTAATAAAAATACAAATAACATTAATTTTATTCTTCGTCTTCATTATCGTCTTCATTATCGTCTTCATTTGGGTTTTGATTTCGGTTATTGTAGAAATGTTCCGCCAAGTCGACTTGAAGTCTTTCGTGTGTTGCACTGTCTCGAATGTCAACAACCCTATGCAAATATTCAGCGGTTCCCGGTACATACAATGTTTCTCGGGGACCGTCTGGCACGTAATGTGAAATATTGCGACCTTTGTCTTCGACTACCATATTATGCATGATGATACATGCATACATAATGGATCTTAAATTATGAAGTTGATATGTACGCGCCGCATTTTTAACAACGTGCCACTTTGCCTTTAAAACCCCAAAAGCACGTTCTACGTCTTTACGTGCCGATTCTTGTTTTTTGGTAAACAAGGTTTGTTTTGGGTTTGATGGATGCCGGTAAGCCTTCACAAACGTAGCATGACGAGGATATATTCCATCGGTAAGGTAATAACCGAATCTATAGTGATTTTCATTCACAACGAATGGAGCATCTGGTGCCCTTCCTGTTAAGATCTCGTTATATATCGGTGACTGATCAAGCACGTTGACATCATTGTTCGAACCTGCAACCCCAAAAAACGCATGCCAAAACCATAGATCTTGTGAAGCAACTGCTTCTAGTACCAACGATGGCGTTCCATGATGACCTCCCGTGTACTCTCCTCTCCACGCTTGAGGGCAATTCCTCCAGTCCCATTGAGTACAATCAATGCTACCGAGCATTCCAGGAAAACCATGTTTCTCTTCATGATGCGCATATAAATTCTGAACATCAGTGACCGTTGGTTTCCTCAAATAAATAGGGCCGAATATTTCAACAACCCCTTCCGCAAAGTTATACATACTTTCCCTAACGATCCTTTCAGACATGCGTAGGTACTCGTCAAGAGAATCATGGGACGACCCGTAAGCCATGGATCGGAGTGCGGCAGTACATTTCTGGAGCGGAGAAAATCCTAGCCTACCTCTAGCATCATGTTTTTGTTGAAAGAAAGGATACCTGTTTTCTAATGCACTACATATGCGCATGAACAAATTTTTGCTCAAACGAAACCGTCGTTTGAAATCTCTATCGTTATAAACGCTATCATCTGCAAAATAATCTCGATAAAGACGTTGGTGTCCAGCGGCACGATTACGGTTGAGCTTCGCCGTCCTACTGTCGAAGCGGGCAGTGCTACTTTCTGCCGCCTGTGCATTCAAACGCGACGCGCAATACGCAATCAGAGCCATTTCGTATGAGTCGGATGATGACGATGATGACGATGATGTTGACGACGACGGTGGTGGGGTATCCATGATTAAATGTAGTGATTATAGGTTAAAAGAGATGGTAAGGAAATGATATAGATTGTGTGTGATAGATTGTGTTGTGATTAGGGTAATTGTATTGTGTTGTGATTGGGGTATATATATATATATATAAATATAAAATATATTTTTTTTTTAAATCCCAACGGTCAAATGACCGTTCAACGGTCGGCTCGCCCAAACACCCCGCTCGTTGTCTCTCGTGTCCGTGGCCACCGTCGAGCACCACACACCCCCACGCCGTGTAGGGGGGCGGTGTGCCCCTCTCCTCCACGCCGTGCCCGAGTGCCACCTCGGCTCCCCCACGGCCCCCTCTTGGCCCATACCGCACGGTCTTAGGTTTATATAGTTCATATTGATATTCATATCCATTTAAAATCATTTCATCTATTCATATTCATGTCTATTAGATTCGAACGGGTAAATGAACATCTGTTGAATGCGAAAAAGCTTTAATTTATAAAGTTAGTATCATAGTTTTATATATAATTTAAAAATTTTGTTGCATATGTAAATACTTTCTTTCAAAAGAAGATACAAATGAAAATATAATTACTAACCTACATTTGATACATAAAACAAAATTTGCAAAATGATTTAACTGTACATCTGCAATTTTTTAAACAAAATTATTTAACTTTATAATTTACTAAGTGAAACTTAGTTAAATAGTGTTTTGTTAGGATCGACCTAATAACAATAAATTTAAAATAAAAAAATATTAAAGAAGTTTTCGGAATAACACTTAAATAGTGAAATCAAGAACACAATTATAAAAGTAATTTTGTATTAATCAGGATAATTAATACAAACTCAAAGTTCCAATCTATCAATTAATGATAGACGTACAAAACTTCCATGACGCAAGGATTACAAAACATTGAATCAGAAATGTTAAAAGAAAGGTAACCAAACATACTTAATTAGAGTTTCATGATCATCCATCAATGTAAATTGCATCCATTGAATGATTGAACAAAAGCAAATTGAACGCAAGGAAAAACGACTATAATACCGAAATCGCAACAAAATTTAAGTGTATTCTCGTAACAAAAAATTGTGGGGAAATACAGCCGAGGAGAAACAAAGATTCAATTTTACAGGTTCAAAATTAATTATATTAAAAATGAAAAAAGAATGCTCAGAAGTGCTGCTTTTATTCGATATGACGAACAGATGTGATGAACCAGCATCACTAGAACACATTTATCCTCACCGCATTTAAATTGCACCAGCCGGGAATCGAACCCGTGTCTGTACCGTGGCAGGGTACTATTCTACCACTAGACCACTGGTGCTTGATGCCTAAAATATAAAAGATTCCTAGTTAATCTAAACTTAATCAAATGTTTATCGGAAAAACAATTTGTGGAACGAATAGGTCAAGTGGGTTCATCCACATGTATGTTTATCTAATGTTGCACGTCTATTTTGAATTTTGCATAGGGATGTTCACTATTCTTAATTGTTCAACTAGATAATTCAAATTGAATTATTTGATTTTATTTTTTGGATTGCTTTGGAAGAAAAACATATCTTAGTTTTGATTTCTATCTTCGGTTTAGGATGTATTACATAGAAACCAAATATATTTTTTTAAACATGATATTTATCAAATAATTTACTTAAAGTTATTCACTTTTACTTACTAGATCTGTCTTAATTCATTTTTTATACTAGAATTTTATAAACTTTCTGGCTTATATAACATAGCGACAGTTAACTTGTCATTTTTGTTGATAGTGTTCACATCGTTTGGATATATGGAGGACAATTTCAATCATTACCTTCTTTTTGTATTGTTAAATTAGTAGATGAAAACTTGAATCGACTCAATCGAGAGTCTATTCATCCCTCCAGAAAAAAAGATGCTGTGAAAACTCTAACCGGGAAGTTGAAAGCAGTGACACAATTGACAATGTCAAAGCTAAGATCCAGGTCTAATTTTCTTAATTCTTATCGCTTTTCATGCAATTACTTCATGCTTTTGTATTATCATGGCATATTATCCCTCGAGTTTCTTTCAGTTTTCTTTTGGGGTTTGTGTCTTTCAATTCATAGTTGTAAATCTCCCTGAGGTACAACATACAAATCATGGAATTTGTTTAGATCTGCTCGATTACTTGAAATTTAGGGTTTATATTTTCATGCCAGGTGTGTTGAATTCAATTACTTCGATTAAACTCCAACTACAGTGGTACTTATAAAATACTGCTTATAAAACGAAATCCCAAATACCTCTATGAATTATTCGATCTTTGATGGAAAATATTATTTGTTATCGTTTTGCTACTTACCTTATTCAAGTATCATTTTTCAACAAATCATGATTTGGTAGCTTGCTTAGTGTTTCAGTTTGGAAGCTTATATTATGTCATCAGTTAAGTATAGGTTGACATTGTAATCTGATCTAATTTATCTGCACCCAACAACTTCCTTGCTCCAACTACATCAACTTCTATGATTATTTATTATATTAATTTTTTGGAAAATAATATTTTTTAAGTGTATTTAAAGGACAAAGAAGGAATCCCACCAGACCAACAAAGATTAATCTTTGCTGGGAAACAACTAGAAGATGGTAGAACTCTTGCTGATTACAACATTCAAAAAGAGTCAACACTTCATTTGGTTCTTAGACTTAGGGGAGGAACTATGATAAAAGTCAAAACTTTGACTGGAAAAGAAATTGAAATTGATATCGAACCAACTGATACTATTGATCGTATTAAGGAAAGAGTTGAAGAAAAATAAGGAATTCCTCCTGTGTTTGTTTTTTCTTTTTATAATTTTTATTGGAATGGAATTCCTCCTGAACAATAGTTGCTGTTTTTGTAGGCTGGAAATCAGCTTGCAGATGATAAGACAGCAAAAGACTACAATATTGAAGGGGGTTCAGTACTTCATCTTGTTCTTGCTCTAAGGGGTGGTGGTGGTTGTAACCTTTAAAATTCCTATAAAATACAATTGTGTCTAGTAATTATGGTTTTATGAGTCAACTATGTATTTTCTTTTCTCTAAAAAGGGTATTACCATGTATAAAGAGTTCTTTTTTTCGTGACTGCTCGTGATATACGTGACCTAATTGTGGCCATTCTGAAACTTCCTCAGACTATCTGGTAAATGACTCAACTATGTATGTTGGAGTTAGTTATGCATGATACCATGAACTCTTTATACCGTAAGCTTGCGAATGTTTTTAAAATTATGCAAGTATTATGCGAAGAAATGTTTGTGATCGTTGATGACATAAGAAGGAAGTGCATGGTGTAAGAGTAAGTTACACCGATGGTCCTTATGGTAAATGTCAATTTAACACTGATATCAACTGAAATTCAATGATACTTCAGAGAAAGTTTTTCCTTTTTTTTTTTTTTTTTTTAATTTTGAAACACCCTCTCTAATTCCACATTTCAGAGAAAATTTACTACGGAGTATAAAATTTTTATTGAAGAATCTGTATATCATTAAAGTACAAATTTATTACTCAGTATTTATCATCCATTTCATCATTAAAACGCAGTTTTTTTATCAAAAGTTTCATCAACCTGTTAATAAGTGAAACCAACAAACTAAATATTAAAATAAGCATTTAATACACAAATTAAAATTTATTAACGATTTTGCCAACTTTTAATGTGCAAATTTAATTGGTTGTCCACAGTCCACTCTGTCCAATTTTTGAAAACTCAATCTTTCAGACGTTAGCAAAAACAAAGCAGCGATGGATACAACAAAATAGCAGCGGAGGATTACATAACCACTCCCTTTCTGTGTTTTTTCTTCCATCTCTTCTTCTAGATTAACTCAATTAACTGTACCTACTTTTGTCTCATTACAAAACACAAACAATAAAATAAAAGTTAAATTATCTATATATACAATCACCATAAAAATGAACTGTTCATTAGATATTTTAAACGGTGTTCCGTTTCATGTTGAAAATTCTATGATCTTAAACGGTGTTCCGCTTCATGTTGAAAATTTCTATGAGACTTAACTCTCAATTCATATGTCATTACAGATTGACAGTTGTGAAGCATTGGCAAAATATTAAAAAAAAATTCAAGTTAAGCCCTTCATTGTTAAAGAACTTGACATTCACAATTTCTCCACTTAAATATACATTATATATAACCGAAAATTGACACATGTTTTGTAAATTTGGCATAACTTAAATATTTAATGATAAACAAATAAATCAGAAACTTAAGAGCTTTGCCTCTAACTAAATTATTATGATTTCCCAGTACATCAAATATTGATATTATTTTATGATCAATAAACAAACAAATTATTATTCAATGTTTTTCCTCCAATTTTTGCAACAACATAAACGAAGAATATGTTGGTGATTTGTATCACCAATAATATTTAAGTGTAATGAGATAAACTTGTTGACCAAATGTAATCCTAATAAATATTGAACAAGTAAGGGTGGTGCGGAGTGCACGCTTGTTTAGATTTATTATGATTAAAAATATACTGACTTAACGGGGGTTCGGGGGCAGCGCCCCCGATAACGGGGTTCCAAGGGGCAGCACCCCTGGCGGGGTCCGGGGCAGCGCCCTGGTCGGGGTCCAACGGGCAGCGCCCCTGGCGGGGTCCAAGGGGCAGAGCCTCTGGCTTGGAAATTTTTTATTTCGGATAATATTCCTTTATGGAAAATGCATGGAAAATCCGAATTCGGATTCAAAACCCGGTTTTCTGACCCGTCAAATCCAACCCGGATCCGACCCGTATTTGGGCGGTTTTGGGCAGTTTGGAAATGCCATTAAGCAGTTTTTGGTGGTTTTCGAGTAGAGAGATTATCATCAAATTTCGGTCATGGTTCTGGTACGTTTTTTCAGTGCAAAACACATATTCTCTGTTCTTGATCACACTGTGATTTCATCCGATTAGAGATTTCGAGAGTACCCTCGAAATACTTTGATCTGATAGTGAATACACGACTTCACAGTGATCCAAGCAAATCGAAATCAGTAAAATCTCTAACAGAATAAAATGGTAAATTTATGTCATTAAAATCTAAGGAAACTATGTTTGATATAACAGGATTTATTTTTTTTTCTTTCAAAATACCCATAAATTAGGGGTTATTTGCATAACAATTTTAAATTTTTGTTTTTACAGTCAAACTATTACTAATAACTAAAATATTATAACCATTATTTTAATTTAAATCCACTTACACAAAATTAAATATTAATATTTGATAAGCTCTACTACTTTTACATCATTGCTAACAATGTTATTTTTATTGTTTTTGTTATATGAAATGAGATTACAAAATTTTGATCGTAAATACCAAATAAAAATCAAATCCAGCGTAAACTAAATTTAATTTTTGATTAAAGAATATAAACCCGTTGCAACGTACGTGCCCGACTTCGCTTGTTCAATACAAAGAATATAAATTACATATTTATATAATGGAGAAATGATCAGCAATTTTAACATTACAGCAAAGTTAACATTGTGCAAGTTTGCGTAATGTTAAGGGTAAGTTGCAGTTAAGGAGGACTTCTTTGTGTGTTTGTAAGAGAATTTGAAGGTTTAACATGTAAAGGACTTAACAAAAATGCAGGTTTAAAAACTTCTTTTATAAACAAGTAAAATGTGAATGAATTATAAATACTAATTTAATATTCATTTCATTTATCAACCTTTGAAAAAGTAATGCACAATGACAATGTGTTTATAATCTTTTAAATGGGTCTAGTCTACGATGGCTGATGCTATTAAAGTGCTGACATCATGATTTGTAAGTGATACGATCGGTATGAAGTGGGCCCTAAGACCGGTGCCAACGGTCCGTCGATTGGGCACCGCCGGTTGGCCGCCGGTTCCGGCACCGTTGGCACGGACCGCCGGTTGGTCCGCCGGTTGAGGTGCAGCCGGTTTCGAGACGGGAGAAGAGACAGAGGAGGAGTGTGCGAGGTGGGGCCGGCCGTACCCGATAGCCAATAAAAAAAATCTTTTTTTATTTATTTATTTTTAAACAGTAAGAGACGGAGTGCTGTTGGCATGGGTATGTCAGTTTAGTGTTAGTTAGTTTGTATGTTGACGTGGCGCTGAGTTGGCAGCAACTGACGGTGTCAGTTGCCATCACCATTGGCACCGGTCTAAGTTTATCGAGAAGACGCAAACTAAAGTGAAGATTATCCTTATTATTTGAATGCTTGATTATATTAGAACTATTATTATTATTATTATTATTATTATTATTATTATTATTATTATTATTTATTTTAGTTTCTTTGTTTGTCTAGGTTTTGGATACCGACCCTATATAAGGGATACAACCGACTCTAGTTAGGGTGTCGAATTATTTGTTTTGTTTTGTCGTTTATTATTATTAGGGAGAAACATAGTTCTCCAATTCCAGGATTATCTATTAAGCATTCGACTAACAATTCATTGTCGTTAGATTTGGTTATTGTTTATCCAATTCGTATCAGTAAGCAAATTATTTAACTTATTTATTTGACAAATTTGTTTTTATTAAGGTGAAAAAAGCAGTTTGAAGATACATGTCATTACTCCCGTGTCAAACATGTTCGTTAGTTGGCTTGTCATTTTGTTTCATGAAATTGATATCATTCGTATGAGTATTTATTTGCTTCTTCACTTTCTGTTTTCTTTAGTAATATCAGTCAAGTGAATAAGACGAGACGAGGGTAGAGATTATGACTGCATTGAAAACATTTAGTGTCTGCAACATATTTTGTATTTTGTCAAAGTGATAAATGAATTAAAGAAGTATAATTGACATGAGTGTATCAATTAATCCGTCAGTGAGAAAAATGGGGTGTAACACTGATATGATGAAACTGAAGAAGTAAACGATATACTGTTAGGCCTCTCCCAACCCTTACCCATCACTAAACCCATCACTAGCGCCACGTCATCGCATCCTTACTGACCTGCTACTGACACGTTCGTGCCAACCCTACCCATCACTAACCCATCACTAAACCCATCCTTTCCACATCATCATTTTTAATTTAAATTAAATAATTATAAAAACACTAATATATTTGTATTATTAAAACAAATATATATAAAAAAATTAAATTTAAAAAAAAACAGAAAAAAACTATTTTTTATAAAAAAAACATGACATGTACAACTTTTTCAGCCTAGTGTACAAGTCCCCAAAGCATCCCACCCCCTCTCTCTCTTCCTTCCCCTTTCCTCTCTCTCCCCTCTCTTTCTTCTTCCGCTCTCGACGCCATCACCACCCCGTCTTCCTCCCGACGTCCAGCTTCACGACACCCCCACGACGGCTCGGTGCCAACGCCGTCGTGGGTCGACGGCCCTCGACGCCCTCCCCTGACGTGCCGTTGATACAGGTCTTAGGAGATGCTTACACTGTTCTTAGAACAACTACTATAAAGAGGATTTAACAATTTTAGAAAATTAAATTATTAGATCTTGAACAATCTAATTAAAATAAAATACTTTGAATATTAGATCTAAATAAATGATAATTGTTCTTGTCCTTATATGTAGTTGAATTGAAAACACTTTCTTCAAATTTGCCTACATACGTAACGCCAAAATCGAATACGACAAACATCCTCCCCCACCTTTTGCTCCTTTTCACACTTGTCCTTATTTCTCCCACACCGAAATTCAGCCGGAGATATCGTCGGCTGGACCTAATAAACATTCATCGCCACCGTAACCACCACCACCATCATCATCATCATCAGATTTATCATTCCATATTAATACAAAATTACAAACAATGACAAACAGGAAATACAAACCAGAAAAAAACAGTTAACAATTATGTTTTCATCACTAAACTCAGATTTCGGATTTCCGATGAATTTGAAACTTCATTTGTTTCTGTTATTGAAGTTTAATTTTTCAAAATAACGAATTGAGAGAAGAGATAATGAGAGCTGGATCTCATCTTTTCCCCAACGAGTAATCGTTTTCGCTGAACTAGGTTTAGCCGGAACAAACGTTCGCGGTGGTTGCGGTAAACACGGCCACACCGACGATGACGTCGCGGCAGCGACGGTAGAAGAAGACGATGACGTCGCGATTGAAATCACTGGTTTAGATAACGGCAATAAGTATTGGGAATGAAGACATCGGAAACCGCCGAGCGCAAGGACCACCAATCGGAGCTGGTTTCTACCGATTCCGATATTCGCCGAGTGTTTGGTGCAGATCAGCTCCCATAACCGCTCATCCTGAGCCGTCCGGTTCCATTTCCAGCTAACGCACGCCGCGGCACCTAACGCCTTTGCATCCACATGCTTCAACACTTCATACAGCAAGTTTTCATCCATCAGAACTGCAGCCACCGACGACGGATGAACATTTTCCGGCGACTTGATTTTTTTGATCTGATTCTTCTGATCGTGAAAATCAACAGGTAAGGATCTCTTCATTATGTTGTTTTTGTGAGTTGTGACTTGAATGCGGATTGTTTAGAGGAAAAAACGAGGGTTTAAAAAGATCCACAAGGTTTTGATGGTTAACGAAGAGGACAATAAGAGAATTCAATGCTGTTTGGGTGTTTCGAGAAACTTACTATTATGTCCTTTCTATCATTTCTTGGTTGTTTTCTACATTTTTGTCTGTTTTGGCCAAATGTCAAATTAACCATCGGTGGACAAACAAATATATTTTATTTCATTTTATAAATATAAAACTAGAGCACTTTATTCAAAAGTTATTCTAAAGCATACGAAGCAATTTCGAATAATTAGGAGGAAGTGAAATATAAAATGTGGGAAAAGAAAATTCTAAAACATTCCGAGCAATTTTGAATAATTAGGAGGCAATGAAATATATATTGCGGTAAAAAAAAAGAAAAGAATCAACATATAATTTGACCTGAAATTATTTTATATGGATAAAACTTATTTTATAAGAATCAACTCTTTTAGTATAAGTTTATACAATGAGGTAAAATCGTCACAGCCGGACCCCTTCCTCGAAGTCAATCAGACATGGGCGTCAACCGATGACTTGTCCCGATCATATTCAACTCTTTTCTGGCGTGGCATTTTGTTCGGGATTTGTACAAGGCCCGCTATGGAAATATAAACCCTACAACTCATCTTTAAAGACTAGATGGTACAATTTTTGTGAAGTTTTGAAGACCCACTTTAAAGGAAAGATGCATATTCGAACACGTAGAATAAAATTTGAGTACTTAATGATAACGTCATAAGGACATTATAATTTCAATTATAAGAAATAATGTTTACTCTCTTTGTATTAAAGGAAAATTAGTCGAAGTAAAAAAGGTTTGTGTAATTCATGTTTTCTTATGTGAATGTTCCGAAAATATCAAACACAATGACTACCAATGGGACGTTGTTAAAATAAATGAATATGAATAGCATTTACTTATGTATGTTCGTGTTAAATTAATTGAACAATGAAGAAAATATAGATAAATCTTTTTGAAAACTATTTTTCTATTTCAATATATTTTTCTTTTTCCGATATAGAATTTTATTGTTATATAAACGGAAAATAATAACTCTTGATACATTTTCAATAATTTTCTAGTGAATAAAAGCTAAAACACATACTACTTTCGTATCATAATAAGTGATACACTTTCCATTTAAAGGTGTTTTAAAATATATAATACACTTTAAAAGTTATTATATTTGGTAAAAACGTATGACTCATCTCACACTAACTATCCACTTTAATAAAGGGAAATTGTCTTTATACTCTCACTTTTACTTTTAAAACTCATTAATATCATTTTATTCAAAAAAAGGAGACATACCTTCCACTAAGTATATACTTTAATATATTTTAACTTATATTTTAATTTTTAAGGATTGTCGTTAAGTATTATCCTATGTATTACGCTTATACATTATTTAATAACCACCCTCTATTTAGTGTATTACCCCTTAGTGAATTCAACTATAATATATTTATGATAAAAGTACACTGTTCATTAGAGTTTTAAACACCGTTTTAAATATGAATCCTGTTCCGTTTTACATTTGTGGATAGAGGCCATGATGTAAACATCTTCCAGTCATGTGGCGGCACCTCACTTATTTTAAGGGGTGATCTGACCTTTAGTTTTTCTATTTCCTCCCCCCTTCAACTTTAATTTGAGGAGTGCTTTGGAGACAACAAATTTTCTTATCCTAATGAATGGTAGTGTGATTTATCAAGCAGATGATCGATAGCTCGAAACTTATCATAATTGTATTATAGATGAATGTATATCTACTTTATAAAATTTTAAACTAAGAGCATCTCCAATGATTTATTACTATTTGAATACGATTTTAAATAGCTTTTTACCATTTGAACATTGAGTTTTTTAAAAGATTACTAACCACTTATTTTTGGATAACCTTTTAGTCACCTTTCAATTTTTGTTTTGTTTAGTCCTTTTATTTATTAACATTTCATTTTAAATCTTAAATATATATTGATATTGAGTATGAATACACAATTTTAAGGATGAACCCAAATAGAATGGTTTTCAATATTAATGTCAAGTATTATAATATATATATTTGAGACATTTTTTTTTTAATTTTAAGTTTTATAAGATGTAATAAAGATTGTAAAATCATATATATATGGAATATTTATAAAACATTTGAAATAGATAAAGGTAAATTAGTAATATTAATAAATAAAAAAGCTTTTGGAAATATTAACCATTTAAGAGACTTTTTATAAATAGACTTTTGACAGTGAAAAGTTCATGTTGCAAAAATAATAAGTTATTCTAAGGTTAATCATTGGAAATGCGCTAAGTAGATTTATAAAATACATATTATTTTTGCATATGTAACAATATATATTTATGAGATTATAATAGTTTTGGGAACTATTTATGCTTGAAATAAATGCATATAAATAAAAATTTATAGTTTTCTATTAGTTATCTATATAGTATAAATAGATAAGGATAAAGTTATATTATTACCTTTTTTGTTCATGAATACAAAATAATAAATCAGATAAATCAAATATTAATCTTAACGTAAAAAATGTAGTATAAATAGATAAGGATAAAGTTATATTATTACCTTTTTTGTTCATGAATACAAAATAATAAATCAGATAAATCAAATATTAATCTTAACGTAAAAAATGTATGTTTTAAACCCCGCAACATCGCGCGGACAGCTTGTTGAAATACAAGTTGCACAATCCTAAAATAAAATATACTTGTATAAAAATAGAGAAAAAACGTTTTTGAAGATTTTATGAGATTTTCCATTACACCAAACTTCCCTCCCATACTTTATAGGTCAAAATGCATTTTAATACCCTGAATTTGGCTGACTGGGTTTTCTACTACCCTTAACTATTAAATGTGCAGCATGGTACCCTGAACTTAACAAAATGGTCGATTTAGTACCCTAACTCACTTATTTGACTTTGTTTTCTCACGAGATTTGCTTCTAATATCAATATATTGAGACGAGCGTATATTTTTTATTCCGTCAAAAGCCTCAACGAAAGTAAGTCAAGCGAGAACATGTGATCAAATTAATGAGTCAGGGTACTAAATCGACCATTTTGTCAAGTTCAGGGCACTATGCCGCACCTTTAATAGTTCAGAGTAGTAGATGACCTAGTTAGTCAAGTTCAGGGTACTAAATTGCATTTTGGCCTACTTTATA
Organism: Calendula officinalis; assembly: GCA_963853835.1. Classification (NCBI taxonomy): domain Eukaryota; kingdom Viridiplantae; phylum Streptophyta; class Magnoliopsida; order Asterales; family Asteraceae; genus Calendula; species Calendula officinalis. The sequence continues at coordinate 96,764,130 of OY970821.1, forward strand.
TGCTCCTCATCTATTTTGTCGTTTACTACACGTACTTTGTCTTCTTTAGACTTGGCATTTTCTCGTATTGAGATTTGACTATGGACCGTGGAGATAAGATAACATACTTTGAATCATTGCTCATGTTCTTTTTCTTTGAAGACTATGCCTTTAAATTTAAATATATTAACAACTCGCCCAAATTCCCCACTTTGAGAACTTTAAAAAAAAGTCAATTATCTTTGTTAGATTGGATGCCCAACAAACCCAATCGACTCCCATGCCAAGTACTTCGGAAATCGACAATAATAAAGTAATCTGATATTCGATTTGATTTTCGAGCTGACTAATCCAAATATAATCATCCGTTTCGTTAGTAAGCTGAAGTTATCGTAGGTGAACCTTTGTGGGTAGTTGATATAAGAGTGTATTTATGTTCCTCTCAGAGCATCTTCAACCATGAATTCTATAAAAATTACTATATCTCTATAAATGATGGGCCTACTAACTCTAAACAACATCTCAACTCCAATCATAAACTCTATCAATCACTTCAAAATCCTTTAAAATTAATGGGACCCACATTCCATTAGTTCATGGAATTATACTAACAAAAAAAGTGTGGGGTCCATTGATAGAGTGAGTTTCTCTCACTCTAAAAAAAGATTGTTCCGTATGGGCAATAAAGTCAATTGTTCGTCATATTGGCTAAGCCATCACACTTATTGTTAGAACCCATTTGTGTCATAATATCAATGATAAATTTCAAATTAGCACTATCATATAAGGCTTTCGATTCAGTTAAATGGGATTATCTTGATGATATTATGAGACAAATGAATTTTGGTAATAAGTGGCGTAATTGGATCATGGGATGTCTCTCTTCGGCTAAAATTTCGGCGTTGATCAATGGCTCCCCAACAAATGAGTTTGATATGAGATGTGGTTTGCGTCAAGGAGATCCACTTGCCCCTTATTTATTCATTATTGCGGCCGAAGGATTTAATCTCGCCATGAAAAAAGCTCGTGATGTTGGTGTTGGATTTTGGTGGGTTCTAAAACGCAGCGGAAACGTATATTTAAAATTAATTTAACCACCAAGATCCACCAATGACCGAATCTCTAAACCAAATCGTGCAACAAAGAAGATAGAGAGAACATCATACCCTCGAAGACACCCGTAAGATAATGATGAACTCTTAGATGGATGATGGTCACGTAATCGTTCCCCTCTATCGATAGATCCACACCGAGTAAGCGATTCCTTCCGAGTTGCTAACCCGACACCGAAATTGCTCAAGAACTTTCTTAGAATTTCGGCAACCAAACACTTGTATTTTTAGAGAGTAATCGATTTTTCATTAGCTTTAAACAACCTCCCACATCTCTCTTATATAGATAAGAGAGCATGTGGAGGTGGGTGGAAAAGCTCTACATGCATTGGACCAAAATGTGGTCCAATAGAATTAAAGCAAGCATGTGGGGAACGTAGTGCCTTTCCTTCACATCCATTGGATCATTAAATGGTCCAATGAAATAAAAGCTACTTTTATTTCTCCCAACATCTTTATTTATCTCTCTTAATTTAAGTGTTATCAGAAAGGAATTCCCCCGGCGTGTGACCCGATAGGCTCGCGCATCATCGGCCATGATACTCGTACATGTGTGTCGGTGGGCACTAAATTCTGACAATATAATCACTTATGATTAAGCTGTCACGAGTCTGGCAGTTTAATCACCTATGATTAAGCTGTTACAAATCTAACACTTTAGTCACATATGATTAAGGTTACGATTCTGACAGTTTAATCATCTATGATTAAGGTCACGAATTCTAACAAACTCCCACTTCCACACGACACGACGTGTTATTGGTATCACAAACAAAGAGCGGCCCTAGCTAGGCATCTTTGTCCCCAAGTCAGCACGAGGTACGTCATCCTCGACAACAACCAGTCATATAAATGATGGTTCCTTTAGATAAGTGATCGTATCATCCTTTTGTACGCGATATCCTTGTGAACACGAGACATGGATTAATATCGTCATTCTCCAGATCGTTCACGATTATGTTTCTCGATCTTTTATTTAGTGGTGACCAAAATGAGTTGTAACTGAACCATTTTCAATATAACTCGAGCATGGCCATGCTTTTGGGTGTCAGCGCTAAATCATGATCCCCTAGTAACTCGCTGCCCTCAGATATGATAAACCCATATCTCTCTGGCTTTGTGCGAGTTCTACCAGATCTACGAAGAGACAATGGTGGAACGTCAGTTTCTACCGCATCCTCTTGATCGGTACCAACCTCTTGAGGTTGTGTGCTAGTGCCAACATCAGGTAGTTCATTGGATATATCTTGAGTTTCCTCTAGATCTATATGCTTTCCACTAGGTTCATTGGATAAAAGTTCTCTTTCAAGAAAGACTGCTCTTCGAGCAACAAATACCTTGTTCTCGGTAGGTTTGTAAAACAAATATCCAAGTCCCTCTTTAGGATATCCAATGAAATAACACTTTTCTGAACGGGGTTCTAATTTGTCATTGGCCTCCCGCTTTACGTAGGCTTGACAACCCCAAACTCTAAGATAGGATAGTGGAGGTTTACTCCCATGCCATATCTCAAAAGGTCTTTTCTACCTTCTTTGTTGGTACGAGATTAAGAAGCTTACACGCCGTTTCTAGAGCATATCCCCAAAAACTTATGGGTATTTGGGTTCTTGCCATCATTGATCGAAACATATCAAGTAATGTTCGATTTCTCCTCTCGGTGACTCCATTCAGTTGTGGAGTCCTAGGAGGTGTTAATTGTGAGACAATCCCACAATTCTTAAGATGGTCAATAAACTCTAGATTAAGATACTCTCCGCCTCTATCAGATCGAAGTATCTTGATTGATTTGCCCAATTGGTTTTCAACTTCGTTTTGGAATGTCTTGAACACCTCAATAGTTTCTGACTTATGTTTAATCAAGTAAATATATCCATACCTACTATAGTCGTCTATAAAGGTTACGAAGTATCTACAATTATTCCTTGTGAGGTGTTTAAATGGACCACACACATCGGTGTGTACAATGTCTAATAAACCCTTAGCCCTCTCACTAACACCGGTGAAGGGAGCTTTAGTCATCTTTCCCAATAAGCAAGATTCACATACATCATTTGAACTATGTTCAAACGATTCCAAGTACCCAATTGCTTGGAGCTTGGAGATGCGAGTCTTGTTTATATGGCCAAGACGACTATGCCATAAGGATAGTTTATCCAAACTATCTTTGGATGTAGAACCAATTTGCATGATTGATCTTTTGTTACTAACATGTGCATTTATCTCATATATGCCATTAACCGGTAATGCTTTAAAATAATAAACACCATTTTTATGACAAGAAATTGTGCCATCATCATTAAAAGCAAACTGAAAACCGTCAATGTATAAAGCAAAATACGAAATAACATTTCTTGCCACAAGTGGCGAATAACAAACATGTTTTAACAAAATAGAGAAACTAGATCTAAAGGACAATAACACATTTCCTTTGGCTTCAACTGGGACAACTTCTCTGTTTCCCATGATGAGATCTTGTTCTCCAACCATCAACCTCTCACTTTCCCGTAGCACTTGCATTGTATTACAAATATGAGTGCCACAACCGGTATCTAAAACCCGGTTTTGCTAAGTAGAGGTTTGGTATAGTTCAATCATGTACATACCTTGTTTTGAGGTACCTCCAACTCCTTTAGCCTTTAGCTTGTTGAGTTCCTCAAAGTATGTTGGGCAACTACGGCGGAAATGCCCCTTTTTCCCGCAATAGAAGCAGTCCGCATCTTCCGGTGTCATGGCTTGAGGAACCTTTCCTTTTGCCATCTTTGCCGAAGTGGGCTTAGGCTTGGGCGCACCAACCTTGCCTTTACCCTTACCTTGAGGGGTAGGGGTGGACTTCTTCTTCTGGGAGAGCTTTCCTTCCTGAATTGCAAGGACGGAATATGTTGGGTTGGGCTTTCTTTTGGTCATGGTAGACTCGGCGGTCTTCAACATACCATGAAGCTCCATGATGGACTTGTCCATCCCATGCATATGATAGTTCATTACAGACTGTTCATATGATGTAGGAAGTGACCGAAGGATAAAATCCACGGCCAATTCCTTCCCAATGGAGAAGCCTAACTTCTCCAAGCGTTCCACGTTTGCTTTCATACGCAACACGTGAACGCTCACATCCCCGCCTTCGAGGAGTCTACAATCAAGCACATTCTTGAGGCACTCGTACCGCTCTAGCTTTGCTTGTTGTTGGAACATGTCCCGCAACTGGACAATAAGCTCATAAGCGTACAAATGATCCATTTGCTTTTGTAAATCAGGAGTCATATTGCTCAACATTAGACATGAGATGTCCTCATTTTCTTTCATGAGACGTTCATGAACATCGTGTGCTGCTTGGATTGCACCCTCCCCTGGTTCATCGGGAAGAGGTCCTTCAATCACGTGCATCTTTCCTTCATGGCGGAGAACAAGTTTCAATTGTCTCTCCCAATCAAGGAAATTTGCACCATTGAGTTTCTCCTTTTCAAGGAAAACTCTTAAAGAAACATTGGTGGTGGTGGTGGGGTTTGAAGATGACATCTATTAAAATAGCCAAGTGGTTTTAGTTAGTTTGATGGGTCCTTGTAAATATATTACCCAAAACTTTTATATTTAACAAGGGCTAAGAATCCGTATTTCACAATACATTATGACGGGTATGTCGCGGATCATAATGTAAAGCTATTTCCGGTGGTATCCATTGTACCAATTGTAATCACCATATTGTACTAATGCCATATAGTACCAATTGTACCAATAATCATATTGTACCAATTGTACCAATTACATTTATCTTGTACCAATTGTGACTTACAACTCCTAGCTTCTTGCGGGATCACTTGACAACCATTGTGTCAATTGGCATGTTTGATCCCTACATGCACTAACCTCAAACCAAACTTTAAATGACTCGGTTTCGCTCGACAATCATTTAAAACCCAGTTTGAAGTTTGTAAATCGACCATCTAGATCCACGATAAGCCCTTCATTAAGTTGGCTCGGTTTCGCTCGACAACCAACTTAAATAAGGAACTTATACTCACCCTTATCTTGCTTCACAAGGCACGACTCGGTTTCGCTCGACAACCGACCTTGCTCCACAAGACTTAAGTGGTGACATTCCAATGGATAGTGCAAGACTTAGACCGGTGCCAATGGTGACGGAAACTGACGCCGTCAGTTTCTGCCAACTCAGCGCCACGTCAGCAGACAGACTAACTAACACTAAACTGACGTACCCGTGCCAACAGCACTCCGTCACTTCACCAACTTTAATTAATTTACTTTCTTTTTAATTAAAACAAAAATATAACTAAAACATAATACTTTTATTAAAATAAAAAACACATTACAATAATTTAAAAACATAAAAAAAGGGAAAAAATACAATAATTTAAAAACATAATTTAACGTTGGCGGAAATTTGGTGGGAGTTGCGAAATGTGGTCGACTAGTGCATTGCGAAGTCTATGATGCGTTGCTTGATCCCGTAGTTCTTTGGCCATTCGAGCGTGTGTTGCAACTCTCTCATTCCACGAGCGTTGCGGCGTGTTTGCCGGGTTATCCATATACGCCTCCTCATGTGGACACATGTTGCGACCGTTGTCCTCAATTATCATGTTGTGTAAAATTATACAACAGTACATGATTCGACTTATTTTATTGACGCTATATGGTCTTGCCGGGTTTTTAAGGATTTGCCAACGACCTTGCAACACACCGAATGCTCGTTCGATATCTTTTCTTGCGGCTTCTTGATACCTTTTAAACCGAGTTTGTTGTTCAGATAACGGATACTTAAATGTCTTCACAATGGTTGCCCATTCCGGATATATCCCGTCACCAAGATAGTATCCTCTAGTGAATTGTTGCCCGGCAATGACAAAAGGAATAGTGGGAGTTCTGTCTTGCAGCAAGTCCTTGAATAAGTCTGATGCATTAAGGACATTGATGTCGTTGCTCGAACCAGCTGGGCCGAAGTAAGCATGCCAAATCCACAAATCATAAGACGCGACCGCTTCTAGCATGATCGTTGGCTCCCCCTGGTCACCTCGTGTGTATTGGCCTTTCCATGCCACTGGACAATTCCTCCAAGGCCAGTGCATGCAATCGATGCTGCCGAGCATACCCGGAAAACCATGCAACTCAGCATGACGTTGATGTAAGCGCTCGACGTCATGCGCGTTGGGTTTTCTTAAGTACTCAGCACCAAATAGATGGAATACACATTTGACAAAATTATCCAAACAATCATATGATGTTTGTTGTCCCATGTGTAGATATTCATCAAACAAATCGGCTGAACAACCATAGGCCAATTGTCGTACAGCGGATGTACATTTTTGAAGAATATTAAAACCCGCCCTTCCGGTAGCGTCGTCCCGTTGACGAAAATACAAAAAATGCGCAGGTAAAGGAGTCTCGGAGTAATTTGTTATACCGTCACATATACGGAGGAACAACGAACGGGCCATACGAAAACGTCGCCTAAAATAATCCAGCGGGAACGTGGGATTTTCAGCAAAGTAGTCTGCGTACAAACGCTCACCGGCACCTTCACGATCTCGTGGCACATACCTTCTCGGCGCTCTGGGGATCGGCTCGATCTCTTCATCGTCCTCTGTATCAGATGAAAGAGCATTCACAATGGCTTCCATCTCGGCATTGTACGCATTGGCACACGCCAAAATAGCTTCCAAATCGGAATCATATTCGGCAGAGGAATCGGAAGCATTTGACATTTTGTAAGTATGGTTGGGTGGGAGAAGAGAGAATTTTTTTTTGTGAGAATTTTAGAATGAGAGTGGGGTATTTATAGGGATTTAAAAGGGAAAAAAATTATATATATATATATATATATATATATATATATATATATATATATATATATATATATATATATATATATATATATATATATATATATATATATATATATATATTAACGGTAATATTACCGTTAGAAAAGAAAAAAAAAGAAAAAAAAAATTAAAAAATCGACCGCACCTGCCGCTTCTCTCGCCGCTTAAGCGACCGGCGGCCCAACCGGCGGACCGTGCCAACGGCGCCGGTTCCGTCGGTGGCCAACCGGCGGCCAACCGGCCTCCCGATGGCACCAGTCTTACATTTTGTGAGAAATCATATAAATCGTCCAACATGATACGCGGTGATACATTTTAACTATAATGGTTCGGCTAATGCACGGCGACCAATCATAGAAAAATAAGTCACACTCACCTTCCACACTGTCTATTCAAAATTGGTTGGGTAATGCACGACAACCAACTTTGTCTAGCAAGATTTGGGTGGCGTCATCATTAGGATAATAAAAATGATATTCTCAAAAACGGGTTTTTGTTTTCTTTTCAAATTTTGATTAATTACTTTTGTGACGAAAACATTTTTCACCTTTTAATTAATCTATAGCGAGTGATTTAATTAAACCATTTTTAATTAATTTTTTTATTTATTTAACATTGCGAAAATCTAACAACCAAGCAAATAAATAAACATCACACGCATACAACAAAATTGGTAACCATGCCCAAAGCCTATGCGTTTTTCCCGTGAGCCAACCCGGGAAAAACATGGTCAACTATGGACAAATAATGACCTTCCATGTGAGCTCCCACTAAATCCGTCGTCTCCATTAGACTTCATCGAATCCAAGGTTGCCTAGACATCACTTCATGATTCCATTCGATCGGTTGTATCTTGATCTTCATTTTACAAGTACATAGAAAATAGAGAAATGGCAAACACGCCACAAAATCCTACTAACTAGTACAATTACAAATGAAATCAATGGCATGCAAGCCATAATTAATAAATATTACATACCAAAATTAATAAATTAATAATTACAAACCATTGTGACAAAGTCACCAAATGAATAAAATTTAATCATACATGATTAACAACCAAGCACACCGCAAAAGGTCTAGGGCATGATGGTTACCAACCTACTAGCTACTACATATATGAAAGCTAAAATGGTGTGCCAACAACCATTCATAAAAATATTTTGACAAAGATTCGAAATCAAACACTCAAGGCACAAAGAATCTTTGCATGTAATAAATTACATACATCAACACAAATATATGCATGCATGCATTTCATGCCAAAACCATGACAAGCATATAAGTGTGTGAGTCAAAATATTATGGGTTTAGCAAGGCTAAAACCCGAAATCTAAAAAAGGCAAGACCGATCCTTAAATCGTTGGATTTTGGTGGGTTCTAAAACGCAGCGGAAACGTATATTTAAAATTAATTTAACCACCAATGAAATAAAAGCTACTTTTATTTCTCTCAACATCTTTATTTATCTCTCTTAATTTAAGTGTTATCGGAAAGGAATTCCCCCAGCGTGTGACCCGATAGGCTCGCGGATCATCGATCATGATACCCGTACATGTGTTTCGGTGGGCACTAAATTCTGACAGTATAATCACTTATGATTAAGCTGTCACGAGTCTGGCAGTTTAATCACCTATGATTAAGTTGTTACAAATCTAACACTTTAGTCACCTATGATTAAGGTTACGATTCTGACAGTTTAATCATTTATGATTAAGGTCACGAATTCTAACAGTTGGAATTTTTAACGGTGTCCAACTCCCAAATAATCCTCTTATCTCCCACCTCCAATATGCGGATGATACCATTCTTGTGGGTGAGTGGTCTGATTTTAATATCACTAATTTCATTCGTCTTATAAGATGCTTTTATCTCTCTTCGGGTCTTAAAATAAATATGAGGAAAAATAGTATTTATGGGGTGGGAGTCGATAATGTTGAAATTGAAAGACTTTCTAACAAGCACTTTTGCAAGTCCGGTTCTTTCCCGATCCCATATCTCGGAATGCCAATTGGTATTTCAATGAACAAGTGTGAATCTTGGGCCCCCATTATTGAAAAATTCAACTCCAAACTCTAAAATTGGAAAGCTAATTCTATGTCGATCGGTGGAAGGCTTACCTTGGTTAAATCGGTTTTAGGTAGCCTTGGGAATTATTTTTTCTCAATTTTTAAAGCCCCGAAAAAATTAATTTCTAAACTAGAAAGCAAACGGGCCAAGTGTTTTTGGGGTGCCACAGATGACGGAAAAAAAAATTCATGGGTTGCTTGAAGGTTATTTTTAACAACATGTATAATGGCGGTCTCGGGGTCGGAAGTCTTAGGGCTTTAAACTTAGCTCTTTTAGCTAAGTGGTTGTGGCGTTTCAAAACTGAGGCTTGTTCTCTTTGGAAACGTACAATCCAAGCTTTACACGGTGATAATGGTGGTATGTCGGGTGTTAATTCCGTTGGCAAATTCCCGGGTCTATGGAGGAATGTTCTTAAAATTAGTAAAGACCTTCATCTTGCTAATATTCCTTTCGATAACTGGATCGTGGAGGTTCCCAACATCGGCTCCCGTAGCAATTAGAAATGGGCGATCGATAGCAGTGGTGTTTACACTGTCTCTTCCCTTAGGCATGCTTTTGATGATCTCTGTTTGCCTAATTCCCGAATCGATAGCTTTTCTTGGAACAATTGGGTCCCTATTAAGGTTGGTATTAATGCTTGGAAGATCGGTCATCGTCGTATGGCAACCAAATCTAATCTAGCAATTCGTGGTGTTACTTTTTTGTCACATACTTGTCCGATTTGTAATCAGGCTGAAGAAAATGAGGATCATCTCTTCGCCTCCTGTTCGTTTTCTCGTTCTCTTTGCCGAAAAATTGGGGATTGGTGGAATATCAACCCCGAGCTTTTCTCTAATGTTGATTTGATCTTGAATTGGGGAAATAGAGGTGGGTTTACTGGTAAGAAATTGAAAGCTTTCTCCGGGGTTGTGTTTGTCCTTCTCTGGACAATCTGGAAAAATCGGAATGCTATGGTGTTCAATCGTGCTAAGTCTGTCTCGATGGAGATGGCTTTCTCGGACATTCAAACTCAGGCTTTTCTTTGGATAAGAAACCGATCAAGGGGCGCTATTATCAATAATTCTTGGCCTATTTGGATGACCAATCCAGGGGATTGTTTCTAGTTTTTTTTTTGCTTGTCTTGGTGTTTTTTGTTTTTGGTTGTTTTGTTTGTTTGATTGTCTTTCTTTGGGATGTTTTTTCTTTGGGTTGTAATGTCGTTTCGCTAGTTTCTTGCTAGCTTGTTAATATAAGTTTTTTCGTGGGGTTCTTGGGGGTGATGGCTTTGCCGAAGCTCTCAAGGACTTCCGCCTTGCCGTTCAAAAAAAAATGTCTTTTTAAAAACTACTTTTAATCGCAAAAGTTTTGTGTTTGATTGATTAGCATGCCCAATAATTTTATTTAGGGAATTCATTTATGTACCACAACTTTTACTTTTTATACCATACTGTACAACTTTTACAGCTTACTGTACAAGCATGTCAAGCAACAATTATGATAGATGACTTAAAAGATGTGGTATGAAAATCATTCCCTTTTTATTTACAACTATCCGGCACAATTAGAGGTCAACCTGAAACCCAATAAACTTGATACTTCACCCAATGCAAAAGGTTTATCAAGTTAAAATAACATAATATAAACATGTGACTCGGATATACACAACCCAATTAGCATGATTGGGTTTGGCTGACCTTTTGACACCCTGGCACAAATAAGATTGCAATAGCTAGTGGTTTTCAAGAGAAAGATGGCCTTTAATTGCTTTTGTATCTTATGACAGGAAAAGATCAACAATTGCGAATAGAAAATTCCAAATTCAACATACCATAAAATTGGAATATGTTTAGCGATTGCGAATAGAAAACTCCAAATTCAACATACCATTAATTTGGATTACAGAAAATGATCATTGAATAAAAAACAGATCTGGGAAAATGGTAATCTGGAAAATTGATGAAGATGCGCTAATGAAAACCAGAACCTAGAAATGAGTAGATCCAGAAACAAGCTACAAATATGAAATCATAACCGTTCGATTAGTTTAAGATTCGGCTTCTTCAACCGTAGAGCTTCCATCACCATGATCAGCAGAATCCACAGCGGTGGTGGTGACGGTTGAACCACTCTTCTCATCCAGCGTCGACGCAATTTCTGGCGAATCAGATCTGGATTTCATGTAATCAAGCATCCGTTTGCTGATCTGTTTCGAGTAAATTTGGAGGATCTCAATGCCGCCATCGTCGGCGGAGATAGAAGAGGCAGATGCGGCGGTGAAAGCCTCATCTTCCAAACGTTCTGCAATGACGTTGGCTTCTCCGTTCAGTAAGATGCCGTACCGTTTAGATAGGATTGACGTGGTGGATAGGGTTTCGACGATTCCTTCGGTGACGGCGTAGCGAGTCCGTTGCGATGGTGGCCAAATGCTGAAGGAAATGCTCATTTTTTCCAACTTGGTGGCGGTGTCGTCGCCGTGTTTCTTCTCCAGTTGTACAGTATTACCAGTGTCTGCTTCAGCTGCCATTGTTATCTTCGTTTGTTTCTCAATAGATGATATCCAAGCCTCAGTTTGGGGTTTATGATTATTTCGATTTTACCGAGTATCCAGTTAAAGTTATCAAATAATACGGAAAAATATTTATTAAAACAGATATGGTCTAAAAATTCCGATTGAATTAGGGTGCTTTTTGGTGATCATTGGGCCGAAAAAATCAAACCGAATTGAAAACCGACCGAAACCGGCCGGTTTTGGAAATTCTTCGTTTCTATTGGTTTCAGTTCGGTTCAGTTTGATTCGGTTTGGTCTTCGGATAACGATGAACATTTGACCTTTTAAAACCGAAACGAAACTGGACCGGACCGAAACTGAAAACACGGTTCGGTTTCGGTTTTGAAAATTTATCATTTTCGGTTTTGAAAATTTATCATTTTCGGTTTTATCGGGTTTGGTTCGGTTCTTGAAATGCGCTCACCCCTAGCATGGTGTCTCCAAATATGTAACAACCTAATTTTTGTAATATACTTTTTAAACATAATAATGATACATTTAAGTAAAATTCGAGAGCCACCACAACTTGTCGCTTGTTGCAAACATATCTTTTTATTTTTTCTTTTTGAACGACGCCTAATTACTTCACTTTACTCCTACATAGACAGATCTCTTACATACATGGTAGGACTATGAGCCTTCATAGTGTGGTGGAGACCGGAGTGGAAGCCTTCCACCACATGGAATGGAAAAAATTGTTGCCCCATGTCGTGAGTGGGTTTCACGATGCGAAGATGGTCACAGGCAACGGCAGTTCTAGAAGATGGTCACGGGCAATGGCGGTTCTAGGGGGTGGGCAGGGTGGGCACCTCCCCCCAAAACTTTTCCAATAACTACATGAAAATTTTGATAATAAGCCATATTTCTATGTTTATGCATGTATAGATAAATAATATACATGTAAATAGCAAACATGAATATAGTTGTAGCAAGTGGCCTGTCCCATAACGAAAGTCTAGGGGTAGTATAATTTTATAAACCCAAATCGTAATGTAGCTACAATAACAACCACCCCAACATAAGTTCAATCCATGAAATCAATGATTATGCATAATAAACATAAGTATAATACTTCATCCGATTCAAAATAAGTGATACACTTTGAATTTCATGGATTTTTAAGCAAAAGTTTATAATGATATTTAATTAGATTAATTGGATGGTTAGTGGGAAATGGGTCTCACACTTTTTGAATAAAGTGGAGTTAGTGATGTTTAAAGTTAAAAGTAAGGGTAAAGAAGTCTTTTCACTTTGTTAAAGTAGATAGTTAGTGGGTGTGGGTCCTATTATTTTTTGCCAAATAAGATAATTTTTCAAAGTGTATCACTTATTTTGATACACCCTAAAAAGGAAAGTGTATCACTTATTTTGAATCGGAGGAAGTATGTTCAATCCCTAAAATCAACAATTATGCATAATAAACGTCAAATAATCAACGATTTAGGTAATAGTTAAGAAAATAAACCATAATTTCATAAATAAAACCACAAACCAATAGATTTTTTTCATAATAAACCTCATATAATATTGACGTCTGGCGAATGCTATGGATAGTGAGAGAGATTCAACTGTGAAATTTTGGATTTTAGATATCCATATGACACAAAAAAGGGGACTTGTGTACTATGGGCTTCACATTTGGGCTGACAGCTAAATTCTTTATGTTTGTGGGCCAAGTTTAAGGGGTAGCACATGGCCCTTGAGGCTCCAAAGGGGTCCGCCCCTGGTTGTAGCTCAGCTTGTTCATGCATTTTCCATGAGTGTAATTATCCCGTCCAGCATGATTTCGAGTCCCCTACAGCAGTTTTACTTTTTTATTTTTTCACTTTCTATTTTCTTCCTATCTCATTTTCTTATAACGAAACTAGTAATCTAATATTATAAAAAAAAATTCCTTCTCTCTCTATAGCCTAAAAATAATATAATTTCCAATATATTTGTTATTATTTAAAGATGATGAACATTCCAACTCAAATTTGTTTTCTCGTTTAAAGTTTGACGTGGAAAGTAAGAATTCTACTAATAATGCGACTTATTCCCCTAAATTCTTTTTGCCCTCTTGAAATATATTGCTGGTACTGCCCCTGGTCACGGGCACGGGAGTTCATGAGGTTGGAGAAGAACGTCGGGGATTTTAAACCTTGGGAACGGTAAAAAGAAAAAGAGTGACAGTTGACACACACAAACGCCCGTTGACGGGTATGAAGAACGATGGCCAGAAGAAAAAGATGAAAACACAGTGGTGGCCGTGAGTAGAGGTTACATTCTTGATTGTTTCGGTTTAGATATTAGAATGGTATTTAGATTTATTATTGGGCTTTGAGAAATTTGGTTTTGTTATCGGGCTATTTAAATTTAGCCTCAATTAAGAAACAATTGAAAATTTACACAATCGCGTGTTATAAGCTTTTGACAATTTTAGGGTTAAGGTTTTTAGTAAACAAAAATGTTTTGAAAATTTTAGGCTTTATGGTTTTTAGTAAACAAAAATGTTTTTTGGGGGTTGATCATATTTGATATTGATGTTTGATTATTATAAAAAATTAATGAAAAAAAAAAGATGATATGAAAATTAAAAGTGTGGTGGATATCTCTTCTAAAATTGTATGATATAGTTACCGTGGTAACAGATAATGTGCCAATAAAAATAGTGTGTTGGCTTGGACTCATACCCAATAATGTTACACCTTCATTACAAACGTGCCCGTCACATATCATATTGATCGGTCAATTTAATAGTTGCACCTTTTAGTCCCACCTTCGCAATTCCTATTACATGTGATATTTTTTATAATCACATGTAATAAGGTGTACAATCAAATGTAATTATCATATAATTTTGTTTTTTTTAACGAAAAAAATTTAAAAAAAATTATGTGAGTGTCAAATGACAAAAACTCCTCCATGTATAAACCATGTAATTATATATGACCATTAATTATTAGGGTTAATTTCATACACGTCCTTGCAAACTTTTAATATTACGTATATATTCTTACAAACTTCATTATTACATATATATCCTTCAAAAACTTTAAAATTCCCACATATATCCTTTTATCTAATTTAATAATATTTAAATTATTAAAATTTTAAAAAACATAAACATTAATCTAAATTAATGGTAAAATGTCCTAAACATCCTTAAAGATCAAGGGTTTTTTCTTTCATCAAGGGTATTTTTTGCCAAACTCGACAACACATTTTTTTCCGTCAAGGGTATTTAAGCTATTTTACCATTAACTTAGATTAGGATTTATATATTTTTTAATTTTAAAAGATTTAAAAATTATTAAATTTGATAAAATGATATATATGAGAATTTTGAGGTTTCGGAAGGATATATACGTAATAATGAATTTTGCAAGGATATATACGTAATATTAGAAGTTTGCAAGGACGTGTATGAAATTATCCCTAATTATTATTTAACAATAATTAAGATTAGTCTTTTAAGATTGTAAGAAAAATTAGGATTAGCTTGAACACAAATGTAAAATGTTTAATTTTATATCTTGTTTTTGGTTTTCAATTTATCTTTTAGTTTTATGTTGTACTGCTTGTAAATTGTAATATCAATTGTGTGCAAAAGAAAAAAGCATATTACGGCCGGCTATTTAGAAAATATATTATCAAAGGATAATAGGAGATTGACTTGTTTTTTCAGTCAACAAAAGTACTTCGCCTCCAAGCATAGTATGATTTTTAGATACAAATTAATTATGCACTTTCTCAAACCTTTCCTCATCGAGTGATTTACCTATTATGGTTAAGAATCTTTATAAAAATAGCGTTGTTCTAGTTTAATAATAAATAATATTCATCTTTGCTCATATCGCTTCATGCTAACTTACTTCACTTTCCAAGTTTAGTTTTAAAACGCAATTGCTTAAACTTTAAATTTAGATCTAAATTAGCCTAATTAAAATCTTTAGTTAATTTAACCCAATTAAACCTATTGTCCATTCATAATTTGTACATTGGCTGGCTAGTTGCCTAAATATGTTTGTAATTACATAAGTTAAGTTGTTGACAATAGTACAAGACGAGTGATGGCAAATTGAAGAAAAAATTGAAAATCATTGAAATTTTATAGGTTTGTTTATGGTTAATTGATTGTAGTTTTCAACTTTCAAGATTTATAGGTATTAAGTACTTCCTCCGTATCAAAATAAGTGACACACTTTCCATTTTGGGGTGTATGAAAATAAGTGACACACTTTGAAAACTTTCCTTATTTGGTAAAAATAGTGAGACTCATACTCACTAACTATCCACTTTAATAAAGTGAAATTACCCTTATACCCTTACTTTTACTTTTAAAACTCATTAATATCATTTTATTCAAAAAAAGTGGGACCCATCCTCCACAAACTATGTACTTTAATCTATTTTAACATTTATTTTAATCTTTTACCTCAAAATAACATGTAAGCCAATTTGTGTCACTTATTTTGATACGGAGAAAGTATTAACTTCCGGGCTCATCCATTTTGCTATTTTTGAATTGCTGGTTAATATTTTTGGTATTATTCTATCATATATTCAACATTTCAACTCACTTTCGACCCGACCCATTTATCGAATGACCCGCTTAGCCCAACCATGATAGAAAGAGTAACCCATCTGCTTATATGTTAGACATTTGGCTGTTTAAGGGTGTTAACGATTCAAGTCGAGTTGAATATTAGGATATTTGAACTCGGCTCGTTTAGTATTTACTCGGCTCGAGCTCGACTCGAGCTCGAATAAGCTTTTAAAACTGGGCTCGAGCTCGAGCTTGAATATTTATATAGTGTTCGAGCTCGAGCTCGATACCCGTTTATGATTCCATATTTTTTGAAAATAACTAATTTACAAACTCGAAAAACTCGTTAATTACTCGACTCGTTAACATCCCTATTAATATATGTATATTCTTGTACTTATTGTATCAACACTTGTACTTATTGTATAAAACACTTGTTCAGCTTGTTAGGATCGACTCGTGAAGATCGTCTAGCTCGTTCGGCTCGAGATTAAACGAGCTATCGAACGAGCCGAGTCGAGTATTAAATTATTAGGCTCGGCTCGTGAAATTAATTGAGTCTTGTTTTATGTTCGAGCTCGACTCGATATCGAATTAGTATAGGCTCGAACTAGATATAAACGAGCTTGAGCTCGAGTAGCTCGTTAAAAGCTCGACTCGTTAACACCCCTATTAACAGACCGAACAACTTGTATCAGTAAAAACCAATTATGTTGCTCAAAAGTCAAAAAATAGAGCGTAATCAGTGACATCAGCCGCTTCTATTCGTAAGAGACAAAAACGTAATGGTGGGTAAGTGTGCCGTGATCCCCAAATTAACATTGGGTCCACTGGGACCACGAGCAACTTTGGGTTATGACTTTTGGCGGTGTATATATGCATGTATGTGATTATATGTATAACAAGAACACCTTAATTAAGCGCACACACACCAAGATCATGAATCATACTCATGTTTTCCTCATTTCTATTCTATCATTAATCTCTCTCGTTTTGCTTTCCAAATTTGTCATACACAACAAGCGTAAAAAACTTGCACCGACTCCACCCTCTATCCCAATAATCGGTCATCTTCATCTAATCAAAGGACATGTTCATAGAGTGTTCCACCAACTTTCCTCCAAATATGGTCCTATAATGGCTCTACGGTTCGGTTCACGCCCCGTGCTTGTAATAAGCTCACCATCAGCCGCCGAAGAATGCTTCACCAAAAACGACATTGTTTTAGCCAATAGACCCCTTCTTTTAAGTGGCAAGTATCTTGAGTATGACCACACCACAATTGGTTCTTCACCTTATGGTCAACTTTGGAGAGACCTTCGCCGCATTATGACCCTTGAACTTTTTTTTCCACAATTCGACTCAAATCTTATGTTGGTGTCCGTGAAGATGAAGTTAGATCGTTAATCAAGAATCTTTTTCAAGGTCATTCTTTTCAAGATTTCACTAGAGTGGAGATGAGGTCAAGAATTCAAGGTTTATCGTTTAACATAGTAATGAAAGTCGTCGCTGATAAACGATTTTATGGGACCGAAGTAGAGGATATTGAAGAAGCTAGTGAATTTAGGGATGTAATAAGAGAAGTATTTGATGTTAGTGGTGCTTCAAATCCTGGTGACTTTATTTCATTTTTAAGATGGATCGATTTTCAGGGGTTTGAGAAGAGGCTTTCGAAATTGCAACACAAAACTGATAGCTTTTCACAAAAGCTGATCGAGGAAATTAGGACTAAACGGAAGTTTTCTTTAGGAAAAGAACACGACAATACGTTTATCGACGCTATATATGTTGTCTTTGCAGGAGTCAGAACCCGAATACTACACCGACGACATAATCAAAGGAAATATATTGGTATGTGTCTTCACTCTTCATAACCTATTCCCATCCATTATAAAAGTATATAAATTGTGTTGGGTTTGGATTAGCTAGTTCGGGCCAGCAGATTGGCGGGTTGCAATTAATGAACCTAAATTGACATGTTCAGAATTTAAGGTCAGAAAAATCAACTCCAACCCGGATACAATTAAACATGGTAACCCGGGCACGACTTGTCAAATGACTTAGTGAGTCATAATCAAGTTGGCGGTTCATAAATAAAAAAAGGGTTTTGTCAAACATAGATTCGCAGATGTTTTAGACTTAGTGGTCCCAAATATAATCTTAATCATAAGGAATTGAAATATCAAACATAGATTCGCAGATGTTTTAGATAAATTTTAGAAGATTTTTATAATATTTACATTCTTTTTAAAAAATCTTTATAAAACAAAACATGTTAATAGGTCGACATGTTTATACATAAACCTATCCAAACCCGGCTTGATTTATAAATAGGTTGGATATCTCAATTTTTTTGATCCATTTATACTCAACATGAACTCAATTATTTTTATGTGAATCGTGTCAAAGGATTATTCTATTATGAAAATATTCAGAAAAAATACCCACCTTTCAATTTGTCATGAAAATGACGAAATTGAATGTTGCATGGTTTTTTTTTTTTCCAAAAAAATACCCACCTTTCAATTAGTCATGAAAATGACCAAATAGAATGTTGCATGGTTTTCTTTTACACTCTTTTTATAGTCGGCCACCAATAATGACTTTTGAATACTTCGATAATTATCTAAAGAAAAGTGTCGTCAGAGACTCAGAGACACCCATTCGAAAGTGTATGTAAAGAAATAGTCACAAAAATATCCAAATGTTTCGACAAAGAATTGTATAATACCGTCGCTAGAAACTTACGTATATTGACACTAAAAGAATATGAATTATATATTTTTAACCTTTTTGTGACATAATAATATAAACAGTGTTAGTAAAACCAAAATTTAACCCTTGCAAGTAGGGGTGAGAAAAAAAGAGGGTAACCGGAAATGGAACCGGAACCGCCTCGGAATCGGAGGTTCCGGACGAGGAACCTGCTAGGAGATTCCGGTTCCGGTTCCTAAAATCATGGAACCGCCCTAAGAGGTTCCGGTTCTCAAAATTAAGGAACCTGAAACCGGTGGATACCCTGGAACCGGCGGTTTTTCGGTATATTTTTAATAAATATAATAATATATAAGATAATATATATTAAATTTAAGAGGTTTACTTAAATGTAAAATACCTCACAAACTTAATAGTCTAAATAAAATGGGTATCTTCATTATCACTGATTGAGCCATATTTAAACTCGTTGAATATGGAAGTCAAGTACCAGAAAGTGATTTTCGTTCACTTATTTCTATTTTGAACTCGTTCAACTATATTTAAAATCGTTAAATGGTATTTATAATCGTTAAACGATATATGTAATTGCTAGTTTGTGTGATTTATTGTCTTGTTTATTTAGTTTGTAATACTTAAATTTTTTTGAATTTAGAGGCAGGGTAACCGGAACCGGTTCTGGAACCGGCGGTTCCGGTTCCGGTTCCGAAAATTTAGGAACATGTCTTCCAGGTTCCGGTTCCGGTTCCGAGATTTTAGGAACCTGCGGTTCTGGTTCTGGTTCCGGTTCCGATCGGAACCGGCGGGTACCCTGTTGTGCTCACCCCTACTTGCAAGTGTTTTTAAAAAGTATCACCAAATTCTCATATTCTTTAGACCGACAACAAATGTTTTTTTTAAAAGAGATCTCATATATATATATATATATATATATATATATATATATATATATATATATATATATATATATATATATATATATATATATATATATATATATATATATCAACACTTTTCATCGTGTCACTATAACATTTCTCTTGTAGTTAACTTAATCCCTATGAGCTATTAACATGATGACCAAATAATTTTGTGTAGACATTGTTACTAGCGGGAACCGACACTTCATCCGTGACAATCGAGTGGGCTATGTCGCTTCTATTAAACCATCCTGATGTGTTAGAGAGAGCTAGAACAGAATTCGATAAAATTGTTGGAGAAGAACGTTTGGTACAAGAAACCGACCTTCCTAACTTGCCATACATCCAATGCATCGTCAACGAAACCCTACGACTATTTCCAGCAGCACCACTTTTAGTGCCACACGAGCCGTCAGAAGACTGCACCATTGGAGGGTTTCATGTTGCCCGTGGCACGATGGTGTTGGTGAATGCATGGGCCATCCATAGGGACCCAATGCTATGGGATGACCCGTTAACTTTCAAGCCCGAGAGGTTTGTCAAAGCGGGAAACGAGGGGTATCGGTTTTTACCATTTGGAATGGGCCGTCGGCAGTGTCCTGGGTCAGTCGGGTTGTGGGCTTAGCGTTGGCATCGATGGTTCAATGTTTTGAATGGAAAAGGGTTGGTGAAGAGTTGGTGAGCTTGTCGGAAGGAAATGGTCTAACCATGCCCAAATACGAGCCATTAGAAGCCATGTGTAGACCATGCCAAAGAATAAGTCATGTTCTTGAGGGCCTATAATTAAGGACTCGTGTCTAAAAAAACAATAACAACATGTTAGTTGGATATATGGTCTCATTTCCATTTTACTACTTCGATTAAGAAACATCAATGTATTATACATACTTAGTAGGTTTATAGTTTATAAGATGTTCTTTTGAATGTATAAAATATCACTTTGTGTTAATAGTGTAACTTAATGACAATTAAAACTACTTACAATGGTTTCCAAAAAGTTAATAGTAGTGACCATTACACTTGGCATTTTCCATTTAAGTTTTGCGGTGCCGCAACCCTTCGCCATTATAGATCCAAAATTTTATTGATTTAAACCATTTACAATCCAAAGTTCAACTTAAAATCCTTGACTTAGACTAAAAATATTAACATAAACATCAATGCTGATTTTTGTTACAAACATAGTAAAGTCCATTAATTTGTATGCTTCAAAGGTTTTATTGTGACTTGGTTTAATGGATATGTGCAAAGAAAAGTGGTATTGTTTCTTATTTTTCCTTCTTACATATATGCTTATCTATTTAATCATGACAAATGTCAAAATCAAAAAATAATATAAGAAAAGAGAATTAGTAGATTACACATGTTTTAGAAGTAAGTAGACATATGAGTATAAAGAAGAGAAAAGAAGAAATATAATTTCTCTTCTGCAAATTTATTAAATTAAAATTACAAAATGCACGAAGATAAAAATAATTTTTTTAACAGTAAATCTTAATCTACTCATATATACCACATATATCTACTATGAGACTTGGACTACCATTCATTAGGATGGGAGAGAAACATCTTACCGCTAGATCAATCGCTCCTGTGTAAATAAAAATCAGTTGAAGATGAATAACCGTGAAACGATAAATGTGTCTCTCATATAATACTTCTTCCGTATCAAAATAAGTGAATCACTTTGAAATTCACGTTTTTTGAGGCAAAATAAGGTAATAAGATATTAGTGAAATTAAATGGGGTAATTAGAATGAATGAGCACCAGATATAGTAAGATGACAAAAATGAATGTGGTCCCACATCTTTAATGATGTTTAAACTTTAAAGATGGATAAGTAAGGGTAAATGAGGAATTTTATATATAAAAATTTACCAAATAAGAAAAGTGATTCACTTATTTTGATACATCCCAAAAAAAAAGTGATTCACTTATTTTGATACAGATAAAGTATATAATAATAAAACTCGAGAAATAATATTTCTTCTTACATTTTCTTACTACACACTTCTAAATTTAACATCTGTATTCTACGAATTTTTTTCCCTTATATCAAATCTTATTTCCGCAATTATCATGATAAAATTAATAAACAAAGAACAGATTATCATCTAACTATTTCATATTTATCTTTATTAAATCCATTTTCATAACATTGCTTTCATGGAACCAACAGAAGTACAGAACCAATATCATCTCTCATAAAACTCTATCCTTAAATTATCGTTTTAAGTTGTTAACCCGTTCAGCCACCCGAAAACTAAAAAACCCGGGTTTTGACCCGTTTGGAAACCCTTTCACCCTTTTAACCCCCCTCACTCCAAGAACCCTTGTTCCGTCTATTTGTTTTTCTTATTTTAAAGCAATTTCCTCCGAAAAATTCGAATTAGGGCTTGGATGTTGATGATTTTGCAATGATTAACATCAATTCGCAAGAGTTGAACTACCTTGTTTACCGGTATCTTCATGAATCAGGTCTGTTCGTAGTGCTGTTTAGTTCTGTTTGATTTTTTTATTTTTTTTTTATTTTTATTTTGCATTTGTTGCAATTGAGAAAATGTGTTTATCCCTTTCTCGATTGTCATATACTTGAATTTTTCTCTGTCGCGGGCCCATTGATTATGTTTTTCCGGCTAGGTCACTGAAATTTTAACCAAATTTATGATATCAAAATGGAATATTTTTTCCTTATCTCGTATGCATCAAGCTATCCATGAGTTAATGAGGTTAAATTACGTAATCGCGAGTCATAAACATGAAATAGTCTAATGATTCAAAATTCCAGCAGAGAGCCAAATATAGTGAGAGGTTGTGTGGCAGAGACTTATTTAGGGCAAGCTTTGAATTGTTAGGTTTTTAAATCGAAAATTAAAATTTAGTAAAATATAGTCTCTTTATACTATACAGTATACTTTTTGGAATTATATATATTAACAGTGTAGTTTATTTCAGGTTTCACACATACTGCCTTCACATTAGGTTATGAGGCTGCACTGAATAAAAGCACAATTGATGGAAATGTAGTTCCACCTGGTGCTCTTGTCACATTTGTGCAGAAAGGAATTCAATATCTTGAACTAGAAGCAAATTTAACATGCGTAAGCACAATTATAACTTTTATTCATGATTTTTTTGGGGTTAACAAAGGTTTAATTGGTTGTCCAGAATGATTCTGACATTGATGAAGATTTCTCATTTATACAACCGATCGATCTTATCACAAAAGATGTTTACGAACTACAACAAATGATAAAAGAGAAGAAACAAAGCATTCAGAGAAGTAAACACAGAGAAAAGAACAAAGAGAATAACACTTCAACACGAGATCATGAACATGAACATGTTAGAGAGAAAGAAAAGGAGAAGGAAATTGAGCAAGAACATGTTAGAGAAAGAGAAAAAGAACGAAAAGAGCAACAAATTCGAGAAAGAGAAAAGAAAATGGAAGCTGAAAATCAACGAGAAAAAGAAAAAGAAAAGGAAAAACAAAGGGAGAAAGAACGTGAATTGGAGAAAGAGAAAATTGAAAGGGAAAAAGAAAAGGCTAAACATAAAGAAAAGAAGAACGAAGATCATTTTGATAATAAACGCGATCAGGATATTCAACCTGAACTAAATCAAAATGTGACAGCTGAAGGTAATGTTGTAATCTACATTTTCTTTTTGGAAAAATATAATAAAGTAAAAAACTATCATTATCTATATATATTAACTATATGTTATATATCTTTATTGGAATGTGAAGTAGGGCCGGAACCAATGGAAATCGATGCAAATTCAAATTCAAATTCAGCATCTTTGTCTTGTATTATTCCCAACTCTGATGTCACCATTTTAGAAGGTCATACTTCTGAGGTTTGTGAATTCCTATTCTCTGAAATTTCATATATATTGTATAAAATTCAATTCAATCTCTGTACCTGATAAAAAAAAACAGTTACAAACGTAATCTAAACCATAACTGCAAAATCAAGTACATAAAAGCAAGCTTAAAAGTTAATTAAATAAGAAATTAGTTTAGGTATAAAGCAGATTATATATATATATAGAGAGATATTTTAATTAGTTAATGCTGAAAAGTATATTTGGTTTCAGTTAATGATTGATTAATCGACCCTTTTATTTAGGTTTTTGTATGTGCATGGAGTCCTGCTGGATCTCTTTTGGCATCAGGGTATGTGCATTTTCTCTTAAACACAACATTATCCATTAAAATCCTTATTTGGAGTATAATTAATTTCCCATAATATTGAATTTATATATTTGAATTAGGTCTGGTGATTCAACAGCTAGAATTTGGACAATTGGTGATGGGCCTTGCAGTTCTACTTCACAAAAAGGCCCGTTAGATGTTGCTGTTTTGAAACACTACAGAGGTAGAACAAATGATAAGAGCAAAGATGTCACCACACTTGATTGGAATGTGAGTTTTTTAATTTTTTTTTTTTTTACATTTTAAATAGTAATAATGTAATATAAGCTCAAAGATAAGTGAAAGTGTAAAATTTAAACCATATTTAACCTTTTTTTCTATTATTAATTTATAATTTATAATATAATCATGTGTTTGTATTATGTAGGGTGAAGGTACACTACTTGCAACTGGTTCTTATGACGGGCAAGCGAGAATATGGAGTAAAGATGGTGAGCTATAATTAAATCATCTTGTGGTTTTAAGATATAAATTTTTATTTAATTTCTGATATTATTGATATCAATTTAGGGGAGCTTGTGAGTACATTAACAAAACATAAAGGACCAATATTCTCTCTAAAATGGAACAAAAAAGGAGACTATCTTCTAAGTGGCAGTGTGGATAAAACTGCAATTGTTTGGGACATCAAAACTGGAGAATGGAAGCAACAATTTGAATTTCATGCAGCTCCTACTCTTGATGTTGATTGGCGAAATAATGTTTCGTTTGCAACGTGTTCAACTGATAATATGATTTATGTCTGTAAAGTTGGAGATAATCGACCTGTTAAAACTTTTGCTGGCCATCAGGTATATTTATCTTCCAATTTATCTTTCTTTTTTATGTATATTTGTAATATGTTTTTAAAATTTTTAATTTTATTGCAGGGCGAAGTTAATGCTATTAAATGGGATCCTACTGGTACACTTTTGGCTTCATGTTCAGACGATTCCACTGCAAAGGTAGAGTTTGTTTTAAGGGCATAATAGTCTTTTTAGTTTTTATATGGATATTTTTAAACCTAGGGTACAACCTGATTATTTAATTAATAATGATGTGTAGATATGGAGCTTGAAGCAGGATACATGCTTACATGATTTAAGGGAGCATACAAAGGTACAACATATTACATACTTTTTAAGTTTTTTTTACACGTGATTATTTAATTTTCCAATATTAATTTTCAGGAAATATATACCATCAGATGGAGCCCAACAGGGCCAGGAACAAATAACCCTAACCAAAAATTAGTACTTGCAAGGTAAATATGCTTTTTTCAAATTATATTAATGTAATTAAAAAAATGTAAATTAAGTCAACTTTAACTTACGTTTGGATGTTTAACAGTGCATCATTTGATTCTACAATAAAGCTATGGGATGTGGAAACAGGAAGCTTACTCCACAGCCTTGTTGCCCATGGGTACAATACTTATATTAATAATATTTATTCATTCTTAAACGGATCATTTTTCTAACTAATTATGACATGTTTTATTTTTTTTGTTTAGGGATCCTGTATATTCTGTTGCATTTAGCCCAAACGGGGAGTATCTAGCAAGTGGATCATTGGACAAATGTATGCACATATGGTCTGTAAAAGAAGCAAAAGTGGTGAAAACTTATGTTGGAAGTGGTGGGATCTTTGAAGTGTGTTGGAACAAAGAAGGTGATAAGATCGGTGCGTGTTTCTCAAATAATGTAGTTTGTATTTTGGATTTCCGAATGTAACTCGGGTTTAGTTGTAGGTATTTTGGTGTGGATTTGACTTGTAGTTTTGTTTAATTTTAACGTGTTAATGTGGTAACATTTATTTGCAATTTAGAGATGTTCAAATGAATTTGTATTTTGCCCTTATTTGAGTTTCAGTTTTTTCTTGTCATGTGAATGTCATCATTCGCATTTTCAATATGATCTTTTTGTGTTGTGGAACTAAACTATACAGCTGAAATGATCCGTTAGCTTTTATGTTAATAGTGGGAATGGTTAATTTGCATTGTATTAGTATGTTTGGTCGGCTGAATGATAAAAGTTCTTCATTTGACATAATTTTGAAAAAGAAACATAAATTACATGTATTTCAATTGTATCCAAATTTAATTACAGAAGTATTAGTTTATCAATCTCTAGTTGGTGCATGATTTATTGTAGTATAAAATTTTGTTATTCGCACAAACAAAAGTTTAGACATATAAGATGATCAAGAAAATCTTGAATAAGATTATAATTGAAAATGTAATTTCTAGTTGATTTCGTACAAGTTTTTTTAAAAAATATTTAATAAAAAAAAGAATGCTCAGATGTGCTGCTTTTATTCGAAATATCGAACAGATGTGATGAACCAGCATCACTAGAAGCACAGTTATCCTCACCGCATTTAAATTGCACCAGCCGGGAATCGAACCCGGGTCTGTACCGTGGCAGGGTACTATTCTACCACTAGACCACTGGTGCTTGATGGCTAAATTATAAAAGATTATTACTTAATCTATAAAGTCTGCGATAATACTTGTAAAATGTGGTACAAACATTAAAAAATGTGTTACAGTAATGAATTCCTTTTTAAGAAATGAGATAACGGAAAACATGATATATATTCAGTCCGGTTAAAGATGTAGATATAGTCGTAATGTATTCAGAATTAAAGATACTAAACAAGAAATGTGATAATGAATATTGGGGCTAATATTGTTTTTGACGTTTTCATATAATTTACTTTTAAAAGGACAATAAAAGCACAAAGATCATTTCTTGCCGATGATTCAGTTTTGAACTTTTGAAGATGATTTAATCACTGCTTACATTTTTATTCAATTATTGTTTTTAATCTTAATTTTTATTTATTTATTGCTTTTTAACCTTAACTTTTATTCTTAACGTTTATATTCATGAAAATTGTTCAATTTAATATATTTCATATTTGCTACCTTTACATGCTCCATCACATCTCAGATAGATAAATCTCGACAATCATTTGTAACCATTGCTAAAAAAATTAAATTCGATGTTTTTCCATGTTTTCTTACATGGTGCCAAAAAGTAGGGATGACAATGGATATTGGATCGGATATGGATCGGGTGATATGATAATTACATCTATATTCATTTAGATTTACATTGTTTATATTGATATTCATATTCATTTAAAATCATTTCATCCATCCATATCCATGTCTATTGGATTCGAACAGGTAAATGAACATCCGTTGAATGTCGAAAAAGCTTTGATTTATAAAGTTAGTATGATAGTTTTATATATAATTTAAAATTTTTGTTGCATATGTAAATACTTTCTTTCAAAAGAAGATACAAATGAAAATATAACTACTAACCTACATTTGATACATAAAGCAATATTTGCGGAGTGATTTAACTGTACATGTGCAATTTTTTAAACAAAATTATTTAACTTTATAATTTACTAAGTGAAACTTAGTTAAATAGTGTTTTGTTAGGATCGACCTAATAACAATAAATTTAAAATGAAAAGTATTAAAGAAGTTTACGGAATAACACTTAAATAGTGAAATCAAGAACACAATTATAAAAGTAATTTTGTGTTAATCAGGATAATTAATACAAACTCAAAGTTCCAATCTATCAATTAATGATAGACGTACAAAACATCCATGACGCAAGGATTACAAAACATTGAATCAGAAATGTTAAAAGAAAGGTAACCAAACATACTTAATTAGAATTTCATGATCATCCATCAATGTAAATTGCATCCATTGAATGATTGAACAAAAGCAAATTGAACGCAAGGAAAAACGACTATAATACTGAAATCGCAATAAAAAGCAAAAGATTGTGGGGACAGGAAGAGAAACAAAGATTCAAATTTACAGGTTCAAAATTAATAATATTAAAAATGAAAAAAGAATGCTCTGAAGTGCTGTTTTTATTCGATATGACGAACAGATGTGATGAACCAACATCACTAGCACACAATTATCGTCATTGCATTTAAAGTGCACCAGCCGGGAATCGAACCCGGGTCTGTACCGTGGCAGGGTACTATTCTACCACTAGACCACTGGTGCTTGTTGACTAACATCTAAAAGATTTCTACTTAATCTAAATGTTATAAAGTATGACTGTATTCTTTCTCAGAAAAACAATTTGTCGAACAAATGTAATGTCAATTAAGTATAGGTGTGTTTGGATAGATTTTATCATAAGCAAATGGTTTTGGTGTTTAAAAGTTAAAGTCGGATTGTCCAAATTATCTAAAAAACCAAACAAATCCAAATCAAATTATTATTTGGTTAGTTCGATTTTACAATGTATTTATCTTGTAAAATTTATCACTCTATATTTACATTCACTCAATAGAATTCCATAGGATGAGAGATCGAGTTGGAACCCAACATCTTATGGAAGATTAGTTTGGCCATGAATACGATGACACCGTACAAGCTCTAAACTATTATTTCCAATAGTTGAAAGTATTACTAATTGTAATATTCAACCTATTACCGACCATTTTTTTGTTTTTTAGTTTGCACCCCAATTTTCTTGGTAGAATGAGTAATAATCTTATAACTAAATGTATGTCCGTCATACGTCAATTAGCATACACATCAACCCTCGATGCTTTGTATGAATACTTACAATTAGGTGACGTTGTAGTTGTGAACGTTCAGATAATTTTATTAATTGTAATGTGTAATAAAAATTGTTTTTAGTGGTGTTAATCTATTACAAGAAGATATAGATATACGTATGGGTTACTAGCGCTCATACTTGAATAAATATGTGAGTTTGTTTTATTACATGTTGCTATTGTCAACAAATAAACTTTCTAACAACCACTGTTTCTAATCCAAAGTTTGATATGTAGATAACAATTACAATCAGAAAGGTTCATCTTCCTTCTAACCCATTGATAACAAAAAAAGGAAAAGAAAAAAAGAATCTTCATCAATTTGGTGTTAGTCAACATCTACCTTTGACCAAAGTTTATCATTCTTTAACGTCTTCAAATAAGGAAGATGGAATCACAGAAGGAGAAGACAATTCGGACACACATTTAAACTGCAATAAGAAAAATAACAGATTTCATCAGAAACAATATATAATTGCAGCTAATAAATAATAATACAAGAATTAATTGTAATCAATAATACAAACCTTATGTTGCTTGTATTTTTCTCTAATTGCTACCAAATTTCCTGCTCTTCTACTTAATTGCAAATCATGTAATATTTCAACACATTCTTTTAAATCCGATGATTTATATCCCGAAAGCTTTTCCAAAGCCAAATTCTGTAAAACCAAAATATTTTAAGAATCACAACTAATTTTATTCAAGAAAAAAAAATTCAAGTGTTTATGATTCTTAATTTCTTACCCATGGATGTGAATTTGGTTTGAGCATAAATCTTGAAAGAAATGTAACTGACGCAGCTACCATTGAAGGCAAAAACTTGATGCAATTGTACTCTAATAAACTTAATTCTGCTAAATAATAACTCAAAAACTCCAACTGCAAATTTGGTGTCTGCAAAATTCAAAATAAACATATAAATTAACAATTAATGACAAAAAAATAAAATCTTTAATTTAAACATAAATGGGACGATAGCTGACATCATAATCTTCTTGAGTGATTCTACTAAATCTTCTAAGAAATGTTTTAACAGTTGGATTTCCCATTTCAAATTTGAGTGTTTTTAGCACATCAGCTTCCATCTTAACTACTTCTTGTTTTGTGTATGTATTATCAGTTATATAACAGAAATCTTCTGTATGTGGAGGGCTAATTTCTTCATATTTTCTGTTAATTACAACACACAATTAGATAATAAACAATATATAATCAAATCATGTAATTGAAATCGAATTGATTTGTATACTTACGATGCAATGAGCATTGAAGAAACACCTAAAAGTTGAAGTCTTTGTCTATTAAGAATGTTTAATGATAAAAATCGATCGATGTATGAAATTGTGAGATATAAAGTGTCTGGAAGAAGTTTGTATTCTTCTGCAACTTCAACTAACCAATCAACTAATACACTTCTCATATTCACACTTATATCCTTTTGTACTTTTTCAATGTAATCCATCAATGGTCTTCTCTTTACATCCATCTGGATTCAAAATCAAAAAATCAGTTTCAATAAATTATTAAAATGAACACATCAGTTAAACACTATTAGAAGATTATAGTCCTAATTGAATAACCCTAATTAACGGTTCATTAATTTCTTGATTGATTTAAATTAATCCTAAAAAAATCTGCAATTACAGGAACTACACAAATAAAAGGTAATGTTGTGATCTGGCTTCAATGTCAGAAACTAAAAAAAATAGTAACAAATTTTGCAAAAAAAAGTAAACATCAATTAAACACTACAAGTTGATTAACTCCAAATTACTTTTGTAAACCCTAATTAACATAAGACTATATTTTATAAATCTCTCTGTAGATTCAGATTAAACCTAAAAACTGAAGATGAAATATAAACTGTACCTCCACGTTATGAAGATATTCGTAAATATCTGAAACGTAAGATTCACACATCTGTGGATCGACCGATGCTTCATCAGTCTTCTCAAATTCATGTTCTTTGACCACCGTTGTTACTGCTTTCACAGCTTTCTTCACCTTTTTCGATACACATTTTATCTTCTGATCCTCAAATGAAACCAAGTTGTTCGATAATTC
The DNA here is from genome assembly GCA_963853835.1 of Calendula officinalis. Lineage (NCBI taxonomy): Eukaryota > Viridiplantae > Streptophyta > Magnoliopsida > Asterales > Asteraceae > Calendula > Calendula officinalis. The sequence goes on from OY970821.1 coordinate 96,794,689, forward strand.
ACCTAGCACAACTCTCTTCTTGCTTGCCGGTTGCAAATGAGATCCAATTGCTTCCATAGTTCTCTTCTTCGCCAATCGAGTAACTCTCCCACCAAAAGTGTTCTCCTGGTCCGCCATTAATTAATAATTGTTTGAAGCACGAACTCAGGAGAGAAAACCGGAGATTGATGGTGAAGAAATTGAGCGAGAGTGTGAGTAATTTAAGGATCCAAGATGCCGCCATTTTCAAAAAATTTGAGGTTCTGGTAATGGAGGGGTGAAGAATGGTTTTACTGAAAATAATTTGAGATGAAAATTTTTGAAGTAACGAATAGGAAGTTAACACGTCAGATTCAAGTTTTTGGAAATTGGTGCACTGGCGGCTATTTTCACGGGGTTTGAAACTTAAAATAAAAATGAAAACATGATTTTTAGATTGTGATTTGAAAATTAAAATGCTTAACCACGCGCCTTTTGCAAATACGTTAAATTTTTAAATCGGAAATCATCTATTTTGATTATCTAATTTGTTTTTGAGAAATGGTATTTACTATAAAGGGATGGCAAAAACCTCTTAACCCGAGGGAGGAAACCTAAAATCGAATATTTTCAGGTCGGGTTGGGTCTAAGTGTTTCGGGTTTGGGTTCGGATTTTTTCGGAGATTTTTTTGGGGATTTTTTTCGGGTCAAGGTATCCCCGCCCCAACCGGCCCCGATATATATAAATTATTATTATTTTTAATTATTTTATATATTAAATATATATTATATAAGTGTTATCGGGGATTATCTCGGATTTGGTTCGGGCTTCGGAGCAATTATCGGGGACGGATCAGGTTCGGGATTTGTAAAATCCCCGATGGGGAAAACCTGAAAAAACCCGTTGGGGATCGGGTTCGGGTATGCCAAAACCCGACCCGAACCCGACCCGTGGTCATTCCTAATGGTAATGGTTCTTACGATTTGTGCTTACTTATGTGTTTATCTGTTTAATCATGACAACTGTTGAAATTAAGGAATAATACGGGGAAAAAGATTTTATGGATTACACATGTTAAACTTAGAAGTGGATAACACTATTGGTAGGAAGAAAAATTATTTCTCTTTGTATTTATAGAAAAAAGAAAAAACCTAGATATGTCTTTTAATATTTTAGATAATAATTATATATGTTTAAGCAATTCTAATACTTTACTAAAAATTTTTACTAGGTAACTAGACAATTTATAAAACCCTAGCTGCCGTCGGCGAATTTTAGTTCCTTGATTTCGATCGTCGGGGTCGGGAGGGAGGGTTGGGCTACGACGATTCTTCTTATGGGTAATCTCAAACAGTTTTCTGATGCGGACGAGTGGACGTGGAGAATTGCGAAAAAAGGATCGGTGGGTAATCCCATGCACAATAATGTGAAACCCATTACCAATCCTTATCAAAAACAAGTAGAGAAGGTGGCTTCTTCATTTTTCATAACGAATTTCCCACAACAGTTGACTCAAAATCAACTGTGGAATTGGTGCAGAAAGTTTGGAAGGGTTGTTGACGCATATATTGCTAAAAAGATCACCAAGTTTGGTAAGCGTTTTGGTTTTATTCGTTTTCTGGGTATTAAAGATGAAGAAGGCTTTGCTAAACGTCTGTCTGATCAATGGACGGGGTCGTTTCATTTGTATGTGTCGTTGGCTAGATTTGATAGAAACAAGGTAAAATCCCCGTTTAGGGTTAACCCCTCTGCGGGTTCTGTTATGTCAAACACCAAACATTCATATGCAGATGTAGTTGGAAGAGAAAGGAGTTCAAAACAAACCACTGTAGGAGATAAGGAAGTGGTGCTGAAATCTATTGAGCTTAAAGATTCTGATCTTTTAGTTGTGGAGGATTCAGAATGTATTGTTCTCGCCAAGGTTAGAGATATTCACTCTATGCCCTAGCTATATGTGATATTAGATAATGAAGGTTTCTCGGGGGGTGGATATTCATCATGTAGGAGGTTCTTGGGTGTGGTTGGAATTCAGTTCACAAAAAGCATGCACTCGGTTCAGAAGTGTAGATTGGCGTGCTTATTTTCTTAATATTCAACATGTGGTAAGTAATTTTACGACAAATGAGAGAACATGTTGGATTGAAATAGATGGTCTCCCATTGTGTGTGTGGGATTCTGACGTATACAAAAAAATCGGTGGTTTATGGGGAAATTTCTTATTCTTTGATGATTTAGATGATAACCCTAGTAGAGGGAAACTGTGTATTAATACGTCGGTGAAAAACAGTATTAATGAAACAATTCAAGTGGTGGTTGAAGAAGTGACATACTTCGTGAGAGTTATTGAAACCGGTTTATGGAAGTGCAAAATTAGTAAAGTGATAAATGAATCGGGGTCTGAATTCAGTCAAGGAGAAGGGGAAGATGATTCCTTGATAAATGAGATTTTCGAGGAGGAAATTATTATTAACACCGAGTCAGTGGATGTAGATGATAAGGTGAATGAAAGTCTGGGTCAAAATGTAGTTGATGACCATGTTGTTTCACAAACGCCACCTACGTTCGTTAAAGAAACTGATCAGTGGTTTTCATCGCTTGGTGTTGGAGTTGAAAATGTTCAACAAATGGATACGGGAGTGACAAAAAATATTTCGAGTCAGGTGTTAAGTGAAAAGGTGATTGAGGTATCGGAATCGCTTAGTTGCCCTCCGGGGTTTGAGAAAATTAAAATTGTAGACTCAGGTGAGAAAGGGTCAAAGTCATGTGGTTCTCTTTTCCGGAAGTATAAAGAGGGAACTAACAGTGTTTCTAAGGTGAAGAGTATGGGTGATGAACATGTTATTAATGAAGATACTCTCAATTAATATTCAGGGTATTGGGGTGGAGCGAAAAAGAAAGTGGATAAAGAGATTATGTTATCAACAAGGGGTGGCGTTTTTAGGCGTTCAAGAGACTCTTATGACGAAGGTTGATCTATTTAAAATTAAGGCGTTATGGGGGAATTATAAGTTTGATTTTGCTTGTAGTTCGGCCCGCGGTCACTCGGGGGGTATCTTATCGGCGTGGGATACTGCGGTATTTCATAAAGTTCGTATTCAGTGTGATACCAATTTCGTCATTGTTGAAGGGAGATGGTCAGGTATTCAAGAAAGTGTTCATATTATTAATGTTTATGCCCCGCAGGGTATTGTCAATAGACGACGGGTGTGGGAGGATATTAGTATCTATATTCGGCAGGCTTCCGGTTATATGATTATTTTTGGAGATTTCAATGAGGTCCGCGATGCGGCTGAAAGATTCGGTTCTGTTTTTGATGAACATGGGGCTTCTAATTTTAATCAATTCATTGATAATAATCAATTGATAGATATTTGAAAAGCACAATAACACTGAATCAATCCATTCAATGATGTTTGATGATGATTTTGGTGAAAAAGTGAAGAATATTGATTAGGGCTTTTAGAGAGAGAAAGTAGAGAGATGGGAGAGAACAATTGCTGGATAATGTGAAATTGATTAATGGCAAAAGTTAAAGAATTGAGCCTTACATCTTGGTATTTATACCATGGCTCAATTCTTGGTTAGTTAGGACCATTTTGGTAATAAAAACTAACCTATATACAATGTTACACTTTAGCCCCTAGACTAACTATTACAACATATTTAATACCTAACAATCTCCCCCTTTGTAATAGTAGACTAGGTTGCATATCTTTGAAGACTTCTGTGATTGTAAGGCTGGAGCTGAGAATTGAACCGTTGAGCAGTTATGTTGATAAAACAGCATCAGCCTTTGATCATCAGTGACAGATATACTTTTAATCGGCTTTTCAACCAATATAAAGTATTCCAGAAGACTTCATGCAAATCGACTGAATGTAGACCCATAGATAGAGCAGTTAGCAGCGGAAGTCCTTTCTTGAAGTTGTGGAGTTTGTCGATTTGCTGCAGATCCTTGGTTCCTGATGTTTGTTGAAGTTGAAGCAGTGCGGAATGTTGATATGTTGTGGATTTTTCTGACCGTTGTTGATAATGTTGGAGTACGGTCATAAAATCCCTTATCTGATGTGTTGACTGTTGTTGATAAGATTGAAATACAGTCATCAGATCTTCTATCAGACATAGTGACCGTTGTTGATAACAATGGAGTACGGTCGTCTGATCTTCGCACTAGAATGTATCAGGGTAACCCAGGATCACATAGATTGCCTGTTAGCACAACAGTTACAGAAACCGTGTGACCTACGTTCAGTGTTGGCTTTGATGTTAGCACTGGTAGGATTTCCATTCAATCATCGTGGAATACCAATATTTTTGGTATCACTATGAATGTTCCGGCAATATCTCAAAGATATGCTTGGTAGAGTGCCTGTGTCCTAGAGAAATTTAATTCGGTTCTAGACTCTATACGTGGACAAACGAAGGAGAGGACTGGAGGTGGGTCCTCTTTTTCAATATCAACAATCTCCAAATGAGATGTCGATAGTGGATGTGGTTATCTCCGTGATTTTGAAACAAGTACTTTTTGTACTTGAGTGGTCAGTGGGGGTTGTGCATTGCATCACTGGGTCCATGATGTCTTAATCAGAAAGCAACATATGCAATCCGATATAGATGAGGTTACCCGGTCATTTGTTCGGTTTAGGGAGGGTTTTTCCGTTTTCTTTTAACCCTTTCACACACGCTCCTCACTCAACTCACCTTTTTTTTCATTTTTCAACCACACCCTCGTTTTTATTTTTACCATGTGATAAGCTGATTTGCACCCCATACTTCATACCCCCTCTCAATTTTTACCTCAGCGCACCCCAATCAAGATCCCATGATACTTGATTCTGCTCACCTAGACCTAGGGACCCTCACTTTTTAGTTCCTATATTGTCGGTGGCTCCGAGGAAGATCATGCTGGGTTTAGCAGATCATAGGAGTAATTTGAGAGTGGACTATTACGCTCATGTGCATTTTAATCAGCTTTCAAGATGTTGCATTTTAGTTCACATGGATTTTTCATCGGAATTTTATGTGTTTCCGGTATAAGTTGTTGCCTGAATGATTTTGAAGTTTAAGGCACATCAACTTTGTTCTTTTAGGGTAACACCGGACTCACATAGAGTATCCGTTGGCACACGGTATGAATCTGTAGTCGTTTGCACAACCGTTGATTCAAATGTGTGACCTGCGTTTAGAGTTGGCGTGATTTTAGCTCTAGCAGGATTTCCACTCGATCCTCGTGAAACATCATATTGTGATGCCACTACGAGTGTTCCGATGGATTCACGGAGATCCATGTTTGTAGTGCAGGTGTCCTATATTGGAAATATTCTTGGGGGTGAGAACTAGACACACTGTGCATACAAAGAGACTTAACCCGGGGCAGGAGGTTATTATTATTCAATACCGACATACTCCGAATGAGTAGTCAGTAGCTTTTGTGCTACGTCCCCTGATGAAATGAAACAAATCCCTGTTGAGAGGAATTTGAGTAGTTGGTGGTGGCGTGCATTTGCTTTACTGGGCCAGTAAAGTCTAGTGAAACATTCAACGAATGAATGATCACCTATTTAATTGGTTGCCCGGTTTGTTTTCGGTTTGGATGCACTCATAAGGTGTGTTTTCTTTGATTTATCATGTTTTCACATCACCTTGCACTCACCTATTACTATACCCTAGACCTAAACCCTCACATTTACCAGTTGGCTGAAATATTTCCCTGGGAAGGTGTGGCCGGATCTGGCAAACCATGGGAAGGTATGTCTTTTGAAGTAGTAGGTAACGAGAATTAGAAGAATTTGTAATAAACAGATGCAATCTTTACTAGAGAACTAGTAAAGAGATCGTTTACGGATATTACAAAAACTTATGATTAACGTTACAAACATAAAACCTTTTATTTGGGTAATTTGTTTTTGGTTTTCTGAATTTTCTCCCCCTAGAAATAATAATTCTCCCCCTAGAATTAATATTTCTCCCCCTCGACAAAACAAAGATATTGAAAAGTTGTCAGTTGTAGAAACGTACCTTATACATTGTCGGAGGGTTGAAGGAGAGGTTTTGCGGTTAAGCTTGATTGAGTTTTGTGGTTTCTTTTAAGATCGGGTTCTGAATCTGTTTTGATCAGAAGCCATTGTGGAACAGGTGAAGTGCATCCCAGCATTTGAATGTTAATGCCGCCCACGTCTTTCATACGGTTTTTGGCGATTAACTGATTCGTCCTGCCATCTTAGCCCATGATATTGACCGAAAGGTAGTGGCATGTTAGGAACTTCAGTTGTGTAGGTAGGCGTGTTTCTTCTTTGTCGTACACCCAGGTGAACCTCAAAATGCCTAATCACTATTCGCCAGCTTAGTCTTTCCTTAATGGCAGTGATTAGTGTGTCAATATTGCTTCGAAGAGAGGTGTTTTCTGGGTTGCTGGGATCGCTGTTCATGTGCCTCCCCTTTTTCTCCAATTTCTTCTTAAGGATGTTCAATGTGCCGTCACAGTACTTGGCAATGTCAGACACACGGAAGAATACTCGTTCTTTGAAGTAGTTTGTGTAAGTCATTCCCAAGTTGGGTTCACCTAGCACAACTGTTCTCCGAGTTTTAATCTCGGAGGGAAGTGATCTGTAAGGAGCAGCTAAGTGAACCTTTGCTGTACCACTCTCAACAGCCATCTGCACATCTTCCATTCGAGCAACTAATGTTTTAACAAGCATGAAGCGCTTCAGAGCAGCCTGAGCGAAATTTCTCGCATGATTTTTAACTGGATGAGGCGTGTCTGGAAGTAAGCGTACTGTGTTGTAAAGAAATTCTATATCCCGAGGTTCAAGAATATAGAAGTCTCCTTCAGTAATTGTGTACAGTTGATTATCTGCTCTGCGAATATGGAAGATGGTGTACCAGTAGTAGCCTGAGAAATGGTCGGTCGTTACCTCCAGGAGTTGTGTTATCGGGAATTTGCTGTAGCGATCGGTTTTGCCCCTAAGGTAATGCATTGTAAGGTAATACATTTTCTTTTCTCTGAAAGGCAGTACCACTTCTTTGTACAAATCCTGATAAATTACAGGCAGCTCTGTCTCCTGGAAAATAGCAGAGAAGCGATCTTCAACAAATGGCATTTTAACTTGTTGAAAGAGGCACGCTTTGGAGATCTTCAGGCGGCGTTTGTTTGCTTTATCCGCCGCTCTCTTCTCGCTATATGATAATACCGGCACATCATGTGTAGGAGAGGCAGTTGGTGGTTCCGGTGCTGGAGTTCTGGCGGCGACCAGTTGATCGTAGTTCCGGAAGTAACGGTGATAATTTTCTCGGGTGAAGGGATATCTTTTGACGTCAAATGGTTCATCCTCCCCTGCTTTGTCGCTGTCGGAGTCATCGTTTGAAGGGGAGGTGGCAGGTTGAGTTGATTCGTTAAAAGCATCCCTCACAATGTTGTCTTCTTCCGGGTCACTAGGTAAATCAATCACTGTGTCCGCCTCTTTTCTCAGAACCTGTTGAACATTGTCGTTTTTATTGTTCTCAACCTCAAAATTTATAGATTGGAGATGACACATAGATTCAAGTTTTTCGGCTTCAGTCATCTCACTGGATTTACGGTTATTTTGGGGCAAGATGTCTTCACTCTCATCTACTCGCCACTGGTTGAGTGGTTCAACGTTCAGCACCTGATCGTAATCAAACTCAACAACCGCCCAGTCATGAAAGTATTCATAGTCTTGTTGTCCTCCTCCCTGTGTTTGATGAGAGGAGCTGGGTTGTTGTTGAGAATGACTTGCACCTCCTTGAGTTTGAGAACTGGAACCCCCGTGTTCCAGTATTCTTCTCTGTCCTCCTCCCTGAGGATCATCCTCAGGGTCACTAGGCCTTCTGAATAAAAGGGATCCTGGATTGCATGGCTCGACCAGTTCTTCTAAGCGATAGTTGAACATCGCTTTAATTTGTTCAATTGTAAATGAACGGGATGCTGCCAGGAGCATTTCTCGGTTAAGTGGATCAGAAGCCGGTGGAAGAGGAGCAACAGTTGCCAGCCTACCCTCAAGGTTTTCCAACCTCGTACTGAGTGATTGGATTGTGGAGGTGAGATGAGGGATGATCTGCATTTCTGGATTTGGCATTTCAGTTGTTGTGGTAGTGGTAGCCTCGGATGATGTAGACTGTTGAGGGAGAGTCATTACAACTGTTGCAGGAGGAGTTGTATCGACCCTCGAGGCAGTACCACTTGTGCAGAATAATGGAAGTGATGTGTCTATTGGAGGTGTTGTTATAGGCGGTGAAATTGTGGTGGTTACTGGTGGTACGGTGGTTGTGACTGGTGAGAGTGTAGTAGTGACTGGTGGGATTGTGGTTGTGACTGGTGGTATGGTGGTTGTGACTGGTGAGAGTGTAGTAGTGACTGGTGGGATTGTTGTTGTAACTGGTGGAGAAGTGATTGTGGAGGCTGGAATTGTGGATGATAGTGGGGGGACTGTTGTTGTGGTAGTTGGAATGGTGGATGAGATAGGAGGATCAGATGTTGTGGTAGTGGGAATTGTTGATGTGATTGGTTGGTGGGTGTGTGGTGGAGAGGGATCCGTGAAGATAGGATCATCAAAGGGGTTTGGGGATCCTTGTGGTGGTGGTGAAGATGGATCTTGTTGTGGTGGTGAAGGTGGACCTTGTTGTGGTGGTGAAGGTGGACCGTGTGGTGATGGTGGTGAACCTGGTCGATCAGATATCGTTGCAGCTGAGTCTGTTGATGATGAAGAAGAGGACGGTTCAGCTGGTTGTTGTGGTTGTCGTATGATGGGTCGAGTTGGCGGAGGAAGAACTTGTTCAGATGAGGTAGTGGCAACCGACCCACTTCCTGAGGCACCGCTGGAAAAAGTTCGAGGTCGTTTAGCACGTTGGTGAGCCGGTGGTTGTTGCTGTTCAGCCTGTCTACGTCTAGGACGTGGTTGAGGTTGTGGTTGGTGTGGTTGAGCTGGTGGTTGTTGTACTGGGGCAGCTTGTTGTGCAGGAGCAGCTGGTTGAGCTGGAGCAGAAGGTGCTCCTTCAGGTGTCCAGTCAGGATAATGAAGAGCCCGGTAATGGTTCACACTATCAAGATTGAAGTTTGCGATTTTAAGGAGTGGTAGTGGGATTGCGGCTTCATTGACTTCAGTTGTACCACTGTTGCCCCTTAGAAAATTAACGCTCGATGGTATGAATTTTCGTGCAACATCTCTGGTATGAATGTTTTGGTATCTCTCCATGAAATGTTCTATCATAATTGCCCAGAACCTCGGGTATGGCAGAAATGCCGGTTCCTTTGATTTGGAGAGCTTGAATTCTTCCCACAAGTAGGCAGCATAGTCAAAGTGGCGGTTGTAGCACATGGCATGATAGGCATGGTGAACTTCTTTTGAGGCCCTGTCGTGACCACCTTTCTTTGCTGTCATGCAGCGGTTAAAGATCGTGAAGACATGGGACCAGCTCCGTGCCATATTTTTCTTCTTGAATTCTCTGAGGTCAATAGTGTGCCGAGGAAGGTCTAGACCTAGGTCGTGTATTCCGAGATACACTTCCTCGAATGGCAGCTGTGGTTCAAATGCAGTCAGTGGTGGTCTAGAGTCGGCACGAGGTAAGTGGAAGATGTCATAAAGATCATCTTTTGTAAAGTGAATTTGTTGTTCATCAATTATGGTTTCGAAATGTGAGGGGGTTGTTGATGTCACCAAGGTTAGGTTGGCAAAGAACTGTTGTACATACACCGCTGGAACCGATGGTGTGGCATTTATTGAGTAGAAGAGAGGATGGCGTTGGAGAACATGAGAATGAATCGGGTAGTTGATGGAGAATGAGACTTCTTCTTCCGGTGACCAGTAGGGGTTGTTCTCCGCCATGGGTTTGAGCCTGTATGGAGGAACCAGGGTGTTCTCGTCAATGATATGTTGTGCTGCCATCTGTGATTTAGACACTAAGAACACATGGCACAAAATGATTAAAGTTAGTGCATAGTGTTAATAAAAGAAATGTAACGATGATGTTTTACACTAATCGAGACGAGAAGGTTCAAAGTAATTTTAATAGTATTTAAAATATAAGAATAATATAAAAATTTTAAGTTTATTAAAAATATTTAATAAATAAAAATTAGTAAATTATAATTATAAAGAAAATAAAATTAAAATAAAAATAAAAAAAACTTAAAAGAAGTTCGGGCCGAGCTACAGTAACAACTTCGGGCCGAACATGCTACAACTTCGGGTCGAACAACATTGAGGGAGAACTTCGGGCCGAAGTTGTTTAGGAACTTCGGGCCGAAGTGGTGACACAAGTTCGAGCCGAACTTGTGATACAAGTTCGGGCCGAACTTCTAACACAAGTTCGGGCCGAAGACTTTTACGATCTAGGGTTCATGCAACTGTTTTTCAAATGTGGGATTTCTAGATCGATTTAAACAGTAAAAACTGGCCAATAGGGTTCGGTTTTCCTAAACGAGCATACTAGGTGTACGAGGATAAACAATGAACCCTAGATCGAATCGATTTCACCAAATTTTGAAACCCTAGTAAAAGCCGAACAGTCAATCTATCGATTCTGGTTCAAGGACTGTTAAACAGATGAATTGAACGGTGAGATCTTACCGAGATTGATGGTAGAAGGGATTACGAGTGAGTGGTAACAGAATCGAGCAGATTTGAACACGAGAATCGAAGTTCGTGCTTAACTATGTGTTTCGCCGGTGTATTCGTGTGTGTTGTCGAGAATGAGTGTACGGGAATAGTGAAGTTCGGCTGACTTTTATAGGCCAGAAGTTCGGGCCGAACTTTTTAGCCGACTTAGTACTTCGGGCCTTGAACAGTGGGAAGTTCGGCCCGAAGACTTTTCACCTTTTTTTTTTTTTTTTTTTTTTTTTTTTTTGAATTAAACGAAAATTAAAACAAAAGAAAATTTAAGCAGTTAAAAATTAAAAATTAGGTGAAAATCTAGAAAAATCCTAATTAATGTCGAGAGACGGAATTTAAGTAACGCAGCATCAGTTCCCCCGATACTGATGAGATGAGTTGAATCTCTCCTTCGACATTTGACGATTGTTTGACGACCGGGTTTCAAGACGAGTTTCTTGAAAGCCATTGTGATGATACGAAGAATGCAACGATTTAACAATTTGAAAAATACGAATTGAAGACAATTAAGTTTTGAGATTTAGCATACCAAGCTTTGAGACAAGATAATTAAAACGTTTTTCGTCCAGAGCCATGGTAAACAAATCTGCTAATTGAAAATCGGTGGAGACGAAGTACAATTCAACATTGCCCAGTTCAACGTGATCTTTGATAAAATGATATCGAAGATCGATATGTTTGGTTTTAGAATGTTGAACTGGATTGCAAGATATTGCAATTGCACTTCTGGAATCACAGTATAAAGGAATGCGGCTATAGGAAAAGCCGTAGTCCTTTAATTGTGATTGCATCCATATCACCTGGGACAGACAGCTAGCGGCGGCAACATATTCTGCTTCAGCTGTTGATAGTGAGACGCAGTTTTGCTTTCTTGATGACCAGCTGACTAGCTTATCTCCCAAAAATTGAACTCCCCCAGATGTACTCTTCCTGTCCAGCATGCACCCAGCATGATCAGCATCAGAGAAGGCAGAAAGATCAAACGAGGTCTCCTTGGGATACCAAAGACCAAGATCTCTGGTGCCTTTCAGGTAACGGAAGATTCGTTTGACTGCCAGAAAGTGAGATTCTTTGGGAGCAGCCTGATACCGAGCACAGATGCATGTTGAAAACATGATGTCCGGACGACTGGCCGTTAAGTAAAGTAGTGATCCAATCATACCCCGATAGTTTGTCACATCTACCGGTTTACCATCAAGATCAGCATTTAGTTTGGCAGTCGTGGACATCGGTGTTGCGATAGGTTTACAGTCGTCCATGAGATACTTCTTCAGCAGATCAGAGATATACTTTGATTGATTGATGAAGATGCCAGTTGGAAGTTGACGAACTTGAAGACCTAGGAAGAAGTTCATCTCACCCATCATGCTCATTTCAAAGCGTTTTACCATGAGATCGGAGAAACGTTTGCAATATTTCGGATTTGTAGACCCAAAAATAATGTCATCGACGTAGATCTGAATGAGGATGATGTCTTCCCCGTGTCGTTTGATAAACAATGTGGTATCAACTTTTCCCTTTGAAAAACCAGTTTCAACTAAGAACTGGGAAAGAACATCATACCATGCCCTAGGGGCCTGTTTCAAGCCATAGAGAGCTTTGTCGAGAACATAGACATAATCTGGATGTTTGGGATTTACAAACCCTTCTGGTTGATGAACAAACACCTCCTCTTTCAGAATACCATTTAGGAATGCAGTCTTTACATCCATCTGATAGAAAGTAAAGTTTTTGTGAGCTGCATATGCTAAGAAAATGCGAATGGCTTCTATGCGGGCAACAGGAGCAAATGTTTCTTCGTAATCAATGCCTTCCTGTTGAGCGTAACCCTTAGCTACCAACCTTGCTTTGTTACGAATGACGATTCCATTTTCATCTTTCTTGTTCTTAAAAATCCACTTAGTTCCGATTACTGGTGATCCTGGGGTTTTAGGAACTAAGCGCCAGACCTTTAATCTTTCGAATTGATTAATCTCTTACTGCATCGCAATTATCCAGTCTGGATCGGTAAGCGCTTCACAGACTTTCTTCGGTTCAGTGGAGCTTAAGAATGATGCATGATGACATTCATCTGCTGAAGCCCGTCTAGTTTGGACCGAGGAGGCTGGGTTTCCGATGATTTGGTCCAAAGGATGTTCCTTTGTCCACTTCGTAGAATAAGGAAGTGGGAGTTGACCAGGGTTAACGTTGGAATTATTAGTGAAAGCAGGATGTGGTATGATTGCAGTTTCAGTATTGTGAGGATTGATCGGAGGTGGTGGATCAACTCGAGGAAGATGAAATTTAGAGAAATCAATCACCAGTGGAGCGATAATATCTGCGGGAGGTGGGGGATCGACTGGTGAAGATTGAGTTCCTTGTGTCGATGTTGAAGGACCTGCACTTGATGTGGGTATTGGTGAGTTTGGAGCAGGTGAGGTAGGTGATGGGGTCTCATTTGGGGATGGAGTGTTGATTTCCGGAGCTGTGATTGATTGAGCATCAGCCGGAGGTGGGGGTGGAGGTGGGGGTGTAGGTGGGGGTGGAGGTGGGGGTGGGGGTGGGGGTGGGGGTGGAGGTGGGGGTGGGGGTGGGGGTGGAGGTGGGGTTGGGTGTCTGACGTTGTGATATTCATCATGGAAGTGTTGGAATAGGATTTCAAGATCATTCAGAGAGTATGAATGGTTAGTGGAGGTTGTGGGTACAGGTCTTTCAATGCCAGTTGAGCTTGAATCAAGCAAGAATGTTTCATCAAATGAGACATTGACACTTTCTCTGACCATTCTTGTAGAGCGGTTGTATACTCTGAATGAGGCTGAATCCTTTGAATAGCCTATAAACACTCCTTCCTTGGCTTTCTCTTCAAACTTGTTGAGTTTCTCGTTATCAGATAGGATGAAGCATCGACTACCAAAGATGTGGAAGAAGTTAACATTTGGTATTCGATTGTTGATTAGCTCATAAGGAGTTTTGTTGTATGTTTTGTTTATGATTGAGCGGTTCTGTGTAAAACAGGCGGTGCTGATGGCTTCTGCCCATAACGACAGAGGAAGTTTTGAAAATGAAAGCATCGTACGAGCAGCTTCCACTAAAGTGCGGTTTCGTCTTTCAACAACACCGTTCTGTTGAGGAGTTCGTGCAGCGGAAAATTGATGGGTGATGCCAGCAGATTCAAGATAAGAATCAAGAACCCGATTCTTGAATTCAGTACCATTGTCGGTACGGATTGTTTGAACATTTAATTCCAGGTTAACTTGAGTTTTCTTGATAAATGAGATTATGATCTCTGCGGCTTCATCCTTTGAACGAAGAAAATAGACCCATGTGTATCTGGAGTAGTCATCAACAATAACCAAAACATAACGTTTTCCTGCAAGACTGTGAACGCTCATTGGACCACATAAGTCCATATGTAGGAGTTCAAGAGGTTTGGAAGTACTGGGAGCAGGTTTAGGTTTGTGAGACTTTTTGGTCATTTTCCCTTTTTCACACGAAGAACATTTGTGATCTTTGTCAAAGGCAACATCAGGTAATCCCGACACATGACCTCCTTTTACGAGTTTGTTCATTGTTTTAAAGTTGAGATGAGACAAACGTCGATGCCATAACCATGACTCATTGGCAGTAGCTTTTGACACGAGACAAACTTCTTCGGTTGTACTAAGGTCATTAAGATCAATAGTGAAGAGGTTTGTGTCACGAGTTCCAGTTAGAAGTTCATCCCCGTCATATGTCCGAATGGCACACTTCTTTGTGCGAAAGTTTACTTCTAGAGTCTTGTCACAGAATTTTCCGATGCTGAAGAGATTATGTGAGAGATCTTCGACAAAGGCAACATTTCTGATTATCAGGTTATGGCCGATAAGATCACCAAGACCTAAGATGGCTGCTAAGTGATCATTTCCAAATTTGACCGTTCCTAAGTATTTTTCCCGAAAGTTGGTCAGGAGATTTTTGTTTCCTGTCATGTGCCTCGAACAGCCCGAGTCGAGGTACCACACATTCTACATAAAACAAATAAAACATTTTAGGTACCCAATCTTGTATGGGTCCAGAACGATTAGAAACATATGTTTTATGCAGATTTTATGAGATGATCAGTTTAGAGCTTTTGGGAACTGCTAGGAGGCAGTTCAGATTTGATGATCCATTTGAGAGATTTTTCAGAGGATTGGATAATCCATTGAGATTTTTCATTCTTAACCCAAGTATATTTCACATGAGTAGACGTTTTAATGGATGGTTTGTCGAATTTGGGGAGAACTGACGGTTTTGGCTTTTGTGCAGCTATAACCTGAGGAGATGTGCGACTAGAAGAGAAGTGAGAAACAGAAATTTTTGGTTGTTTAGACGGCATCTTTGATTGTTTCGAGGGTAGCTTTTGAGCTTTTGATCTTTTGTTAGAAACAGAAATTTGTGGTTTAGTGACGTGTGATTTGCATAGATATGGATAGCACGTTCTGCATGTGTTTGTAAGTTTACCAGATTGATGATAGACGATGTTCTTATGAATACTGCAAGGTGCACCAAGTTTTACAAAAAAACGTTTATCAGTTTGAGTTATCTGTTTCTTTGTAATTTTGTCAAAAAATCTTTTTGTTCCATGTTTGTCAGTTTTAACATACACATTACCAAAATCAGGAGAGTAACGGACAGGACGATAAACAGTAGAATCATAGTCCGTTCTAAAAGCTGTTAAAATAGTTTTCACAAAATTAGAGTTTTTACACATGCCATGAGCTTCTTTTGGAGAAATAAACTGTCTAGAGTCATTACATTTATTTTGAACAGAAAAAGATGAAACTACAGACTTAGGTGGACTAGACTTCTTAAGTAGACTAGGCTTCTTAAGCATACTGGATCCAGTCTGAATAGACTTCTTTGACTGTGTGGCTCTGTTGACTTCTTGTTGCTTCATGGACTTCTTCCCTCCGGACTCTAATCTTCCATCTGCAAGATTCAAAATAGGTGGATTAGAGCTTCTCTTCAAGATCATTGGAACTGGGTTTGTCGGTGCTGGTCCTAATAGAGAGGCTTTAGAATTTTTGGAAACAGCATTGCTCGTTTTAGTTTTTAATTCTAAAATGGTGTCCTCTAAATTATGTATTTTGATTTGAAGTTTTTCCTTTTCTTTATCAAATGCCTTGTGAGTGTCGTCAATTTCAGATTCAAGTTGAACAATTTTCTTTTCTAAAATCAACGGTGGAACATAAAGCTTTGGTTCAATTGTTTGTTTTAAAACTTCATTATCAGAAATGGAAAATTCTTCTGGAGTGACAATCGGGAAGTACTCATTGTTTTCAAATTTTGCTTTATTCTTTTCATATGTATAGTTCAATTCAGAATAGTTAAAGCTGATTTGAGCGTGTTCCTTATTTTCTCTGTTGAACTTCTCGATTTCTGCTTCCTCGTCCGGCATATGAAGAAAGCTTTGCCATATCCCCAAGTTCATGTAATCGTAATTGTATAGTGTGGGAACAACATCAGCAGCTTTTTCCAGAGGACGGGAGTTCTCAGCGCCGAGACCCACTTTTGATTTGAAAGATCTGAACTCTTTTGGTTGATTTAATTTTATTGTTTGTTCAGTGTGACCAGCTTTCACAATCGTCTGCTCCAGTTTGGAAATGTGTTCTTCAGCATTTTCCTTCTTGACAGTAAGACTGTGTATGGTTGCTGATTGTTCATTGATTTCCTTGTTAAAATTGTTTGTGATGTTTGTGATTTGTTCATTTAATTTTTGAATTTCGTTATCAGCTGCCTTCAACTTATCTTGGTAATCCTTCATCTTGATGTCAGCAGACTTCATCCATGTTTGCTCTCGACTGAGTTGGATAGCTAAGTCATTTATCAGCTGCTTGGAGTCGTCTTTGTCATTTGATACCGTCTTCATCGTTTTGAGGTTTGATATTTCAAGATTTTTTGTATTAATTATGTGATTTAGACGATTTACTTCACTGGTGTGAGCAGCATGAAATGTTGACAACTGTTGTTGTAACTCTTGTGTTTTTTGATTTGAATTATTAATTTGATTTACTTGAGGAACAAGAGTTTCAAGTTGGCGACGAAAGGTTACATTTTCATCTTTTAATTTTAGGATTTGTGTATTTGATGCATTCGTTGTATTTATTTGTGTTTGTAGATCATTTTGTAACTCAGTAATTTGAAATTGAAAAGCTGATTTTGATGTAGACAACTGATTTTGTAAGTCCTTGTTTACTTGAGTTATTTGAAGAGAAACTTGACTTAATTCACTCAAATCATTTAAGAGTTGATCTTTTTCAGATTCCAAATCAGTTATTTGTTTTGTCAAGTGTGATTTCTCATCAATTTTAGTAAAGAGTTTTTCATTAAACAAGGAATTTTCTGATTCATCAGTGTCTGAATCAGTTAATAAAGAGTCAGAGGAAGAAGGGTGTACCTCATTTTCATCATTCTCAGGAATGCCCAGTGCAGCTCTGAGTTCGTTAGATCTCGCCATGAGTGCCAGGCTTGCTGTGCATTCCTCTTCCTCTTGATCATCAGAGTCCTCCAACCACTGTAGATCCTCAGCCAGTAGAACTTTCCCATTTTCAACTTGTTTGGCCATGAGCATTTTCCGTTTAAAGTATTCTGAGTCCTTCACCTTTGGCTTCTGGCATTCTTTGGCAAAATGGCCAGTCAGACCACAGTTGTAACATTTCTTAGGTGGCTCGGTGGAGGAGGATGAGGATTTGTTGTTCGGGGTTTGAGAAGAGGAATTGAATTTGAAATTTGAGGATGATCTAAGATTGTTGTTGGTTGGTTTCTTATAGTACTTTTTGTTATAGGAGGAAATGAGAGCCAAGGCTTGACGAACTGAGTCGATTTCATCTTGTGTCCCCGCTGGGATCAGAGTTTCTGGTTCTTCATGTACCACCTCTTTTGTTTGTGCTGCAACCATTGCTTCGTTGATACCTTTGTTAAGAGCCAGATTTTGTTTGGTCAACATTGCCAAGGTGTCTGTCATATCTTGCCTGTTTTTGACGATTCCTTTCACCATCGGCTCGTTTTGATGTAGGTACTCATATAGTTCATGAATATCTATGGAGCTCAAATCCTTGTGCTGCATTGCACTGTTTCCAAACATCTCCCACTCCGGTAGTAGGGATTGGATGAATTTGATGTTGATCTCAAGTTTCTCTTTGATGAGGTTGTTCTTTCGGAGATCGTTGAGCATGTTGCAGAATCTAAGATACGTTTCCCCTAGTTCTTCCATTGGGGTAGCTTTGAATTGACCATAGGCGTTTAAGGTCGAAACCATCTTTGCTTTATTACCCAGGTCGGTACCCTCCATTTGCTTTTGAATTTCATCCCAAAGCTCTTTCCCCGTGCTGAAGCTATCAAGGCTGCTGTAGATTTCATTTGTTATGCCTTGTAGCATGTAGGAGTGTGCGAGCACATCCGCCCTAGCCCTATCCTTTTGCTCTTGAGTGTATTCCGCCGGGGGAATTTCGATTACACCTCCAGGTATTGCTGGTTCGGTGTTTAGGGCTGGAGCCACTGCACGATAGAACTTAGCGGGTCCGGTTGTAAGGGATTCAAGGATAGATGGACCAGCTTGTTGGCTCAGGATGAAATGGAGAAATCGTTTCTTCCATTGACCGTATTCTCCTCGGTAGAGAACAGGTGGTTTCGTGTCTGATCCAATAGACAAGGCGTCCTTGGAAGTCATATCTTGTTGGAAGAAAGAACGACCGAAAAAAAAAATATTTAAATTTGGAAAAGAAGTTCGGGCCGAAGTACAAAGAAGTTCGGGCCGAGGTGCAGAAGAAGTTCGGGCCGAAGTACTGGTGAAGTTCGGGTCGAAGTGTAAAGGAAGTTCGGGCCGAAGTTCAAAAGAAGTTCGGGCCGAGATTGTGAAAGAAGTTCGAGCCGAAGTGGGGTTTGAAGTTCGGGCCGAAGTTATGGTGTGAAGTTCGGGTCGAAGTTGTGGTGTGAAGTTCGGGCCGAAGTAGTGATGAAGTTCGGGCCGAAGTTGTTGATAAAGTTCGGGCCGAACTTGTTACTGTTCTCGGGCCGAACAATTTCTTGAACAGAACAGTTACGAGCAGACCTGAAAAACCCACTAATTTGATCCTAAAATGCTCGTTTCTTACCCAAATTCACTGATTCTTATAGTAAACTAACCCAAATACTATTTTCTTCAATCCATTGCAACTATATTACTCAAAAACAACCTAGATCTATTCGAAAATTTGAATTTAAAGGGTTTTTGAAGCTTTAATGGTTTTTCCTAAAACCCTTAATTCTTCATCAGTATGGATTAGATTCGATCCTAGCTTGATTCTAAGCTTAATATATCAATAAAAGGAAGCTATTCAATCCATAATAACAAGAAATAGTACCTTAAATCTGATTTTTGATCTTAAACCCCTTTTTCTTCAAAAACCTTCAAAAACCCACTGATTCTTCTGATTTTAACACCAATTGATGGATTTGGATCGTTTTCAAGATGATATTATGCTCTGATACCAATTGAAAAGCACAATAACACTGAATCAATCCATTCAATGATGTTTGATGATGATTTTGGTGAAAAAGTGAAGAATATTGATTAGGGCTTTTAGAGAGAGAAAGTAGAGAGATGGGAGAGAACAATTGCTGGATAATGTGAAATTGATTAATGGCAAAAGTTAAAGAATTGAGCCTTACATCTTGGTATTTATACCATGGCTCAATTCTTGGTTAGTTAGGACCATTTTGGTAATAAAAACTAACCTATATACAATGTTACACTTTAGCCCCTAGACTAACTATTACAACATATTTAATACCTAACAATATTCCGATTGGTGGTAGGAAATATACTTGGATGAATAAAAGAGCTACGAAGATGAGCAAGCTTGACAGGTTTCTCTTATCAGATAATTTATGCATTGCAAACCCGAGGTTGAAAGTAGTAGCTTTGGAAAGGAACTTATCTGATCATACGCCTATTTTATTGCACTCTAATCATGAAGATTATGGCCCAATACCCTTCCGAATGTTTAACTCGTGGTTAGAAGTGGACAGTTTTGATGAGTTAATTAAAGCTTCTTGTTCTGATTTTAATCAAGATCATAAATCGAGTATTATTAAGCTGAAAAGCAAGCTGAAATTCATTAAAGATAAATGCCGGTCTTGGAGCTCCGGTCAAAAAGATGTGAAAGAAACTCGTTTAAAATGGTTGCGGAAGCATATTGAAGTTATAGAAAAAAAATATGGAAGTAGGTGGTGTCACGGAGCAGGATATTGCAAATCGTCTCTCTTTTTTAAATGAGGTCGCCGAGATAGAGAGGTTGGTTCAATTAGATATCTTACAAAAATTGAAGTTAAAATGGGTGGTGGATGGAGATGAAAATTCTAAATTTTTTCATGGGCTTTTAAACCAAAGAAGAAGGTATAACATGATTCAAGGGATCATGGTTGATGGTACTTGGGTTACAAATCCGACTGAGGTGAAAAAAGAATTTTTTTAATTATTTTAGCGAAAAGTTTAAAAAAGTTGAATGCCTTATTCCAAACAATGAAACCAACCGGTTTGTTAGGCTTTCGGATTTGGAAGCTCAAAATCTCGAAGATATGTGTTCTATGGAGGAAGTCAAACAAGCAGTTTGGTGTTGTGGTAATGATAAAGCCCCGGGTCCGGACGGTATATCGTTCAAATTTTTAAAATCATATTGGGAGTTATTAAAAACAGATATCTTTGATTCTGTAGTAGAATTTCTTTCTAAAGGAAAGATTCCGATGGGTTGTAATGCTTCTTTTATTACGCTCATTCCTAAAGTGCCGAATCCAGTTTTGATAAAAGATTTTAGACTGATCTCTCTTATAGGTGTTATATACAAAATTATTGCCAAGTTACTTGCTTTACGGCTCGCCAAGGTGATGGATAAATTAATAAGTAGTGAAGAATCTGCTTTCATAAAGGGTAGACAAATATTAGATGGTACTCTTATTCTAAGTGAAATCATTAATTGGTATAAGTCTCGGAAGAAACGTCTTTTAATTTTTAAAGTTGACTTTGAAAAGGCTTACGATTCGGTTAGTTGGGAATATATTGATTATATAATGTTGAATATGGGCTTTGGGAAGAGGTGGCGTAAATGGATAGTTGAATGTTTAGATTCTTCTAAACTTTCAGTGCTTGTTAATGGAAGTCCGACTGATGAATTTAAGATGTGTCGGGGGCTTCGTCAAGGTGACCCGTTATCACCTTTTTTGTTTATTTTGGCTATGGAGGGTCTTCATGGGTTAATTCAAAAGTCGATTGAAGATAGAAATTTATGTGGAGCATTGGTGGGTGATGGAAACTTTCACATGTCTCACTTATTTTACGCAGATGATGTAATATTCGTCTCGGATTGGAATCGGGAAAATATTAGTGAAATCATATCTATTTTGGCCGTTTTTAAGCAATCTGGCCTTAAAATAAACTTAGCTAAGTCTAGTATTTCGGGTTTTGGTGTCGAAGAAGAGGAGCAGCTTCTAGTGAGTACGGATTTTGGTTGTTCTCTTGGTACTATTTCGTTCACGTATTTGGGTATTTCGGTGGGTCATAGTAGGCGCCAAACAGGTAAATGGAATCATATTATTGAAAAAGTTCGGTCTAGATTATCTAATTGGAAAGTGCAAATGCTTTCTATTGGCGGACTGCTTACTCTTGTTAAATCGGTCTTGGGTAGTTTGGCGATTTACTGGATGTCTTTGTTTAAAACTCCGTCATCCGTTCTCAAAAAGTTAGAACAAATGCGAGCAAAATTCTTTTGGGGTGGTTCGGAGGATGTTAAAAAACTGCATTGGATCAAGTGGGATACATGCTTATCAGATATGTCGAGGGGTGGGCTTGGGATTACAAGTCTTGAGGCTCTAAACTTGGCCCTTCTCTTAAAGTGGTGGTGGAGATTTTTCAATGAGAAACACACTCTTTGGTGTAAAGTGATTAAGGCTATTCATGGTGAGGATGGGCATTTCGAGAATCCTATTAATGATCGAGATAGGAATGGAGTTTGGGGTCAAATAGTAGGGACGGTAAACTATCTTCATGATAACCAAATAATTACTCGGGATGCTATAAAATACAAATTAGTGTCGGGTGATTCTATTAGCTTTTGGTCAAGTTCTTGGTGTAATTCTTCTTCTCTTTCTTCTGTATTTAATCGACTATTTCGATTGGAAATTAATCCTTTTTGCTCGATTAAAGATAGATGGTATAATGGGAATTGGGTATTTAATTGGAGACGAAATGTTAGAGGTGGTGTTGAACAAACTCAATTGAACAATCTTATAGAGATGATCCGGGATTTTTGTCCACATGGTGAAGGAGAAGATAAAGTGGTGTGGTCTCTAGGTGAGCAATGTGAGTTCACGGTGGGAGAAGCGAGGCGTCATATAAATAATTGGCTTTACCCGGGCGATATCGAATTTACTCCTACGATGTGGTGCAAAGCGGTTCCTATTAAGGTAAATGTGTTCATTTGGAGATTAAAGTGTGATCGTCTTCCTACTAGATTTAACTTATCCAGGAGAGGAATGGAGATCAATTCGATTATTTGCCCGTTATGTGATTCGGGTGTTGAGATCATTTCTCACACTTTATTTGCATGTTCTGTTGCAAAAGTTGTATGGCAAGCGATTTATTCTTGGTGCCAAATTACAGGAGATCTTCCTTGTAATTTTGATGATTGGTGGGCGAAGATGGAGTCAATTTCCAATTATAAAGATCGAAGATCTAAAGCGATTGTAATTGGTTTAGCTTCGTGTTGGAGTTTATGGAGATTTAGAAATGCTTTTCTTTTTGATAGAGGTAGGATGCGTAGATCAGAGATTGTTGATAATATTAAGTCTTTTTCTTTTAATTGGTTCATTCATCGAAATCGGGTTAAGATTTCATGGGTTGACTGGTTATGTTTTCCTTTGTAATGTTTTGTCTAGTATTTTGCTAGACTCGAGTTTAATATATTCGTTTCTGGGGGTCTTCGGGAGGGTGATGGCAATGCCGAAGCTCGATCCGTTGCTCTCTTTTTTGCCGTAAAAAAAAAATACTTTACTAATAACATATATGTTTTATATATATTAGAGACCCCATTATTTATTGATCCTCACTTTCCTGATCATGTCTGCTTACTGAAGAAGTCGTTGTATGGACTTTAATAGGCCCTCTCGGGCTTGGTTTTCAGAGATTTGTGGCTAATGCTACTCACGTTGGTTTTCGTCACTCGATGTGATTCATCATTATATATTTATTGCGACAACGTCAGTGTTGTTAATAAGACTGCATAGCCCATTGAACATCAATACAATAAGTACACTGAGATTAATATTCACTTTATTCGGGTAAAGTCGCAACTTTGTTATACTCGCATTTTGGTTCTATCCAAATATTGGCGCACATATATTTTTACCGAAGGTTCTAACTCCTTTGAGTGTTTGCGGGAATGGAATATAATTATAGTACTAAACAAATAACAATTCTCAAAACTATTTATTAGATATGTTTGAGAAAACTTATTTAAGAGGTTTTTGAGCTTATTTACTTAATAAGTTTGAAAATATAATAAATAGGTTACATAAAATGCATTTTTTCGTAATATAAAATAAAATTGGCATTGGTAATGAAAGATACACTAGCATAAAATAAACTCCGATATTTCAAAACCTGAAAACAACATTGTCTCCTTGCCTCATGATCAATTGTTTTGCTGGTTCCCTTTGTTTCAAGTCACTCTGTCGTTGTTTCAACTCAATCTCTCGTTGTTTCAAGTCACTTGTCACACCCGCTTGTATGGCCTGCATAATTTATTAACTCTTATTAAAAGATAGATAAGAAATTTTGTATGTACCCTAAAAGAACAACAACAACAGGACCTACTACACGTGTACCACAAGGACTATCCATGTTATTTTTGCAAGAAATAATGTTGTTTTTGAACATATTGTATATCAAAGAATTAAAATGAGTATGAATGATAAACTATTAATTTTGAGCATATATATTAATGGAGATAAAGAAGAAGAATAAAACTTGTACCTTGATCAATTTGTATCTTTTCTCATCTGAAGATGTCATATCCAAAGGTGTGAGATTTTCATTGTTGCGAACATGAATATTGACCTTATAATCAATCACCATCTTTTCCAGCTCAACATCACACGCCACATATAAATGAATCGGAGTGTCCCCATTACCATCTCGTTGATTGATAAGATTTGTTAGCGTTGTATCTTCAAAGATGAGTTCAATCATATCTCTTTTCTTACTTTCAACCGCAACATGAAGAATGTTTCTTCCTTTTGTGTCCACAATCTCCGAGCATTGAGGACATTTAGACATAATAACCTTAAGTGACTCACGGTGGCCTCGACTAACTGCAATGTGAAGTGCTGAAGTGTTAATGTCATGTGTGGTCGTCATTTGAAATCCAATGTTCGGGTCTTTATCGAGTAGCGCTTTTATCGTATTTGGTTTGTCATAATGAGCAGCATAATGCAATGGTGTCCAACCGTACTTGTCGTGAATGTATAGCAGATCTTTATTTTCCTCTAACAAGTCTTGTGTGTAGTGCTCTGAGTAAAAAACCATGGGAATCATTTATATTGTAATAAAAATTTGTCTCAATTATATTTTAATAAAAAGTTATCAATTACCTTTTTCAATGACTACTGATGCATGCAATGCTGTTTTCCCATCTGGTCCATCAAAAGTTATCTCTTTGCATTCATCCAATATTAGCCTAAAAATATAATAATAGTTTCTTTCCACGGCAAGATAGAGCGGACTTGCATTGTATTCATTGATATGATTTGCAAGTTGAGGAATTTCTTTCACCAACAAAAATACTACTCCAACATGATGGTTTTGTATGGCAATATGGAGGGCAGTTTGTTTATCCATGTTTCTCGTGGCGAGTTGTACGAGTTCATCATTTGTTAGATTATAACTAATCAAAAGTTGGACAATTTCGGTTTGTCCCTCCCTTGCAGCGACATAAAGTGGTGTCTCCCCGTCAGAATTCCGATGGTAAATGAGAGACGAGTGTTTTTCAAGAATTGATTTGGCATAGTTTACGTCTCCAAACTTGCATACAAGGTGAAGAATTGTGTTCTTGTTTGGATGAGCGAGTTCACATACACCTTGGTTAAGCTTGTCTAAAGACGACCGATTTTCATTTGTATGTGACTTTGGATACGAGTTCACATCCATCACGCACTCCTTGTAGACCGTCGATTCTATAATATATAGATGTTAGGCCAAAATTAGGTTGCAACAATTTTAAGTTGTATGATGCATGAAACTATGTTTGAATATCTATTAATTTTCACAAACATATACACACGTACAAGTAAACAAACCTGCATCCATATACATGAATACATATCCGGTTCTATTTTAAACACTTGTAAATTTGTAATTAAACATTTAATCTAATAATAATTACTAAACTCGTTAAACTTTTACTACTTTTACTTGGCTTACGATCAAAATAACATCTTTATAATTAGTATTATTTGATTTTTTTTTTCTTTTCTAAATTAACATTTTTATCAAAACGAGTATAGGTGTTTGAATTATTAATTAAAGCATTTGAAAATCTTGGATTAAATGTGAGTTTACGTACCTTGGTGTTTGATGTCAAGATCAAGAACCAGTTTTGTTGCTGTCTTCATGGCCTTAAGTATGAATTCATCATATTTTGGGTCCCTTAATAAAGTCAACGAAGTCCTGCCCCACTCATCTCTGTCGGAAATTAACATCTGCACAGAAACATGCTCCAGCAGGACTCTTACCACTTCAACATTATCATAACGCGCCGCCGTATGCAACGCCGTTTTACCAGAAAAATCTCTGTAGCCCAAGAACTTTTGAAGATCCAAAGTCTTGCCAGTATGAAGATCTTTATTTGTCTGTTTTGCACATTCTATAAAGCCCCACACCATGTGATCATACCCAAAATTTGCTGCATCAATTAGCGGTATATCGTCAGGATTGATGCGCCGACATTTTTGGTAGATGTCGTTGACCTGCTGAATAAGTTTAGGAGTCATCTCCGGCCGTCTTTCACATAAATCATTTCCGCTCCGTAGAAGAGTGTAGTAGGCCGCCATGGTTTTGGGTAGAATTAAGCTGGCAAATTCTTAAATAAAATAATGAAATTAATGTTTAAATAATGTTAAAATCAATTAAAGATACCTGGACGAAAATGTAAGCTTTAATATTCTTGTTCAAGGAGGACACTCAACCACCATTAAACCCATCACAAGTTATTATTTTACTTTATTCTTCTCCTCTCGTTGGGTGTTCACCGGTGGGCCCACTTGTCTTGTGAGCTTTTCTGTTAAGTCCTCATCTGTAGTATTTTAGTATTTTTACCATTTCTATTTTTTCCAAAAAAAAATCTTCTTTTTCATATTTCCGTTTTCCACTTTGTCTTTGCTCTCTTTTTTTCTGCCACAGTGCCACCATTGTTGCTGCACTCGACCATCTTCTACAGTTCTACGTGCCTCTCTTATCTCTTGTTTTCTCTCTCAGTCGGCACCGCCTCATTAACCACTAACACCGTCCACAGATCGATATGGAACTTAGGGTTTTAATTTGAAACGATTAGGGTTTTAATTGCTACCTCCTTAACTACCATCGTCGCTATTTTGGGTTCCCCATATCTGATTTTAGGGTTTATACCGGTGGTGGTTTAAATCTTTGTTAGGGCTATTTCGATTAGGGTTACATTGATGTGTGTGTGTTTGGTTGAAGAACAGATCCAGGGATGGAAACGTTGGTGGCGGTGGTTCTGTTTTTCCGCTGACTACATTGGTGGTGATGGCCATGTGGTTTGGTGTCACGCTAGATGTTAAAAACAGGAGATGAGGTAGTAGTGGTGAGCTAGGCGTGACAATTCAGGTTGGGTTGATGGGTTCGCGAATTGGCAGGTCATAAACGTTTAATCTGAAACCGACTTGTTTATTTAAACGGGTCACATATCTCAACCCTAACCTGTTTAACTTCAATCCAAATCTAACCCATATAACCTATTTAATAAAACGGGTTAAACAGGTTATCAGGTCAAACAAGTAATAATTCTGTTATTATTACACAAATTCATAACAAAATACTAAACACCAAATTACTAAGTAACATTTTTAATTTGAGTTTTTTCTAACATGTGCCCTCATGGCACATGTTAGGGTGCATTAACTAACTCAAAGTTTCCTAGTAAAGTGTTAATTAACATCAATGAAGTTCATAAGTTACATTTTGAATATATGTATTAAATGCATTTTGATGTTATAATAGAAAGTTGAAGATATTTAATGCACCCTAACATGTGCCTAGGGGGCACATGTTAGAAAAACCCTTTTTAATTTTAATCTAACTATTACTTACGTTTTAACTAGTAACTATAAATTAAATATAAATATATATATATATATATATATATATATATATATATATATATATATTATAAAATATGTTTTAATAATTAAACGAGTTGGCGGGTCGACCAATTTAAATTATCACTGACTCGAACCTAACCTGTTTAGTAAACGGGTCAGCTGACTCAACCCGAGACTGACCCAATTATTTTTTTACCTCAACCCAAACCTGTTTATTTCCGTGTCGGTTTCGAGTCGGGTCAGAAATTGCCACCCCTAGTGGTGGCCCGTCTCTGAGGCTGGGCGGGTTGGGCGATCGCCTCGGCCCTCACAAATTTTAGGGCCTGAAATTTTTAGTACATGTTGACTAGGCCACTTTCTTAAGTAAAAAATCTGCTTTATAAATATATAGGCCCAACAAATAATAGCCTTTGTACTCAGCCCAAAAGTACAAGTGAAATTATATTAGACCAGATATATTCTACCGAATATATTCGGTTATTTTGTATATATTATTTGATAGTTTCCTAGTTATCTTAATGTATAATAGGTAGTTAGTTATTAGCATTTATATCATTGTAAATCTTGTACTATTTATATCGTATGAATGAGAAAGCAGAGATGATCTTCTCTCAAAAACTATTATGGTATCAGAGCTCTAATACCCTATTAGGGTTTTCGTGACTGCTACGGCCGTCAATCTCATACTTGATCGATCTTGCTGATTTTCCGATGGCTCCAGCAACAACGACACCATCGTCGAGCAACAGCAATGAATCCAAACCTCTACATCCGGTGTACACTGTCACAAACTGTAAGATCTATTCCATTGCAATCAATCCATATATTGTTTAATTTGAAGAAGATAAACTTGATCTTGTGAATATTCTAGTGAGAGAGTAGAGAGAGAAAGAGAGGGAAGCTTTCAATAACGTATTCAGTAAAATGTGGGAAAGACTTACAATGAAAGACAAAATTACAAGTATTTATACCATCTACCACTTAACAAGGAACTTGTTAACTAACGGACTTAAAGGTCAAAACCTATTACAATAGGGCAAAATGCATAGAAGGTAACCTACTTTCCATCAAAATTCATTTAAGGGTATGTACTTTTATTTTGATTACTAAAGGGTAACACACTTTCATAAAGGTTGATCAAAGGGTAACCTACTTTAATAAAGGTATATAAGAAGGGAAATGACTTACTCAACAAGTTTAATTTAATTGTTCCAACCAAAATGAACGGTTAGAAAAAAAATAGTTCAAAGTGTACATGCTTCTTTGTTTCTAAATCATTTTACTCAAACAATAAATTCAAAAAAGGGTCATGTGTTAGTTCTTAAAGTTGAGTTTCTTCATGAGATGAGTCTTGAACTTGATTAACTTGGATCACTAGATTAGTTTTGTTTCCATACCTTAATCATTAGTTCAACGAAAGATGGAATTTTGGAATTTGAACGAAGAATTGATCGACGTTATTTTGACATAGTTTGAAGGCTGTGAAACAAAACTAATCATATAAGCATTAAATAGTCACGTGGGAAACAAATTGAAGAATTGATTACCGGTAACCGGTTTCACAAGTCACATTTTACCTTTTTATATATTTTTATGAAAGTAGGTTACCCTTTAGTGATCAAAACAAAAGTACATACCCTTACATAAACTTTGATGGAAAGTAGGTTACCATTTAGTGATCAAAACAAAAGTACATACCCTTAAATAAACTTTGATGGAAAGTAGGTTACCCTTCTACGTATTTTGCCCATTACAATATTGGTCCTAACAATCTCCCCCTTTTTGATCTTTAACATGTCATCCCAGTCTTCAGACTTCAGATTCTTCTCATAACCTGTCTTTGGTAAGAAAATGTTTTTCTGAATTTCAAGATCAAAACATTTCAGAAATCTGGAAGTTTAATATACTCAAAGAAGATATGTTTTTCCTTGATACTGTTTGAGTGAGGAAATCCTGTAACTGATTTACTAAAGATTTGAAAACTTTGGGAAATGGAATATCAGTTAAGTAAGGATTTGACTGGGTTTTCAGGTAATGGAGAGGTTGTTTTTGAAATTTTGTGGTAGATGATTATATTGAGTATAAAATGATAATGTTTTTGAATGATTTGTCAGTCAAAGTTTTGAATGTGTGTGTAAAATGTAAGAATGATTTGTATCGGTTAAATTTTGAGCTGACATATGTATGGTTTGTATGTAAGAAAGAATGATATGTACATTTAAGATTTGAATGAATGTGGATAATTTTGTATTTGGTATGGAAATATGGATTTAAACGGTTAAGCTTTTGTATGGATATTGTTGTTACGGAATTTGGAAAGAATGATTTAAACGGTTAAGATTCGGATGGAAATGGATGTGGATTTGTGGTTTGACATTTCTATGAATGTCTTGGTTTCTTCTTTTTCACAAATGTAAATCGACGAAAATGTAGACCCATAGATAGAGTTGTTTTGTAGCGGAAGTCTTTTGTTGAAGTTGTGGCTTTGTCGATTTGTGATTATTGATAATTGTTGTTAGGGATAAAATGTTGAGAAAAAGTATTACTCAACTCCAACTCCAACAATCAGAGATCTTCATCCTTTTTCAAGTCTGCACCATCTGCTTCAAATACATCTGACAAACCCACAATCACACCTTTGGATACGACAAAGAAATGTTATAACTGTGGACTTCCTGGTCATTTCTCCCGAGACTGTAAGAAACCTAAAGTTCGGGATTCTGAATACTTTAAACGCAAAATGTTAATGGCCAAGCAGATTGAGTCAGGCAAGGTATTATTAGCAGAAGATCTTCAATGGATGGAAGACTCAGAGCCTGAGGATGAAGAACATTCGGAAAATCTATGCTTTATGGCACGTGAAAATGCTTAAATCTCTGATCGTTTCAATGAAGAGGCTACCAAAGAAATAGAGGTAATCAGTTCTCTCTTATCTAATTCTTCAAATACAATTGATTCTGATAAATGTTTTGTAACAAACCAGAATTCTGAAATTGAGTCTTTAAAACAAAACCTTTTGAATGAAAAAGAACTAAATGCTCTACTCCAAGAAAGTTCAGCTGATTTAGAAAACGAAAATGAACAAATTGCTGATCATAATACACAACTTGTTCATATTATTAAACAAAATAAAAACTTTGAGAAAAAGAATCTGACGTTACAAAATCAAATATCAGAATTGACTGTTAAATATGAGACTGATATTCAACA
This sequence comes from Calendula officinalis, assembly GCA_963853835.1. Taxonomy (NCBI): domain Eukaryota; kingdom Viridiplantae; phylum Streptophyta; class Magnoliopsida; order Asterales; family Asteraceae; genus Calendula; species Calendula officinalis. The sequence goes on from OY970821.1 coordinate 96,824,854, forward strand.
TTTGTCTCATACTATTTCTGAAAAAGAAATTGAAATAATCAATCTTAAAAGTACACAAAGTTCCACATCTAATGCAGACAATGATAAATATTACAAGTTATACATTGAAACATGGAATGAATACCAAATCACTAAAAACTGGTTGGAACGTAAACAAAGAGAATTTGATGATAACGAGAATCAATTTAAATCCTTAAACACACAAATAAAAGAATTATCAGAAACCCTTCATGAAAATGACATTCAAACATCACAATAATTAAATAGCAAACAGAATGTCATACATCAACTTCAAAATGATAAAATTCAACTTTATTCCCATATCAAACATCTTGAGGAAGTGATTGTCAAAAGAGGACATACTGATCAAACCATTCATCTCAACAAGCCCAAAGACTTCAAATATTTCAACTCACGAGAAGGGTTAGGAGCTGACAATCCAGAATACCTTAAAACATCGTGCAAAATGGTTCCTACATTATATGATTCAAGATACATGCACAATGGAATCTCGCAACGCTTCATTCAGATGACTGACGAGGAAGAAGAAATTGAGACCTTCAACAGAGCTAAAAAGGAGAATGCTCAAATTTGTTTCAATTACACTAAATTAAATAAAACATATGAAATTAAAAAGGCTCAATTTGAAAATGATAATGGTTTTAAAAGAAAAGGATAATTGGGCTTTTGCCAAAGTGGGTTTTGTGAACTTGATTTTGTTTTTGAGCTTAAGTTTAATGACAATGGGCTTTGAGTTTTTGGGCTTTGGGTTTCAAAACAGATAACCGTGGTTTAATCTTGAAATCGCATACGTTCTTGAATCAGATATCAGATATCGTAAGTTTTGTGCTTTTCCATATTCAATCAGATATCGTAAGTTCTTGAAGAAAAGTGATATCGGATACAACACCTCACTCGTAAGTTCTCGGTTTTATACTAAAATCAGATATCGGTTTTACACTAAAATTTTGTTATTGTTATAGATTTCTGATTTTGTCTGTGGTTCTCGATTTCTTTGAATTGAAACAAAATTCAATTGAACCTGATTTCTGATATCGATTTCTGATATCGGTTGTTTGATGTCGGTTTTGATTTTGAATTTCTCTGTTTTTGGATTCGTTTGTGATTCCCGATTTCTGATTTCTGATTTCGATTTTTGATATCGGTTGTTTGTAATATCTGATTTCTGATATCTGATATAGGTTTTGATTTCTGATATAGGTTTGTGATGTCTGTTATCAGATATCGTAAGTTTTGATTTTGAATTTCAGATATCAGATTGTGATATCGGTAGTTCATTGCAAAATCAGATATCGGTTTTTGAACTTTGATATGATATCGGTTCTTGTTCTCAGATATGTGTTATCAGTTTTCGCAAGTAACTAGATATCGGTTTTTTCAGCTGTGGATCTCTGATATCGGTTCTTCAAAACAGATAAAGTTCTTCAGCTCAAATTGACGAAAAATGCACGAAAATCTAACATTTTTCATCATAACTTCTTCGTTTCTTGCTCAAATTAGTTGATTCTTTTTGCAAATGATGCCAAAAACGTTTTACTACAATCATTTCCAGATTATATCATCAAATTTCAACAAAATTCAGCTTGATTTTCGAATTTTCGGACTGAAAAACATGTATTCATGGTGTTTTCTCAAAAATCTTCATAATCAATTCAATTCTTGATGAATTTGATCGATGTTTGATACTAGAATGATTAAAATCATAAGAAGAATGCGATTATCACATAAAATCGAAGAGATAAACCTCAGATTTCTGTTTTGATTTCACTGTTCTTGATTTTTCAATAAAACTTCAAGTTTTCTTCAACAAACTTCAAATCAGTGTGTAATTCCAGGGATTGTGGATCGATTCCTAGTCGGATTTTGCTCTGATACCACTTGTAAGATCTATTCTATTGCAATCAATCCATATATTGTTTAATTTGAAGAAGATAAACTTGATCTTGTGAATATTCTAGTGAGAGAGTAGAGAGAGAAAGAGAGGGAAGCTTTCAATAACGTATTTAGTAAAATGTGGGAAAGACTTACAATGAAAGACAAAATTACAAGTATTTATACCATCTACCACTTAACAAGGAACTTGTTAACTAACAGACTTAAAGGTCAAAACCTATTACAATATTGGTCCTAACACAAACATTCAGTCCAAGGTTCGCACCCTTGACGGTGTTAAAGTGACGTATTCATCTTGGGTTAAACTCTTCCGGTTGCACGCACAAGGATATCGAGTTTTACCTCACATAGATGGTACACCGCCGCCCGCTACCACCAGTGAAGAACACAGTTCTTGGTCCGAGATCGACGCCATTGTCCTTCAATGGATATATGGTACGCTCTCCGACGATGTCCTCATTCGTGTTCTAGAACCCGACACCACCGCCTACAAGCTTGGGAGAAAATTAAAAAAATCTTTCTCAACAATAAAGGTTCTAGGGCAGCGGCGTTGGAACACGAATTTACCAACCTCACTCTTCGAGGTTCGCCTTCGCTTGATGAATACTGTCAAAAGCTGAAGGATCTTGCTGATCAGTTAACGGATGTCGACAATCCCGTTAACGAGCAACGTCTTGTTCTGCATTTGGTTCGTGGTCTACCACCAAAATATGATACCGCTGCTGCATACATCAACCAAACACTACCGGATTGGGATACTGCTCGAAGCATGCTTCAACTAGAGCACAACGGGCAACAAGCCCGTGATGCACCGACCTCAAACACACCCGCCGAGGCCAACGTGGTTGCTGTTTCCCGTCCGCAGTCCCGACAATCCCGTGGCAATAATCGACAACAATGGGATAATCGCGGACAACAACGTGACAACCGTGGCAACAGACGCTCGAACCAGGGGTCTTCCGCCGGGCAGTCCGCATCTAATGGAAATCGCAACAATTTTGGCTCCTATAATCAACGACCTCCCATACCCCCATGGTGGAATATGATGCCCCCTCTGTGCCCCTACCCGACGCAGCAGGGTTGGCCGTACCCGTGGTACCCACCGCCAAGGTAGAACTCAAATCAGGCACCATCCCGCCGCCCTTCGAATCGGCCATCGGACTCAAACCGATCGCGGGATACTCAGCAGGCTTATGCGGCTGCAGATTACAATGCCCTCGAACCGACTGACATTGGATCTGCCTTTCAAGCCTTAACCATGGATCCACCGGACGACCCACAATGGTATATGGATACGGGCGCATCCTCGTATCTCACGGGTGACTCAGGTAAGCTTGATAATTTTACAAAACAAAGTAACGTTAAAGCGATTTATGTAGGCAATGGTAATCACATTCCAGTTAAAGGGTCAGGTAGAAACACCATCCTTCGTAAACTCAAGCCTCTAAAACTTTATAACGTTTTGTACACTCCCGACATTATCAAAAACCTAGTCTCCGTGCGAAAATTTACCATTGATAATCATGTGTCTCTTGAATTTGACCCATTTGGTTTTTTTTGTGAAGGATTATCAGAGTGGGAGGATCCTTACTCGACACAATAGCACCGGAGCACTTTACCCATTCACCGCACCGGAGCCCCAACAAAATTTCCTTTCCATTTCTAGTTTTGATATTTGGCATTCCCGAATCGGTCATCCGGCCGGGAATATTTTAGATTGTTTACGAACCAATAATGTTATTTTGTGCAATAAGAATAATAAGACTTCGTCTCTTTGTCATTCTTGTCAAATATTTAAACACAAACGATTACCTTTTTATGAATCAAATTCTAGTACATTACTACCTTTTGATATCATCCACTGTGACTTGTGGACTTCTCCAATTTTGAGTAAAAATGGGCATAAATATTATATGGCGTTAATTGACAATTTCACTAAATATGTGTGGGTGTACCCTTTGAAACTTAAATCCGAAAATTTTGAAAAATTTACTCAATTTCACACTAAAATTAAAAGTTTTCAATGTGACATGGGTGGGGAATTCGACAACCAAAATTTTAAGCAATTTGCTTCCTCACAAGGACTTCAATTTCGATTCTCATGTCCACATACGTCATCTCAAAACGACAAAGCCGAACGTATGCTCCGTCGACTGAATGAAATTGTCCTTGTTCTTCTTGCTCATGCATCATTACCCCCCTCAATATTGGGTTGATGCTCTCCATGCAGCAACATACCTTCACAACATCACCCCCACCAAACTCCTAAATAAAAACACTCCCACCTTTGCCCTCTTCCGCCAACACCCTACATATACCCACTTACGCATCTTCGGGTGTGCGTGTTACCTTAACCTTTCTTCTAACCGGAACCATAAACTTGACAAACGGTCCATACGGTGCGTATTTCTTGGTCATCCCAATAACTACCGTGGCTACCGTTGTCTCGATCCTACCACCGGCAAAATACACTTGTCCCGTCACGTCACATTCGACGAAACAATGTTTCCTTTTGCCACCCGCACCTCCGGTACACCTCCAGACTACCGATTCCTTTCACCCGACTCGAGACGATCTACATCAGGTTATTGCGTGTTTCTCGGGGACAATCTAGTTTCTTGGTCCTCAAAACGACAGCCTACGATATCCCGATCCTATGCCTTAGTAGTATGCCCCCTTGCTCTTACACTTACCGTATACTTGACTTAGGTAGAATATTTGATACCATTATATACTTATATGTAAAGCCACACTTTAGAAACTATCAAATCAACTACGTTATTCACTGTACTCTTACACCGTATACCCTATAAACTTACATTCGATTCCCTACTCACACTTCACTAATCAGTTACACGTAGACATGTAGTTTAGGATTATTATAGAACGTCGACGTGACTACTTTGCTACACTACTCTACTAGACAAGGAACATGGTGACGCATCATCGGTGGACATTGGATAAGAAAACACCTCTACACGTGCACCACATACTTTAATCACACACGTTATATTCATATCACACACTATGTATTCCTTTAACACACAATGTATCACTCGCACTCATTATGCCTCACGCGAGCATCACCACCTCAACCTAAACTTTCCCACCCCACTCATCTTGAGACACTTATATTTCTTCGTGAAAACGTTGACTGGACATTATCGCTATGATATCTTTAAAATGAACATTCAGCACAACTCTTTCTGAAGAATCAGAAGTTTGACCCTGGATTTTCGCATACGATAGGAGTATGGAGAAAACACTAGTATTCATGAATGAAGCTATGAAGTAACAATGATGATGAAATATTGTATGATGATATTATAAAAGCGCCTGGCCACCGAGTTTATAATAACATGATACAATGTGGAATTATCAAAGTCATGGATTATTGAAAGGAATCAAACAATTGAATACTACTATCCTCATTAGTGTTAGGAATTAGAGGACGAAATAAAAATGAGTTGACATTTGGAATGAAGCCTCTCGAATGATGACGAATGCGACTACAACAACAAATCATTTGAGAAGAATCGATGAGAACAAATAATGAAGAACATGCCGAAAATGTTTCGTGTAAAGGATGAACGACAGTAACTGACCACTCCCTGGAAAATCGTTATGATCGAAGAATGAGAAGCGTGAAGACTTCAACATCAACACTAGTATCTTATAGCAACTTAATCATTCTACCTCAGCGCTAGCAAACTTAGACCACCGAGTTAAGTCTTTTCCTCCCACTGGTTAAACAATAAACATATAATTCGATATCGTAAAATTTAACCGATCTGGAAAAATTATTCTACGAAGAACCTAACCCATAAGAATCCTTGTGCCAACATAGATTCAAAGTTAGAAGTTTGAAGTACAAATGGAACAGACTGTTACCTATGGAGTTCAACAAGATTTGAGATTTTGAAGATCTATACAAAATTAACTACTTCTTAGAGAAGCCTCGGTGTTAAGGTGAAAAGAGATGGAGTCTCAAGACATGATTATTTGCACAAAAGCTCGAAGTTCCTAGAAAACAAACATTCATAATCCTTAGCTCACAAACTAGAAAACGAGCCGTTCAAACGACGAAATTAAAGCCATAGATATTATGCAAAACCATTAGAAAATACTCCTGAAGGATTTACTAAGATTTCCATCATCCTCGTTAAGTTTGAGTTCTTAATTGAACTAATCCCAAGAGCCTTATTGATCTCACGACAACCTTACCTCCAAATTTCTCCTAGACACGAGACTTGTCTATACAACTACCAAAACTTGTATAATTAGGATTTATCTGATTGAGCGTTTCCAGTAAGAATTTGTTCCATTCGTATGAATATCATAGTCGATCTTAACAAATGCTAATAGCGTATCAGGAATTAAACAAAGTATCCATTACGAATCACTATCCACTTGTGCGTATTGATGACCCATTCGACCAATTACAAAGATTGGTATTATATTCTAAAATTTATTTGCGCTCGAGCTATCACCCGTTGAAACTTCCGTGAAGAAGAGATACCTAAGACCACATTCAAGACTCGTCATTGTCAATTTCTCGTTATTGCCATCTTGAATTTATCATTATACCCTTTCGTTTAACTGTTGTTGTGTAAACGATACCTCGATAAGATTGACATCATATCTATTTTCGATATCCTATTCTTTTTCCCTAACCAAGTTGAACACGAAGTACACCCTAAACAAATTTTGAAACTATTTGAAAATGATTAACTTTAAGTCGAATATCTAGGTCATGTGATAGATAAGAAGAGACTACATGTAGATCCCACAAAAAAAAAAAAAAAAAAAAAAACAAAATTTAGGTGATTAAACTTGAGAAGTCCTGAAGTCATCAACAAAAGTACGTCAATTTCTTGTCTTTACCGGTTACTGACCCGACGGTCTATTCGAGATCATACCAAAGTGGCACAAACCCTAACCTCTTCGACCCAAAAAGGATAACAAATTAGACTAGAATGAGAATCAAGAAAAACAAATTTCAAAACCTAAAGGAACCAAAAACGTCATCGTATATTGCGACGCGTCACATCAGGGATTATGTTACTTGTTGTAGCAAAATGGAAGAGAAATCGCAAAACGTCTCTTGACAATTGAGAATCCACGAAAAGAACTACACTACACATGAGCTCGAACTAGGTGCAATAGTATTCGCTTTGAAAATCTAAAGACATTATTTGTGCAGAACTAAATTTGCTATCTTTACAGACCACTAAAGCCTTCAACATATTTTCGATTAGAAGAACTTAAACGCAAGGCAACGATATGAAGTCGAGATTTCTAAATGTTAACGACTACGAAATTAAGAAGCATTCCTAGAAGGCCAAACGTAGTGGCCAATACCCTTAGTAACAAAAAACAAAAAATGAGTCAACCAAGTCAAGTGCGAGCGTTAGAAATTCCTCTTCGAACAAATCTCACTGCACAAATCTATCTTCCTAAATCTGCGGTTTCCAAATCGAAATTCTAAAAGAAGAAAACACTAAAGGAGAATTTCTTTGCACTATGGAGGAACAACTGGAAACCAACCCTGATGGAGCATTGTATACATCGTGAATAAGATATAAATTCCAAGATTTGGAAGCTTTCACGTCATCAATTCTGGACGAAGATCATAAAGTTAAATACTCGATTCATCTAAGTGCTAATAAGGTGTACAAGCATATGAAGAGGATGTAGCATGCCAAATACCAAAAGAGAGATAGTTTATTTCGAATGTGGGCCGCCTACCTAACTTGGTTGTGCCTTAGCCATTCTATCAGGAAACAATACCAAAAAGGAGGTTGTGATCTATATCACCAAGTGTTCAACGTGTTATGCCAACTTTCATGTCTCCTGCAACACCTCGAGATTTCCCAATAGAATTGGGAACCAATTTCTATAGATTTTCTTTTATCACTAGTTACGTCAAACTTCTAGTATTCACAATACGATGTGGGGAAATCGTTGGTCGCTTGACGACATCTACACATTTTATTCCTATGAACGAAAACAATCAAAGGAGAAAGTTGACCGGGATTCATCTAAACGGAAGTAGTATCCCGACATGTAACGCCAACATTTATACCTTCCGACCGCTAACCTATTACTACATTGTCTTAAATTTCGGGACGAAATTTCTTTAACAAGGGGAGAATGTGACAACCCAAAAATTTAGACATTTAATTCGACATTTATTGTAACCCTGATAGTGTAATAGAACCCTAATTTAATTTATGCGAGCATTTATTTACATGTGAGTATAGCGTAAAACCCTAGTATCATTTATGATATCAACTAGATTGCATTTAAGTTAGTGAAACCCTAGACCTCGGTCTCATTAAAATACACGTCATCATTTGTGCATCAACATTTTATTTGCATTTTATCGTTAGATCATTTAGTTAGCGAGTTGGTGACTCAACATAATTATGAAACAAATCAACAAGAATATAAATTTTTATAATTTATAATGGTACAATAGATTAACCAAACAAACCGATACGGAAAGGAAAGTATGAAATATCTCACAGGATTAAATAAATGAGTGACAAAGATTTAATATTCGGTATAGTATGAAATTATTGCAAAATAATCAAATATGAATCTGAACTCATAAATTTCAGTTAGGAAATGACCACAATTAAAAAGCAAGTAAAACCCCGATTAAAATATTTTATCAAGGAATAATATCAGTACCCGAATATACCAGATATAAACAATTTAAACATTAAAAATATAACTCTCATCTATATCACTCATCTTTTGCTCGAATACATTTACCACCGAATCCCCACTTTATTTTGAACATAATATTCTGTATTGCACCAATCACATCTTTACCTTATATAATTTAACTAACCAAGAGCCTCCAACACAAACCTAAACCCTACCCTTTGACCCTATATAAAATCTAAACCTCATCTCGGTTTTCTGGTTCTTCTAACCCACCGCCAACAGCAAGCAGCTCTAGCAACCATCACTGCCATCATCATCTTCGAACACTCTCTAAGAACACCGTAAGTTCGTAAGTTTCCTCATCTTAAATCATCTTCCTTTGACTTTAATCCTCAATATTATATGTGTATGTTTGATGTACTCATTCTCCATGATTTGGTAATTAAAATCTGGTTATATACAATATTTTATACCTTAAAATTTCCCTTTGAAGTTAATTTAAAAGTAACCGGAAAACAACCTCTGTTTCGGCGCTGTATTTTGTGAAAACCAGACTCGCAGACGCGTAGTTTATATACCTGTAGCGAGATTCTTAAAACAAAAACCTAGTCTGTTTGAGTTGGTTAACATCCTTCACTCTGAGCCGAAGGTCCTGCGTTCGAACCCTGGCGATAGCTTTTATTTTTATTTTTTTATGCTGCTTTCTTTTCCTTTGCCTGTTGTTTCCTCGACGCAAGCCACAACCCAACCCATAACCCCTTTACTGATTTATTTAAAGCCCTCTAATCTTATTCTAAATTAATAATATCTATTTAAAGTTAAATCAAATTAGTCATTTAACATTTATTCAATTATTAATTATTTATATTACTTATATTTTTCAAAAGTCAGTACTTCATTTATTATTTATTCAAAAGAATTATTTATTTATATAATAATATTTATAGTTATTTAAAATCATACTTTATTTAAATAATTATTAATTGTATAACCACCGTTTATTTTGATCAAAATAAACAAATTTCTAAAAACTTATACAACACAAAACAAATGTACATAAAATACCATATTAACTCAACAATATCACCAATGTATCGCTCATAAGTTTACTTTTATACATTTAGATCACTAGAAGTCTTTTGGTTGGATCTTGCATTTTACTTATGTGAATTTTGGAAGCTTTGCATCAGGTGATTCCACAACCCCACTTTTCACCGTACTTTATTTACTATTTTTACAAATATTTGGGGTGAAAAACATATCAATTGTTTTATTAAATGATTACAATATTTTTATCATGATGATACATTATTCAAATCATGACAAACAGTCTTTATGCTCGGACTAAGTAGGTGTAGTGCATAGGTAGATGCTTACATGCCATAATCTTAGCTAGTTGCGACTAGGCCCTGGATATGCAGATGGTACCATTGGCTGACACTCTTCCTCCCACATTTTTGTTTGTTACGTAACGGTTCTACCCAACCGTCAGGGGAGTGCATATCTTAGAGAACAGAAACATCACACTTGGAGTTGCAGTTTGATTATGGGCTTAGGGTCGACATATTAACTCAATGGCGTAGCTAACTGTTGGGGACACAAGTCATGCATTTTTTTAATACTTACTTCTCTTTACAATCTTACTATTTTATTTACTTACATGTCTTTACATATCAAATTCTATTACAACATTTCTTTATGTCAAATCATTTTTGAACAACTTATCATCACACATGTTTTTGCCTTGTTGGCACATATACATATTGGGTAACTCAATTTTATATTTCATTATACAATTTTGTTGGTTGTCACACAAAACCTTTTTATTTCAAATCATTTTCAAATAACATTTTACTATACGATTTTATCATGTTTGGTTTACAAAACTTTTTATCTCAAAACTAAAATTAAACCTGTGGATTCACTCAACAATTTTGTTGATCGTTTTATATATGTTTTTCAGGTAAATAGGAGAAGCATTGAGTCCTTAGTCTTTGGATCATGAGCATGCATATTGTCGAGATGCCACGAACGTCTTTTTCATTTTTGAACATTAATTGTTATTTTAATCCTTTTCAGTTACATATAAATTTTGGGTAATACTTATGTCAAGTATGTAATTACATTTAAAAACTATTAAATGTTTGCAATAATCATAGTTGTGTTACTCATGAATGTTACATCCCCGTTCTTCCGCAAATCATTTATTACTATAAAATCATTTTTGGCGGGGTGTGACAAAACACCAATCATTATCACAATTCGCAATTCTCCAAAATTAGAATCCTAATCGTCTATTTGATTTCTACGATTCCTCTTTAATCTCGCATCTGTCTTTCTCTTTTAAATCTAAACCATTTCATCATCCAAGTTCAAGAATCAAGCTTTCAAGTATCATCGTTTACAATATATATTTAACAGACTGAGGTTTGATTATTGAACTTCAACTTCAGTTCATTTTGATATTAATTAATAGACTTGATCCACCATGTAGTTTTTTTATGCATATCAATTGTTTGATGAAATGCCGAAAAGAATAAATTTCTAATGTTTTACAAACTAAATGAACATATACTGTTTGGTTTATTGACATTGCATTACATTACATTAATTTTATAGATATCATATACTACTTTTTTGGAAACGGCAAATGAAATAACGGAAGCCTACTCGCAATTTTTCAGCGAGCACCCCGAGTTCGAGCTCCGCATAAGCGGGCAAACCCAGCCCCCAAAGGGATTTCCAAGGAAAATTCCCCATATGTGCCCGTGTGAGGTATGAGTTAAATTACACTAATGCAACGCTCCCAAAGGGATTCGAACTCACGACCTGCAGCCCACATGAGTATAAACCCAGTGCCTCAGACCAGCTAGGCTGGCCATCATTGGCAGATATCATATACTACTAATACATGTTTTGTAATAATAGGTTGATCAAATTTGTTTCTAGTTTCTACCATGAATATGAGAAATTTCATGGTAATTAACTATGTTGTTTTATTTGTTTATTTTATATTTGTCAGTGATATTAGATTGTTGTTTCGCTTCTGAGGCCACATTTTTTATCTTGCCCCGGGCCAAAAATAAATGTGAAATGACCCTGCAGATGCGGGGGAGTCGCCGGAGATGTTGACTGTGTTGGTATCGCGTGTGGGGTAAATAGTGAAGCCACCAGGGGAGTTGTTTTTTGATTCTTGATTGGTTGGTATTTCTTATTTATTTTTTATTTTTTAATACGTTTGTTACTATTTAAACACCTCAATTACAAATAAAGTTAAAGCCAACTATATTTAACTGCTAACAATTGTCTTCAGGGAGGGTTATGGTTAAGAATACTACTGTACAAGTTTTGAAAACAAAACTTTCTTAAAGTGGTTAGTGAAATCCATGGGGCCGGTTTTATATGGTTAATGTACAATATATTTAAGCTTTAATTTTTTCCTTAACTATTGCTATGAGGTTTATGGTTAGCAAAATCCACAATTAATTAATATGATTATTTACCATGCACTGGACACAATCACCACCTCTGCCGGAGTATGGTGAAGGCTAGGCTGTACACGTGAGAAAATTTAAAGAGAGAGAAATAGAACTTTAGAACGTGAACCAAATAACATAAAAATGATCTACTACATTATGTTTAGATAAACAAGTTTGGGTTTTAATTTCGGACTTAGAATTTATAAATTTTAAATTATTACTTAATTATTAGGTAATTTTAAGGGTATCCAATAGTCGACACTTTTAATATGCCTAAACAAATTCAAATCAAAAGAAAATTGAATTACCATTTATACGGTAAAGAGAAAAGGGGGAGAAGGAAAAAGTTTAAAAAAAGAACATTTTAATTGCTTGTAAAATATTGAAATGGGGTAAGATGTCACATTGGGTAGGGAGAAGACCAGTGTTGATTGATCGATCCATGGAGAGGTTGCCAAAGACACAAAACACCACCACCTAGTTTTAGGTAGTTGAAAATTAAATAACTGATACCACAACAAGTTTTTTTTATTCAACTTCTTTTTAAGAAAAGCAATTTTATAAAACACAATTCCGATAATCACAGAACAACAACACGAAACTTGCACATTACAGTCTAGCTAGGATAGCCCAGCAAGGCCCAAAGTCAAACACACGAGTCTTCTAATAACAACAACGATCAGCAACCAGGAACTATATGTTGGTGTCCTTTTGTTGACTTTATTATGAATCCAAGAATATATCATTATTTGCAACCTCACAGACTACATATCTCTGAGCCTCATAACAGCACGCAAATATTTACGAGGTAAAAAGGATAGAGAAACCATAATACATAGACAAGTAGCGCATATGGTAATTGCAAAACCAAGGGATGGTGCAAGGATAACATAACTTCCTGTGACAAACGCAACTCCCATTGCAACCATGGCAATTGCAGTAAGCAAATACTGAAGGGTAATTATGTAATAAGAGTCAATCTGTGATTTATTGTCGTATTCTTTAACGTCGATAAGGTAGAACTGCAACCTGATATGTGCCGCCAAAACACAGCAAGAACAAGAGAAGGCTAACGCATTTGCAAACACGAATGCTTTGTATGCTGCTTTCCCTAGTAGAATTGGCATACCTTGTTCATCAGAACCTTCGTTACCATCAAAACCACCTGGTACTGTAAAAGCAGCTGCAAATGTTGCTGTTGCGATTAGGGTTACAACTAAAGCAACATTGTCTCCTAACCTTGTTAACATCTGTCTAGTCGTTTCACCATCGTCGTCTGGTGCACGAGGTGGGGGTGGATAATCTTCGAAACCAGTTATACGTGTTGCCATGGCCTGCAAAATGGGTTAATTAACTCTTATAAGTATACACTAACCTGGGTTTGAATTAATTAGGAGACTATTATATTGTTTTCTTTTTTGGTGGTAGGGGTGGGTGGGGGGTGTAGTGGTTTGAACTCTTGTAAGTAAATACTTATTGTTTAAATTAAGTTGAGTTCATGCATTTCAAAATAAGTGATATAAATTGGGTTATATGGTTTTTGAGGGAAAAAATTGTAAGGAAGGTTAAATTGGATAGTTAATAAGTGATGAGTCTCACATACTATGATTAAAATAAGTTTATTTAATGATGTTTAAAAGTAAATAAAGGGTAATTGATTAATTTTACTTTATTAAAGAAGATAGTTAGTGGATATGAGTCATGCTAGTTTTAACAAATAAAGAAAATTTTAAATTGTGTCATTTATTTTGAAACACTCTAAAATCGAAAGTGTGTCAGTTATGTCGAAACGGAGGAACCAAGGAAGTACTATTAATTTTGAGTTTTAGTCAAAAATCAAAATTGTTCTAGAGTAAGACAAAATGAAAAAAGAAAATTGTAAGCCAGAGTATTATGATTACACTCTTATAAATGTAATGATCACTAACGAAAAGATTGTATTTGCGTTATTAAACTCATCAGTAGCGCAGATCACCCTCATTCTTACTGACGAGTTACTGAAACAGTCGAGTTACTGAAACAGTCGTGCTAATAGCAAATCATCACTAACACATCCTCAATTAAAAAAACTATTAAAAACCCACTTTTCAACCCCGTCCCCTCACATGCTTGCGATGGTTTTTGTCTAGAGGAAATAACAGCAATGTTTGTAATATTGAACATTGTTAGAATATGTAAGAAAACATGCATATGAACACTTAGCCTTGTGTTAATCTTATTAATCTTTGGGTAAGTGAACTATTTTGAGCATAATGATAGAAGAGAAAAACGTGTACCTTGATCAATTTGTCTCTTTTTTCATCTGTAGATGCCATCTCTAGAGGTGTGAGATTTTCATTGTTGCGGACGTAAATATTGACTTTATGATCTATCACCATCGTCTCTACCTCGACGTCGGAAGCCATATATAAATGAATAGGAGTGTTCCCGTTATTATCTCTTTGATTGATAAGACTTATTAACGATGTATCTGTAAATATTAATTGAATTACACCTCTTTTGTTATTCTCAACGGCAATATGAAGAATATTTCTTCCATTTATATCAGTAATTTCTGAGCATTGAGGACATTTAGACATGATAACCTCCATTGAATCACGATGGCCTCGACTAGCTGCAATCTGAATTGCTGAATATTTTAGCTCATTTCCGGTCGTCATTTGAAATCCAATGTTCGGGTCATTATCGAGTAGCACTCTTATTGTATCTGATTTATCATAATGAGCAGCATAATGCAATGGTGTCCAACCATACTTGTCGTGAATGTATAGTAAACCTTTATTTTCCCGTAACAAGTTAGGGGTACACTCTGATTGAAAAATCAATGTTAAATCAGTTATATTCTCCTTTAAATTTTACGACGAACAAATAGTGTCCAGTTACGCATTTTTTTCTAATGGAAACTTCAAAAATGAATGATAATCCAGATGATGGTTAATTATTTACTGGGTAAATTACAGTTTTTGTCCCTGACCTATATCCGATTCGGGATTTTTGTCCCTAAACTTTTTTTGTCTATTTTTTTGTCCTTTATGTTTTTAAAATTCCGCATATTTGTCCTTCCGTCCAAAATCTTCCGTTAACTGACGGTTTTTTGTCCATTTTACCAAATTACCCCTATTTTAACTCTTTATTTATATTTTTCTTTTTCTTCAATGTTATGTCTGTACACGAGATCATGATAATCGTAAGATCATGATAATCGTAACATCACCAGCACAAGACGCCACCATATCCGGCGACTCCACCATCTCCGGCAACGCCACCAACACTCCCTGAAATTCAAATTGACTAGTTTTAGAGCTGGCGTAGCCAAATCTCCCATGGTAAAAACCGTCATTTTTGGACATTCACTGATTTGCAAGGTATCTAATGATGTTAATCGAAAAGCCTCCTTCCCTAACCAATTGATGAGAGAACGAGGAGAAAAAATATGATCAAAATTGTTTCAAGAGATCTGAAGTTGCCACAAGTGCATCTGGATGGATATGGCCTTTGACCCTAGAACAAACAGTTGAAGTTGACGCCTTTAGCTAATGCGACAAATTTCCATGGTTCACGTACTTCAGCTTATTTACATCTCCGGCGGAAATCGAAGCTTTCATCACCATCGCCACCATCTCTTTTGCAGGTTGGCTTCTTCTTTGCCGGAAATCGAAGCTTTCGTCTTTGCCGGAAATACCACCGATTTAGGGTTTGCAGGTTTGTATGAAGTGAACTGGAATCTCCGGAGAACCGATTTGGGTTTGATTTCACAGGTCTAGGTTCGATTTCACCATCTCCAATTTGATTTTAAATCTTATCTCTTAAAAAATCGCCGGACGTCTAGGAAGCTTGCGATGAAGAACAACGGATTTGGGGGTTTCCACCATCATCGATTTCTTCTTTTTTGCAGGATTTAGCAGTCATTTTCTTGGGGGGTTTTTACCGTCATTGATTTTGTTTGGATTTTAGACCATCACCGCCATCGATTTTGCCTGTTAAATTGCTTAAATCTGATGAATTCATAGTCTTTTTCTTTAGCGCTTGTGTCGAGGATATGAACATGAGAAGAAGATCCACACTGTCTTCTTGACGATTCAGATCCACACTGGAGGAGGAGCATGTGGTTTTGGTATCCTTGTTGGGGGTTTAGGGTTTGTGGGTGTTGGGGAAGAAGATGAAGAATGAGGAAAAAAGATGAAAATACCCTTAATGTTTTTGCATTTTTAGTCACTTAACGGAAGATTTTGGACGGAAGGATAAATTTCCAGAATTTGAAAAACTTAAGGGACAAAAAACGGAAGAAAAAAAATTAGGGACAAAAACCCCGAATCGGCCATAGGTCAGGGACAAAAACTGTAATTTACCCTTATTTATTTGTGCAGGGTATTGATTTTATAGCACCCGCAAAAAACAACATACTATGTACTTCCTCTGTATCAAAATAAGTGACACACTTTTCATTTTGGGGTGTATCAAAACAAGTGACACACTTTGAAAACTTTCCTTATTTAGTAAAAATAGTGGCACACATACCCACTAACTATCCACTTTAATAAAGTGAAATTACCCTTATACTCTTACTTTTACTTTTAAAACTTATTAATATCACTTTATTCAAGAAAAGTGGGACCTATTCTCCACTAACCATGTACTTTAATCTATTTTAACCTCTACTTTAATATTTTACCTCAAAAAACGTATAAGCCAATTTGTATCACTTATTTTGATACGGAGGAAGTATATATTATTATCTTTCATTTATAATCATACATATTTCAAGTTTATTTTATACTCGGTATGTATCATATACTCATATCGTGGTTACACGTATCAAAAATTACCAAATGTATTATATAAATATATTTTTAATTGTTATCTTTAACATAACTTTTTTATTTGCTTTTGATTTTGTATAAATTATATGGTTGATAAAAATTAATTCACAAAACACACTCAATAGTCAAGATTACCTCGTGCATTGATTACCGCTGCATGTAATGCTGTTTTCCCATCCGGCCCATCAAAAGCTTTTTCTTTGCACTCATTCAATATTAGTCTAAGAATATGAAAATAGTTTCTTTCCGCAGCAAGATAAAGCGCGCTTACATTGAAATCATTGATATGATTTGCAAGTTGAGGAATTTCTTTCACCAACCAAAAGACTACTGCAGGATGATGGTTTTGTACGGCGATATGGAGGGCAGTGTGTTTGTCCAATCTTGTGGCCATTTTCACGAGTTCATCGGGTCTTACATAATTAATCAAAACCATGAGAATATCTATATGTCCCTCCCTTGCAGCGACATAAAATGGCGTCTCCCCATCAGAATTCTGATAGTGTATGAGAGACGAGTGTTCTTTAAGAAGATCTTTTGCATAGTTTATGTCTCCAAACTTGCATACAAGATGAAGTATCGTGTTCCTGTTTGGATAAGTCAATTCACATACACCTTTATTAAGGTTGTCCAAAGACAACCGTGTTTCATTTTTATGTGACTTTAGATACGAGTTCACATCCATTATGCACTCCTCGTAGACTATTGCTTCTGTATAACAAATACGTACATGTTAGGCCAAAATTAGGAGACACCAATTTTGAGTTGGATGATTGATGAAAATTGCTTGAAAATCTCAACAACATGCATCGGCATGCATCATACATATATCGATGTTATTAAAATGTGACACATAAACAATTGTTCTTTTTCTTATTAGTACTGAGGCATATAGCTAATTTGATCCTGTTAGTGTCTAAGCGGTCAAAAGTCAAAACAAATTATACAAAACATTACTCGCCACATAGACAAGGCTTTACGTCCTACACTATTACTTTGAGAAGTTTGTACTATTAATTTGGTTCGAACTTAATTCCTTTCAAATAAAGGTTTCGTTTATTTGGAAAAATCATTACGTTTCTGGAAGAATTTGGGTATTGAAGTATTAACCGAGAAATCTTCACAATTTATATATAAAATCGTAAATCTCTCTAGAAGAATTGGGGTTTTGTTTAGGTAGTCTTGAAGAACTGGGTTTGGTGTATCCAATTAGTTAGTGGGTAAATTTGAGTAAAACTGGCGATTTGGGTTTTTCAATTTCTGGGCAAGACGATCTGGAGAATTGAAAAAGAAAACTTCAAAATTTTGAAGACTTGGCGCTATAAGAAGAATTGAAGAATAGCTTTCAAGCTTTTGAACAATTGACGATCTGAGTTTTTCGAAGCTTTTAAAGAATTAACGATCTGGTTTTTTTCATTTTCAGAATTTACGATATGAGCCTTTTGAAGCTTTTGGAGAATTGACAATCTGGGTTTTTCAATTTTAGGGTATGACGATCTGGGTACGGTGGTGGATGGTGTTCAATGGTGGTGGATATCGGTCAAATTCAAATGGTAACAGTCGCTAAGAGCCAATCATATTCTATTCATCCCTCTATTTCTATATTTGAAGTTTTATTTTCTTCAACCCACCGCTATCTCTCACTTTATAGAGTGAGAGAAAAGCTCCCTTTATATTTGAAGTGAGAGGATATCCCCTCTATCCATTCCTCTATCAATGGACCACACACATTCTTCACTAATTTTCTTTTGTATTGTAAAATAAATTAATTAAAAACATGATTTCTATAGGTTCCACTAGTTTTAGAGGGATTGATAGAGTTTATGGTTGGAGTTGAGGTTATATTTAGAGTGAATTGACCCACCAATTATAGAGATAGAGTGAGTTTTATAGAGTTTATGGTTGGAGATGCTCTTAAGTTGGAGATGCTCTAAGAGCATCTCTAACCAATCTCTATCAACCCATCTATCTTTATATTTGAAGTTTTATCTTCTCCAAGCCACATCTATCCTTCACTCTAAATATAGAGTGGGAGAAAAACTCCCTCTATATTTGAAGTGAGAGGATGTCCACTTTATCAATGGATCCCACCACTTCTATTTTATTATTTAATATTTATTTCTATTTAATTGATTTTATTTTTTATTTACAAGCTAACAAATCCATCCAAATTGGGTCCTACTAGTTTTAAATGGATAGATAGAGTTTATGGTTGGAGTTGAAGTTTTGTTTAAAGTTAATAGACTCACTAATTATAGAGATAGAGTGACTGATGTTTGGAGATGCTCTAGGACGCTAACCCTTTTACCAGGACAAAATGAGAAATTGGAGCCATACTCTTTGTTTACCCATTTATTAGGAAAATGATAATTAATTGCATCTTTTCGGCAATTTACCCTCATAAATATATGTCCAAACAATAAAAATGCATATCTAGTTATGTTACTTTTTAAATGTCTTAGAAGATATTAAAATTCTCTTATGAATTTTTTAAATTTGAAAAGAAGACTATTTGCTCAACTTGAATTGACTCACCTGGACTAGAACCCTACCGATTTGATGCCAATAAATAACATATTTTGATCTCAACCTCTTTTGATATGTTACCTAACCCATCCATTTTATCATATATATACATCATTGAGATTTGCAGTAAATTTATTTTCTAACAACTAAAATAAGATCAAATAGTTTAAAATTGTGTTTACTAAAATTTCAAGGGAAACTAATGGCTTAACTTAACTAGACCCGTTTTGAGTCGAACATTTTTGACCCATTACTCATACCGACATACTGAATTATTAAAACGAATAAAGCAATTGAAAATGTGGGAATGTGGTGAGTTTACCTTGTTGTTTCTTGTCAATAGATATCGATATCGATGTGGGCGGATCGAGCGCCCGATTTCCTTTTTCTTTGTGTGCCGCTTCCATGACCTTAAATATGCATTCATCATATTTCGGGTCCTTTAACAGGGACACCGGAGTCTCGCCACTCTTATTTCTATCAAAAATCAACATTTCCACAGACAAATATTCCAACAGAAGTTTCACCACTTCAAACTTATCGCCTCTAGCCGCCATATGCAAGGCGGTATCACCGTCAGAGTCTTTGTAGCTCAAGAACTTTTGAATATCCAAAGTTCTACCAGTTTGAAGATCTTTACCCGTTTGTTTCGCCAGCTGTATAAACCCCCACACCATGTGATCGTACCCCCGACGAGATGCGTGCACCAATGGCCCTTCTCGAGGCATTATCCACTGACATTTTCTATACGTCTCTTGAACCTGCTTAATAAGTTTCGGACTCACTTCCCGCCTTTTACATAACTCGTTTCCGCGTTTTAGAAGATCATAGTACTCTATGATTTCATAGCCCATCGTTGATTATGGTTTTGAGTAGAATTTAATGGATATATACGTACGTACAAGAATGTTGTGATAACTAATTGTTTTAATCCACTCAAGTCAATGCTTAAATAATACGGAGTATTCAAATTAAAGATACTTTGCTGAAAATGTAAGCATTAATTAATTTTCTCTCTCAACAATCGATCACTATCTTTCTTTCTTTTTCTTTATTTTTAACTTAAGTTCCGCTGCGACACAACGACTAAATGTGAAAGAGGGTATTCTTTTAGGGAGTGAACTTGGGGCTTCATTAATTCCGTTCCGTTAATATAACTATGCTATAACTTGTTTTATAGCCTTGTTTACTCTAACAAATAGGTTATAAGATAATTTTGTTGAACTTATCATTTATATTATAACAAAACGTCTCAAATATGTGAATTTTATCTTTATGAAGTCGTTGTGGTTATATGGAGTATTTATTCTTTTCCTTTATTCTTCTCCTTGAGTTTTCATGGATGGGCCAAGGTAACTACGTGTCTTAATTATCTTCATATATACACTCGGTCATGGAGATAAAAAGGAGAGCTTGCTTGGGCATTGTGTCCCTTCCGCTTTTGGAATGATCCTGTAAACTTTACAAAGCATTTTCAAATTACCTAATATATGCATTTTTGTATTTGGATTACTAACTTTAATAGTATTTGAATTATCAAAGGTGACCCTCAACTTGCAAAATAGAAAAAATTTAGGCTTTGACTCTGTTGACTCCGTCACGTGCAAAACACGTTATACATTTCCATTTAAAATTGACGGTCTAGATTAAACAAAAAAACATGAATCTAAATTAGGATTAAGAGAACACCAAGAAACTTACACAAACATCTTCTCCTATACACACAATTGTTCTCTGATGTTGATTTTGAGTAAGCCCCATATCACTAATATTAATTCTAATACTGATTTAAGTTTGTGTTCAAATGCTAATCAAAATTGATATGAGTTGAATTTCAATAAGGATTTAAGCATGTGTGCTTTTCCTTTTTTTTTTAAATTTAATTTCGATATTAAATATATATTTATATGAACCCATTGGGCTTCTTCATTAATTGGGCCTCACCTCCACTCCAGAATCCAGATAAATGGGAATTCGTATTTGACGCAAGCACAAGGTTTCCGTTGATTCCCCCAAAATTCTTTTCTTGTATTGCCCCAAAATTCTCAATTCAATTCTTCCTGAACATCCTAAGAACGCATCAATGAATAGAAGTGTTTTTACATTACTATTATTAGCTATATGCTTATTTACTAAGCATGCTAGAATTACGTAATTTAAATTGAAGTTCCTAACTATTATTACAACCAGCATGCTACAATCTTTCCCTTTGTAATAATAGTCCCGAAGAAAATGATTTTGTTTCAGCAACTAGAGGAACAATCAGCAAAAATTTCAAAATCTTTCAATCCTGGAGATAAAAATTGTATTGAAATTGTTGATAAAGAAGAATCATTAAACACCCCTTAATCTTTGATTGTGTTGTTATTGTACTTAAATTGTAACACCACAATCCTAGAGTCATTTGTTTTTTTTTTAAAATATGCATACGGAAGCGAATTAAGAAATACCATAACTCCTACTTATTACACAACATAAAAACCATTTACATATTAATCGAATATATAAAACATTTATGGTGTTACTGAAAATCAGGCTCGACTTGGTTTACAAAATCAGAGTACGGTCAGACTTCCAAAACCCGACTCTAGTCAAGCTAAATCCACAACCTGAAAAGAGTCAACAAATGAGGGATTAGCACAAAGCTAAGTGAATAGAAATAAACGTCAATTTGCATAACCACAACAAATTAGAAATCAAGAGAAATCGATAAGGAAAATCCGTCCAAACTTCCACAAGCAATTGGACGTTATGAGAGGATCGGCGGTCGGGCGAGGACCTTCAACTGTTGTCGGCCAACAACAGTCAACAGATGGCTTCTTTACTAGTGGCACGGTGATCCCTCCTTACGTAACGAATTCGAAGGAGTCCGATCGCCCCCACCAAGAGTAACGAAGCGTAGCCGAAAACCACCATAGCTAACCTCTAAAAAAACATGTGCACATACTACCATTAACCACTAGACTAAGGTTAAACTTGTAAAAAGAATTGCAGCCAAGAAATCTGCTCATGACGAAGTTCGCGTCGTGAACTCAGAGTTCGCGTCGCGAACTAAGAGTTCACGATCCGCGAACTTCTTCACGACCAAGACCCCATTTCTTTGACCCGAGTTCACGATCGCGAACACGAGTTCGCGACGCGAACTCCCCCAGATACCAAATCCTGCACTTTTTCTCAAAACTCTACCATTCCCTAATTTTGTACATCACACAAGAAAGAAGGTTAAGTCCACTCACCTTAGCTTCCTTTTTCGTGCCGAGCTCAATGATCTTATATCACTGAGGCTCCTTCCCTTTTCCTGTACAAAATGAATACCGAATTAGTTACCCGAAATCATCAATTATGTAACAAGTACTATAAGCCAAACACCATTATTTGAGGTCAATCAAATGGCAACAAAAGCTTGCATTTCAACACATAATACTTACCATGTCTAGAATTCCATCAAGTTTATTCTAAACCAAACTTAATGCATTTCAATCAAATTGCACACATTAGGCCCAAACGGGTCAAACACATATTCGAGCTCATACTTGTCAAATAACAATTTCATATTGTCAAGTTACTTACTTAACACCAATCTAAGCAATTTGCACAACATTTGTATACCTATGCAAGTTAATCATCAATTGACCTAAAATAGGTCAATTTGCACAATTTGCAACCAAACGGGTCAAAATCCGACATTAACATAATCGTACATCCAATTAGACAACTAACACATAATTGACATGAATTTGACAATTAGAGTTTACAAGCCATACAAGACTAAAAGTCAACTCCCAGGTTTGACCAAAGTCAACAATCTACAAATTTAGCTAGTTATGACTAAATTTCCATCTTAGCCAAACACTACCAACACCAATGCATTTTCATAACAAGCAACTAGAAATTCTTCATAACTAACAATCATCATTTAACATACATAATTAGCCTAACACAACATTAAGAACATTAAAATACACAATTCATCAAATTAGGGAAAAAACCTCTTCTTCCCAAATCCACCATTGATGGAGCTTTATGAAAGCTTCACCAAATGAGTTAAAACTAACAACAATTCATACAATACTTGCAAGAACTCAATTAGACACCAAATCATGCATCAATTTCGGATTTCCATCAAGATTCAACAAGAACTTCATGAAAACCCACTAGCTCAAGAACCCTAGTTCATCCCTACATCAAGAACATGAAACCCTAGCTTAAGAAGGAAGGAAACTTACTTAATCTTGCTTCTAATCACGAAATCACAGCAGGAATCAAAGGGTTTTAGCCCAATTCTTCAATTAAGCAAAAACTCCAAGTGTGTGTTGTGTGTGTGCTTGTGTCGTGACTGGCAAAGAGACAAGAGGGGAAAACCAATTTCTTGACACCTGCCTAATACAAGGCCATGCACCCCCTTCCGCACAACAGGTATTTTCATTTAAAACGCAGTACATGATATTAGGTTCACAGATAATTAATTTAGACCTAACTAACTCCAATTTTTACAATGAAGATATTTTTAGAACACCGGTTCAGAAATGAACCCAAATATGTAAAAATCATTTTAACATTTAAATATCTCAGTTTTTACTAATTTTTAACCCCATGGTTAAAAATACAATTAATTCAAATAAATCAAATAAAATCTTATAAAATAATAAAATAATAAACAATAAGATATTACTTACCAAAAGTAATAAAATATAATAGGTCGGGTCTCGGGATGTTACAAATCTCCCCTCCTTAAAGAGATTCCGTCCCCGGAATCTCACCTTGGTCAAATAATTTCGGATATCGATTCTTCATATCTAATTCGGTTTCCCATGTCATATCGGCACCCAAACTGTGTTTCCACTTAACCAGGACCATCGGTATCTGTTTCTTTCTCAATTTCGTTACCTTACGATCTAAAATTTCAACCGGTTCCTCGATTAACCTTTTTCTCGAATCCACCTTTAAATCTTTGATTGGTAGAACCGGAATTTCATCTTCTACATTACACTTTCTTAAATAACAAACATTGAATGTGTCATGAATACCCGACAATTTCGGAGGAAGGTCGAGTGAAACAGTTTGATCATTCACCACTTTACGAATAGAAAACGGTCCAATAAATCTCGGTGCTAATTTTCCCCGTTTCCCGAAACGTATAACACCTTTCCATGGAGATACTTTCAAATAAACCCGTTCACCCTCAACAAAAGTTACGGGTCGACGCCGTGGATCCGCATACATTTTCTGTCTATCCCGAGCGGCTTTTAACTTTTCACGTGCAATCGCCACCTTATCGGCCGTTATCTGAACAATCTCGGGACCCGCAAACTGTTTTTCTCCCACTTCAAGCCAACATGTGGAAGTTCTACACCGTCTACCATACAACATTTCATATGGTGGCATTTTAATACTCGAATGATACGAGTTGTTATAAGCAAACTCGATCAAAGGCAAATGAGAATCCCACGACCCACCATATTCTAACACACAAGCCCGTAACATATCTTCTAAAGTTTGTATAGTTCTTTCTGTCTGACCGTCAGTTTGTGGATGATATGCCGTGCTCAAATTCACCCGAGAACCTAATTCTCTTTGCAAACTCTTCCAAAAGTTAGAAACAAACCGTGGATCCCGATCGGACACAATAGATAATGGGATACCATGTCGGGAAACTATCTCATCAATATATAACTTAGCTAATTTGTCGAGTGACGCGGTTTCGCTTGTGGCCAAAAAGTGAGCACTTTTGGTCAACCGATCGACAATTACCCAAATCATATCGTGATTCTTTTGAGTACGAGGTAATTTCGTGACGAAATCCATTGTAATATTTTCCCATTTCCACTCGGGTATCTCTAACTGTTTTAACGACCCATACGGTTTTTGATGTTCGGCCTTGACTTGTGCACAAACATGGCATTTTTCAACAAATCGGGCAATATCTAACTTCATAGAGGGCCACCAATACAAAACTTTCAAGTCATTGTACATTTCTGTACAACCCGGATGAATAGATAAACGTGATTTATGTGATTCTTCCAATATTAATTCCCGCAATCCCCCAAGTAACGGTACTCAAATTCGTGATCGAAACGTTTTTAATCTTCGAGTATCATCAACCAACTCATCTTTTCGCTTACACATAATTTCCGATTTCAAGTTTTCGTCTTTCAAGGCTTCTATTTGAAATATTCTCAACCGGTCAATAATATCGGACACAATTTCCATACGCATAAACTGAACCACCTCCGATGATCCCTTACGGCTTAAGGCATCGGCAACTACATTAGCTTTTCCCGGGTGGTACCGAATTTCACAATCATAGTCTTTAATGAGCTCTAACCACCTTCGTTGTCTTACATTCAAATCTTTTTGTGTGAAAACATATTGAAGACTTTTATGATCGGTACATATAATACATTTAGTTCCATAAAGATAATGCCTCCACAACTTTAACGCGAAAATCACCGCCGCGAGCTCTAAATCATGGGTCGGGTAATTCTTTTCATGGGATTTCAATTGACGAGAGGCATAAGCAATCACCCGGTCTCTTTGCATTAATACACAACCCAAACCCGAATAAGATGCATCACAAAAAACTATAAAATCATCTGAGCCCTCGGGTAAGGCAAGTATTGGAGCTTGACACAATAATTGTTTTAACAATTGAAACGCCTTTTCTTGTTCATCACCCCACCGATATAGAACATCTTTTCGTGTCAACTTTGTCAACGGACTAGCAATCTTTGAGAAATTCTTGATGAACCTTCTATAATAACCGACCAAACCTAAAAAGCTTTTAATTTCGGATGGAGTCTTCGGGGCACTCCAATTCATCACCGCGGTTATCTTAGACGGGTCCACTTTCACCCCTTCTTTACAAATTACATGCCCCAAAAACTGTACCTCACGGAGCCAAAACTCACACTTCGAGAACTTAGCATAGAGTTGTTCCCGTTTCAAAGTGTCTAAAACTTGCCTTAAATGATGCTCATGATCCAAATTGGTTTTGGAATATATTAGTATATCATCAATAAAAACAATTACAAATTTATCGAGAAACGGTCGACATACCCGGTTCATAAGATCCATGAATATAGCGGGAGCATTCGTCAAACCGAACGGCATGACTAGAAATTCGTAGTGACCGTATCTCGTTCGAAACGCGGTTTTTGGGATATCGTTCTCATGAACCCGGACTTGATGATAACCCGACCTTAAATCAATCTTTGAAAAGTACGAGGCCCCTTGTAACTGATCAAACAAGTCATCAATACGCGGTAACAGATACTTATTCTTAACCGTTTTCTTATTCAACTCACGGTAATCAATACACATTCTCATAGTGTCGTCTTTCTTTTTAACAAACAAAACTGGTGCACCCCAAGGCGAAGAACTCGGTCTGATAAAACCCTTATCCAATAATTCTTGTATCTGTGTCATCATCTCCCGAATTTCTGACGGTGCTAATCTGTACGGAGCCCTGGCCACGGGACTGGCTCCCGGAACCAAATCGATTTTAAATTCTACCTCCCGAATAGGAGGTAACCCAGGCAACTCATCGGGAAAGACCTCCGGGTATTCCGATACCACCCAGATGTCTCTAACAACCTGCTTTTCTTTTCTGACATCAATGGCATAAGCGAGGAACGATTCACATCCTTTGACTAGAGATTTTCTAGCTTTCATGAACGAAATAATAGGGAGAGATGTATTAACCCGATCCCCACGGGCCACTACGTGTGTCCCGTCAGGCAATGGAAATGAAATCAATTTCTTATCACAATTTATTAATGCTTTATTTAAACTAAGCCAATCCATTCCAAGGACCACATCAAAACCAGATATTGGCATTAAGAGTAAAAACATATTAAAACACGCTCCTTCTATATCAATATTTGCCCCAGTCACAGATGTTGTGACTGGCACCACATAACCATTAGCTACCTCCACTTCCAATGGAGTAGTTACCACAGATGTAGGCAATTTTAACTTAGCATGAAAATCCACAGAAATAAATGAGCGATTTGCTCTAGAATCAAACAACACACGAGCATCAATGTTATTTATCGGGAACATACCAGTGATGACATCGTCAGTAGTGGTAGCCTCTTCGACCTTCATTTTGAAGGCTCGACCCTCTGGTGTAGGACGGTTCTTCCTCTTTTGAGGAGATGATGCCACCGACCCCCCAACCGACCCAGAACCCGAACCCGATCTCCTCTCCGAAGGACAATCACCGGCTCTGTGCCCTTCTTTATGACAATTCCAACAAACACTTCTTGGGAAATTACAAACATTCATCTCGTGCCCATACTGACCGCACCTGACACACCGCATCGTTTGGGCCGTACAAGCCCCGTTATGAGAAGATCTACATCTAACACACCATTGTGCCTTTTGACCCGAATTTCCACTCGACTGTTTACGATTCGTACTAGTAAACCTTTGATTTCTTTGCCCCTTCTTGCTTTGTTGAGAACCCGATTGTGTGGACTTGAACTTTTGATACTCCGGTCTATCTTTGGTCACCCAATTATGAGAATTTAAATCACCTTCTACGGTTTTGGCCAAATCAAAAACCTGTGATAGTGTGGTTGCAAGTCTTGCTGTGGTTCGGTACTCGGGTCGCAAAGCACCAATAAAATGTTTTATTTTTGACGACTCATCGGGAACCCATTGTTGCACAAACCTCAGCTTTTCATTAAATTGCTCGATCAAATCATCAACTGTCATCCTCTCAGTCATCCGTAAATTTAAGAATTCCGATCGAATTCTAACAATCTCAAACGAATTGCAATAACGTTTGCACACTTGTTCTTTAAATTGATCCCATGTTATACTGTTTTTGACTTCCTTGGGTAGATGTTCAATTAAAGTATCCCACCAATTCATAGCACCACCTACTAATTTTCGAGTGGCATACATCACCCGATCTTTGTCATCACAACCGCAAGCATCTAGGGTTCTCTCCATCTCCCTCAACCAGTTCATGGTGACATTAGGATCTCTACTTCCACTAAACTCAGGGGGTTTACAGTCTAAAAATTGTTTGAAAGTGCAACTTGGTTTCATGCCGAATGGGTAAGGTTGATTGGTAAATTGATATTGAGGTAAACCTTGGCTTGGGTTAACATAATAGTATTGTGGTTGTGACATTATTGGATGAGGTTCGGATGTGGTTGACATTAGGGGAACCGTCATGGTAAAGGCGGGAGTTGTGGGAATTTGCATGGTAGGATCAGACATTAATGGAGTAAACACGGGAGGGAAGTTTGGTGGTTGGTTATTTTGGTTCTGGCTCATGCTATCAACCAGATTTTGAAGATGTTCCAATCGACTTTCCATTCTTATAATATAATCTTCTCTATCTTCATTCATATCCCGGGAAGTACCAATGATTCCTTGTTCGGGGTTCGGCATGGTTATCGGCGGATTGGGATCATTATCTGTCATATCTGTAACAAACACAACATCTCACGAACTATTAGTTTAAATCATTAGTACCTATCTACTAACTACTACTAACACACAATTCATATTCACTCGACTAATCCACTCCCATAATTAAGGAAGTTTGACCAACTCGAGCCAAGATTTGGGAATGGTACACCTAAATGTGCAACCATCGCCAAACCTGGGCTCTGATACCAAATTGTAACACCACAATCCTAGAGCCATTTTTTTATTTTAAAATATGCATACGAAAGCGAATTAAGAAATATCATAACTCCTACTTATTACACAACATAAAAACCATTTACATATTAATCGAATATATAAAACATTTATGGTGTTACTGAAAATCAGGCTCGACTTGGTTTACAAAATCAGAGTACGGTCAGACTTCCAAAACCCGACTCTAGTCAAGCTAAATCCACAACCTGAAAAGAGTCAACAAATGAGGGATTAGCACAAAGCTAAGTGAATAGAAATAAACGTCAATTTGCATAACCACAACAAATTAGAAATCAAGAGAAATCGATAGGGAAAATCCGTCCAAACTTCCACAAGCAATTGGACGTTATGAGAGGATCGGCGGTCGGGCGAGGACCTTCAACTGTTGTCGGCCAACAACAGTCAACCGATGGCTTCTTTACTAGTGGCACGGTGATCCCTCCTTACGTAACGAATTCGAAGGAGTCCGATCGCCCCCACCAAGAGTAACGAAGCGTAGCCGAAAACCACCATAGCTAACCTCTAAAAAAACATGTGCACATACTACCATTAACCACTAGACTAAGGTTAAACTTGTAAAAAGAATTGCAGCCAAGAAATCTGCTCATGACGAAGTTCGCGTCGTGAAATCAGAGTTCGCGTCGCGAACTAAGAGTTCACGATCCGCGAACTTCTTCACGACCAAGACCCCATTTCTCTGACCCGAGTTCACGATCGCGAACACGAGTTCGCGACGCGAACTCCCCCAGATACCAAATCCTGCACTTTTTCTAAAAACTCTACCATTCCCTAATTTTGTACATCACACAAGAAAGAAGGTTAAGTCCACTCACCTTAGCTTCCTTCTTCGTGCCGAGCTCAATGATCTTATATCACTGAGGCTCCTTCCCTTTTCCTGTACAAAATGAATACCGAATTAGTTACCCGAAATCATCAATTATGTAACAAGTACTATAAGCCAAACACCATTATTTGAGGTCAATCAAATGGCAACAAAAGCTTGCATTTCAACACATAATACTTACCATGTCTAGAATTCCATCAAGTTTATTCTAAACCAAACTAAATGCATTTCAATCAAATTGCACACATTAGGCCCAAACGGGTCAAACACATATTCGAGCTCATACTTGTCAAATAACAATTTCATATTGTCAAGTTACTTACTTAACACCAATCTAAGCAATTTGCACAACATTTGTATACCTATGCAAGTTAATCATCAATTGACCTAAAATAGGTCAATTTGCACAATTTGCAACCAAACGGGTCAAAATCCGACATTAACATAATCGTACATCCAATTAGACAACTAACACATAATTGACATGAATTTGACAATTAGAGTTTACAAGCCATACAAGACTAAAAGTCAACTCCCAGGTTTGACCAAAGTTAACAATCTACAAATTTAGCTAGTTATGACTAAATTTCCATCTTAGCCAAACACTACCAACACCAATGCATTTTCATAACAAGCAACTAGAAATTCTTCATAACTAACAATCATCATTTAACATACATAATTTGCCTAACACAACATTAAGAACATTAAAATACACAATTCATCAAATTAGGGAAAAAACCTCTTCTTCCCAAATCCACCATTGATGGAGCTTTATGAAAGCTTCACCAAATGAGTTAAAACTAACAACAATTCATACAATACTTGCAAGAACTCAATTAGACACCAAATCATGCATCAATTTCGGATTTCCATCAAGATTCAACAAGAACTTCATGAAAACCCACTAGCTCAAGAACCCTAGTTCATCCCTACATCAAGAACATGAAACCCTAGCTTAAGAAGGAAGGAAACTTACTTAATCTTGCTTCTAATCACGAAATCACAGCAGGAATCAAAGGGTTTTAGCACCAATTCTTCAATTAAGCAAAAACTCCAAGTGTGTGTTGTGTGTGTGCTTGTGTCGTGACTGGCAAAGAGACAAGAGGGGAAAACCAATTTCTTGACACCTGCCTAATACAAGGCCACCCACCCCCTTCCCCACAACATGTATTTTCATTTAAAACGCAGTACATGATATTAGGTTCACAGATAATTAATTTAGACCTAACTAACTCCAATTTTTACAATGAAGATATTTTTAGAACCCCGGTTCAGAAATGAACCCAAATATGTAAAAATCATTTTAATATTTAAATATCTCAGTTTTTACTAATTTTTAACCCCATGGTTAAAAATACAATTAATTCAAATAAATCAAATAAAATCTTATAAAATAACAAAATAATAAACAATAAGATATTACTTACCAAAAGTAATAAAATATAATAGGTCGGGTATCGGATGTTACATAAATTAATCATCAAAACAAAAAATTATCAATGACTTTTAATTCATAGTTTTCCTGTGTCAGCGATTATTCTGGATGATTGACGGATTGAATTTATAAGGAGTTTGTGGCATTTTGCGTAGTTCTCAACTTACAACATAAAGTGACATATTTAAGGCTTATGATATATAACGGATTTTAACTCTTTTAAAGTCATATGCAAAGTTTGTGATTCGATGGCAATGGGAAGGTTGCATTCTCTTACACGTTTTATGAGATTTAACAGGGCAATTCATTTCTAGAAAACAAAGGGAGGTGATTTTACAACAAGCTAACTATCAAAATACTTTGCAAATTGCATAAACTTAAGCAAATCTGAAATTAATTCTAGCTAGTTAACAATGATTGCTAATTGTAATGTACAACAAGCGAAATCAATTCTAGCTTGTTAAGCTCATATATGTTCCTTCGCCCTTTCATAATTTAGTATTGTATTTTTCTTTTACTTATAGTCTCCTTTGCAGACATTCGACGAGTCAAAAGTTAGTTAGTGACAAGGACTACGCTGTTTTTGGGAGGTTATTTATACATTTTTTTAAAAAAAAATTGGACTTTGTTGAATGTCCAGTTTTAAGCTTGTTTGTCCCTTTTAGCCCATTCGAAAATCTAGGCCTTAAGAGTTTGTTTGATAGCCTGGAAAGTCATAATACCATGAAATTTGAGTTTTCTCCCAAAATTCGTGTTTTTGTGTTGAACATGTTTTGAATACCAAATCCACAATATTTTATGAATCAACTTGGTTTTTAGATTAGATTGTCCAGACTCCAGAGTATTATAAGAATCAACGAGACCAATCAATGTTCTCGTTTTTTAGTATGCATAAATGGTGGTGGTGGGTAGTGGTGGTGAGTAGTGACCGTGGTGGTGAATACAGTAGAATGAATTTAGAGATTAATGTTGGATCCCAACAACACAAATGTGTTGCATTATGAAAAATAAAGACGATAGGATAAGGAACACACAAGTTTTCATTGATTAAGAGTTTATTAAAACAACTTAATACACTACAAAGTTTGCGGAAATAGATAGTACACACTAACTAAAACTCTATACTTGAAGTGACACTTTTGCTCTCTCAATCTCGAAGACAATGCAAGGAGAGTTATATCAGCTGATACAAACAGCTGATATTAAATGCCTTAGTAATAACTATGAGAGAGTTAATACCAGACAATAACAAACTCTCAGAGAATGTTCTTGTGCTATGAATGTTAAAAAGGTGTGTGTAAATGCAAGCATTTACGTCTCTATATATAGCCCAAGATTCATGTTCCTTTGTCCACAAGTTAATCGACGTGTAAACATATCATTCGTCGATGTAGACTTGTCCACGGAAACATTTAATGCTCTTGCATAGGTTATAGTCTCAATTGTACTTTGTGTCAACTCCTTTTGCTACATTTTCTGACGTACAGTGAAAATGTGTACTATGATAGTACAAAAGTAGTTGACTTTCCCTTTACATGCTTGGAGGGACAAACGATGATGTACTGACATATTATCTTCTATTCCAAAATAGAAGATCTTCATCGTTTTCTTCTTCTTTGAGCGGGAAAGGAAAATGTTCAAAGTGTCAAGAACATTTTCCGCTAAGTCAGTATCTGCAGCAGGTACCATCAGCTGATTCCGCCATCAGCTGATTCCACTATCAGCTGAATGGTATTCTTCTGGTCTTTGTCCTTTGGTCATAGACTTCGAATGAACACTCTTCTATACCTGCTGATTTGACTTGTTTCCTAGGGCTAAGTACATACTCAGCTGAAGGATTATGAATATACTTGTACTTCAGCTAAGTACATACTTCAGCTGATTTATTCTTCTTAGCTATTGATCATAAAATCTTTTTTACTTAGTCTAGGGACTAACAATCTCCCCCTATTTGATGCAATCGAATAGCTGTATAAGTATGAACCTGTAATGATTCAGCTGTTTGGATCAGCTGAATGCTTATGTGCTTTGACCCTTTGGGTTCTTTTGTATATGTTTGTCTTTTTACAATTTTTACAAGTATATTACAAAATTTTGATTTTCTATTAATATGAAGCTGATAAAATACAAGGAAAATCAAAAACAAAATTACAATGTCTTAGGCATTGCTTCCCCAACGACACTGTGATATAGCGAGCTGATGGCTGAGTCGATTAATTTCTTCATTTCTCTTCCCTCTTCAGTGGAGGAACTCAACAGTTTGTGATAGATCATAAGTTGATTAACATCGCATAGATCTAACTCATCAGCTCGTTGAAAGCAAGGCACCTTGTTTTCCAGATAGCAAAAGCCATAGATGGGTTCTTTGACGATCATCCCATGGACAAAGTTTACTTCCATGGGGATGACTCTTGTGATATTGAGTCTTGGTCGTTTTGCAAATATTATTGAAGACCCAATATCATGTGTTCTGGGTTCAGCAAAGGGCTCGGGGAGAACTGACTTACGTTTCTCCCCTCTCAGCTTTCACCAGGAGGTTCTCTGACAGCATCATCTTGAGATTCGCACAATTCAACTGGTATGCGATATACTAAGTCAGGAGATTGTCTCCTGATTTTATCGCATAGAGCCTTGAAGGAAATGATTGCGACTCTTATATCATTTTCCAAATCTGTTATAGTAAGCGATGGTCTTGCAGATTTGGTAGCTGCTAGCATCTCATTCCATTCATCATAGTTGAATTGAGTGCTGATCTTGTTCAGAGGGACCCTTTCAGGAATGAAGACCCCTCCAGCTCTATATATGATGACTTCAGGTGGAGAGCTGGATGTTGTTTTGCGGCCTCTAACGCTGGTGATTTTTGGTTCTTGCCTTCGTTTATAGAGAACCTTATTGAACAGCCTAATGTTCTCAGTTCTCTCTGCTTCATATTTTTGAAACAGCTCTTCTTGAGTTTTTCTTTGAAGAGCAACAACTGTTTCGAGTTCAGCGGAGGATCTGACTTCATCTAGGAAGCCAGCAATAAACTCGGCAAGAATTAGCTCCCCCTCAGCAGGTTGAGGATTCACCTGTACAATGGGCTGAGGGTTTTGGATTGGCGGGGTTTGGACTTGTGGGACCTCAACTGATTTAAATGAATCAACAATTGATATCGACGGATTTATACATATTTAAATCCGTCAATATTGTATTTTTTTAGGCTTGTTTTATAAGTAAAAAGAAGTGTTTATGCCTAATTTATGATGTTGTTGATAAATGCAGGTCAAAAGTCCAAATTATATAAGAAAAGGGCCAAAAACGTACATATTCAGCAAAAATCCGAAATTCAGACCTGCTCGAGCGTGCGAGCAGACCCCTGTCGCACCCCGTCTCGCGCGAGTGTCCCTGTGTCGAGTAGGGGTGTGCTTCAGAACCGAAAAACCGGAACCGAACCGGCACCGAACCGGAACCGGAACCGAACCGACCCAGAACCGGGTTAGGCGGTCCGGTTCCCGGTTCCTGTATTTCGTCAAAAAAATGATACCCGGGTTTACCGGTCCCGGTCCGGAACGGTCCCGGGTTTAACGGGTGCGGAACCTGTTCTATATATGGGAGTGTTAAACTTGGTAGGGATATGGACGGTTTTTATAGAATATTACCCTTCCATAACAAAATTCCCATAAACTAGCTACGTGACTAACAAACCGAGATTTCCTATCAAGAGAATACGTACGGTTCATCTTCTCAAACTCTAGAAACACATCGAACTATCGAAGTCAAGTAGAATCAATGGAGAATTGGCAAAATACTCAAGAAACACAAGTAAGTTTTTAGAAATCAATGATGATTTGCGATTTTTGTTTTATTGATTTCTTAAGTATGAGTTTTTAAAAATCATGATGATTAAGTATTGATTTCTTAAGTATTGAATATTGATGATCGATATATATTAATTCCTTCTGTTCCAATTTTGATCGATATATATTAACGAGTGTTGTTTTGCCCGCGCTTCGCAGCGGGATTTTGAAAAATTCATTTTCTTAAAAAAATAAATATTTAGTTTATATCATATAATGTATTAGTTTAATAAGATATATTTCGCATGATCGAATAAAATAATTTATTTAGATCCACAATTTTCTTATTGGGAAATATTTTTTCAAACTTTCTTATTAACTATTTAAATTTAGGGGCCAAAAAAAAAATATGAAAGTTCTTTTTTTCAAACTCTCTTATTAACTATTCAAATTTAGGGGCCAAAAGAAAAAATATGAAAGTTCAAGGCATATAGGTGTAATTTTGTACAACTAATAAAAAAGGAATAAAAAAACAATTTTGGTAAGAATCGAACCCTGCTTCACAACAACATAGACCAATATGAAAGTTAGGTAGACCACTCTACCACTTTATATTTTATGTCTGCATTGTATCTTTTTTATATATATACAATTTTATGAACAGTAACCTTGTATGACTAATGTATAATAGATAGAATTTCACATGGAGATGTTCTCCATTCATCTAGCTTTTTAGTCAAAGCTTTTTCTTTAAAACCATCATTATCGTCTTCTTCTGTTCCAATTTTATTGATGCGTAGCTGGAATTTTTTTTAACTATTTGTATTTGTTAATTGGCTGTAATTATATGTACTTTTTTATGATTTATGAGTATCTAATTCAATAGCATATGTTTTTGTATACACTAATTCATATGCACATGCTTTTTGTATTTTTTAGCTTGATGACGATGAGGAGTTCATTCAAGACACTTTTGAAGAATTACCACAACAACAAAATACTCAAGAAGGAATACACAATTTTGATGATGATGACGAAGATAGCGGTGATGAAGAAATTGACGATGGACTAACAAATAAGAAGAAAAGAAAGAAAAAAGGGAAAGAAACAGCTCCTTGTTGGAAAAAGTTTAAAAGGATTTTTATTAAAGACGAGAATGGAAAAAAAATCAAGCATGGGAGATGCTTATTTTGTTACTCGGTTATGAAAGCCGGCCCAAATAAAAATGGTACATCTTCATTAAATAAGCATATAACTAGTTGTAGAAAAAACCCGGATAACATGAAAAGCAAACCATGTTACAATTTAAAAAAGAAGGGAAAGGGGAGGCAAGTGTTACTAGTTGGAAACATGATGATAACAGAATTAAAAAAGCTTTGTTAAATTTGTTTGTTGTGGGTGAACTACCCTTTAAGTTTGTCGAAAACGAAGCTTTTATTGAGTACACTAGTGCATTAAACTATAAGGTACATTTGCCATGCCGAACAACCATCTCAAAACAAGTTGCAAAGTATTATATTGATGAAAGAAAAAAATTGTTAACATATTTAAGTAATCCCCTAAATACGGTTCATTTGACCACGGACACTTGGACTAGCTCGTGTCAAAGGGTGAATTATATGGTTGTTACGGCACACTTTATTGATGAGAATTGGACCATGCATAAAAGAATTATTAACTTTAGACCCATAGATAGTCATAGGGGGGAGGATATCGGGAGAGAAATTTTAGAATGCATACAAGGTTGGGGTATAAAAAATGTAATGACAATAAAGGTAGATAATGCTACCTCAAATGACAAAGCAATGGAATTTTTAGTAAAAGTTTTACCAACTATGTATGACGGTGGCAAACACTTTCACATAAGGTGTATGGCACATATTCTTAATCTTATTATAAAACATGGGTTGAATGAAAACGAGTTGAGTGTTAAATGTTTGCAAAAAGCCGTACGTTATATAAGAAATTCTACACAAAGGATCACACGCTTTAAAGAATGTATGAAAGACCTTGGAGTGCAATCAAAAAAGTTTTTGTGCAATGATTGTCCCACTCGATGGAACTCAACTTACGAGTTATTGAAAATTGCCGTGGATTTGGAAGATGTTTTCCTTAAGTATCGTGTCGTAGGTAATTTACAAATTTATTTTTTTAATCTACTTACTATTAATTCCTTTATTTAATTTAGTATTCATTTTTTGTGATAGATCCTTCATTTGCAAGAGATATTCAAGCCCCCGCCTATGAAGATTTTGTTATTTGCAAAGGCATGGTAGACTTTCTTGAAAAATTCAAGACCAAAACGGTCCTAGTGTCGTCGACTTCTAAACCTTTGGCACATAAATTTTTTAGTGAAATATGTGATGTTGATAGACATATCCGTACATGGTCGGCAAACCCCCAATTTTGTTTGATTGGCAAAGAAATGCGGAGCAAATTTGACAAGTATTGGGGAAAAATCGAAAACCTCAACGACTATATGTATTTTGCGGTTTTATTGGATCCGCGAATGAAGATTGTGTTTCTTAAAAATGCCTTTGAGAAGTTGGTAAGAATAAATAAGCCTAGAGTGCCACACCAAGAAATTATAGATTTGGTTAAAGATATGATGAAGGATCTTGGAGGGAGATTTGAGAGTTTTTTTAATACTTACAAGCAAAAATTTGACATTCCCGAGTGTAACGTATCTTCTCAAAACAATGGTAGCCAAGAAGTAATTTATGATGATGAGAATGATTTTTTGGGTGATATTTTAGAAGAAGCGGATAACACGTCTTCTACAATGGAGACGGAGTTGAAAGCATACTTGGATGAGCCGACAAGTCCTTATATTAAGGACTTTGATATTCTATTGTGGTGGAAACAAAATGCATCCCGTTACCCAATAGTTTCTCGGATGGCTAAAGGTATAATTTTAATATATATATATATATATATATATATATATATATATATATATATATATATATATATATATAATGGTGATTTTCGGTTAAAACAATTAACAAAACGCAGCGGAAAGTATTTATCACCATGAAAGGATCTTGATATCAATCATACAATTAAACTAAAAGAAAAATCAAAGAGAATGGTATAAGAATCATACCCTAGTTGCCTTTGATCAATGATGAATTCGGATGGATATTGTGAGCAACCGAAACCAAGGATTCCAATGGGGAATACCTCTAAAGCAAGTCCACACAACACTTCCAAGAACACCAATGTAATGGATGCTAGTCCTAGAGTCTTGAGAGCAAAAGAGAGAAAACAAAACACCTTCAAAGTGTGTGTGAGAGGGGACGGCCAAGTGTGGTCAAAGAAAGGAGTTTATGGACCATTATATCTCTTAATGGTGCCATTACAATCCTTTAATGATTTCCATAAATCATTAGTCTTATTTGCCCACAAGTCCCTATCTTTTGTTTCTTCTAGTTTGCCCACAAGAAAGTTTCAATATTAACTTTTAATATTAAACTTATGATAGACAAGCTCATAGCTTATATATATTAATAATTAATGTAATTACACTAATTACACTAATTATATAATGGTGTTTAGTGTTTAAGTGTGTGACCCTTTAGGCTCACAAACAACTAGCCATATAACTATATGTTATACATGTGAAGCATATTCCAACAGCTCCCACTTGCGCACGTGATAACATCAAGTAGTTATACAAGCAAAGGTTAGAGTCTAGCAACCCGCCAATGCCCCTAGAAGTACATGAGGAGTTTCATAAAATCTTTGTTCAAGGTTTTTCAAGCAGTTATCCTTTTGTTACTGATACTATGTTGAATTTTAGACAAGGATAAATGTCAATCTAAAATTTCAACGATTCTGTTTCTCGATCTATATATTGAAGTAGATTACCAAAACCAATCAAGATTCATCTTGATTACCTTTTGGGTGTGGCCACACATACATCTATTCAAATCATCGAGGGGCCCAGTAGTATCTAATCCACATGTGTGGAGGAACAAATTCTTTATTGACTGCACGTGTCTGTCATATGCTTAATGACAAACCCGATAATGGTTGTTATAGCAGCCTTGTTCAGGTCAACGTTTAACCATATCAAAGTTTGCCCCTCTACATACACAAACCAACTTGCATCTCAAGTCAGAGGATAAGTGACAAAGCCTTTGTGAGATTCACTTGTGACATAAATCCATGAAGTGATTTCTCATAGGTTGGGTCAGTCCAATTGTGCATCATTATGGACAACATGTGAGTTTGATTTCATCATCCTTAGTCATACTAAGATAATGTCATCAATGCCCTCAGATTTGTCTTAATAATATTCCCATATTATTAATTATGACAATGGACAATTTAGAATATAAAACGCAGTAAATATTCATGGATATAAACATGCAAATATAGAACACAGTAGATATTCATATAAAAACGATCATATCAAATATATCAATTTATTCCAATAAAAACTGCTCAATGTTCCATTATCCAAATACTAAAACAGATTACATGAAACTATTAGCTGGTCGAAGTCCAATGCTTCTAGCATGTTCAATATGTTTGGTACATGACATTGGCTTCGTGAAGGGATCAGCTAAGTTGTCATCTGTATGAACTTTGAGCAAGCGTACATCTCCCATTAGGATCGCATCTCTAATGTAGTGAAGCTTCCTCCGATAATGTCTGGCACCTTTCTGAACACCAGGTTCGTTGGCAATGATGATAGCACCTGTGTTATCACAGAACATATCCATAGGTTTTTCATTACTGGGGACAACACCAAGCCCAGAAATGAATTTCCTCATCCAAACAGCTTCCATTGCAGCTTCAGTAGTTGCAATGTATTCAGCTTCTGTAGAAGACATAGCGATAGTGCTCTGCTTTGCACTTTTCCAATCAACAGCGCCTCCGTTCAAAACGAAAACATACCCCGTTTGAGATTTGGAATCATCTCTATCAGTCTCAAAACTAGCATCAGAATAACAAGTGACGCTCAGTTCATCTTGACTTTCACCACCATAAACAAGAAACATATCTTTAGTATTCCTAAGATACTTCAGTATGTTCTTAACAGCAGTCCAGTGACTCTCACCTGGATTCTGTTGATATCGGCTTGTAAGGTTCTGAGAGAACGCTACATCAGGTCTTGTGCACCGCACAGCATACATGATAGATCCTACTGCCGAGGCATAGGGGACATCACGCATACGTTTCATCTCATCAGGTGAGGACGGTCCTTGAGTCTTACTCAAGTGTACATTGTGTTGCATAGGGAGACTTCCACGTTTGGAAGCATCCATTCTAAACCGTTTTAGAATCTTATCAATGTACGCACTTTGACTTAGTCCGATTAACCGCTTTGATCGATCTCGATAGATCTTTATACCAAGTATATATGCCGCTTCCCCAAGATCCTTCATAGCGAAGCACTTCCCAAGCCAGGATTTTACATCTTGTAGCATTGGAATGTTATTTCCTATGAGTAGTATGTCATCGACATATAGGATTAGAAAGACGACAATGCTCCCACTAGCTCTTACATATACACATGGCTCGTCGGGATTCTGAGTAAAGCCAAACGATTTGACTTCCTCATCGAATCTTTTGTTCCAACTTCTGGATGCTTGCTTTAGTCCATAAATGGACCTTTGAAGCTTACATACTTTCTTTGGGTGTTTTGGATTAACAAAACCCTCAGGTTGAACCATATAAACATCTTCATCAAGATGTCCATTTAAGAAAGCAGTTTTAACATCCATTTGCCAAATCTCATAGTCATAGTACGCTGCTATGGCTATGACAATCCTAATAGCTCTAACGTCGGCAACAGGCGAGAAGGTTTCATCATAGTCAATCCCGTAGGTTTGAGTATAACCTTTTGCTACCAATCGAGCTTTATAGGTGTGTACATTGCCATCCATGTCGGTCTTCTTCTTGAAGAGCCACTTGCTACCAACAGTCTTACTGTTAGGAGGAAGATCAACCAAAGTCCATACTTGGTTATCTTTCATGGATTGCATTTCCGCGTTCATAGCATCAAGCCATTTGTCAGATTCAGAATCTGATAATGCAGCTCGATAGTTAGGGGGTTCATTATGATCCCCTAAACTCAGCTCCTCAGCATCGACATGGAAACCATATCGTTCAGGTGCATGA
The DNA here is from genome assembly GCA_963853835.1 of Calendula officinalis. Classification (NCBI taxonomy): domain Eukaryota; kingdom Viridiplantae; phylum Streptophyta; class Magnoliopsida; order Asterales; family Asteraceae; genus Calendula; species Calendula officinalis. The sequence goes on from OY970821.1 coordinate 96,866,118, forward strand.
GGTGTCCTTGCGGACCTTCGAACAGGGATTACATCATTTTGAGGTGCAACAGGAACAGTTTCGTGTTCAGCCTCATCTTGATGTTCGCTAGTCTCTACAATAGGTTGTGCATCTTCATCGCTTGGAATCTCGTCAAAGTCGATGGTACTCCCACTTGCTTCTTGTGAAATGAGATTGCTCTCAAGAAACTCAGCATAACGAGCAATAATTACTTTTTGCTCAGGTGGGTAGTAGAAATAGTAACCCATCGTTTCCTCAGGGTATCCTATAAAGATGCACTTGACAGCTCTGGGTTCAAGTTTGTTTGGCGTGTCTCGTTTCACGAGAGCCTCACAACCCCAGACCTTCAAGTAAGACAAGTTAGGGACTTTCCCATGCCATATCTCATATGGTGTCTTTTCAACCTTCTTGGTGGGAACCATATTTAGTATGCGAGCAGCCGATTTGAGTGCATAACCCCAAAAAGATAGAGGCAGAGTGGTAGGACTCATCATCGATCGAACCATGTCAAGCAAGGTGCGATTTCTCCTCTCTGATACACCATTATGCTGTGGTGTATAAGGGGGAGTGAATTGTGAGACAATCCCACAATTCTTAAGATGATCTTGGAACTCATGGCTCATGTACTCTCCTCCTCGATCAGAACGAAGAGCCTTTATCTTCTTGCCGAGTTGATTTTCTACTTCATTTTGGAAAGCTTTGAACGTTTCAAAGGTTTCATGTTTATGTTTAATCAAGTAAACATAACCATAACGACTAAAGTCGTCAGTGAAAGTAATGAAATAGGTAGCACCTTCCCTAGTTCGAGTTCTAAAAGGGCCACATACATCAGTATGTATGAGTCCAAGTAGATCGTTGGCCCTTTCGCCTACATGGGAGAAAGGCTTGCGCGCCATTTTACCAGATATGCAAGAAACACATTTATCAAATGATTCAGAATCATCTGATTTTATAAGTCCATCCTTTTGTAATTTCAAAACGCGTTTCTTGTTAACATGGCAAAGGCGACAATGCCATAGGTAAGTAGAATCCAAATTCTTCTTGGATTTCTTATTGCTACATGTATAAATAGAACTACTGTTTGTGATACGATTATGCATGTCAATCTCAAAGATACCATCACGAGGAATAGCATTAAAGTAAAAAACATTATCCTTTGAAACTGAAATACCATAATCCGTAAACGTATGAATAAAACCATTATTCCACAAACAAGAAAGCGATACTATACCCCTAGTAATACTAGGCGCATAGTGACAATTGTCTAATACAATAATTAAACCACTAGGAAGGATTAAATCATAGCTTCCTATAGCTTCGACCGGTGCACGATTGCCATTGCCCACGTACAAGTCCAAAGCTCCATGGTTTAGCTTTCTACTTCCCCTTAGACCCTGCATGGTATTACAAATGTGAGTTCCACAACCAGTGTCATATACCCATGATTTCTTAGGGAAAGCATATAGTTCTATTGTGAAGATACCTGATGTGCCAACCTTGTTGGCTTTGTTCTTCATCAACTCTGCCAGGTAGGCAGGACAATTCCTCCTCCAATGGCCTGGTTCACCGCAGTGATGGCAAGCAAGATCCTTAGCGGGATGCTCCTTACGAGTAGGTGGGGGAACCTTTGGCTTGGGCTTGTAAACTTGCTTTCCCTTGCCTTGGCCCTTTGCAACTACTTGCGGTTTTGGTTTTTGGATCTTTCCTTGCCTTATAGCAAGGACAGTAGGGGCCGGAGTTTTCTTGGGTAGGCTTTCTTCCGTTTGTTTCAGCATAGCATGTAATTCGGCGAATGTCTTCCCCATACTATGCATATGATAAGTCATGACAAACGGTGCAAAATCCTTGTTTAAGGACGTTAGAATCAAGCTAATCCCAAGGATGTGCGGCATAGCGTAACCAAGCCTCTCCATTTGGTCTAAGTAGCTCTTCATCTTCAAGAGATAAGAGCTAACAGACTGTCCCTCCTCCTGCTTACAAGCGTGGAAGGCTTTGACAGTGTCAAAGAGTTCCTGCTCGGCTTGCTTTTGATACATGGTCGTTAGTTCACGCATCATATCAAATGCAGTGAGGTCCACGAGATTCTTTTGAATATCGGGAATCATGCTCACTAGCATAAGCGCGGCGACTTCCTGTTGTTCGTTAAACCTTTTGGTATAGGCTGTACGAACAGCAGCAGTGGCGGTAGCAGCAGGGGCAGGGGGCAGCGCCTCCTCCAAATGGTGGTACTTATGCTCGGCCCTAAGGACAATCCTTAGGTTACGAGACCAGTCCACAAAGTTCGTTCCATCAAGTTTCTCTTTTTCGAGAACGGAACGAATGGTGGTATGTGTTAGGGTTTGATTGTTTGAAGTCATCTACAAAATTACAAAGTTCATTAATTAGTATTTTTAATAATAATTTCTTTTAATAAATTAACTACCCAATTAATTTTAATTAAAAGCTAAGATCCCATTGAGCTTCTATCATCGCATCAGTTGATCTGCTAGAGATGATAGATCCAATAGGTAGGTGACGTTCAACAATTGCATTACAAGTGCAACTCTTAGAGGTATGGGACTTCATGGCACCTAGTGAACAAGCATCTAGGGTCAAGTGGCATGTTTGTCGCATCGTCGCCTCGAGTCAAGGTCTCACCGTTAACTTGATTAAGTCATCCAATGTGAAATCATGTCAAAATAGATCTAGGTCTCACCGTAGAGAATAATGACCTCGGATTTAAATTCAAACCACGTCTCACGTGAATTCAAAAATAGAAGCAAGTGATTTACAACCGATTGGACGGCGTGACTTAAATTTTAGGTATGTTTAAATTTTAATTTAATAAAATTTTATTTAAGATATGAATGAATCATGTACTTCATTCATACCACTTCATAAGTCTTGGTGATTTTCGGTTAAAACAATTAACAAAACGCAGCGGAAAGTATTTATCACCATGAAAGGATCTTGATATCAATCATACAATTAAACTAAAAGAAAAATCAAAGAGAATGGTATAAGAATCATACCCTAGTTGCCTTTGATCAATGATGAATTCGGATGGATATTGTGAGCAACCGAAACCAAGGATTCCAATGGGGAATACCTCTAAAGCAAGTCCACACAACACTTCCAAGAACACCAATGTAATGGATGCTAGTCCTAGAGTCTTGAGAGCAAAAGAGAGAAAACAAAACACCTTCAAAGTGTGTGTGAGAGGGGACGGCCAAGTGTGGTCAAAGAAAGGAGTTTATGGACCATTATATCTCTTAATGGTGCCATTACAATCCTTTAATGATTTCCATAAATCATTAGTCTTATTTGCCCACAAGTCCCTATCTTTTGTTTCTTCTAGTTTGCCCACAAGAAAGTTTCAATATTAACTTTTAATATTAAACTTATGATAGACAAGCTCATAGCTTATATATATTAATAATTAATGTAATTACACTAATTACACTAATTATATAATGGTGTTTAGTGTTTAAGTGTGTGACCCTTTAGGCTCACAAACAACTAGCCATATAACTATATGTTATACATGTGAAGCATATTCCAACAATATATATATATTTATCTTTATTAATATAATATTATACTATAACATTTTATATATTTATTTTAGATCTTTTGGCAATTCAAATATCAACGGTGCCATCCGAGTCAGCTTTTAGTACAAGCGGTCGCATATTAGATCCTTATCGAAGTAACTTGGCCACGCCGATCGTTGAGGCTTTAGTTTGCACTCAAGATTGGGTAAGAAAATCAAGGATGCCGATTGTGGATAATGTCGAAGATATTTTACAAGATGATGATATCGCCTAAGGTAATACTTTTATTATAGTAACCAATTAATAACATTATACTAACTTCCAAGTTGCAACTTTGTTTTGTTTCCGGTTTATATTAGAGTTGGAAGAAGAATTACGCAAGGAGAAAAGAAATTGAGATTGATGGTGAATGAAATTGAATATTTTTTTGGTGAATTGTTTGAAATCTTGATTTATTTTGTATCGTATAATTCAGAATTATACTGTTTTGTGATTGAATATTGATCGGTTAAGTTAGAATTGAATTTTAGTTGGTGTTTTAAAAACTGAGTTAGTGCAGGAAAAAGCAGTAAAAAACTGCAGTAAAAAACTGAAGTAAAAAAGCAGAAAAAACTGCAGAAAAAGCAGTAACAAAACTGCAGTAAAATGGCAGAAAAAAACAGCAGAAAAATCAGTAACAAAACTGCAGTAAAAAACTTACTGCAGTATAAAATTGGTAAAACTGTAATAAAAACTTACAGTAGAAAACTGCAGTAAAAAGATAGAGTAAAAAACTGCAGTAAAAGCCTGCAGTGAATATGCAGTATAAAAAAATATTAAAAAACCTGCACAGAAAATGCAGCAAAAAATTGCAGAAAAATACTCGAGAAATAGCATAAAAAGGGCACTGAAACCATGCGGGTTTACCGGTTTTGGAACCGCCTGAAACCCGAACCGGCCCGACACCGAACCGGAACCGGAACCGGTTAAACCGGTCCGGTTTCCGGTCTTTAAAATCTCAATTTTTTGGGTACCGGGTTTACCGGTTCCGGTCCGGTTCGGTCCGGTTCCGGGACCGGGCACACCCCTAGTGTCAAGTGCTCGACAGAACATTGGTCGAGTACTCGAGCAATTCGAAAAAAGGGGTATTTAAGCCAAAAATCAGCCATTCTTTGGGGGATCTTTTGTTGCAGCCGACTTTTGACCTAGGGAAGCTATTGTGGACGAATTTAAGGGGTTTCAAGCATCAAGATCTTCAATTCCATTCATAATTTTTGGTTCTAAATCATTACGATCTTTATTATGTTTGTTCTATTGAATTCTTACCCTTGTTTTGCGATGTTTAGCATGTCATTGTAGGAAGCCAGAGACCACTGCTTACCTGACTTCGAGAACACCAATTAAATCGGGACTTAACCAACCAAACCTAGAACTAGATGGAATCAATCATAGTGATTATTCCCTCTCATATTTGAACACAGTTTTACTACTTTGTCAATTTGTCTCAGTTTTCAAAAGCTCAATTTACTTTTAATCAGCTTTCTCATTTAAATTGTTTAAAATCAAAAACCCCTACTTTATGCATTCATTTAGATTAAATCATTAGTTTTAGACTATTTAGTCGGCTTAACTGTTCCCTGCGGAAACGAACACCCGAAGTACTTACCTGAACTATATTGCTCACGATTAGGTCATACTTGCCTAAGAGTGTGGTAATCTAGAGAAGGCGTATTTTAGGTTATTATTTTATAACTAGTTTTCACACATCAAGTTTTTGGCGCCGCTGCCGGGGCACAGTTGCCTGATTAGTTATTTAAAACTAATCTTTTAATCGATCCTTGTCTAGGGATTTATTCTTGGACAAGTTTATTTTAAATTGTTGAATTACTCTATTGATTGTGTTAAACAGTTGCATTTTTAACAATTGCTTTGAGTTTTGCAGGTGTATGACCCGTAGCTCTGACTCTGATCCGATATCACCATATTCTGAGCCAGAGAGACTTATTCGCCAGCGACGTAGAGCAGTTTTAGCAGCGCAATACCTAGACTCGATCAATTTTCAAGTTGTTGAAAATCCCATTTTCGATATGGGAGATCAACCACCACCAGAGCAACCCATGTGGAGTACCAGGCAGACAGCACCAAATGCTCCTACTCCATCCATCACAGTTCCCGAACTGAACAATATAAATTTCGAGATTAAAGGACAATTCCTTAGTATGGTGCGGGATCTGAACTTCGATGGCAGATTATGCAATGATCCCAACAGACATCTCGAAAACTTTTTGGATATTTGTGAGCTGTTTAAACAACGAGACGTAACGTTGGATGCCATGAGAATAAGATTGTTTCCTTTCAGTTTAACTGGGGATGCAAGAGATTGGGTTAAAGTGTTAGAGCCAGGCTCTATTACGACTTGGGATGAACTCCGAAGTCGCTTTATTACACGTTATTTTTCACCAGCTAAGGCTGACAAACTAAAAACTGACATCATGGCTTTTATGCAGAATACAGGTGAAAAGATAACGGAAGCCTACTGAGGAAGTGCCCAAACCACGGGTTCGAGAAAAATAATATTGTACACATTTTTTATAGGGGATTGGATCATACATCTCGTTCCCTACTCGATTCATCAAGTGGTGGGCTATTCATGTACAAAACCCCAACTCAAGCATATTAACTTCTCGAAGACATCTCCATGAACAGTCTGGAATGGACATCCGACAGACGAGTCAGACAATTAAATGCAGTTGATGATCGGCAGAATGATGAAGTGGCCGCGATGAAGAATAACCAACAGGTATTTGAACGTAAATTAGATAAAATAACAAGTTGTTTACATGCCATACAGGTTGGATGCGATAAATGCAGAGGACCACATCTCACTAAAGATTGCCAACAACATCAACCGATGATGTCTGCGGAAGAAGAGTTGAACTACATCAACAATGGGTACCGAGGTAATTATCAGGGAGGAAATCAGGGGTACAACAACAACAATCAGGGGTACAATAACAACAAAGGTTATAACAACAATAACCAAAACAATAACTATCCCTCGAGAAACTCGAACCCCCTGGTTTCCAACGTGATAATCAAACAAACCAACCACCTCGAGAGAATGCTGCAGGCTAAGGATCAAAGTCCTCAATGGAACTAATGCTTAAAAAATTTATGGAAAAGCACGACAAGAAAGCTGAGGAGCAAGACCAGATTATCCGAAATCAGCAAGCAGCAATTCAAAGCTTAGAAAGAAATATGGGCCGGATGGCTGAAGTATTACAAGAACGACCACAAGGCAGTCTACCACCCAGAATAGAAGACAACCCAAAAAGGGGATTTGAAAATGTTAAAGCTATCACTACTCGAAGTGGTAGAACGGTAAGTTCACCTGTTTTAAATACTAATGGAAATCTTTCTGATGAACAGGTTACTGAGGAGACTTTAATTGATGAAGACGAGAGAGTAATGAAAAAGATGGAAAGTCCAAAAGTACCAGAGTAGACAAAACCAAAGGAGATGCATGAACCGACTAAACCGGAAGCAACAAACCCGTACACACCGAAGGTTCCTTTCCCCCAAAGGTTGAGGAAAGAAAAATTAAAAGAGAAATACGGTAAGTTTGTTGACATGATTAAACAGGTGCGCATTAACGTTCCTTTGGTTGACATGTTAGCAGGGATGCCAAACTATGGAAAATTTATCAAGGATCTGGTTTCTAGCAAGACACAAATGGAGGAGGCATCTTCAGCAATATTAAGTGAGGAGTGCTCAGCAATCCACCAATCGAATATGCCACCGAAAAAGGGAGATCCAGGGAGTTTCATAATCCCTTGTCTTATAGATAATTTACCACCCTGTAAAGCACTAGCGGACTTAGGAGCTAGCATAAGTTTAATGCCTTTATCGATGTACCTTAAACTAGGATTAACAGATCTTAAATCGACTAGAATGAGGGTTAGATTAGCAGACCTTTCATTCAAATACCCGCTAGGCATAGCAGAGAACGTCCCAGTGAAAGTCGATAAATTCATATTTCCGGCCGACTTTGTGATCTTAGACATACCAGAAGAGCCGAACGTCCCTCTTATCTTAGGGAGACCATTTCTGAACACCGCAAGTGCCATTATCTTAGTGGCCGAAAAACAGCTCAGTTTAGGTGTTGGAAATGACCGAGTCACTTTCTCCATTGAGAAAGCAATGAAACATACTTCTACCTCTGATGATACATGCAATTTCATCGACATCATCGATGTGTGCATGGAGGAGGAAATCACTTCATTTCTCGACCTAGATTGTGATGACATCACTACTCATGGTGATGTCGCTCTAGACTCTCCCGAATCCATCCAAGATCTCTCAGAGCTCGAGGAATTACTTCACCTTGATGAAGATGATTCGGGAGAAAATGGAGATGATTTTGAGAAATTCGACCCTAAACCAAATCTCCGAATCAAAACATCTTTAGAGGACCCTCCTTCCTTAGAGCTTATACCGTTACTTGACCATCTAGAATATGCTTTCCTACAAGGAGAATCTGAACTGCCAGTCATCATATCTTCAAACCTATCCTCTACTGAAAAAACTCAATTAGTAACAATCTTGAAATCTCACAAACGGGCCCTTGCCTGGAAAACCGCGGACATACCGGGAATCAATACTGTTTTCTGTACACACAAAATCCTCATGGAGGACAACTTCAAGCCAAGTGTACAAAGACAAAGGAGGTTGAACCCGAATATGAAAGATGTGGTCAAAAAGGAGGTTATAAAACTACTTGATGCAGGTCTCATCTATCCCATCTCAGATAGTCCATGGGTGAGTCCGGTCCAAGTGGTTCCGAAAAAAGGAGGGATGACAGTTGTTCGTAATGATAAGAACGAACTTGTTCCAACTCGAACTGTCACGGGATGGCGAGTGTGCATTGACTACCGAAAACTCAATGATGCAACTCGCAAGGATCACTTTCCTCTTCCTCTCATTGATCAAATGTTAGAGAGACTAGCCGGAAATAACTTTTATTGTTTCTTGGACGGTTTCTCTGGCTACTTCCAAATCCCCATCGATCCCGAGGACCAAGAAAAAACCACCTTCACATGTCCGTTCGGTACCTTTGCATATAGAAGGATGCCATTTTGGTTGTGCAACGCGCCTGCTACATTTCAGCGTTGCATGACATCTATTTTTCAAGACATGATCGAAGATTGTATGGAAGTTTTCATGGATGACTTTTCAGTCTTTGGAAATTCCTTTGATTTATGTCTTGAAAGTCTTGAGCGTGTTCTCATTAGGTGCGAGAATTCTCATCTCGTACTTAATTGGGAAAAGTCGATTTTACAATATGGTTCAATTTTAATCTTCAAACATGATTTTCGTTGTTAAATATACAATTGTTAACAATTTGATGATAAATTTTCATTTGAGCTTCAATGTAAAATTGATTTTAAGTGTTACATTAAATCACACTTAGTTAAACACAATTGTATAATTATGTTTATAACTAAGTGTGGGTAAGGGAAAACGGTTTTATAAATCAGTCTATATTTTGTATCGACTCACTTAATTGTTTTTTAAAAAAAAATTGTTATATAACACGTCTAATTAATTAAATTCTTATGTGATTGTTTGACAGAGATCAAGAGGTGCTGTCGGGTCATCCAAGTCCACTTCGGTACATGAAGATGGCCTTCCCCGAGAATTAATTGTACGGGGAAAACATTTTTTCATGAACTTTAACACCATTCCTAACCCCGATACAAGAGAGAAAGTTAAAGCTAAATATGAAGATATCAAAAACAGATCAGTTGAACCAGGTAGAACTCTAGATTGGTAATATATGGAAGATGTAAGAAAAGTTCAAAATCTACGGGAATATTATCCAAGATATCTCTTTGATGAGAACGATGAACCAGTTTTTGAGTGTAATGCATGGGAAATGGCCTTTGAAATGAGAAAACCGATATACTCAGAACTGGTTTACCAATTCCTATCATCCTACCACTTCATCAGAGCGGACGCCAAAGAGGGTTTTGACGTTCCTTGTATGCGGTTCCGGTTAGGGGGTGAATATCGGGAACTATCTTTGAAAGGTTTGACTACACGCCTTAAGCTCTATATGGAAGACGAGATGGAAGAACCCGAATTTCACCGTTACTTATCCTTATGTGAGATGGAACCTGCAGATGATATCCGTTATGGACCCATTTGGGCAGAAATTGGTGCTGGCAAGTATGAAAACGCCGATACAAAATCATCAAAAATGTACTCAACCGAGGATAAAGTCCTCCACCGGATAATTGTCAATACGATACACCAAAGGAAAAACAGTAGAGAGAAAGTGGGTTAAATGGACCTTTGGTTATTAAGTCGTTTGAGGGATTCACGAGCTTTCACTCATTTGCCATACGTTATTGCCCAATTTCTGAGTGAAGCCACGGGAAAGAAAGCCGCCAGTGGTCTGTGTGGGGGTCAGTACATCTCCCGACTTGCAAAAACCTACGGTATACTTACTTCGCGAGTTAAGGATTCTTTAAAAACCCTAGAGATGGGTTGGCTCGATAAAAATGCCTTAAAAGGAATGGGGGAAATCAAAAGAATTGGAAAAACCAAACATTATGAATGGGATTTCGGGGTTAAGAGAGAGAAAGAGCTAAGGAGGCAAGAAGAAATAAGGCTAAGTAAGGAAGCACGACGGGAACAGGGGTTAGAGAGTGAAGACGAAGAAGTGGCGCCGCCACTAAATCAAGAGGCGATGCAAGTGGATGTGGAAGATAACATTCAAAATCAAGGTCAAGATCAAGCATCGGGTTCTCGCACAACACCATCCGCATTTGACCTGCATCAATCTTTTCAACAACTCGACATTCGGATGGGTGGTGTTCATACAGATTTAGCAAATTTGCAGGTACACATGGCGGGCCTACAAACCAAATACGTTGGAGTCAGGCAATATATGGGAGACATGAAATTGCAACTTCAACGAAATTATTACCAAGGCGAGCGGTTGCAAATGTCTCAGAATTGGCAAGCTCGGGCCACAACAGCATCATTTGGGTCTCAACCCGCCTTACCAGTTGGCTACAACCCAATACCATACTGGGCCCCGAGCATGACAGCACCACCGAACTTCGACACTTATGACGCATGGAACCAGCAGCATGACTCGACACCGCACCCCGATGATCTTGACCAGTGATCCATCTGTTTGTCTTTGAATTTGAACCATTTTATTTTCCTTTTATTTCTTTTCGTTCGATTGGGTTGTACTTTACTATCCGACAATGTTACTGTTTTACTTTATTTTATGTTTTCTACTTTTATGTGTTTCTGTTGGTTCTGATGTTTAGAACAAAATTCTTGTTTGGAGTTGAAACTTGGAATTGGAGCATATTCTTTTGGACCACAAAAGCATGGAATCAACACAAAGCACCCCAAGGGAGTACCTTTCTTTTACTCTTTTATTTACTTTCACCCGTTTGTTTAAAATATTATTGCATTGGGGACAATGCAAAGCTTTAAGTGTGGGCATGGGGGTGAGTTTCACCACTTGGATAGTTCTCTAGAAAATCATCTAAATACACAAAATTGTTTTAATCAGCGAATTTTTTTTAGACACATCTCACCCTTAGAAAACAATTTTTTAGACAATAAAGTTCTTTTTAAAGGGCAAACTTTTACCTAGCTTTTATGTGTCGATTTTTGTGGCTTTTCGCCGATCTAATTAATTTTTTTAACTCGTTAATTAAACCAATTCTTAACTTGGAAAATTTGAAATGTCTTGTAAAATCTATAAGAATTGTCTTTTAGAAAATTAAGATTAGCAAAGCTAGCTCCTGATGACATTAAGTTGGATTAAGAGCTTTTAGTTTACGTGAATAAATTGCTAAATAATAATAATAAAAGAAAATTTTGAGAATCGGTGAGAATAGTCATCCGGCCTTGTGTCTCCGGAAGAGTACGCCCGAGGGGTCCTTTAAAACTAGCATTCTAAGGTCAACTGATCTGGACATGTTGGTCGAAAGTCTGCTACGCGGATTCACAATGTAAGCTGAGGTTCAAATCGATTCTTGAATAAATACTTAATTAAATATTTAGAAGAACTTTCATCCGGCCTTGTGTCTCTGGAAAAGTACGTCCGAGGGGTCCTTTAAACCTAGCATTCTAAGGTCAACTGATCTGGACGTGTTGGTCGAAAGTCCGCTACGCGGATTCACAATGTAAGCTGAGGTTCTTTCTACTAAACCATAAATAAATAAAATAAAAATTAATAAACATGCAAAGCATGTATGAAAAAAAAAATGTAAAAAAAATGAACGAATAAATAAATAATCATGCAAAGCATGAATAAATAAAGCAAATAAGCTTTGAAATGAATAAATAAACTAAATTTCCTTAATTTAACCTTACTAGTAGGGTAATTTTCATAAAGACGGTATTTATAGGTTTTGCAAGGATTGATGAGGATCTAAGTTAAAAGTAGTATAATTAGCATAGTTAAAGATTTAATTAGATTTGTGAAAAGTTAGCTAATGTCTTACACAAACTTGGGCATAAAATATAGTGAAAATTTTAATTGCAAAATTGAACTAGGTTCTGAAAATCGTTGTATTTCTATGAATGAAATTGAGAAAAGTGTCTATTGTGTTAATTCTTTATCTATCTAATTATTTTTTCTTATGATGATTTGCTTGAGGACAAGCAATGTTCAAGTGTGGGCATCTTGATATCGACGATTTATACATATTTAAATCCGTCAATATTGTATTTTTTAGGCTTGTTTTATAAGTAAAAAGAAGTGTTTATGCCTAATTTATGATGTTGTTGATAAATGCAGGACAAAAGTCCAAATTATATAAGAAAAGGGCAAAAAACGTACATATTCAGCAAAAATCCGAAATTCAGACCTGCTTGAGCGCGCGAGCAGACCCCTGTCGCACCGCGTCTCTCGCGAGTGTCCCTGTGTCGAGTGCTCGACAGACCCTTGGTCGAGTACTCGAGCAATTCGAAAAAAGGGGTATTTAAGCCAAAAATCAGCCATTCTTTGGGGGATCTTTTGTTGCAGCCGAGTTTTGACCTAGGGGAGCTATTGTGGACGAATTTAAGGGGTTTCAAGCATCAAGATCTTCAATACCATTCATAATTTTCGGTTCTAAATCATTACGATCTTTATTATGTTTGTTCTATTGAATTCTTACGCTTGTTTTGCGATGTTTAGCATGTCTATGTGCTAATCATTTATATTCACTATGATTAGATGAAATCTAGGCTTTAGGTTTGGTATTTTTAGGATTTTAACATTGGTTTTGAACACTTGTTTATTTATATCAAAAACCCTTTCGGTTAATTCTTGAATTTTTGATTGTTTTAACTGTTGATTATTAATTATTTTGTTGAGTGACCACTAGCAATTATAGTTAATCATTACTTCAACTTTTCACTCCGGTGACGTAGTTGGCAATCCACTAGATCTAGAGATTCGAGTTTAAGCATCAAATAACTTAGGTGAAACCGAAAGTCTAATCTTAGTAACGATCGAATTCGAGATTAGAAGGCGACGGAAATCCGGGCCTAGATATAATTAACAAGCCGAAGTGTGACCATAGTATAATTCTCTAGGAATACATTTCTTAGGAATGATAACACGGTCATTGTAGGAAGCCAGAGACCACTGCTTACCTGACTTCTAGAACACCAATTAAATCGGGACTTAACCAACCAAACCTAGAACTAGATGGAATCAATCATAGTGAATATTCCCTCTCATATTTGAACACAGTTTTACTACTTTGTCAATTTGTCTCAGTTTTCAAAAGCTCAATCTACTTTTAATCAGCTTTCTCATTTAAATTGTTTAAAATCAAAAACCCCTACTTTATGCTTTCAAAACCCCTACTTTATGCATTCATTTAGATTAAATCATTAGTTTTAGACTATTTAGTCGGCTTAACTGTTCCCTGCGGAAACGAACACCCGAAGTACTTACCTGAACTATATTGCTCACGATTAGGTCATACTTGCCTAAGAGTGTGGTAATCTAGAGAAGGCGTATTTTAGGTTATTATTTTATAACTAGATTTCACACATCAACGATCTTAACCTGATTAGTTGAGGTTTCTTCAGACCTTAGACCTTCAGCTGAGATGAGTGTTGATTGCGTTGTTGTCTCATCTGCTGAAGCAATTACCTCAGGTGTTCCAGTACGGACGAGTGTTGTTATAATTGGGATCTCGTCTACTGAAACGTCTTTTTCTCCTCCTTGTATTCCAGAAGTGGTCAGTGGTGATGAAATTGGAGTCTCACTTGCTGGAATGTCTTCTATATTGGCTCCAACAACAGAGGTGACTATAGTTTGTGAAGCATTGTGTTCACCTGATTGTTCACCTGCTGAAGTAGCTTGCTCTTTCTCCCCCTCAGAGAGTGCCTGGAGAAGTAAGGTACTCTCTGGTGCTGAAGCAGGATGGACAGCAGCGGCACCCTCATTAAGCTTTTGTAGAATGAGGTTAAGGGTGCCTTGAAGACCAGCTACTTGGGAGGTCAAAGAACTGACCTCAGTCTCCAGTTTGTCCATCCTTGTGGACACAGCAGAAGTAGACTCCTCAATAGCCTTAGAGAGATGGCTATGAGTATTGGTCAGCAGAGATTCTTGCTTGGATAGTGCAAGACCAATATGATCGACAGCGGGTTGGAGAGGGGATACCTTGGAATGTAAGGCATTCAGTTGTCGGTCAACTTCTACTTCTATTGCCCGGGCTTCGGAGAGAAGCTTGTCTTTTTCGACTCTGTTAGATTCGTGAATGGAGTTCAACTCTCGATGAACATATTCTTTGAGGGAGATGAACTCGCTTGTGTTGCAGCGAATCTGATCAGTAAGAAGAGCCAGCCGAGGAGTCTGAGTATGAACCTCGGTATGCAGAGAAGTGATGTTGGAGGATAGATTTTCAACAGCATCAGCACACTTCTTTGGAACATCCCTGTGAAGGGTGTTCATCTGCTTCCTCAGCGTGACCATCCCAGGTCGAATCTGGGATGAGACAACTCTAGACATCAGAGCAGCAGCGGCTCTGATGGGAATGCTTCTTCCAGCTTTGCTGGATTCAGCATGGGACACTTGGACGCTGTGGGGGAAGGGGTCCGATATGTCTCTAGCTGATGGGGTGATCTCAGATGTGGTAGAAGGTGTTTCTGAGTTAGGAGGAATCGCTCCTATGGGATGTTCAGAAACTATGGGGGGTGAGTTGGGTCTAGCGAAAAATTCTGGGTTTCTGTCAGAAGTGCCGACATCAGCTGTCGAATCAATTTGAAGCCAAGGTTCATCTATTTCTTCGTCTGGCGACGAATAGTAGTGCTGAATGGGTTCATCAGCAGAATCAAACATCATGGCGTATGCTGTTTGATAACCTTGAGCTTCAGTCTCACCAGTCGGCTGAGCTGGTATAGAGACTGGAGGAAGAGTTCCTCTGTGTGGTGTGTCAGCTGCCTTACAGCTCAGTTGGCGAATACGTTCGCGATCACTGGCAGCTTGGGTGGATGCCTCAGTGACAACTGGGTCTGCAGCTGTCTCTTCATCGGTGGTGGTGGTTTCCTCGATCTTCAGCTGGTGTGAGCTGGTGACGTTGTGGGAAACAGAAAGAACACTTTCAAGACTGACTTGGTTTCCATTCAATCTATCATCAACTGCTGACTCAGAAAGTGATGAAGATGTTGGTGGTGGTGTGTGTGCAGCTGACTCACGGGTGGCTTGGGTTCAGCCAATAACTTCACTAGCAGTCTGTTGAGAGACTAAGGTTGCTTGTGGATTTTGTTCTCTTGTTACAACGACTGATAATGAATCGGTCGAGTAGCTATGCAGAAGGTTGGAGCCAGCACTAACTCCTGAAGAACGAAATTGACGTATTGAAGTCTGCTGACTTGTTAAGAAATCAGCAGATGGAGGTTGAAGAGCAAAAGAGAGAAAAAGGCGATCAGCCAAGAGTGTTTGACTAGGAGCTCCGATTGTTGGTGGAGTTCCTTGAGAAACACTGCCAATCTGAAAATGAGAAGGACTATTCTCAGATGCTGACATAGCATCTGATCGTAATCCTTCCAATCTGGCACTCGAGTGAGTACCCAAAGGATTCTGGCTGATGTTGTTGTCGCCAGGTCAGCATCATCAGCCACCACACCTTCTCCACGGGTAGCAGACCCTTTTACCCTCAGCTGAGGAGAAGAAGGAGCGCGTGAAGTGGGAAAAGGTGTGGGAAGGAAAGGAGAGGAAGAAGGAGAGCGATGAGCGGGTCTTTTGACTCGTTTCTTCACCACTAGAGGAACAACTTCCTCATCCTCATTTTCCACATCAACGGGGACTGAGGTCCCGGTTGAAGTGGTAGTATTTACATCAGGAATTAACGGACTACTAGCTGCTGGAAAACACTTCAGATGAGAAAAGGACTTACCTTCTTGTAGGGCAGATTTCTTCGTTGTGGTGCCCTGTGATTGATCCCTTTTGGATCTGGTCCGATCATTAATGATCTTCAGCATGTATGAGGAGAGGGGAACATCTTCGTCATCTTCCTTTTTGGAGAAAATGATGTTTGATAAGGAACGAACCTCAAACGATTCCCCCTTAAGGTCATCATAATCGATCTTCAGCTTCTCAAGCATCACATGAGCGATGCAAAGGGTGAAGAATCGAACATAAGGAATGTGATTTCCCTTGGCCTTAAGCTTGGTCTTGACCTCCTCTAAAACCAGTCTCCCATAATCAATCCACTGACCGGTGATTAGGGCTTCAGCAAAGACCTAAAGCTTGGAGTTGCACTGGTTTTGAGACCCATGGTTACCGCCTATGCATTGAATGATGTGAGTGAAGAAATAGGCCCATGGTCTCGCCAGCTGAGACTTTTTGAAGATGCGAACCCTGGCATCGTCCTTTTCTAATCGATATCTAGTGATACCGATTAGACTCTCTTTAGCATCATCAGTAGACTTCGTCTCCTGATAGAGTTGGACAGGGAGCAAGTAGTCGAACCCGCAGGCTGTTCGAAAATCATCAACAATGATGGTGATTTGGTGATCTTCAACCCGCGCAATAATGTCGTCTCCGGAGATGGAGGCAGACATCCAGAAATCACGCAAGAGTTCATAGAAACTCTTGGTGAATCGAAAGAAAGCACCTCTGATAGGGCAGTGGCGCAAGAACTTTCCGACCGGACAGTAAACCTCTTGGAGGTTTTCCGGTGGAGATGTGTTTGCTATCAAGTTCGAGTTTTGGGCAAACTCGATAGCATCTCTGGTAAGGGTGGCTTTTGAGGTTTTCTTAGACATTTTTGGGAGAAGAAAAATAAAAGCTTGAAGAAGAGAATAGGGTTTGTGAGAGGATTTGGGAAGAAGTTTAGAGGGTGGCGAGGATGAATGGGGTGAATGGATGGGTATTTATAGGGGATTGTAGGACGGTTTGGGTAAACATTTGAAAATAAACTGGACTATAAATGGATTGTTAGAAACCAACTATGGAAATGTTGGTATCCGTGTGAAAAAGGAGGACGGATGTGACAGAGAGGGGTTAGTGGAGCCGTTTCGGTGTCAGGGTGTCTTGTCCTTCATAAATGCCAAATATTTTCACTCGAGTGAAGATATTGGCCACAGAAATCGTGTGGATAGGGATAAAAGCTTCCTTCTCAAGGACAAACCAAACGTTTTATCTTACAAAACTTGATAAGTTATCATTTTGAGATGTTTTATTCGGCTGACTGAGTGAATTAGAAGCGTTTTTAGTCAGCTGAATGTACTAAGTGACAAGGTGATCTCACCAGCTTCTGATAGTATTTCAGCAGATGATTTAAGAATTTAACGTACCCAGCTCGCTGATTAAAAAATTGAAACATTTTTCATCTAAAGGTTTAGTGAACAAATCAACCAGCTGAAGGTCTGTTGAGATGAAATGAAGTTCAACGTCACCTTGTTTAATGTGATCTCTAATGAAATGATACCTGATATCGATATGTTTGGTTCTGGAATGAAGAACTGGGTTGTTGCTGATTGCGATAGCACTGGTGTTATCGTAGTAGATAGGAACTTTATAAAAGTTCATATCAAAATCAACTAGCTGATTCTTCATCCAAAGGATTTGAGCACAACAGCTTCCTGCAGCAACGTATTCTGCTTCAGCTGTAGAGGTGGAAACAATATTTTGTTTCTTGCTTGTCCAGTTGACTAGCTTTCCACCTAGCAGCTGACATCCTCCAGTAGTGCTCTTTCTATCCATCTTGCAACCTGCAAAATCTGAATCAGAATAGCCAATTAGGTCAAACCCGGAGTCTTTGGCATACCAAAGACCTAGGCTTGGAGTACCTTTAAAGTACCTCAAAATTCGCTTAGCATCTATTAAATGAGACTCTCTAGGATCAGCTTGATACCTAGCACACATGCAAGTAGCAAACATAATATGTAACACCGCATTTTTTAAACCATTTTTTTTATTTATAAGCATCTATCTTAGCGTTAATCAAAAGGTTACGAAAGCATTTAGTTTAGTTCCTAATTACGTTAGGTTTACATGCCGTGGTCCCACAAAATATTACAAACCCAAGTGTTAGTTAAAAGACGGTATTACAAAACTCGGCTCCTTTAACAAAACATTTATCAAACGTATCGTCAAACGCCCCCGTCCAAAGCCCGACCCGTTTCAAGCTTTCCAACCTGAAATGTGTCAATAAGGGAGGGATTAGCACAAAAGCTAAGTGAATGAATTACTACTACCAACTATGCTAAACACTAAGCACATAAGCAATCAACAACTCTGATTGGGGTAACCGCTATTTGAGAGCATCGGTGGCTTTGCGGGCCTTAAACCATGGTCGGCCAAAACCACGGTAACCGATAGCGCTGTATCCAACACCCCGGGTAAACCCCCTTAACCATGCAACGTATACAGGTAAGGTTGAATGCCCTATTAGTCGATACACTATACTCAAACGATATCCTTCCGACACTGACCTCGTCCCGATTGTGCACATAATCATGTATGGTATTCCTATAACACTAGGCATACATATCAAGTAGACTAGCTATGGAAAACACAACGAAAAGTGTCACAAAAAGTTCCCAGTCGCGAACTTCAGTTCGCGCTCGCGAACTTTAGTTCGCGTCAGGAACTCCTTCGCGAACAACTTCAGGATGAACACCCAAAATCTCTGTTCCTCTTTCGCGATCGGGAACGGGTCGCGAACTCCTTATGTCTGGCGATTTCCTGCATTTCACAAGTATGCAAATTTCCAAACGGAACAAACCGAAACCCGAGTTGTAGGTTAAATCCACTCAACCTTCAATCCTCGATATCCTTAACTCAGTGAGCTAGTATCACTGAGTCTCCTTCCCGATTCCTGTAACAAGTATACCGAGTTAGTGATCAATCCACCAAAATGTGAAAATCGACAATTTAACCAATTGCAACCTAAGACTCATAAAATACACATTTTATGACATTACCAACTTGTATAACAAACACGACTAACCAAATAGTCACTTATAACCTTATAAACCGTTCTACCACTAATTCACCCAAACGGGCCAAAAACCCGAACTTGGCTAAATCACTTCCCATTCCAACTACTAGCACATAACTTCTATACTAGCAATTCACAATCATTTAGCAATTCTATCAAGATCATAACTATCACAATTCCAAGTATTATACTTCCAAAATCACTAGTTCACCATTTTGACCCAAACATCTAAACACTAGCTAGATTACCTCACAAATCTAACAATGCTAGGTTTTTAACATCCATAACTTAACAAACATGATTTCTCAACCTATTAAACATTTCTATCCATTCAAATGTCAAGAAATCCAAGATTTGTCAAAACCCACCTTCAACATCCACCATTAATGGAGGTTGAAGGTGATTTTCACCGAATCTTGTCTTCCTACCATTACCAACCATACATTACATGTAAAAGCTTGCATAAAATCATAAAACAACATCCAAAGGAAGATTCATCCATAAAACACTTAAGATCACAAACCCTAGTTCCTATCAAAGCTTAAGAGCAACAAGAACAAGTAAAGGAGAAGGTGCAACTTACTTCTAAGGCTCTTCTACACGAACTTTAGTGAAGATTATGAGATTCAAGCAAGAGATTGACCACAAAATAGCAAGAACAAGCAAAGAGAAGTGATGGATGTTCTTGAGGAGAAAGCAATGGAATAGTATGGATAATGTTTGAAATAATGAAGTGTAAAAACAAAAGAGAGAGTCTTTCTCTCTCTCTCTCTCTCTCTCTCTCTACACCGGCCAAGCAAAGGGGCCCACTTGGCTTTTTCCATCACTTTTCACTTTTCAGTATATGTCTAAAAGGTCCCTTTCGTAGTTAATTTATTTAAAATAGCAAACAGACTCCAATTTTAAAAACGAAAGCATTTCCAGAAATGAAATTGAACAAGGAATCTAAAAATATAAAAATCATATTTTCATTCCAATAATATCACAATTCGGGTATTTTAACCCCTTGGTTAAAATACCGCAAAAGACAGCAGACTAGTTAAATTAACTAAGCATTTAATCAGATAATCATTTAATAAGATACGTTAAGGTCAATAATAGTAGTCCGGGTTTCGGGATGTTACAACTCTCCCCCACTTAGGAAGATTTCGTCCCTGGAATCCCATCTCGATCAAATAAGGAGGGATAACGTTCCCGCATATCGGCCTCGGTCTCCCAAGTCATATCCGCACCCAAACTGTGCTTCCACTTTAACAAAACCATGGGAATTTGTTTCTTTCTCAATTTAATCACCTTTCGGTCCAATAACTCCACCGGTTCCTCGACCAATCTTTTCTTCGTATCAACCCGCAACTCTTGCACCGGAAGAATTTGGCTCGGATCTTCAATGTTACACTTTCTCAAGTAACAAATGTTGAAAGTGTTGTGAATTGCCGACAACTCCGGGGCTAACTCGAGTGTTACCGATTGAGAATTCACCACTTTGCTAATTCGAAACGGCCCAATAAACCTCGGGGTCAACTTTCCTCGTTTTCCAAAACGAATGACACCCTTCCAAGGTGAAACTTTCAAATAAACCATCTCGTTTTCCGAGAACGTAACGAGTCTACGTTTCGGATCCGCATACATCTTTTATCGGTCACGGGCGGCCTTCAATTTTTCTCGGGCAATGGCGACTTTATCCGCGGTCATTTGAACAATATCGGGTCCCGCATATTGTTTTTCGCCCGCCTCCAACCAACACGTCGGGGTTCGACACCGACGTCCATACAACATCTCGTATGGTGGCATCTTAATACTTGAGTGATACGAGTTATTATAAGCAAATTCAATCAACGGTAGGTGAGAATCCCACGACCCACCGTACTCCAACACACACGCTCGCAACATATCTTCAAGAGTTTGTATGGTTCTTTCCGATTGCCCATCGGTTTGGGGATGATATGCGGTACTCAAGTTCACCCGCGTCCCCAATTCCCGTTGCAAGCTATTCCAAAAATTCGAAGCGAAACGGGGATCTCTATCCGACACGATAGAAATCGGAATACCATGCCGAGATACTACTTCATCAATGTACAATTTCGCCAATCTACTAAGTGAGGCGGTCTCACTAGTAGCCAAGAAATGAGCACTCTTCATCAAACGATCCACTATGACCCAAATCATGTCGTGACCCCTTTGAGTACGCGGCAATTTTGTCACGAAACCCATGGTAATCCGATCCCACTTCCACTCGGGTACCGGTGATTGAGTTAAAGTTCCATACGGTTTTTGGTGTTCGGCCTTCACTTGTGCACAAATATGACACTTACCCACATAACGGGCAATTTCGGTCTTCATCGTCGGCCACCAATAAAGTGCTTTTAAGTCGTTGTACATTTTCGTGCTACCCGGGTGAACCGATAACCGAGAATTGTGAGCCTCGGCTAAAATCAATTCTCGCAAACCACCGAGTAATGGTACCCAAACCCGAGATTGATTAGTCTTCAAACCCCGTGAGTCTTCTTCTAAATCATCCCTCCTTTTTATCAAAATCTCGGTCTTCAAATTTTCAATGTTCAAGGCTTCCATTTGCGAAATCTTCAACCGGGACACCAAATCCGATACAATTTCCACCCGCATAAATTGTACCCGTCCCGAATCCCCCTTTCTACTCAAGGCATCGGCCACCACATTCGCCTTTCCGGGATGGTATCGTATTTCACAATCATAATCTTTAATTAACTCTAACCATCTTCGTTGCCGCATATTCAACTCTTTTTGCGTGAACACGTATTGCAAACTTTTATGATCCGTACAAATCACGCACTTAGTACCGTACAAATAATGTCTCCATAACTTTAATGCAAAAACCACCGCCGCCAACTCCATATCGTGAGTTGGATAATTCTTCTCGTGATTTTTCATTTGCCTAGAGGCATAAGCAATAACCCGGTCTCGTTGCATCAACACGCAACCCAAACCCGCGAGTGAAGCATCACAATAAACAATAAAATCCTCCGGGCCTTCGGGTAAGGCGAGGATCAGAGCTTGACACAATAATTGTTTTAAGATTTGGAAGGACTTTTCGTGTTCATCACCCCACCGAAACGGTAAATCCTTACGGGTCAACTTCGTCATCGGACCCGCTATTTTCAAAAAGTCTTCAATAAACCGGCGGTAATAACCCGCCAAACCTAGAAAGCTCTTTATCTCGGTTGGATTCTTGGGAGCAACACAATTCATAACCGCCTCTATCTTCGCCGGGTCCACCTTTACCCCATTCGAACAAATCACATGACCCAAAAAGTGAACCTCTCGAAGCCAAAATTCGCACTTCGAGAATTTCGCATACAAGTGTTCCCGCTTTAACGTTTCTAACACTTGCCTCAAGTGTTTCTCGTGCTCTTCTTCGGTCTTGGAATAAATTAGAATGTCGTCAATAAATACAATGACGAATTTGTCGAGATAAGGCCGACAAACTGAGTTCATCAAATCCATAAATATCGCGGGAGCATTCGTCAACCCAAACGGCATGACCAAGAACTCGTTGTGACCGTATACAACCACGCTCATTATTGTGTGTGTTATGTGGCTATACAATAAACAATAGTCACTCAAAACTTTTATTTGTCTGCGTGGCTATATGATGGATATTTTCCATACCCTAAATCAAATCAAGATAAAACTAAAATTGTGTGTGGCCATAACCTAAATAATAGAAATGGTAAAGGTAAAATTAAAATTATGTCTCCAAAATTAGTTTATAATCACCATTTAATCGTTCATAAATGTGTGTTTACAAGTAGCAAATTGTCACGTTAATAATGTTAAATATGACTAAATATTATCAAGGGTCAAATATATGAGATAACGACTTATGTGGCTAAGGGGAAAACAATAGCCATGATTAAGTGTGATACTATAAGAACTCTACGGTCACCCTCAACATAACTATATGTGACAATACATAATAGATTAGTCACATTGTATATAAAACTATGTGTCTAAAATCAAGCTTGTAGTCACCACCAATATAACGATATGTGGCTATATGGCAACCATTAGCCACAATTTACAATAAATTATGTCTCTAAAAGTAGGATTACAACTATTGTCGTTTTAATTACATATGACTATATGGTAACCATTAACCACGGTTGTATGCTATCGCTACGCTTTTCCATATGATATGGCCACTAAAATTTACCGTAGCCATATATGCACTTTAAAATGCGGGAGAATAGACTACGCTTTTGATGTAAAATAAAACTGTGGCTAATAATGTATGGCCACGGTTTTTACTAGTGTTACTTCTAAGGCTCTTCTACACAAACTTTAGTGAAGATTCCGAGATTCAAGCAAGAGATTGACCATAAAACAGCAAGAACAAGCAAAGAGAAGTGATGGAGGTTCTTGAGGATAAAGCAATGGAATAGTATGGATAATATTTGAAATAATGAAGTGTAAAAACAAAAGAGAGAGTGTCTATCTCTCTCTCTCTCGACACCGGCCAAGCAAGGGGGCCCACTTGGCTTTTTCCATCACTTTTCAGTATATGTCTAAAAGGTCCCTTTCGTAGTTAATTTATTTAAAATAGCAAACGGACTCCAATTTTAAAAACGAAAGCATTTCCAGAAATGAAATTCAACAAGGAATCTAAAAATATAAAAATCACATTTTCATTCCAATTATATCACAATTCGGGTATTTTAACCCCTTGGTTAAAATACCGCAAAAGACAGCAGACTAGTTAAATTAACTAAGCATTTAATCAGATAATCATTTAATAAGATACCTTAAGGTCAATAACTACTAGGCTGGGTTTCGGGATGTTACATAATATCTGGTCTGCTGGAAGTGAGATAGAGCAAAGACCCAATGATTCCTCTGTAGAATGTGATATCAACTGATTTCCCAGTTGTATCAGCATCCAGATTATTTGGAGGAGCCATTGGAGTTTTCATGGATGATGATGAATTCATATCAAATTTTTTTAACAGATCTTTGATATATTTTTCTTGATTTATAAAAATTCCATTTTTAGATTGCTTAACTTGTAAGCCAAGAAAATATGTTAACTCACCCATCATGCTCATCTCATACTTTATAGACATAAGTTTTGCGAAACGTCTACAAAGCTTTTCATCTGTAGCACCAAATATTGTGTCATCCACATAAATTTGAACAAGAATGATATCACCTTTGATTTTACGAATGAATAAGGTTTTATCAATCTTTCCCCTGGTGAAATCATTTGCTAGAAGGAATGTGGAGAGAGTGTCATACCATGCACGAGGAGCTTGTTTCAACCCATACAGCGCCTTATTCAACTTATACATATAGTCTAAGTACTTAGGATTTTCAAAACCTGGGGGTTGCTTCACGTAGACTTCCTCTTGCAATTTACCGTTTAAGAATGCACTCCTCACGTCCATCTGAAAAAATGTGAAGTTTTTGTAAGCAGCATAGGCTAAAAATATTCTTATAGCTTCAAGTCTTGCTACTGGAGAAAATGTTCCATCGAAATCGATTCCTTCCTCTTGTCTGTATCCTTGTGCAACAAGTCTAGCCTTGTTACGAACAACCACACCTTCTTCATCCATTTTATTCCTAAATACCCACTTGGTACCAATTATTGTCTTACCAGCTGGTGGAGGTACCAGCTGCCACACTTTATTGACCTCAAATTGGTTAAGTTCTTCCTGCATCACTTGAATCCAGCTGGAGTTTTCTAAGGCAGCTTTAATATTTTTCGGTTCTTCAGCTGCTAAGAAACATGACCATAGGCAAAGATTACATGATGCCTTACTTCTTGTGACCACTCCTTGTTGTGGATCTCCAATAATTAATTCAATTGGATGTTCTGAGGTCCACTTGGATTGAGGAGCGGCTGTAGAGGAAGATGATTCAGCAGAATTTGATCCTTGATGAGCGGCTGGATGCTCAGCAGGATTGAGTACGTCATTTTGAACTAATCTTCTTGAAGTATGAAGAGGTTGCTTAGAGTTAGCCTTAGATGATGCTCTTGCTGTTGGGATTTCTTGTTGAACAGCTGCAATATCTACAAGATATGTGGGAGCATTATGAAATGTATCATCTAAATCATTTATTGGAACTTCAAAAAGATTCAAAGCATCGGAGAATGCTGCAGCTGTATCATCAGACGGTGGTACAACTGATCTCTGGAATGTGTCAGATGATTCAGCAGAGGTGGGATTTAAGGCTTTAGAGTGTTCTTCAAAAGTAACATTTATAGATTCTTCCAATGTTTGTCTTCTTTTGTTGAAAACTCTGTGTGCCTTAGATATAGTGGAGTACCCCAAGAAAATTGCTTCATCAGCTTTAGAGTCGAACTTACTCAGTTGATCTCGTGTGTTTAACACAAAACACACACAACCAAAGACATGAAAGAAGCCGATATAAGGTTTCCTCTGATGGAGAATCTCATAAGAAGTTTTCTTGTGTCTCTTCACATAGAGAGACCTGTTTTGAGTAAAACAAGTTGTGTTAACAGCTTCTGCCTAAAATTGCTATGGCATGTTTGACTCAGCAAGCATTGTTCTTGCAGCTTCTATTAGGGTTCTATTTCTTCTTTCAGCAACACCATTCTGTTGAGGTGTTCTAGCGGCTGAAAATTTTTGTGAGATCCCAACTTCTGAGCAAAATTCTTCTAATGTACGATTTCTGATTTCAGTACCGTTCTGATCTCAGCTGCTTTACTCTTGACCCATTTAGAAGTTCCATCTTCTTTATGAATTTGATAATTTCATCAGCTGCATCACTTTTTTTACGAAGAAATATAACCCAAGTATATCGTGAGTATTCATCAACGATAACAAGTGTATATTTCTTTCCACCTAGACTTTCAGTGCTCATAGGACCAAAGAGATCCATATGAAGCATGTGCAGGCAGTTCTCGATGGAAAAACATTGCTTTGATTTGAAGGAGCTTTTATATTGTTTGCCTTGTTCACAAGCTGAGCAAAGCTTATCTTTTTCATACTTGATCTATGGCAAGCCATTCACTAGCTGTCCTCGGGACAACTTAGAGATGTTCTTAAAGTTTAAGTGAGATAACCTTTTATGCCACAACCAATTCATCTCTTCAGTGGAGTGAGAGAATAGACAAACTTCTTGATTTTGAGGATTCATGTCAAGTGTGTATACATGGTTGTTTCTTAGTGCTATAAGCACGACTTTTCCACTTTTATATGTCACCGTTCCTCTGTACTTATTAAAGTTCACTGAGAACTCTGTATCACATAGTTGGCTAATGCTGATTAAATTATGTTTCAGCCCGTTCACATAACCAACTCTTGTGATCTTTATAGATCCATTAGAGATGGATCCATAGCCTTCAGTTGAGCCTCTACCATTATCACCAAAAATTACTAGAGGACCAGCACAAACTTCGAACTCTTCAAGCAGGGATTTGTATCCAGTCATATGTCTTGAGCAACCACTGTCTAGGTACCAGACGTGTTTGCTTTGATCACCCTGCACATAAGTTTAAAAGAGTTAGTTCTTTTTGGGAACCCACACCTCTGTGGGTCCTTGAGATTTCTTGCTGGAACTCACAGGGGTTGGGTTCTTAATGGACTCACAAGCTGAAGTTGGAGAGGGTCTTAAGCTTGTGTTGTCACACTCGCTTGCCATATGCCCACGGTCTCCACACTTATAAAATTGTATGTTCTTTTGTAGTGGAGTGGAGGGCGAAGCAGCGGGGCTGGGTATAGGGCCCAAAATCCCTTTCTGACTATCTGAGATAGTCAGAGTTTGCACGACTGATGTCAGCTTGCTGACGTTTCCTTTCAGCTGTTTAGCACGACCAGCTGAAGAAGGAATTGGAGTGTTTTTAAGAGCACTCTTACCTTTGTTCTTTGCAGCTCGAGTACGAACTCCAGCTGTCTCACCCTTGAAGGGTGTACGAACAGTTTTCTTTCCTGTTGTCTTGCTAGTCTTTCTTTGAGGTCTAGCAGAAGAGACAGCAGGTGCTGAGCCCAAAATAGACTTACTTGGGTCAACAATAACTACTGTGGGTTTCCTAACAACTATGGTTGAAGAGTCAGTTGATGACTCTTCACCAGTAGTTTCAGAAGGATCCTCTTTGGACATCTCAGTAGCATAGGTTTTGGTAGACTTAACAAATCAACCAAAAACCAACTCTTCAGCTGGCACAGAAGCATCAGCTGTCGAGTAGTACGGATCATCTGTACTGCTGTCAGGTACAACAGCTGCAGCAAGGAAATCTCCTTCTAATATAGCTTGTACTTGACTAGGAATCTGTGAGTTGACACACTCACTCACATGTTTGGATGAACGAGACCATGATTCACAAATCTTTTTAATTGCTTCCAGTTCTTTAACCTTTTCATTTAGATCGTGTTGAAGAACTGGATTTATAAATTTTATTTCACAAAGTTCTTCTTTTAAAGTTTTGTGATCAATTAATCTTTCTTTTAAAAATGTATTTTCACGAAGAATAGCACTGTGTTTATCCAAACATTCACCTTTCAGCTGATCATTGAAGTGCAAGTCAAAGATAATGGAATCAACAATATCTTTGGCTTCAGAAGTCTTAGCAGAAATTAGAGAAGATACAATTTTGTGAACTATGTTGACCCATTGATATGAACCAGCATCATCAGCTGTAATACTTTCATCAGCACGAGCCATCAAACACATTGTGGCCATTGGTTCATCATCATCAGATGAGCTGTCACTAGTGTCAACCCAGTCGTGAGTTTCAGCTACAAGACCCTTGTCAGCAATTTTGCCTTCAAGTGCCTTCTTTTCTTCTAGGATCTTTTTGGTGAAGGCTTGTAGCTTTTTGTACTTTTCTTCAATGGACTCACCACTTGAGGAGGACGAACTAGCTTTCTTTTGCTTGCAGTCGTTAGCATAGTGTCCCTTCTTGTTGCAGTTGTAGCATCTTATCTCAGAGATATCAGGTGTATTTCCAGAGGATCTGGAAGGTGCGGCTGATGAGATAGAACTGCTACTTGATCCTCTAGCTGAGGAGCCCGATTTGCCTTTGAAATTTTTTCTATTTTTGACAAGTAGGGAAAGCTCAGTTATAAGGGCTTCATTATCTTCGTCTTCATCGATCTCTTCGATGCTGACCTCTGGTTTGTTGAACAGATCAATAGCTGAGGTTTTGTCAGCTTCATCACCTGAGGGAGGATATTCAATTCTGCTGGGTCTGTTTAGAGAAACAAGAGCAGCTGAAGATCCTGAGGAGCTCACTTCAGAGTCCTTTGGAGGTTGAAATTTGTTGAGTACAGTTCTCTCATGGCTTAGAAATATGCCATAGAGAGAGGAAAGAGTGTAATCTTTTAACGTAGGAGATGTACTCATGCAAGTTATAATGGTAGCCCATTTAGAAGGAAGAGCTGCCATAAACTTACACATCTTGGACATATCGTCTTTTTCAACCCCATGAGAGTTTAGCTCGTTTAACAGAATGTTATAACGGTTGAATGTTTGAGCCATTGTCTCACTATATTTGGCTTTAAACAGCTCGAAGTCATGAATGAGCATGTTTTTGTTGTGTTCACGCACAACGGAAGTGCCTTCATACACTTCTGCTAACCTTTCCCACATTTCTTTGACTGAGTAACAAAATTGAATATTGTGATACAGTTCATCACCAACTGCTTGAAAAAGCATATCCCTTCCTTTGTTCTCAAGATGAACAAGACGTTTTTCAGCGTCTGTCCATTGAGCTTCAGATTTCACAACATAGTGCTCTGGTACTTCAGGGGTACCAGGAATAAGGGTTTTGGGAATGTATTTTCCTATCGTTATATTGTCTTGAAGTTTTGGGTGATAGGTAACCATGTGGGACAACATACGAGTTTTCCACATGGGGTAGTTGGTTTGAGTGAGTTTGGGAGGTTTTCCAGATGATGGAAGATCGGATGTTGTAGGTTCAGCCATAACAGATGCTCAAAGTTGATGGAAAACAACTTTGACACTTGCTCTGATACCGGTTGTTGGATCCCAACAACACAAATTTGTTGCGTTATGACAAATAAAGACGATAGGATAAGGAACACACAAGTTTTCAATGATTAAGAGTTTATTAAAACAACTTAATACAATACAAAGTTTGCGGAAATAGATAGTACACACTAACTAAAACTCTATGCTTGAAGTGACACTTTTGCTCGCTCAATCTCGAAGACAATGCAAGGAGAGTTATATCAGCTGATACAAACAATTGAT
Organism: Calendula officinalis; assembly: GCA_963853835.1. Classification (NCBI taxonomy): domain Eukaryota; kingdom Viridiplantae; phylum Streptophyta; class Magnoliopsida; order Asterales; family Asteraceae; genus Calendula; species Calendula officinalis. The sequence continues at coordinate 96,895,321 of OY970821.1, forward strand.
ATTAAATGCCTTAGTAATAACTATGAGAGAGTTAATACCAGACAATAACAAACTCTCAGAGAATGTTCTTGTGCTATGAATGTTAAAAAGGTGTGTGTAAATGCAAGCATTTACGTCTCTATATGTAGCCCAAGATTCATGTTCCTTTGTCCACAAGTTAATCGACGTGTAAACATATCATTCGTCGATGTAGACTTGTCCACGGAAACATTTAATGCTCTTGCATAGGTTATAGTCTCAATTGTACTTTGTGTCAACTCCTTTTGCTACCTTTTCTGACATACAGTGAAAAGGTGTACTATGATAGTACAAAAGTAGTTGACTTTCCCTTTACATGTTTGGAGGGACAAACGATGATGTACTGACATATTATCTTATATTCCAAGATAGAATATCTTCATCGTTTTCTTCTTCTTTGAGCGGGAAAGGAAAATGTTCAAAGTGTCAAGAACATTTTCCGCTAAATCATTATCTGCAGCAGGTACCATCAGCTGATTCCACTATCAGCTGAATGGTCTTCTTCTGGTCTTTGTCATTTGGTCATAGACTTCGAATGAACACTCTTCTATAGCTGCTTATTTGACTTGTTTCCTAGGGCTAAGTACATACTCAGCTGAAGGATTATGAATATACTTGTACTTCAGCTGATTTATTCTTCTTAGCTATTGATCATCAAATCTTATTTACTTAGTTTAGGGACTAACAATTAATAAAGATAATATGATACATAATTAATGTAGTCAGGTATAGTAGTTCAGCCTTGCTAATAACATGAAGATTGGAGATTCGAGTCATAAGTTTGTTAATTTTTTCAAAATATAAATATTTTTTAAAAATAACAAGTCTTTTGACTTAAAATTAAGCATGGCTAAAAGATCCAAAGTGCGTGCTTTATACTGGGGACTTGATGTATAGATTTTTAGTGAAGATTTTTGTCCCACATGCAGTCTATTTTTCTTGTAGTGAAATGGCCCGTTAGTCACGGTAAAAACAATGTCAGCTCGTGACCAAATACTTTACCACAGTAAAAGGAAACAGATATTTCAAAAGTAAGTTAACTAGCAGCAGCCCATGTGAATCATGCAATCAAATAATTGCTATATTTTTTAAACTACAATTACTAATAATGATGAAAATATTAATATTATTAATAATATATTCAAACTACATAAAATATGAAAAGTTTCTGCATTTAATTTGCTTTTTCACAACCAGCTAAGCGTAGATCCATTATGCAAAAGCACAACTCGATCCACCACACACTGGTGATCGATAACAACAGCCATATATAATGAGGTGGAATGCATGATTGAAGAAAAAAATCTCCAACTTATGCGATATTTCATTATCAATGTGTTTTCGAATTACATCTTTCTTTTTTCTAGTAAAGTTCTTGGATGTGGATTAATAATAATCCACAAACTGCATGTATGTTTAAAGACCATTTTGTTGTTGTTGCACATCCAATTAATTGAGCATGCATGCACGATTGTGGAAAACGAGCGAGAAAACTGTAACACCGCATTTTTTTTTTTTTTAAAGACAATTAAGTATTAGTCTAAGTACGGAAGCATCTAGTTTGTTAGGTTTACAAACCGTGGTCCCACAAAATAATACAACCAAAGTTAGTTAAAAAGACGGTATTACTAAACACGGCTCATTTTACAAAACATATAATTTAAGCATGGTCAAACTTCCCGTCCAAGCCCGACCCGTTCAAGCCATCCAACCTGAAATGTGTTGATAAGGGAAGGATTAGCACAAAAGCTAAGTGAATGAATTCCTAACACTACCAACTACACTAAACACTTAAACGCGGAAGTTAAAGAACATCTCCGGTTAGGTAATCACTTATTTGAGAGGATCGGCGGCTTTGCGGGCCTTAAACCATGGTCGGCCAAAACCACGGTAACCGATAGCGTTTTGTATCCAACACCCGGGCAACTCCCTCCCCTTAACCATGTAACGCATACAGGTAAGGTCGGATACCCTATTAGTCGATACACTGTGCCCAGCCGTTATCCATCCGACACTGACCTCGTCCCGAATGTGCACATAGTCATGTATGGTATTCCCTAACACTAGGCATACATAACAAACAAGCAAGCTAAGCAAAAATAACTAAAGCTGCTCAACCCAGAATTCGCGTCGTTATCTAGTAGATAGCGACGCTATCTCCAGAGAAATCGCGTCGCTATTTCCTTGGCGTTCGCGATTTCGGTTTTCTGATTTCGAAACTTTCTCGCACCTACCAAGACAGCGTCGCTATCTATAGATAGCGTCGCTATCTTCCCCAGACCTGCCAAAATCAAGCATTTTCACAAGTATGCAATTTCCAAACGGAATAAATCGGAACCCGAGTTGTAGGTTAGATCCACTCACTTTTCAACTTCCGATTCCTTAACTCAGTGAGCTAATATCACTAAGTATCCTTCCCGGTTCCTGTCAACAATGCACCGAGTTAGTGATAATCCACCGAATTGTCAAAATCATCAATTTCAACAACTAACCACACAAGACTCATAAAATGCACCTTTTATGACATTTACAATTAGCACACATCCTTCATCAATACAATTGACCATTTTGACCATTTAACAAGTATTCACAACTAGTTGACCCAAACGGGCCAAAAACCCGAACTTGGCTAAATTACTTCTACAATTCCATCAACTAGCACACAACTTCTAAACTAGCAATTCACTACAAACTAACAATTCTATTGAGTTCATAACTATCCAAATAGCAAGTATTATACTTGCACAAACTCTAGTTAGTCATTTTGACCCAAACACCAATTAGATCAATTCACACAATCATCTATACTAGGTTTTCACCATCCATAACTTACCAACATAATTTCTCAACCTAATAAACAATTTCATCCATTCAAACAATAAGAAGTCCAAGATTTGTCAAAATCCACCTTCAACTTCCACCATTAATGGAGGTTGAAGGTGATTTTCACCAAATCTTGTATTCCTTCAACAATCTACCATACAAATGATGTCAAAGCTTGCATAAACACATAAAACAACATCCATTTCAAGATTCATCCATGAAACACTAGGAATCATAAACCCTAGTTCATACCAAAGCTTAAGAACAACATGAACAAGTAAAGGAGAAGATGCAACTTACTTCTAAGCTTCTCCTACATAAACTTTAGTGTAGAATTCGGATCCTAGCACAAGCAATCACCAAGCACAAGTGAAGAAAGCTCAAGAACAAGTATGGAGTATAGAGAGAAAGCAATGGAATAGTGTGTGTGTGTGTGTGTGTGTGTGTGTGTTTTAGATAATGTGTTTAAAATAAAGATAAAAACAAAAAGAATGTCTCCCCCTCTCTCTCTCTCTAGATCCGTCCAACACAAGGGATTGGGGCCCCTTGTGGCTTTTTTCACTTTTAACAGTATACGTCTGAAAAGTCCCTTTCGTAATTAATTTATTTAAAATAGCAAACGGACTCCAATTTTAAAAACGAAAGCATTTCCGGAAACGATATTTAACAAGGAAACTAAAGATATAAAAATCACATTTTCATTCCAAATATATAACAAGTTGGGTATTTTAACCCCTTGGTTAAAATACTGCAAAACACAGCAGGCTAATTAAATTAACTAAGCATTTAATCAGATAATCATTTAATAATATACCTTAAGGTCACTAAACTACTAGACCGGGTTTTAGGATATTACAAAAACGATACAAAATCGTACGCAAATTAAATATTAAAATGATGGAGTAATTCAATATGTTCAAAATTTTCTAGATGGATGCGTTTTTATTTAAATCATATATGTGACTCATGACTTATTGATCATGACATAAAATGCCGTTGAGGACCAATAAGAATAGTTTATGTGCCGTTAAGGAAAACAACGATGACACTGGTGATAGCTACCAATCTGGTGATTGATTTGATTTTAATTCAATCGAATGTAACTCTCAAATATTAGATTTAATATCTTACTCCTTTATAATTAATGTGTTTAGCACTACTAAATATATAATTACTTAAACTTACACTTATTTCTACTTTTAGCAATCTCTTAAACACCACAAAAATAAAAAAAATGTTGCTTACAGCCTTACAGGATTCGAACACAGGACCTTTTATGAGTATTGACTGTATTGATCTAAATGAAACTTTGTTTAACCCCAACAACTAATATATATAACCTTTAACTTCAACATAACTAAAAGGCTCATATTTTAAAAAAGGTCAATTTTGGATTTAAGGAAACTTATGAGATATTCAACATTGCTAAAACGGTCCATATTTTAAAAAAAACGTCAATTTCGGATTTAAGGAAACTTATGAGATATCTTTATTAATCTTTACAAAATTAAAATTAACATCACCCATCATCCGCACGACCACAACCAACAGCCACTATCACTACCGTCGTCACCACCCCCTACTTGATCGCCGTCAAATTTAGTCACATGGTATACGCCGCCGCATTGCGCGGATAACCTGCTAGTTTTATTTGATAGTTGAGTGCGTTTTAAAGTTCTTAATTGATTTGATTTTAATTCTAGGTACGGTACGTATGTTCTTTTTGGAATTCACTGTCTTTTTTGTATATTCCCTTCAAACAGGGGAGTGAACACAAGTGTGAATGTGATTCAGTCGAGGGTACACGTATACTTTCAATGTTACAAAACAATTCCATTATAATTAATGACCATCTTTCTTTCTTAAAAGTAAACTTAATTTTGTTACATTTTGGTCAAAATTTCGAGATTGATTTTTTTTTAATATAAATTAGCCCAAATTTACTCCCAATTCTACGTCCTGACTAAATGAGCCCAAATTAAGTTTAACATATTAATCGTCTTATGCCACTCTTGACACTTATGTTTTTAAGTATATATGTAATTAATATTGTCACCAAAAACATGAAATTAGAGGTTTGAGTATATAAATATGACAAGAAATTCAAAGTGGATAATTCTAAAAGAGGTCTGTATGAAAGTGATTTGAACCACGTCAATTTCTCTTTTGTGAGTGCTAAAAATGGTTTGGAGTTAGCGCTAGGCTTAAAACTCAATGATTTAACCCATCAATTAGCAAACGTACGATCTACAACCACTCTTACTGTATATCGATTGATTGAGTTATATATTAATTGCCTTGCTGCATGCATTTTATGGTTCTCGGCACTCGCCAAAAAATCATCCATAATGCAAAAGCGATAAAGATTAACCTTCGATCACTTTTGCACCTTATTGTCATTTGTCGTAATGAGTGATAGCAACAGCCACTTTGGCTACTCTCTTTCATTTCCTTCATAAAAAAATACTTTCTCCGATTTAAAATAAGTGATACATTGTTGGTTTCACGGGTTTTGAAGCAAAATATGATAATGATAATGATAATTAAATTAGATTAATTGGATAGTTAGTGGGGAATGAGTCCCATAAATTTTGAATAAAGTGAGGTTAATGATGTTTAAAAGTAAAAGTAAGGGTAAAGGTGTCATTTCACTTTATTAAAGTAGATAGTTAGTGGGTGTGGGTCTTACTGCTTTTTACCAAATAAGGTAAGTTTTCAAAGTGTATCACTTATTTTGATACACCCAAATATGGAAAGTGTATCACTTATTTTAAATCGGAGGAAGTATATGTGATGTAACTTTCACTTTTTCACAATAACATTGATCATTATTTACGTTATCCCTATCAACAATATGACTCACGTTTTCTTTAATATTTTGGGAAAAATAAAAAAAATTAACGACTAGTACTTAATTTTTAGTTAGGTTTGACTCTAACAGTGATATCCAAACGGGTAGTATGTCTTCCTCGAAACTGCGTCTTAGGAGATTAAACCCCACCTCCTAATTTTTCATCTGAGTAAAAGCCCTCAATAGCAATCGAACCTGAGACTTTGTGAAAGTAACTTCCTAAGGTTACTCTGATTACTAGTTGATCTAATTATATTTTCCTTTTTCTTTTTTATATGCCTATAGGGTTGCTAATTTATCTCACACATCATACAGGCATATTATATATCTAAAGAGACATTTCTCCAACCAAATTACACATATTCAAACTGCTAGAATGAACCAACTAATTTTGCACATGATTGATAACATAACTAAATGTGGTCGTAAAATGTAACATTTAGGTATTAATGTTGGGATATAAGTATTCTATTACTGATGTTGCAGTTGGTACTGACGAAGATTTAATGTTGATACACAAGTTAGTACCGATGGAGCAGAAATACAGGTATACTACTGATCTTGGATATACTACTAATGGGTGCATATACTACTGATGTCGATAAAAGGAACAGATCGTGTCCGAGATTCTAGTATAGTTAGTTATAGAATGTATATCTATTTGTAATTCAATTGTAATCGTTTCCTAGAATAACTAGGTTAAAGTTTTAGGCTTCAAGGACTATTATATATAGTTCCTTATGAATTGTAAACATACGTGTATTGATCGATTAAAATTAATACATTGAAGCTTTTTGTGATAAACTGTGTTCTTATTCATTCGCATTCAATTTACAGTATACATTGTTCTTAATCAATAACAAGAGTGTTAATCCGCTGTAACTTCTCTTTGTTAGTAGATCTGTGATTTAATAACTTGTTAAGTTGTTCGATCCTGACAAGTGGTATCAGAGCATTAAGGTTCTAGATCTACGAATTTAGAACATCAAAAAGTTTCATACTTACGAAACAAAAATTGTTAATCATGTCTGATAACAATGAAAGCACTCAGGCAAACAAGATTCCAATCCTCACTCCCAACAACTTTGGGATGTGGAAAAACAGAATTAAGCAATACATACTTATCACTGACTATTCCATGTGGGAAGTTGTTCTTGAAGGCAATAAAACCATTCCAATTCCAATCACCAGCACATCAACTGACGCAGACAAGGTCAAAAGTGATAAGGAAAGGAAAGACATAGGCATTGAACTAAAGACCTTAAGCACTCTGTTACTTGCCATTCCTAATGACTACCAACATCTATTTGTTGAATATGATGATGCTAAGAAGCTATGGCAGGCACTGGAGAAAAGATTTGTTGGTACCAAAAGTACCAAAAGAAACATGAAATCTGTGCTTAAACAAGAATTCGAAAACTTCAAAGGACAAAAGAATGAATCTTTGTCACAAGTTTTTGATCGATTCAACAAACTCATTGGTGAACTTAATCAGGTTGGAGTTATACCAGACAATGATGATGTCAACGGAAAGTTTCTCAGATCTCCTGGAGAAGAATGGACAATATATACTGTTATATATAGACAAGGAGATGCTTTGGAAGATAAGGAGCTGGATGAACTCTATAATGAACTTCGAGTGTTTAAATATGAGGTAAGTCAGAAAACTCCTAGTTTACATTCAAACAATGCTGCTTTTGTGTCAAATACAGGTATAGGTCAAGATGTTGCATCTGGAAAGCAGATAGAGTCTGAAGATGCAGCTAGAGAATCGTTCTTTACTAGTCATGTATACACTGCATTGATTAGTGAAGATCTGGAACAAATCAACCCTGATGATCTGGAAGAGATGGACATCAAATGGCAGATGGCAATGTTGAGCTTGAAGACTAAAAGATTCCTTCAAAGAACTGGGAGACAGAATCTGAACTTCAACAAGGGTGAACATGCTGGATTTGACAAAACCAAAGTCAAATGCTACAACTGCAACAATTTTGGTCACTTTGCTAGAGAATGTCCTAGCAAAGATCAACGATCAAATTATAACAAAAACAGCACTTCAAATTCAACTACTTTGGTATCTCAAGAGGGTCAAGGTTATGACTGGAGCTTTCAAGCAGAGGAACATGCTCAAAATCAAGCTCTCATGGCCTTCACTGATTCTACTACTGAGGTACCTTCAAAATCTTGCACTCCTGAATCCATTAAAACTTATAAAGAATTAGAAAAACTCAACAAAGAAACACTTGATGAGTTGATATTAAACAGAAATTGAAGAATTGAATTTAATGGTTGTATTGCAGATTTAGAAAATCAAATTAAAATTTATAAAATAACTGATCAAAAAATTAAAGATGAATTATTACAAGCCACATATGCTAAAGAACATGCTGAGTTAAAAGTAAAAGAAACTTTAATCAAATTAGAAGAATGTCAGTTACAGTTAGAACAAAATAAATTAACTATTAAAAATATTCTAAACTAATTGATGAATTAACCAGCATTCAAACCACTGAAAAGGTTGTTAATGGTGTTGGATATCATGCAGTCCCACCTCCAACCAATTTTATCCCTCCACTCAAGTCTAGTTCAGAAAGAATTATAAATGAATTAAAGATAGAAAGTCAAACTGAAACCAGTAATGATTCATCTGACGATGAACAAACCATTAAATCAACTGATACCAGCTTTCATACCACACAAAGCCAAACTGAATCTCCTAAATATAATTCAGAAAATATACCAACTATTTTGAGAAGGGGAAATTAAAGAAACTTAAATCAGTTAAAAGAACAAAGAAAACCTGAAAGTGCTAAAACAACAAAATTAACATGTCTGATTTGCAACAAAGTCAACCATCTAGCAAAGGATTGTCACTTCAATCCAATAAATTGCAAATAATTTAAAGAATTTAAAGAAAATAAAGAAAAACTGAAAGAATCCAAATTAAAACAAACTGAAAAGTCTCAACAAACAAACAATCCACATGTTGAAGTCCCCAAATTTGGAAGATCTGCACAAAGATTTGTTCAAAATATCAGGCATGGAAGTCCAAAAAGAAGCCATTATTTTGAAACCAATCAAAGACAAAATCAATTTTCAAAATATTCAACTTTTTCTAACATTAGTAGAAACTATCAGAAGTATACTACTGGTAATAAACCTAATTACAATGTTGTGAACTACAATTACTATAATACTACTGACCATACTAAAAAATCATATTACCCAAATACTACTGGTCCGTCAGTAGTAAAATACTCAAAAGCCAAAAATTATGGGTATAAACCTAAATCAGTAGTAAAATCAAACAGCAGTAACAATCAACCTATGAAGATCAAACCTGCATCCAAAGCTCATACAAGTCGAAAATCTTATTTTCAAAGGATGAACCCAAGACAAAACAAGCTTGGGTTCCCAGAATTAACTAATCCATTTACTTTTTGTGCAGAGCATTCAGATTCCTGAAGAAGGAAGAACATGACATATTGATAGTGGATGCTCTAGGCACATGACTGGAAATCTTCAAATTCTTAGAGATTTCAAGTCTTTTGAAGGTGGATATGTTGCCTTTGGTGAAAATCCAAGAGGTGGTAGGATTACAGGTAAAGGTACAATATCAAATGGTAAGATTACTTTTGATGATGTATTTTATGTTGCTGAGCTAAAATATAATCTGGTTAGTGTCTCACAAGTATGTGATAAAAAGAACAAGATTCTTTTTACAGATATAGAGTGCATCATTCTTTCTCCTGATTTTATTTTAGATGAAAAATTTGTTGTTTTAAGAACACCAAGGAGAAACAACGTGTATTGCCTGGATATAGGGGGGACTCATTTCTTCAAATGAGATCAACTGTTTTATATCCAAGACAAACACAAATGAATCAAAACTCTGGCATAGAAGGATGTGTCACACAAATTTTAAAAATATGAATAATTTAGTCAAAAAGAATTTGGTAATTGGTTTACCTCAAAAAGAATTCATGTGTGATCATCATTGTGTTGCATGCCTGAAAGGTAAACAACACAAGACTTCTCATAAGTCCAAAGCAATTAATTCTATTTCTAACCCTTTGCAGCTCTTACATATGGACCTATTTGGACCTACAAATGTAATGAATACTGGAAAGAAACAACACTGTCTTGTTATTACTGATGATGTTTCCAGGTATACTTGGGTTTTCTTTCTTAGGACCAAAGATGAAACAAGTGAGATCATAAAGAATCTGATAGTCAAACTGGAAAACACAAGAGATCTCAAAGTGAAAGCCATTAGATGTGATAATGGCACATAATTTAAGAATGCTAATCTAATTACTTTTTGTGATCTTAAAGGTATTGACAGGCAGTACAGCTCACCTAGAACTCCACAAAAAAATGGTGTAGCTGAAAGAAGAAATAGAACAATCATTGAAGCAGCCAGATCCATGCTTGCAGACTCAAAATTACCAATTACATTTTGGGCTGAAGTTGTTAATACTGCATGTTATGTTCAAAATAGAGTATTAATAGTTAAGCCTTGAATCCAAGTCCCTGAATCCAATGAATCAAACCTTGATAGTCAAATTGTTGCTGATAAAGTCTCCAACTCAAGAACTGAAAAGAACCATCCCTTAGACTTAGTTCTAAGTGATGTGAACTCAAATATGCAGACTAGAAGCAAAAAAATTTAACTTTTAAAAATAAAAAATAAAAAAAAACGGTCAACTTAGTGAATTGACTATCAAATGAATGTATGTTTGCATGTTTTCTATCTCAGGAGGAACCTAAAAAGATTCAACAAGCCATGAAAGATTCAAATTGGATTATAGCAATCCAAGAAGAACTTCTACAATTTAAATTACAAGCTGTCTCGACACATGTACATCTTCCAAAAGGAAAAAGGCTCATTGGAACTCGATGGATCTTTAGAAACAAGAAAGATGAAAGAGGTATAGTGATCAAAAACAAAGCCAGACTTGTAGCCCAAGGATATACTCAAGAAGAAGGAATAGACTATGATGAGGTATATGCCCCTGTTGCAAGAATTGAAGTAACAAGGATCTTTCTGGCATATGCTTCATTCAAGAAATTCAAAGTCTATCAAATGGATGTCAAAAGTGCATTCTTATATGGGAATATTGAAGAAGAAGTTTATGTTTGTCAACCTTCAGGATTTGAAGATCCTAAACATGATATTATTTTTTTTTGAAACGGCAAGAGAGGGAACTTCCGACCGGAGCTTCGGCAGAGCCATCACCCCGGGACAAAAGACCCGAAATAACATAAATAAAAAACTAGCAAGGAGCTAGAACAGTACATCAAGAAGAACATAAAGAAGGATTACAAAGCCAATTGGCCCAAGACAAATTAGCTAACTTTTTACTAGCCCTATTTTTACACCAATAAAAAGAAAAATGTTGAATCTTGTAGACAATCATCAAGGGATTAGTCGACTGCCCGTTTTTGAAAACCACGTTGTTGCGATCGAGCCAAACACACCAAAAGAAGACGAAGATAACCGTCATAAAAAGATTCCCGGTGAGCCCTTTGAGACCACAAACATCATCCCACCGAAACAACCCCACAAAGTCAGGAATGGTAATTGGGTCTAGGGCCCACCAACTGCAAATCTCGAGCAGAATGGATTGGGCAATCGGGCAAGATCTGAAGATATGATCTTCGGTTTCAACCTGAAAAGAGCACGAACCACACAAGTCGTTAATGCAAAGAATTCGCGGTTAGATAGGTTAAGTTTGCACGGGATCCGTCGATGAGAAATTTTCCAGGCAAGTATGTTTACTTTTCCGGGAACAAGATTATTCCAAGAAAAGTCAGAAGAGAATTGATTTGCAAGGTGAAGTTCATCATAAGCAAATCTAAGAGACGCCGCCCTAAAAATGCCGGACGGGTCAAGAGCCCATGTCCAGCGATTCCCGCATAGTTGAAAAAAACCCATTAAGATTAAGATTAATCTTAATACAATCACGGTTTATTTTTAAAATGCTACGCCATAAACCGGTGAATTTCCCGAACTTGGTCGTGGAGCCCAAGCCGCCATCATTGCCATGGAGAGAAGCAATCACGGACCGCCAAAGGGAAGCGTCCTCATGCTTGAACCGCCACCACCATTTGCAAAGCAGGGAAGTGTTTTGGGCCTTAAGACTACCGATCCCTAAGCCCCCGACGTTTTATCGGCAATGACCCGATTCCAGGCGATCCAAAAAATCTTCTTCTTATTAACCGAAGAGCCCCAAAAGAAGTTTGCTCTAAGGCTTTCAAGTTTGTTCAACACTGTTTTGGGCGCCTTAAAGAGAGAGAGGTAATAGATACCCAAACTACCCAACACACTTTTACAAAGGGTTAATCTTCCTCCCGAAGAGAGAGAATCCGCCTTCCATCTAGACAATTTGGATTGAAATATTTCAATAACGGGATTCCACGAGTCACAACGGTTCATAGAAACCCCAATGGGTAAACCGAGATAAGTAACGGGAAACGAGCCAACGGAACAATTTATGAAAGTGGCGAGTGAAGAAGTATCTAAATCGCTAACCCCGATACCTAAGAGAGAGCTCTTGTTAAGATTGACTTTGAGACCCGACGAGAGGTAAAAGCATCTTAAAATGCGAATAAGGTTGATGACGTTACCGGGAGACCAATCACCAATGAAAATGGCATAATCTGCGTATTGAAGATGAGAGATGATCGGGCCGTTGTTTGGCAGCCTAACACCATGAAAAACACCCTTAGTAGTCACCTCTTTGAGAGCCACGTTGAGACCCTCGGCAGCGATTAAAAAGAGGAACGGGGCCATCGGGTCTCCTTGACGAACACCCTTCAACATACGGAATTCTTTGGTCGGGGAACCATTAATAAGGATAGAAACGGAAGCCGAAGAGAGACATTCTTTAACCCAAGATCTCCATTTTAAGCTGAAATTCATAAGGCCCATAATATCACCCAAATAATCCCACGATACGGATTCGAAAGCTTTGTCAAAATCAACCTTAAGGAGAAAAGCTTTGCGTTTGGAGTGTTTAATCCAAGAAAGGACCTCACTAATGATGAGAGGTCCATCCAAAATGTTTCTCCTGTGAAGGAAACCAGTTTGCTCCGAACCAATAACCGAGTCAATAACTTGTTTGAGCCGGTTTGCCATGGCTTTAGAGATGATTTTGTATAAAGAACCGATGAGGCTAATGGGTCTAAACTCCGAAAAATAAAGGGGATCGGGATACTTCGGGATGAGAGAAATGAACGAGGAATTGCACCCATGATCAAGACTTCCTTGAGCTTCAAAACACTTAACAGCATCCATGAGATCGGATTTTATAATGTGCCAAAAGTGTTTAAAGAATTTTAAAGAGTAACCGTCCGGGCCCGGTGATTTCTCGCTGCCACATTGCCAGACCGCTGATTTGATTTCCAGATCCGAGAAAGGACCTTCTAAACTGACCCGTTGCTCCATAGAAAGAGTTTTAAAAAGATTGCTATGAAAAGTAGGTCTGTTAGAAGAAGACGAAGAGAATTTGTTCTCAAAGAAAGAAATTGCCTCGTTTTTTATGGTGGATGGATCAGTGCACCAGACACCGTTGAGGGAAATCCCCTGAATTGAGTTCCTGCACCTCTTTTGGTTGATGATCCCGTCAACGAATTTTGAATTCTCATCCCCGTCGACTGCCCATTTGACTTTCGCCTTTTGTTTGAGATCTCTAATTTTGCGTTTTTCCATGTTAATAATCTCAAGATCAGTGGCGAGTCTAGCTATCTTATCTTGATCTGACAGAATTGTGTCTTCGGCCTTAAGGTCAAGTAGATCAGCCTGGGCCTTGAGCTCAAAAAGTTTACCATTCTCATGACGATTGTGTAATGACTTCCACTCCATGATTTTGTATTTTAACGCACGCAGCTTGAAGCAGAACCGCCGAATAGGGGAAGCATTTTGTTTGACATGTAGCGAGTTCCAGGAAGAGCAAACCAGAAGCTTGAAAGAATTAATTCCGGTCCATGAATCAAACATTTTAAAGTAGGTGGGCCCGAAGTCAGCCGATAGCGAGTTAAAAAAAACCGGACAGTGATCGGAGTGACCCCGGGGAAGGATGGTAGTGTTCGGATTTGACCAGACCTGGTAGAAGTTCGGAGTGACAAAGAAGCGATCCAATTTACTGAGCTTATCGCCATCCCGGTTAAATCTATTGAATTTTCTACCGCCACTTTTAATTTCAGACAGTAATCCGTCGTTGATGAAGGAATTAAACTTAAAAGCACCTACCGTTGAGAAAGAAGTACCCTTTCGCTCGTTGGCATAACGGACCTCATTAAAATCGCCAAAAATAATCCAAATAACCGAGTCATGTAGGCTCAGAATATTTAGAATGTTATTCCAAAGAGTTTGTTTCGCATGAGTGCCTTGCGGGGAGTAAATGTTAAGAAACCCGCACGGAGACTCAAGCCCGGACCATTTTTCCCAGACCGCAAGGAAGCCAATACCCGAAACCGAATTAGATTTTACGAAGATGGCGGGATCCCAAAAAGTAAGAATCCCCCAGATCAGCCATTTGCTTCTAAGAACTCACAATCAGAATTGTTTCCGCCCCAATAAGCTTTAATGATCCCAGAGTTAATCGAATCAGACATAACCTCCTGTAAACCAAGAACATTAATTTTGTTTGAAAAACAAATATTTTTAATCCAATTTTGCTTCAAAATTGAAGCCACGCCCCTAATGTTTATGGAAAGAACCTTCATTAAAGATCAGCAACATCACCTGATTTGGAAAAAAGCTTTCCAACGTCTCTATCCGAACCGGTCATATCAAAACCCAAAATTTTACCGACATCGATGGTATCTTTGATTTCTTGAGTGGTAGAACCCCAAGAGCAAGAAGTACGAGACGAACCTTTAGACCTGCTCCTGGATCGCTGAATTGAGTTGGAAACCAAATGAGAAAAGTGAGATCCAGCAACTTTATTAAGGTCAAGGCTTCGGGCCTTCCTTCCATGAATTGACCTAGAACCCAGATTATCAGAGTGAAAAGAGGCGTTAATGGGCAGCTTGGGAGGTAATCTGGAGCAACAAGAATTGGGCTTGGGAATATTGGGGCCCATAAGAGAATCCCTTAGCCCACAATTAACAATGTGATGGGCTGGCTCAATATCCGGAAAGGAACCTGACACAGATTGGTTTCCTGGCAGCGACGGCTCAGTGTGATTCCCCATAAAATGCCCTACAAGACGTTCTTCTTCTATAGACTGTTTTTCCACCTCTGGGGAAGATAAGTCAACCCCCACCCTACCAGACAAAAGGGGTTTCAGAGAAGCTTCAGAAGGCAGTTGGTTATCCAGCGGATAAAGCCCCTCACTCCCCAAAATTTTGGAGTTTTCTGAAGATGCCTCCCCGTTTACTGCACCGGCGACTGAAGGCAGCGAAAGACCAAATTCCGGCGACCAAGAGAAGTCGGAATTTTCAGATCGACAATCAACGGAATCATCCCTAACGCTAGACCCCTGGTAAGAATCGGACGGGGGGCCACCATTATCACAAGACCAAGGAAGGAGGTTTGTGAAATCAAATGGGTCTTCAACGATATGGACATGAAATGTTAAACCATCAATGGAGAGAGATAGAGCATTATTTATCCTTTCAACCTGTGGAGTGAGAACACCCACCCTTCCAGCAGACATGTTTTTTTGATCCCCGCAACATTTTTCATCAATGATAATCTTCCCGAAGTAAGATGCAATGTTATCAAAAGCCTCCGGGAACCAAGCCTGAGGTGGCACCCCATTGATTTGCAACATAGCCAGCCTATCAGGGACCCTGAAGTCCGAAGTCCATGGCTGCAAACTGTCGAACCAGCTTTCCCAAATGGTTTTTCCACCGTCCAGAAAGTCGCTAGCTTGTTCCATGCAATCAAATTCTAGTAGAACGTGCAATCCGCCCAAGAAACGGAAGTTAAAACCCGCACAACCGTCAGCAACCAGAATATCTTCAAAATTCCAAAGCTTGGCAAAAGAGGCCACTTTGCCAACCAAGGAGGCCTTCAATCAATCAGTCACTGCAGAGGGAGCAGAAATGCAGATAGGAGGAGAAACGAGCTTCCGCGACCCAGATACCGCCTCTGCAAATGAGGTGGGACGAGAACCACCATGAGAAATAGGACTTGGAGAACTCCGACAAGGGGAAGGTCTCACAACCTTGGACGCAATAGTGTGAGGATGACGCTGCTCCCGCTTGAACTTGGCGATGTTAGCGTAGATCCTTTTACCCCTGATCCACGTGTTCCTTAGTTTGGTTTCGAAGTTGTTAGGTTCTGAGATTCCTAAGAATCGAGCAAAACCAAACCGGCCCCCGTGTTTAGAATTCTTCTTTGGTATGAAAATATCAACAACCTTCCCAATTCTAATGAAAATCTTCCATACATCTGCCTCTGTAACATTGGAAGGGAAGTTACAGAAGTAGAACGTGGTGGCTCTGTCATGAAATAAGTCTTTTCCTTGAGCTCCGGTGGTGGTGGTGGTGGACCTTTGTTTACGTTGCCGCACTACTTCCCACTCTCCCTCTCTCTCCATTAATCGCTTTTTTTACTCCTCGTTGCTAAAGAAAATCCATCTATGTGTACAAATTAGACAAAGCTCTTTATAGTCTACATCAGGCACCAAGAGCTTGGTATGACACATTATCATCATACCTATTGAAGAACAATTTCAAAAGAGGTGCAATTGACAAAACTTTGTTCACAAGAAAAGTCAAAGATGATATACTACTGGTCCAGATATATGTAGATGATATCCTCTTTGGATCAACATGAAGGGTTTCACTGTACACTGATCGACCACTTGGGTCAACCTCCTAGTAAACTTGGTTCGACCATACTGACCAAGAACATGAACTTGTTCTTGACCGGTTGAAACCAACTAGCTGATTTAATCCCTAAATGCGGAACTGGGATTAAACCTAATCCTTAAACCCTAAAGGATTGGGATGTTGGAGAACTAGATTAGATTAACAAGAAAGAAACCTTATACGAAGAACTCGAACACACACATACTTGTGTGTTCGTCGACTACTACCAAGAACCCTAGGGTTCTTGGTTCGACTTCGAACAAGAGGAGAGGAAGAAAGAGTGTTCCATGAATCATACCTTAGGTTAATGCTTAAGATAAGTCCACTGATGATGAACACGACGAACGATCCTCTAGATGATCACTTGCAACGATCTTGGATCTTCGAAACTCGAAGTACACGAAGAACGAACGAAGAACACGAAGAACACAAGACTTGTGTTCTTCCCTTGTTGCTCGGCCGATCGAAGGGAACAAAGGGGGGAAGGGATTTCGTGTAAAGAGGCAAAAGATCAACATTAGGTTTAAGCCATAAGCCTTCTATTTATAATAGAAGATCTTACACTTAGAACCCTTCTAGTTTAATTAAGATTAACTTCTTAATTAAACTTCCTTTTTGCTCTTCCATCCCTTATAGTTTTAACTACTTTATTATTGTTGCACTTAACTATAAAATGTCTAGTACTAATACACTAATAATTCGGTACCCATATACACGAATTATATAGACTTGTATTTATACTTTCAATAGTTAATTATATAATAACCTTTATATAATTTACACAATAATATTATCAAATTACTATATGATTTAATAGCTTTAAATCATATCATGGATAACCTTTAATTAACACATTGTATATTTACTCAACTAGCAAATGTACAACTATTTGTATTAATTAGTTAGTTAAACTAATCTAGTAATAAGTTAAACTTAACTTAATACTTAACTGATTCATAATGACTATTATGAATCATTCCTCTTCGTAGTATCGTTGCATAACTTGCTCGTATTACATGTACTCACCGGTGTGACCCTTAAGTGTTTGGTAGGCATGGATGTATCATCATAGGTTGACTAACTGTGCACATAATTCCTTCACAACAAATGATCAACTGTGCAAAGAGTTTGAAGAGTTAATACAGATCAAATTCAAGATGAGCTCAATGGGCCTATGAACTTCTTTCTTGGACTCCAAATCAATCAAAGATCAGATGGTATTTTGATTAATCAATCAAAATATGTCAAAGACATCTTGGAAATGTTTGCAATGAAAGACTACAAAAGTGCAAGCACACCAATGGAAACACATAAACACCTACATCCTGATGTTGAGGGGGAGGATGTAGATGAACATCTATATAGATCAATGATAGGTTCTTTAATGTATTTAATTGCATCAAGACCTGACATTATGTATAGTGTTTATGTGTGTGCCGGGTACCAAGCAAAACCTAAGGAGCTTTACTTGCAGGCAGTCAAAAGAATCTTCAGATACTTGAAGGGAAAACCATCACTTGGTCTTTGGTATCCTCATGACTCACCATTTGAACTTGTAGCCTACACAGATAGTGACTATGGTGGTGAATGTTAAGACATAAAATCTACTACTGGTGGATGTCAATTCTTTGGATCAAGATTGGTGTCATGGCAATGCAAGAAGCAAACAAAGGTCTCAACATCAACTGCTGAAGCAGAGTATGTAGGTGCATCTGCTTGTTGTGCTCAAGTTCTGTGGATTCAAAATCAACTCCTAGACTTTGGTATCTCTATTCTTAAAACTCCTATTTTTATTGATAATTAAAGTGCTATCAGTATTGTGAATAATCCAGTAAAACACTCAAAAACCAAACATATTGAAATAAGATTTCACTTTATAAGAGATTGTAATGAAAAGAAATTAATCAAAGTAATGAAAATTCATACTGACAATCAATTAGCAGATCTTTTTAAAAAAGCATTTGATGTAGGAAGATTCAGCTTCTTGGTTAGCAGTATTGGAATGATTTTAATAAATTAATCTCATTATTAAAAATTATATGTAAAGTTTTTGTATAATATTATATTTAAAAGTGTGTTTTACTACTGGTTATTCATTATTACTGACTATGAGCTGCAGTCGAAATCTATTACTAATAGGGTTTTTTTCTGAGAATTAGGTAAGTATAAAACAACAGGTACTATTGATGTTTTACTACTGGTACTTAGTTACTACTGATCGACCGTTATCTGTGAAATACGACTCTTTACCATACTAACCCCCATGAAAATAGCCGTTGGGTTATGATTCGAAGGGTATTTCGATCTTTTTTGCAGGTTAATTCGAAAAATATAAATAGCTGAATGAGATTAGTTTAGCAATATCCGCACCTCGATTCGATAAACCCTACGATAAACCCTAATCTCTGCAAATCTCGATCAAAACCTTGAATCAGTAACAAAGAAAATCATTCACTACTTCGTTCAAGAAGAACAAATTCTCTCAGAAATTAAGAACTCAAGTTCAAAATCAAAGTTCTTAATCAATGGCAACATTAAAATCTCTCAAAGGTCAAACCGATCTCAAATATTCAGAATTTCACAACATGTGTGCCTTTATATGGAATCTAGACGGAACAAAGGACTTTCGACCAATAGTTATGTTCCTAAAGAACTCTTACATAAAATTTGCTCTTACTGTAAATCCTAAAGCCCATGAACAACATCTTATTCATTTCTGGGAAAATGCTAAAAGATTTGAAGAAACAAGTCATTCCAAAATCAAATCCACTGTAGATGGAAAGACAATAATCATAACAGAACAATCAATCAGACAACATCTACAAATGAATGATGAAACATGTCTGTTCTCTCTTCCTAAAGAGATTCTTGCTGAAAATCTTGAAAAAATGGGGTATGAAGGAAGACTTGACATAGTCACCTTTCAAAAAGGTCTTCTTTCACCCCAATGGAAATTTTTGGTTCACACCATTCAGCATTGTATCTCACCTAAAAAGAGTACATGGAATGAGTTTAACAAATCAATAGCATCTGCTGTTGTTTCTCTGTGAACAGACCAGGTATTCAATTTTTCAAATATGATTTTTAAAGGAATGCTTGCAAACATCTCATCTTCAAAAAATTTAATGTATCCAAGATTCCTTGCACATATTATAAACTGTGAAATTCAAAATCTTTCCATTACAAAGAACATTTTTCCTACACCTGAATTGAATAAAAAGGTGTACTCAAACATGAGAAAATAATTTAAATTTTCTGGCAAAATTACACCAATGTTTCAAAACATGATCTATGATCAACCCCCTATTGGAGAAGGTTCAAGCCATCCCATTGAACCCAACCCAATTCATCACTCAAAACAACCCAAACACAATCCCATGAGTCCACTCAATCACCCACACAAACAAATGTCATGAATGTGCCCCAGGTACATGTAAATAAACATCAGAGTGCTACTCTTCACTCTGAAGTAGACCAGCCACAAGCCAAACAAATCTCCAAAACATATAAAAGGAAGAAATCTTCCTTAAAGGACACCAGGGGACCCACTGAGTCACACCCCAGGCTCAAAGAGTTGTCCTCCAAGGAGGAGAGAGGGCATGAGGAAAGGGCTCTCACTACTGATGCGCCAAAGGTTGGTGCACAGGCTAGTGAGAACATCATTAGGACCCAGACCTCGGCAACTTTAAGTGATGACTCATCATTTGAGGCAGCACTTAAAGGACCCCGGTGCCAAGAAACCACAAGGGGAGGTACTTCTGCATCTTCTAGGAAGAAGAGAGTATCTAAACAACCCAATGAATCACCAAGCAGTGATGAGGGTAGAATGAAAATTCATGAATTGATGGAAAGGATGGAAAACCTTAAAGCCAATGTACCAAACAAGCCCGATGATCTACCTAGATGGAGTGAGGGCAGTATTGAACAAACCAAATTGACGGATAGGAAGGAAAACCTTGAAACCACTGTACAACATTGTCTGGAACTGCTGAACAATCAAGGAAAGACCATGAGCTACATGAAGCACTATATGAATGCACTGAACAGAAGGCAAAAGAGGTTCGATTACAGGCTTCAAAGGCAATCCAATCTCATCATAAAATTATAAAAGAAGATTGCTGATAGTGAGGCTCAACAAGTTGAGATCACTAAGGGGGAGAAGGATCATATACAGGGTATGATTGATCATTATATTGCAGCAGCAGCAGCTTCCCTCTTGAACCTTAGAGAAGCTCATAGTGAAACAGGTCAAAGTTTCGGTGAAGACCTAAATAGAGGAGTCAGAAGTATGAATGAAGATGTATTCATGTCTGCACAACAATCACCAGCAGCAGAACAAATACCTTCTCCAATTGCTACTGAAGTCATGGGTACTACTGATCCCATGGATACTACTGAGGCCATTGAACAAACAGAGGTCCTTACTACTGATCCTATTGAAGAAGAGATTCAAGAAGATTTATCAGTAGTAAACACTCCAACAAACGTTCAAGTTACTACTGATGCCCTAGCAGTAGTAACTACAACTGAAACCTCTCCAGTAGTAGAATCCTCAAAACAACTAGTAATCCATACAACAGCTACAACACCAGTAGTAACTACCTTGGTTACTACTGAATCAGATGAAGAAATACAAGAACTTGTTGAACCAGTTGTGATCATCCCAAGACCTCCAACTCCAGAATTACAACCACTTATCATCCCAGACTTTGATGATAATGTGAATTGGGATGATGTTGATGAATGTGCTCTCCCCCCTCATCCAAAAATTTTACCACAGAATAAAATACATACATTTTCTCCCTCAATCACAATAAATCCAGTCATAGATATGAAGTATACACCACTATCAAAGTGTGTGAATGTAGGTAAAACAAAGTTTGATGATGATTACCCACACAGAGCTCTAGGTCACTTTATGGTGAACAAAATAAACTTAGTCAGACCTGTGAAGCAAGATAAGTGGAAGGTAAAGAGGATGAGATATCATAGAAAATGTGCAAAGACTCAAGCCCTTGAAGATAAAAGAAAGGTTGAAGAAGAAAAACTGAAAAATGCAGCCATTCAAGAAATTGAAGAGTTTTTAGAAGAAGATCAACAAGAAGAACTGAATAAGATAAAACAAATTGAAAAGGAAAGTATAGATCTTCTTGAAGCACAAGTTAAAGAGTGCAAACAAATGAAAGAAGATATGTCTAAGCAGTTTGCAGAAAAGAAAGAAGATATGATCCCATACCTAAAGTGTAGAGGGCATAATGCAAAATCCTTTGGAAGAATGAAGTTGATAACCATTATTGAAAGGTATTGCATTGAGAAAAAGAAAGAATTGACAGAACCAGAGATCAAGGAAGACAAAGTGACAAATTTAATTGATATTGATCCTAAACTGGTAAATATAAGTAATTCAAAAACTAGTGAATCCTCAATCATAACTGCCAAGAAGAGAAAAGACATAGAGGCTGAACAAGAAGTAAGGAAGAAAGCAAAACATGACTCACAAATTATTAATCTTCTAACAGCTCCTCTACAAGATAATCCCATTATTAACTGGAGAGTTGTACATGATGTTATAGAAGTGATTAGAGAAGATAAATCAACTCAAAAGTTTAGTGCTTGGAAACCAATGGTTATGTCATTAACAAGAAGTGATATAATTAAAGTATTAACTATTGGTAAACCAAGAATGTCAAAGAAGTCATGGAGAAACTCAGGTGTTGGATACTTAACAGAGATGATAGATGCTGCAATTTATCCAGATGATTATCCTGAGAGATTTACTAGCACAGAGAATGTTTATGCTTGGAATGTGCTACCAACTGTTAACATGTATTTCTTTGAAAGGACCAGCAAGAAGTGTGAACTGTTATCATTTGAAAATGAATATCCTCACTCTGAAGAAACAATGTATCAGATCACCACATGTTCTTTCATGAAACCTCATGATGTTAGTATGTTTGCTGAAAAATTGAATTATTTTGTTAAGAGGAACAGCATGTATATTATTGCACAAAGAAAAAAAAGAAATCAACAAATCAAAGAAGGTGATGAAAGAAGGGCCAAACAATTGGAAGAGAATAAGAAGAAAGAGGAAGAAGAAAAGAAACTTGATTAATTCAAACTGAATTTATAAGTTTAGGGGGAGATTGTTGGGATATAAGTATTCTATTACTGATGCTGCAGTTGGTACTGACGAAGATTTAATGTTGATACACAAGTTAGTACTGATGGGGCAGAAATACAAGTATACTACTGATCTTGGATATACTACTGATGGGTGCATATACTACTGATGTCGATAAAAGGAACAGATCGTGTCCGAGATTCTAGTATAGTTAGTTATAGAATGTATATCTCTCTGTAATTCAATTGTAATCGTTTCTTAGAATAACTAGGTTAAAGTTTTAGGCTTCAAGGACTATTATATATAGTTCCTTATGAATTGTAAACATACGTGTATTGATCGATCAAAATTAATACATTGAAGTTTTTTGTGATAAACTGTGTTCTTATTCATTCGCATTCAATTTACAGTTTACATTGTTCCTAATCAATAACAAGAGTGTTAATCCGCTGTAACTTCTCTTTGTTAGTAGATTTGTGATTTAATAACTTGTTAAGTTGTTCGATCCTGACAATTAATTTAGCTATAAGCTAAGGGGTTGATTCGTACAGAGCAATTTTTATCCATGCAGACCAATTTTATATCAAATGACAAGCATGCCCTTAATGAAAGGGGTGGAATGAAAAATATGACAAAAGGAAAGTAAGGACATAATTGTCCATTAGTATGAAATTGCTCTGTATGAATAATAATTGCTCTGTATGAATCAGCTCCCAGACAAGGTATGAGCTGTAACCTTCACTTTCACGCAAAAAGATGTTAAGTTTTAAATCTTTGATTGTCTTTTTTTGAAAACGGCAAATATATTAAGAAATCGAGCTTTGCAAGACACTAAGACGCAAAACAAAAACAAGTACAAGAAAGATGAAAACGGACAAATGCGCCACCCAAGTACCCAATCGAATTACTAGATAATTTACTCATGTTTCAACTATAAATATGAGGTGTCAATAATCTCACCCACAATAACCGGAGACGACTTATGAACATTATTAAATATCTGATTGTCGACAATCTAATTGGAAAACAATATTTACGACAATTATGTAGTTGTAACAATATTTAACAATTAATATATCAAATATCAACAACCTTTGATCTAACTCCTCTTTTAGGGGAAAAGGAACAACCGAGTTTTAAAGTTTGACTTATTAGTAAAGTAAGAGTGTGAAACCTTCGGTCATATTGATCAAAAGAAGAAATACAATTTTCCATCAGTCAAGAAAGATAACTTGAAAGGAACACTGAAACTTTGTGATACTGGCTAGTGATAGAGGAGCTGATCCTTTTGTTTATAGATACAAATGATCGTGTTAGGAAATAGTCTTTACTAAAAAGAATATAACTTTTTGCTCGGGTCTCCGTTTTAGGCATGCGAATTGGTGTATCGAAGCTTGTGACGACGGTTACGACATGATAAACAGCCGTAGGCCCTTTACCCAACTTCCCGGCCAAAAAAACCTTGTTTTGGACACTTTATTTATGTTTCGTGTTTTTTCTTTAAATTTCCGAACTTTGTTTAGGCCCAGTTTTTGGCACATTTGTCGTTTAAGGTCCATTCGAAAATCTGAGCCATATTTAAGGTGTATTTTGTCCAATGGAATAATCAGTTGAATATTTTTTGAAAGTTGTGTTTTCTCTCCCAAAATTGTTCTTTTTGTTTAAGTAAGGATTGAATGCCAATCCTTGGAGTTCTTTAAATTAACGTGGTTTTAATTAAATTAATCTCGTATTTTTCGAATCAACCAATTTTTATCTATTTTATCGTTTCTTGTCTACATCACTTTGGAGCTTATATTCAACAATCATGAAACGCATGAACAATAATTGATCAATTTTCACTGTTCCAAGTCTTGCATGAAAAATCTACCCCAACTATACATAGTGCATCTGTGTGTCGGTCCCAGCCCAGTAAGTGTAAACAAAATGTATAGAAGATAATAGTAGTACATTTTCTTTAATACGCTAACAGTTTAATCATAGAATGATAGAATAGTACAGTTGATGTAAGAGGTGAACTGTAAGATGATTTGTTCATGTGTAAAATTTCTATTAGTTTTACGATAGCATATGTTTTTTTGGTCCAACAAAATTTTATCATGCTATTTTGTTTTTAGTGTATAATTAAGACATGTTTTTAGATTTGCATAACATTCCATCTTCAGTGGCACTTTACTTAATTTTATTGTGGTGGTAAAAAAGTTAAGAAATGATATTTAGTCATATTATTTAGTCTTACTTATAGTTTTTTTTTTTTTTAACGACAACCTAATCTACTCCTAAATCCACCTATGTCCACTATGGGACTTGAACCCTCAACCTTAAGGTTGGGGGCAAACACCTTTACCGCTAGACCATTAGGCCTTTGGTGGTCTTACTACCCACTTGATAGGATGACATATGTAATCCACTAATTATCTCTCTTGATATTATCCATTGATTTTGATACATGTCTCATCTAATGAGTACGACTAAATAGTATGACTAAATATCATTACGCTAAAATAATTAATAGCAATATTTTTATTAATATCTTGGTATCTTGATAACTTCATAATTAAGGAGTTGTATTTAACTCATTGATTGTCTTCAAAATTCAATGTGATATTTTTCAAATACATACTAAACCTACTCCCATAATTTGAACTAGTGATAACACATACTCGATCATTTCACACAAGGAATGTAATACTTAAACTTTGTGTGTTCAGATTGTGTATTTGAGATAATTGAGGCGGCATTAAAGTAAATATTATCAGTGACTGTCACTTATCATTTCTACAATATAAAACATGTATTTAGATTATTTTATAACATTTGTTTGTTTGTCTGCATTATATTCATATAAAGTAGATAGATATTTTCATTGAGCCAACACTTTGAACCATCTTTAATCTCATATGTCGTTGTAACTAAAGCAAAATGGTTATGAAGTTAAAGTGCCTTTGTTATTAGTCAATAGTCAATATTGTCTCCTTTCCAAAGACATTTATGACCATTACTACTTAACTTTGTTTATCATAAAGAACCGATAAATATGTGTGTAAAAACAATAGAGGAGAAAGAAAGTTATATAGCTGGCAAAACAATGACATATGAAATACCTCGAGCTACGGATAACTTCATGTTTATATTTTTCTTAATTTATAAAAGACACAATCACTCAGACAAGCAAAAACACGATTCCTATCCTATCAATTCAATATTTTTTTATCACTTGGGTTGTTAACTCGTTATCTATTAATTAGTATTGTTCGTATTCTATTAATTACTTGGGTTGTTAATGTTTGAGATATAGATTTTCTATTACTGATGCTGCAGTTGGTACTGATAAAGACTTGATGCTGCTACAAGACTTAGTACTGATGGGGCAGAAATGTAACACCTCAATTTTTGAAACCAATTTAAACTTTTAAATAAATGAAGTTTAACATTAAAATCCATAACATTCAAAATATGGACTAACAAAAACATTTGGAATGATTAACAAGTGTCAAAAACCGGTGTTACAATAATATCAAATCTATAGTCTAAGGGAATCAAATAAGTACACCGAGCTTAACCATCCAATGCTATAACTACGGGCCGCCTAATCCTTAGCTCCTGAACCTGAGTACATAGACATAAAAGGAAACGTAGTATGTGAGACAAAATTGTCTCGTGAGAAACATGGGTTTTAGACCCGATTATAATCATTTGCAAATAAACAATATTTAAATAAATATCATATTGCACATAAGTCAAACATAACATCGAGCTTGCCCTAAGCTTGCACATACGCAACGGGTCATCCCGAAGCAACTCCCCCGATGTGGGTTATCATCAAAGATCTCATGGTAATTGGGATTCTCCCAAACTTACCGTGATCATCACTCCCCCGTCTCGCGGGTTATCGTAATCCCCCTTTTTATCGGGTTATCATAGTCCCCCGAATGTCGGGTTATCGTTCACTTAGATATACTACCCTTGCGCGGGGAGGTACCGCCCCAAGTAGTAATCATAACTCCCCCACGAATGGGTTATCATTTCCGGATATTTGACTAACACATAATTGGTCCATCAAACATGAGCCTTAGCTCCAATTCAATCATCATTTCAACAATTCGATGTCACAATTCATTTCACAACATATAAGCATTTCAATCAATTTCTTTATCAAAAACATTTCTTCAATAAGGACTCTTTCAATCATTTTAAATCATTAAAAATAGTTTTACTATGTACTCAGAAAAGATCACATGTACTCAGAAAAAATCACATGTACTCACCTTAGCAATGCTTTCCAATACTTGTGTTAATCAACACAATCTCTACTTCTCAATCAAAGAAGTACTTCCAATCACAAGGTCTTCTTGACCTAACATCAATATCATCACAATAACTAGTTATTATCCATAACTAATCACTAATCAATCCATATTAACCTTCCTAACCACCAAGTTCATCCAACTTGGTGGAATCTTAAACCCTAGTTCAAGATTTTCCATCATAAAACCCAAATCCAACTTGTACACATTGATTACAAGTCTACAATGAGTGTTCTACACTCATGTTAGATCATCTTCCCCAAAGATGATATGGTTGGTTCCCAAAACCACCATTTTTACCCATGTAAAGCTCCAAATCAAGGTAGATAATCATAAGAATAAATAATCCTTACCTTTGGTGTTTAAATCCTCCAAGATGATGAAGATTTGAGCCAAGAATCACCAAAATCGCCAAGTTTTCTCTCTATTTCGGCTGATAGGGTTTAAGGGTTTGAAATGAGTTAAAACCCTAATTTTCTCGTTTTATGTTGTCCAGGTACCTTCGTGGCACGAAATAAATTCTTCGTGGCACGAAGTTTGGCGGGGCTGTCTACGTGGCACGAAACTGAAACTTCGCGTTCAGCGGATTACGAAAACAAGTTTCTGTCTCACTTCGTGCCACGAACCCAAATCTTCGTGACACGAAAATTGTGCAGATTTGCACTTTCACTTCTCCAACTTACCATTTACCAACTTTTGACCCGTTTCTAATTAGCACGAGTCTTGCACGTTCACATACTCGATATAACATAACGGTAAACGTATTCTAACATAAATAATTTAATTCGTATAAATCCCGAATTAAGCATACGAAATTACAAACATAAAATTACGGCCATTACAAGAAATACAAAACACTACTGATGATCAACTTACTACTGACGATGCTATTTACTACTGACGTCGATAAAAGGAACAGATCGTATCCGAGATTCTAGTATAGTTAGTTATAGAATTTATATCTTTTGTAATTCGATTGTAATCTAGTCCTAGAATAACTAGGGTAAAAGTTTAGGCTTCAAGGACTATTATATATAGTTCCTTATGAATTGTAAATAACGTGTATTGATCGATTAATATTAATACATTGAAGCTTTTTGTGATAAACTGTGTTCTTGTTAATTCATATTCAATTTACATTTTACATTGTTCTTAATCAATAACAAGAGTGTTAATCCGCTGAAACTTCTCTTTGTTAGTAGATCTGTAATTTAATAACTTGTTGAGTTATTCGATCCTGACAGTTAACTTGTTATCTTTTTTATTGTCTGATAATGATAAAAATCGTAACATGTATCAGTAATTTGTATTTTCATTAATAAATGGACAATTTCATAAATGCACAAGATGGTTACTGGTTGATATACAAGTATTCATTCGTTCATAGTATATTTATAATGGGTCACAACTCACAAGATTAAACATGGATGCTTTTGTATTTAATATAGTAGATCGGCCATCAAGCCAAAGGATTGAAGTGAATAAGTCGAAGCCATTGCCCACTTTAGGCGAATGGAGCCAAAGTCTGCGTGCATGATTGCTTATTTTTTAAATACAATTGTATGCAAAAAGAAACAAACACATATATATTTTAGTTACATGTGTATCACAACGTTCTTTAATATGATATCGAAATCCCATAAAGTAAAAGCACCTACCTTGCTTTGTAGGGTGATCATTTGAGCTGAAAAAACCGAACCAAATCGAAAACCAGCTAAAACTGAACCGAACCCAACCGTAAACATGTAACCGGTTGGGTTTCGGGTTTGAAAATTCATCATTTTTGTATTTGGTTCTATCGATTTCGGTTCGGTCATCGGATAAGGATGAGCATTTAGGCTAAAAAAAACTAAATGGAAACCGAACCGAACCGAACCGAAACACAACCGAAAACATGTAATCAGTTTGGTTCTCATTTTAAAACTTTATCATTCTAAATTTCGGTTCGGTTCATTTTCTGAACCACGTTGACCCCTACTGCTTTGTGGTGTGAAAAGCAGAAGTTGACAATAGATATCAAGCAATATGTTATGTGAAACTCAAGGTGATCGAACACATTAGCCGGTCATCAGATATTTTTTTAAAGTGTATTTCTGTATTTCATTTGGGCTTTGGGCTTTGTTTCTGTATGTGGAAAAGGGCCCAATAAGAAGGTAACTAACATACTGCATTATCGAAAAGAGCGATGGGAGACGCCACGTGTCTAAAAGAGTCTAAGGAGGGAAAACAAATACTCCCTCCGTCCCACTTTAATTGTCCACCACAAAAAAACACACAGTTTAAAAAAAGTGCATTAATTATATAATGTCACCAATCAAATTTTCTCTTTCCCACTTAAATGTTTTTTGATTGGTTAAAATTTAGGAAATGACACTCTTTATGGGACAAACTAAAATAGTATACTGGACATTTAAAATGGGACGGAGAGAGTATTTAATTGCATGTATTAATTAGCAAAAAAAAAAAATATTTAATAAGAAAACAAACAAACTTCAAATCATTTTGATCTATTGTACACGTAATTGTTCAAAAATATATGAAAAACTGTATATCTGAAAGGTTTTTGATATCTGAAATTTGGGTAACCGAAAATCCGGATACCAGAACCTGGTAATGTTTTCAAGATTTCTACTGAAACATGGTCCGTAGTATTCAACACCCTTAATAAAATACACCTTACCACTCTAGCTAACTGCATCTTCGACAATTTTTCTTGAAAAATATATACTTCCTCCGATTCAAAATAAGTGATACACTTTCTATATTTGGATGTATCAAAATAAGTGATACACTTTAAAAACTTATCTAATTTGGTAAAAAGTGGTGGCCCCCACATCCACTAACTACTTACTTTAATAAAGTGAAATGACATCTTTACCCTTATTTTTACTTTTAAACATCATTAACCTTACTTAATTCAAAAATTATGGGACTCATTCCCCACTAACTATCCAATTAATCTAATTTAACCCTCATTATAAAATTTTGCCTCAAAAACCGTAAAAGTAACAATGTATCACTTATTTTGAATCGGAGGAAGTAATAAAAATTCAAATCCTTTTATATATTGACTATCACAATTGTATTATAAAAGAATACCAGTTAACTTTAAACTTTAATTTAATATGATTAATGAAAATACTGAAGTCAAGTGTTTATAATGAAGTCAAGTGTTTATAATGGACCAAAAGGTCAATGACCTAGCGGTAAAAATGTTTACCGCAATCTTGAGGTTGTGGGTTCCACTCTCATTGTTGACATAGATGAATTTAAAAGTAAATTAAGATTATCGTTAAAAAACATTGTTTATAATGGAGTTAGCAATATATCCCATAAATGCTATATCCATTATTCCATGTAATTTGTTGTATGCCAACTTGCCAAGTCCTCCTAGAGTGCTCCTTTTTAAATAAATTCAGCCGTTCGAATTTTTTTTTTCTGAGAAACATATCTAAGTAATTTAGTTAGTGTTTTTTGATTTTTTAGCTAATCTTCTTCGAAAACCTTATTTTTTAACTTCCAAACTATTTAGTACCTTTATAACCTTTCGATGTTCCACTTTATGATAATACCAGGTAACTTCAAAATAATACGATTAAAGAACAATACTTCCACTTTTCTCGGCTTATAAATATATTCATGAGGAAACCACATCTGAAAGTAGAACTAATTATTCCTAGCAATATCTTGTCTCCAAAAACACATGGAAGCCATTCACTTCTACATCTTGCTTCTAGCCTTAGCCTGGTCCATATTCAACAAATTTATCATTCCCAAGATCAAAAACCTCCCACCAACTCCATTCTCAGCATTAACAATTATAGGCTACCAAAGCCTCTTCAAGCAGCCCATCCACCAAACCCTAGCACAAATCGCGGCCCGCAGTGGCCCGATTTTGCTGCTCAATTTTGGCGTCCGAAAGGTCCTTTTGATATCCTCTTCATCGGCTGCTGAAGATCTCTTTTCTAACAATGATAAGGCGTTTGCCTACCGCCCAAAGCTGGCACCCGGGAAATATTTCGGGTGTGATTACACCACCCTAGCCTGGGCGCCCCATGGGGCCCACTGGCGCCGCCTGCGCCGTGTGGCGTGTCTTGAAATTTTACGGTTTCATCGTGTAGACCAACGTGAGTTAGTTAGTGACGAGGTGAAGATGTTGCTTGGACGGCTTTTCAGTAAGGAGAAGAAAGTGGTGGAGTTAAAAACGGTATTTGTGGACCTTATGTTTGACGTGATGATGAGGATGTTTGCTGGAAAAAGGTATTTTTATTAGTGAAGCTTATTTTTATTCTAATTGTTGTATTAGCTTAATTTTAACACCTTTTAAAAGAATACAAATAAACCATAGAGAGACGTAAAATTATTAGTCAGTGATACCATTTTGAAACGTCCAACTTCAGATTAAAGTCCATTTTTATTTAACTAAGGTGATCCTAAAAGAATATTTGTCAGATTTAGTCCAAGTCCAACACAACATACGACACCATGAATTAGTGTGGCCCACAACATAGTAGAGCAAGTATATGCCTATTCGAATCTCATAATAGTTGTTACTTTTTTAATGGTCAGTTAGTTGGTTAGTAATTCGAGTTAGGCAGTGAGATCCACAAATAGCAGTATGCCTTCCTTCGAACGTTCCACCTATGGTAAAAAAAACCTCATCGCCTATATTTACATAAGGAAAACCTTCAGCAAAATTCGAACCCGAGACTTTGCGAAGGAAAATCACCCAAAGAGTGACATGTATAGAATATGTGTGATAGTCGAGTAGTATATATTTATCTTTTAAAGAAGATACTATAAAACAATTTCCCATATACCGAATAATTAGAGCTAATTAAGAAAATTTGTAAGCATAGTTATTGTAGGTTTTGCGGACACAAAATGATAGCAAAGGCGGAAGTGGTGGAGCCATTGCAAGAGTACGTGAGGCAATCATTTAAGATGACAACCGGAGAGACTGATGCCGGCTACTTTATGCCGATATTGAAGTCTCTGGGACTCACAAGTTTGGAGAAAAGGTGTGAGGATGTGCAGGAAAAGGGAGATTCGCTCATGGACACCTTAATTCAAGAGATAAAAACGCCTACGTTTTCTAACGACGAGAGAGAAGAAAATGTGATCAAGTTCCTTTTGGATAAACAGAAAGACGATCCTAAAGATTACAGTGATAAAGTTATCAAAGGACTTGTGCTCGTAAGTTCTTACTTCACACTATAAATTTTGTTTTTTTTTGTTGGTAAAAGGGGTATACGGTAAACTTTATACTCCCTCCATCGTTAAATAAAGTTCTCATTTCTCCTCAAATTTTGTCCCTAAATAAAATTCTCTTTTCTCAAACTTAAGGGGCCCACTTAATATAATAATATTATTGCCAATATTTTACCACTAACTATCTCCTAAAACATTCTCTCCAATCAAACCTTATATTTTAATCAAAAGTAATACCAAATACCCCACCACTAACTATCTCCTAAAAAATTGTGCCTAAGAGAAATGAGAACTTTATTTAGGGACGGAGGGAGTAAACAATAAAACGTTACTTACATAAGAAGAAGTTGTTGTACCTTTCCAAAATATTGGTATTCGTATCTATAGTTGTTGAGGGTTCGAGTCACATAGTGGACATAGGTGGTTATTTAGGTAGTAGATTAGATTTGTCGTTCCAAAAAAAATCTGAGAATTCGGATTCCCATAATAATTTTCAAAATTTTCGGATAAGTGGAAATCTAATACGAAGTACAATCTATAAAAAAAATCTTTCTTCTAAAAAAGTATTCACTATGATTTCAAATGAAAACAACATTGAACAATTAAAAAAATATTTTTATTTTTCACATTAAAAAGCAACTTCTAAAGTGTTTAATACTTGAATTTTTTTTTTTTAAATTGTTCAATTGATGGTACTTTTTGAAAATTTGTGTATTTAGCCAAAAAAAATATAGAATTTTAACATTTATATATTTGAAATTTTGGATACAGATTCGGATCCGGATAATGGAAATTCGCTTTTAGAATTTTCAAATATTGGGTTTTCAAACAAAACAAAACTTCTAGCCTATATAAGACTGTGCGTAATAGGTTACCAAACTAAGTTTGGTCACTCCAGCCACCTCTGCGCCACATCAGCCCGACCAAACATATAAAAAATCCCGACCAAACACACGTAACCAGGCGACCAAATCATTCCCCTTTGAAAAAAACTCCCCCCTTTGAAAATTGATCGGTCGTCTGGACGACCAATGGACACCTTCGACGCGTCGAAGTGGTGTGGGCGTAAGGGGGGACGCCTCGAGTGAGTATGCCACATGGGCGACCGACCTGCTTGCGACCAAACCGTTACACACGGTCTAAAGGCTCCACTTTCAAACATGCACCAAATGGGCCAGATTAGACCAAATAACAGTACATATCCAAAAGCAAATACAATCGTACAATTTTATAACCATTTACGTGACTTGAAGCCACTTATAAACTTTCTCCATCTTCATAGTTTTTAACGTCATGTTATAAATTTTCAATAAAGCTCATTAACTTTGACTTTTGATTACATAGAAAGATTTTGGTCTAAAAAAATATTGTACCATAATGTTGGTGTATATTCCTGATATGAGAAGTTTGTGATAGTCCTAAACTGATCAATATTTTGCAGGGCTTAACGACAGCGGGTACCGCTACATCGGCAGGTATAATGGAATGGGCAATTTGTCATTTATTGAACCATCCCGAAGTTCTAAGGAAAGCACAAAACGAGATCGATAATTATGTTGGCAATGACCGTTTGTTAGAGCAGTCGGACATAGACCATTTACCTTACCTACGTTGCATTGTAAAGGAGACAATGCGGTTATGTCCGGTTGCCCCTTTACTTGTCCCACATGAGTTGTTTAAAGATTGTCAAGTTGGTGGATATAATGTCCCAAAACGCACGATGCTAATGGTGAATGTTTGGGCGATTCATAATGATCCCAATGTATGGGAAGAGCCTTCAAAGTTCAATCCAGAAAGATTTGAAGAGATTTTGGACGAAAGGAATGGATTTAAGCTAATGCCGTTTGGATATGGAAGGAGAAGTTGTCCTGGGAAGCACATGGCGACACGTGTCATCCATTTGGCGTTGGGGTCGCTTATACATTGCTTTGATTGGGAACGGGTTGATGAAAAGATGGTTGACATGAAGGAGCAAACGGGCGTTGCGTTGCTCAAGGAAAAAGGTTTGCGGGCTGTATGTAGCCCGCGTTCAACAATGGAAAATCTACTTTCTAAAATTTAGCAAGAAATTAATATGTTGGTTTGCGTTAGTTTTAGCCGTAGTATGGCCCTTGTATGTGCTAATATCTTGTTAGGGTTGGTAGCGTTTTATCTTAAATGATCTATCGTTGTAAAATTAAAGTCCCACAACTTATTAATCTCAGTCCTTGGAAATAAGAAATTATTCTACCATATTCCTGTTGAACTTTAAAGTTATTATTACAGCAAGATAGTGATAGAATAGATCAGAAACTTTTAACACTGATACACTACTAGAGATTATGCCAATACCAAAGAAATTTTACCAACGACTAGTAAAATGTCATTACTGTCAACTTTACCTCAATTACAATTACTATTACAATTACGATGCACACGGTGATTATTAATTTCAAATAAAGAAAAAGAAAATATTAATAGGCAAGTAATCTGCACAGTTTTATACAACAAATTAGAAGATATAAACGAATTACCTAAATAACATTTTGCAGGGGTGTGTACAGTTGATGAATAGCTTTTTTTTTCCCTCCTCCTAATTGTTGGTTTCGACTATTTTATAAATGAGATTTAGTATAGGGATGCTAAAGTACATAGATAGTTATTTTTTCTTATATTTTTAAACGAGGTTTAGTGTATCTTTGCAAACCTTTCGCGAAGTGCGGTCATATGTTAGTTTATAAATATGATATGTATTTTAATGATGTTTAAATGATGTTTTTTATAAGATAATTATAGTTTTTTATAGCGCCTTTTATTTTTATTTGTTTTATAATTTGAAATCAGTTTTTGTTAGTGCAATTCACAAATTAAGTAAATTTGCAACTAATTCAACATGTTTTCACGTTTTTCAAAGGTCAACTAGAATAATAATTGTCCAAAATCCCTAACGAAATTAATAACATATTAGTTTATAAATATGATATATATATCCTAGCAACCCGCCGCGGAGCACGGATCCGAACTCCTCGTTTAAAATATGATTTTATTATATATATAACTTTTTCAATGTAAAAATATCATTTTTCATGATTTTTATAATTTTACTATATATACAATTATGATACAAAATGTAATATTCATTAGAAATTCAAAACCATGTTTGGTAATTACTATACTATACAATTGTGGTTCAATAATCCGTTAACTTACTATTCACATAAAATGACGGAAAAGATCAACGGCGTTAAAGGCTTTCTACTAAATAATAAATTCAACAGCCACCAAATACATGCCTTCAGTTGCCGAAAGCTTTTGGACTGAGAAATAATAGTTTGGGCTTATTAAATTCCAGGCCCATCAGTCCAAACTCCTTTTCTGCTGAGATTCTATCTATTATTATTAATATTATTGTTAATTTAATTTAATTTATTTTAATCGACAATGTAGTTTGAAGTTTTATAAAATATTTTATTAGACAAGCAACTTTTGTTTTAATCTAAATCACAAACAAGCTACGTATAAAAAAATTGATTGAAGTACATTACGTCAAAAAAATTAGATCTGGAACCCCACAACAACGCGCGGGTATATAACATTCCTTGTTTATATAATTGTTAGTTTTCTTTTTTTTTTTTAACTTCGGTCCTAAATAAACCACTAAAGGTGAAAACCTTATATAAACACATTTTTCCGAGTGGTTGATGGCTTTACCTTAAGGTTTTCTAATACCTTGCATACCTAGGTTCAAATCTTAGCGAGTTAGCGGTGCTTCTTCTCGTATTTTTAATCATCTTTAAGGGTTTTTCTAATATGTGTCTTAGAGGCATATTATAGTAATGTTAAGTGTCTTTTATGCCCATACATATAATTTATCCAAAACCTTCATTTCAATTATGGTAAGAATAAAATCGATATAATACAAAAGTATTAATGACTTTTAAATATTATTTTACTCTAATTAATAAAATTTTGTTTTGTTAAACCTTCTTTACTGTATGCCCATGCCCATAAGAACGCATTAACAAAACCCTAACATTAATAGTCCCTTAAATTTGCTAACTTGATTGATATTTGTCTTCGCACTTAAAATAATGCGTTAAAACTAATGTTAAAAGTTCTTAAGTAGTGTACATTTTTAGGTTTTTCTTTTTGAGTTATTATTAGTACTGAAAAATTGTATAGTTAACTTTATGATAACTTTCTATTTTTAGATAACTGTTGTTGATATTGATTATATTTAATGAAAAAATAGAACTCGACTTCAATGCGAATTTCATTGTGTAATTTAATTTTTGTTAGAGGTGTAATTTGAAGATAAATAAGGTGATGGGTTTATTTTCTAAAAAAACAAACTAAATAATTTGCCGTTCAAAAAAAATTATAATTTTTAATTACAAAACATAAACTAATAGAATGATTAGGTTTTGTTTCCAAAGTAAAAAAAATACATTTTTCAAAGTTGACTAAATTCTTTTCTAAATTTTTTTTAACGGCAAGTTAGTAAGTTAGTGGTTCGAGTATAGCCAGTGACATCCACAAGGGTCATTATGCCTTCCCTCAAACCTTTCACCTATGAGGAATAAATCCCACCACCAAAGTTCACGACGGGACTTGAACCCGTGACCTACGGGTCAGGGGCAACACCTTATACCACTAGGTTAAAAGCCTTGGGTATTCTTTTCTAAATACATTTAGTAGCACCCATTATTTAATTACAAAAAGTAAAAGCTAAATACGATTTCATTTTCAGTTCATTGGAAAAATAAATGCTAAATAAGATTTGTTTCAAATTCCAAGAAGAAGTAAATGTTAAATGAGAATTGATATTGCTGCCACAACTTTTAATGTTCATACCACACAGTACATATTTTATAGCTAACTGTACAAATATATTAAGCATGAGATGTGGTTGATACCTTAAAAGTTGTGGTACAAAAATCACCCCTATTCTAAATACGTTTCAATTTTAATTCGATGAAACACTTACAAAACATCAACACTATAAATTGTCAAAGCGGGTGAAGGTGTTTATGCATTCACACAAACACAAGTAAATTTCGCTATTTCAGAAACACCAATGAAAAAATCTTTACTTTCATTATGTTTCATTACTTTTCTCATTATGTGCTCTACTTATGTAAACGTAAGATATCCACATTTGTTGAATTGTATCCATTATTTACCTTTATTTCTACAATCTTGGTTAATACAAACTACTAAATATTTTGTGGTGATTGGATAGGGGAAAACATGGTGTGTGGCTCAAACTCAAGCTCCTGAAGCGCGATTTATACGTTTTATTAACGATGTTTGTTTGCATCTTGATTGTAGACCAATAATGCCAGGAGGGAAATGTTATAACCCAAATAATGTGCGAAATCATGCATCATATGCTATTGATCTTAATTTCAGGAGCATTGGTAATTGTGATCCAAGTTTTGCCACTCCGGCTGTCACTGATCCATGTAAGGAGTTTTCTTTTACACTTTTTAGTTAACTTTATTCAGAAACTGTTTGCATCAACTTAAATGGTTCCCGATGCACAATGTTGATATAAATACTATTTTTCTAGCTCGATTAAAAGTAATTATGTGTGTAAATATATTCGACTCGTTCGAAAATTAACTACAGAAAAATTTGTAACTTTTGTAAAATGATTAGGTTAGAGAACATTACACAAAATTACACACTTAGTCTGTGATAGATAATTTTAGCAACACAAAAATTAGCCACACAATATACGTTATGCTTAAATGGTAGACGTATTGCCTATTAAGTTCATAAACTAAAAAATTAGTTATCCGCACCTTCACTAGTGTATTAAGTTCATACGTTATCTACCGATCATGTGTAGTTATAAGAAGAATATCAAACCATGGCTAGTGTGATGATATGAAAAGGATAGTTATTAACTTTCATCAATGTTGTTGTAATCTTTATCCGGAATAATATCGAATAAATAATTATTTCATGATATTCAGATTCTACATTGCTTTTTTGCAGCTTTTGGTTCATGTCACTACCCATGAAAGTAAGCATGCGACAAAGTTTCTGAAGTGAAGACCATATAATAGATCTTTATTTAGTCACCTTTGGACAAACAATATGAAAATTAGAAATTTGATGAATGAATAATAAATTTTTACATTTAGTACCTTTGTCTATACGGTTAAAGTGTTTTTATCTCAAATAACACGCAATACACATTTAGTACCTTTGTCTATTCGGCTAAAAGTGTTTTTATCTTCAAAGCCCGCTGGGATGGCGGGCATGCTTCAAGATATTGAATGTATAATAATGAGAATAACGTATGAAATCATATAATCAATTATTATTGAAATGATGAATAAACGTTTTGTTATACATGAATAACCCGTCAAAAAATTTAAGGACTTTCAGTTAATTCTCTTGACCTTCAAGCCATTCTTGTTCTTAAATCTTAATATTGAAACATTAGTTCAGTAAATCAATTCAGTAATACATATTCAGTTAAGTTATCATCGTAGTCGCAACAAATAACCTTCAATCCTTCTTGTTCTTCACTCTTAACCCTAATTCAGTTGTGCACTTTCAATTAAGTTAAGCCAGGTGGGTAAAATTACTATGAAGAGTGAGGTTTTTTATTGTCTTTATTCTACCTCCTACAACATTTTGCAAATTGCTGTTCATTTTAGTTGAAATCAAAAGGTGATTCAAAATACACATTCAGTTAACTATTAATTTACAGGCTACAATTTTAAGCTTGAGCATGGTCACATAAAAAAATATTATCTAAAATTACTATGAAGAGTAAGACATTTTTTATTCTCTAATGTAGCTGATTTTAACCCATATGGTAACGTAAAATGGGGTCAAAACAGCGTTCAATCTCCTAATTCCTTTTAATAATATAGTAAATTTGTAATAACAAAGTTTTTGTTTCCTTCATATGTAATGCATTAAATATTTATAAAAAATATATTAAAAAATACAAAAGCATTCAAGGTCAATATGACCCAACCCGACCCAGCCCATTTTGTCCACTCTAGAAAGAAAAATCCCCTTTTGACCGGTTAGCAATCGCCCGACCCCCCAATTTGCCACCTGTCGCCTTTTTGACAGCCAAACCCACCCAAAATGACAATAAAAAATAAAAAAAAAAGGCTTATAAATTTTACCTCTGAGATTTTCGGGCATATTAACAAATTTGAGACAAACAGATTTCAACTTTTAACAATGGTGTTGTTCAGCCAATGCTAATGTTGTTGCAACTGTTTTAATGGCAACGTCTTCACAAAGTATAGATTCACAAAGTGTTAAAAGCTTTTCTAACCCGTATTGATCAGCAGCTGCAAGCAAATGTTGAGGCCCATTTTGTATTCAGGCCCGTTAGTTCTTCCATATTCGGTAGATTATCCCAGTATATAAAATGAAGCGATGCCTGAAAATACCAATATATTGTAAGATAATATTAAGGATTAACTTTCAAACCGGAAAATAAACCTAAACCGAACCTTAAAAACAGGGGCTTCTATGTCCTTCAACTTTGATACACCGGATATTTTGATCTTTCATTGGCCCAAAAGTTGAGCCCTAAAAACAGGGGAACGGGCTGCAAGTAACAATTTATGGGGCCACATGCTCATTCGTATCCGGGGCCGGACCGAAGCGTAACCGAAAATGATGAATTTCAAAATCGAAACCTAACCGATTACATGTTTTCGGTTTTGGTTCGTTTCGTTTGGTTTTCGGTTCGGCTTTTTTCGGCCCAAATGCTCACCCCTACTTACCGAGAATGAACAAAATAAATTTACAATTATACACGAAAATGAGCCAAAACATGCAAGTATCATGAGTTTCTAGTACTTGAATATGAGTAAACCACTTGCAAAATTAAACCACAACTGTTTAACCTAGGAAGGGAACAAAATTAGCCCAAGGAACAAGAGTGTAGCCCACACTTTTCTATTTTATTAGTTGATCTGTAAAATCACACACAGATACTAGCAGGATTTAAAAAAACATTCTGAGACAAATGGTACCTCTATGAACAGAAGATGTATGGTTTAATTTTACCAGAAATTGATGAAAGCTCTGTAGCTTGAATATGGAATCAAAAGGAGTCAAGGCCTACTTCTTGTTCGAAATCCCTCACAAGTAGTTCTATTCCCTTTTGAAATCAACATAAAAACAAAGGGTAAGAAGCTAAATCAACATTCTACAGCTGATTTTAAAAGGATACCAAACAGTTTAAAGAAGATTTAACAACCCTAAATAGCCTATACGCTCACTGATGAACCTTAATTCGACATTTTAATAGAGAAATCAGGTCTCTTTAGCTATGAACATACCTTAATTGCAGAACCCGAACGATGAGACAGTCGCCGGCCGGAATGAACGAGGGAGGTGGAGGCAGTCCACGCTCGTGTTTCAAGTTAAGCAGTCGCCAAATAGAGCAGAGGTTTGAATGAACGAGGAAGATAATACATTAGAACACTAGGGATTGTGACTCAATCCTTAAATTAATCAATCCCTGTATTATCACCATCCTATATGATTTTAACATCACCATCATCCCTCATGTCTATTAAACTACATGGGACTACACACCGCCGACTATCAACACCGTCGCCGCTAACCCTCAGTCGGCCACTGTCTCCATCAGCAGCAACCCCTCGCCACCACCGGTTACTATCAATCACATGTGATTTTGTATCCTATCACATGTGATCGCGGCGGGCGGTGGGCGGCGGCAGGCGGCGTATATCCGCTGCGGCTGGCAGCAGTGGCCTCAATCACATGTGAGTTTCTGATGGTGGTAGGTTGCTGGCCCTTAGAGGGGGTTAGGCTCCAAGACACAAGTATCGTAAAAGACAACTGGGGTCAATTTTCTAGTCCTTTTTCATTCATGCAATACTAATTTAAATGCAAAAACATAATGCTTGAGAATAATACGGAAAACATGGAAGTAAAATGGAAAACAACGGGCGAGCACGGTGTGGAGGGGATCGATTTTGGCCGAATATAGCCGTTGGCAACGGCTATATAGCCGTTGGAATTGAAAAAAAAAACTTTTTTTTAATTATTTACCTATATATATTTACATACTTTCACTCATTTTACACACACAATTAATCCATTTTACTCTCTACAAACTCCAATCTTCATACCTCTCTACTTACAATGGATCCACACAACAACTCTCCACAAACACCCAACCAACCTTTACAACAAAATATACCACCGAACTTTGGATTTGGTAGCTTCGAGCCATATGTCAACATCCTAAATTCCGGTGTTGTCCCACCTCAATTTTATCCACAAACCGCACCTCAATTTTATCCACAAACCGCACCTCAATTTCAACCTCAATTTCAACAGCCCCAATATTCACAAAATGTATGTCAATTTGCACCCACATGCCAATATTTTCAACAACAAACACTTTCTCAAACACAAACACAAGAACCACAAGCGGGGGGAGCAAGAGAAAGGGGAAAGGGAAAGGGAAAGGAATGAACGGTTCGTGAACTAGGGTAACAAACATAAACTAGGGTACAAACATGTGTTTCTTTATGTTCGTTTATGTTTGTTAAGAAAATTTAGTGTTCACGAACGGTTCGTGAACTATGGCAACAAACATAAACGAACACAAACGAACATGAACAAACACAAACGTACACGAAACAAACACAAACAAACATACACAAACACAAACGAACACGAAACAAACACAAAAGAACACGAAACAAACACAAAAGAACACGAAACAAACACAAACGAACGTAAACAAACTCAAACGAACACTAACAAACGAATGTAAACAAACGAAAACGAACGAACGGGCCTTTCTTCGTGTTCGTTTGTTAAACTAAACGAACACAAAATCTTATTTGTGTTCGTTCGTTTAGCTAAACGAACGAACATAAACGAACTCCCGCTGAACGGTTCGCGAACGATTCGTTGAACGTTTGGTTCGTTTACAGGCTTACATGTGTGTAACAAAGTGTATACACCAGGGACTTCCGGTGTAATAAATGAAGTTCAGGGACTAAGACTGTAATAAGTAGTATACTATAGGGACCTTCCATGTAATTTACTCAGGTTTAAGTATGAGGAATGGGTGGACAATTACCATACTACCCATCATGTGATGTGCACATGGGGGATTTAACGGCTTTAGTTAACGTCCGTTTGCTTCAGGGACTACGGGTGCAACAAAGTGGCAACACCAGGGACTCCTAGTGTACTTAATGAAGTTTAGGGACTGTGGCTGCAATAAGTGATAAACCACAAAGACCTTAGATGTAATTCGCTCACTTTTCAATTTATACATCATAATTGTTGATTTATATGCTTGTAAAATTTGCAAATACGCATAAAAAAATCTAATATACAAATTAATCTCTTTTTGTAAAATGGGCCTCAATATCTTCTTGGAATGTTGTAATGAGGGAGTGCAATGAGGTTAGCTTTTGGAAAGGAAAATTGCATTCCTCACGGAATCTCATTCAAGGAAAACCCGTTTTTTCTATTCTTGAGCACCTCCTTGTTTTTCATCCATAACGTTGCAGAGAAAAAAATTATACCAAACTACCTTCCCCAAATAGTAACCTAATGTTGATACAAAACTAAACACAAAAGAAACACGAAAACGTAGCTATTTCATCAAAAAAATAGCTGTTGTGATGGAATGGCATTTTAACAACCTTTAATTCCATGGCAGAATTGTTATAAATCAAATGATGGTAGGTACTTTTAGGAATTTGAATTAGTTTTGTTTAAAAAAAGAAATGTAAAGCCGGAGATTTTTTAGGTATCTGATCTAAGATTTGAATGCAAACTGTGTAATTTTTTGTTCTGCTGGTTCAAAATGGAGTTTAATGCGTAAGATGAGATGACTTGGAAATCGCATATGCTTATCAGAGCGTGTTTTTTCTCTCCATGTTTACAAATCTAATTTCATTCCAATAGATACAATAAAAACATTACAATGGAATATAATAACTCATTCATTACTATGTTTATTTCATTATAATCTTCATTCCATTATGATGTTGTTCCATTCATCTAACTAAACAAAGTCTTGGTGTTTTTACTTTCTACTTATCTTACATTATAAATAGGGGCGGACCTACTGTATAAGGGTAGCTCGTACAACCCGTATTTACCAAATAGTGTTTAAAAAATTATTATTTTTAGTGTAGATGATATCCTATATCTTTTCTGGATCCTCTGCTAATTATAAATAGGTACCCGTATAATCGTTTACTATAAGAATTCTAGTAAAATGGAAGTTGTGTATTTCTATATCTCCCTTGCAATACTTGTAGCATCATCATATCTCTTCACGATCAATAAGTATCTCTACAAAATCTCCAAACTCCCGCCAACCATCTTCCCGATCCTCCCTGTAATCGGCCATCTCTACCTTTTGAAATCTCCACTCCATCGAACTTTTGCCAAGATCTCCGCCAAATATGGACCGATCGTCTTCCTCCATTTTGGATCACGCCGTGTACTCTTGGTATCATCCCCTGATGTTGCTGAAGAATGCTTTACCAAGAACGACATAGTCTTTGCTAATCGCCCCGATATGCTCTTTGGGAGGATCCTAGGAAACAACTACACCAGCCTCGTTTGGGCACCCTACGGTGATCATTGGCGCAACCTACGCCGCATTGCATCAACCGAGATCTTATCTACTCAACGCCTCAATGAGTTCCAAGACATACGGGCCGATGAGGGTAGGCTCATGATACGTAAGTTGTTGCTAAATTCTTCTTCGGTTAATATGAAGTCGGTTTTTTATGAGCTTACACTTAATGTGATGATGAGGATGATATCGGGCAAGAGGTATTTTGGTGGCGATATCCCTGAGGTAGAGGAAGAAGGAGAGAGATTTAGGAAGATAATCGAAGAGGCGTTTTCGCTTGCCGGTGCTTCGAATTTGGGGGATTACTTGCCGATCTTGAGTTGGTTTGGAGTGAAGGGGTTGGAGAAGAAGTTAATTGTGTTGCGAGAAAAGAAGGATGTGTTTTTCCAGGGGTTGATCGAGCAACTTAGAAAAGGGAAAGGGGGTGAAGTGAAAAATAAGAAATTGAATACGATTCAAGTGTTATTATCGTTACAAGAATCAGATCCTGAATACTACACTGACGAAATGATTAGAAGCTTTGTGCTGGTAAGATCATCCCTCTTGCATGTGCCTGCAATAAATCATGATGATACATTATTAATCCCCAACTAATTGTGCTAAACGATTATCTAATCTAAGTGGTAAAATAAAAAAGTTAGGTGGCCCTATATGCCGTAACAACAAAATAGTCCACATAAATGGAGACATAAATCCATACCAAAAATTTAATAATATTTTAAAAATTGTGGTGTCATTTCGTATTAAATCTGCGTTAAATGCAATTTTTTTCTTATTAACATGATTTTAATATGAGTTTTTCTAACATATGTCCTAGGCACATGTTAGGTTGTATGAATTCAATTGAAGTTTCCTAATGAAGTTCTATTATACATTAATGAACTTCATAGTTCACATTTTCAAGATATGTGTTCAATGTATTTTTGAGTTATAATAGAAAGTTAATGTTAGTTAATGGATACTAACATGTGCATAGGGG
This sequence comes from Calendula officinalis, assembly GCA_963853835.1. Classification (NCBI taxonomy): domain Eukaryota; kingdom Viridiplantae; phylum Streptophyta; class Magnoliopsida; order Asterales; family Asteraceae; genus Calendula; species Calendula officinalis. The sequence goes on from OY970821.1 coordinate 96,940,075, forward strand.
CACATGTTAGAAAAACTATTTTAATATTAACATCAAAATTATCTTCACTCATTTTTTATTTTTTACGAGACAGCATGGCCCGTGCGATGCACGGGCTTTGTTGCCGAAGCACGGGTTTTGTTCTCGATAAAGAGTTATTAGCATAACACAAAACATGTTATTCATAACACATGCATAAGTGACACTACAAAGACCTTCGTGCTTTTTATTTTATAAATAGAACTATGCATAAACGATGTTATATCTTCAAGTGAAACTACTGATGAGACAAAAAAAGAAGTTGATAAATGAATTAAGTATTTATTAACAACAAAGTTAGTGTTTAGGTTTTTCCCATTAATATTATGCACATGCCATTTCCGACAAATGATTGTCACAATGGGCCCGTGATCGCCTTCCTTCAATTGATTGAAGATGTAATTGCTTCCTTCAATTGATCGAGGGTGTAGTTGCCGGTTTCTTTTTCTGCCGACTTTGTCATATATAGATTTATTAGTAAGTTATGGAAAGTGTGGAAAGCTTTATTGAATCCAATATATATAATTGCATAATTTAATATCATTTAAGACTTTTTGTGGGTTAAATATGAGTTATTCATTACATGGAACTTATTTTTATGTAATTGCAAGAAACGTTTTAGCTACGTTTTTTTAAACGGGTTGTTTTTTTATTTTTTTGGTTAAATGGCTTTTTAACACTTTGTGTAACGGCTTGAAGTTAATTACAATATAGTCTTGTTGGTTACATGGCAGTTTTTGTGAGGATTAAAATGGAAAAGACTTACGAAAAGACTTATATTTTGTTGGAACAATATATCTATATATCATTGTCACATTATTAAACATAAATTATGCACAACTTGACATGTCATTAAATGAATAAGTGTTCAAAATACCTAATCAAATTTAGAAAACCGAAATAAGTTTACATTGATGAAAAAATCACATAACTTATAATAGCAATTAGTAAAGCACCAAGTGAAAAAAATGGATGCATCTCTCAATGTATAACTTGCTCTACTTAGCACTTTAAGTAATTGTAAACATGCAAATCAAAAATCACATAAAGAAACACAAAAAAATCAAAATATATTTACCAATTGCAAGAAAAACATAACATCAATCATGTTATTTGAATTTGATTGAGCGAACTCACCATAGCCTTACCTTTTATGCATGTTTGGAATCTAAATTTCCTTTGTTAACAGAAGAAGTAATGAACGAATGAAGTATTTTGATATTTGAAGTCTTTCCTTTGTTCCATAAGCCTAGAAACTTCTTCAACGACATAATATCACTTCTCTCTCGCAATGCTTTCTCTTTGTTTGTGCTTACGACACTTTCAAAATGAGGTTGTGGGTATATGATGGCACATGCTGGGTATTTATAGAACACCCGAAGTCGGGTCGGTTATATAAAATTTGAGTTTCATTTTGTTTATTACCATACAATTAATTCACAAAAACGTTCAAGCCAATTCATGCATTTAAGTGTATATAATTAATTCATCATTCATGAGCCACAAATATAACTCAAAGTAGCAATTAATTTAAATCGATCATGAGGTTTTGGTTTAAGTAAAAAATTTAATGGTCAAATTTAAACAAATGTTCAAATTTTAAACGTATATACACTTAAATGAATTTACTTTGGAATTCAATTTTGTAAGTAAGTATAACTTTTCATTTGCATGAGACTTTTAACTTTTCGAGGGGACGTTACATGAAACTGATTATTTATTGAGTAAATGCAAATTAAATGTTTAGATTAATAATTGCAACATTTGAAATTAATTGCTTGACTATTAAATGCAACTTCAAATTGGAACTCAATTTTTATGTTAATATAGATTTTTTTGAACGGCTAGTTAGTGTAACACCCGTATTTTTATAACATCGTTTAAAACATTTAAAATACATTTTTCCCAACTTAGTGCATATTGTCCAAAATACAGTTTAACAAAAACATTAAAACCTTTATCAGAGTTTACAAAAATACGGTGTCACCAAGTATATCAAAACCATAGGCAACGGGATCTACCTATGAGCTCCCGAGCTAAACATCTCTAGGCCACTTCTAGTGCAAGCTTCTATCACTTCAACCTGTTCCTGAGTACATAGCCACAAAACAAACATAGTACGTGAGACAAAATAGTCTCGTGAGATACACGGGTTTTAGACCCCAATAAAAATAATCATTCCATATGTATATAAACAAGTATATATAACACATCAATACCGACTAGTCACCCTATTGTGACCCTCGAACTTGTTTCCCTAACAACATATCTAGTTATCGGGTTGCCCTCGAACTAACTAGCAGCATACATATCTAGCTATCGGGTTGCCCCCGAACTAGCTAAAGCACCAACATATCTAGTTATCGGGTTGCCCCCGAACTAACTAGAACCACTATCACATCTAACTATCGGGTTGCCCCCGAACTAGTTAGAAGTACTATCATATCTAACTATCGGGTTGCCCCCGAACTAGCTAGAAACGTCACCATGTCTAGTTATCGGGTTGCCCCCGAACTAACTAGCATCACATCACCTCATGCTTACCATCACTCATCAGCTATTCAACTCAAGCCTTCGGCTATCACATCAATCATCAAACAAGTTAGTTATCTAATAATAACTATATATATAACTAGTTCAACATAGTGTGAACGCACCCATATAGTCCCGTGGACTCGATCATAAGCAACCACATTTACTTCCTTCTCTATGACCCTAGGAGGTCCATTCTTGCTTAGTTTATAAGATACATTTCTTATCTATCAGTATCATAATACTTTTATTTCTTCGTTGCCTATGATACATAATTATCACTAGTCACATCGTATTTTTTTCATATATATCTATTCTTTACTTTTATTAGTAAATCTTACCAATGGATTCTCATTACTACCAAATCATTTCCAATTGCTTTACTAATACATGTTTTATTAATAAAGACGTAATGTACACTCTTTTAATCATATTTACCTTCAAATTTATCAATCATACTGGACTTACTCCAGTATCTCATTCGACATACTTTCATACAATTTTAGTCACTATCTTCATCAAAACATTTATTAATAAGACCCATAATATATCATACGTATTTATAAGACTTTATGCTATGTACCCAGTTTAAAAGTCTCATGTACTCACCTTAGCGATAGCTATATCCATATCGTATTTATCAACACGAATCCTTGCCTCCCGCCTTTGGAACATCTTCAACTTTTAGGTTCTTGCAACCTATTAACATAATCATCACAATTCTAGTTATCATCCATAACTAGACATCATTTAACATCAACATAATCAACCCCAACCACCAAGTTCACCAACTTGGTGGAGATCCACAAACCCTAGTTCATGAAACTACTTTCAAGATACAACTTAACCATAGATCCATGGCCTACATACTTCCTATGGGTGTTCTACACCCTCATTACCCATTTTTAACAAGATTCCAACCCAACACATTCAAAATCATCATTTCCCCCAAATCTTGTTTACAATCTAGCTAGGAGATGAAAATACCTTAGATCCTTAACAAGGAATGAAGATCTCCAAGGATGGTGGTGTTCTATGCCCAAAGAACACCCAAAATCGCCCCCAAGAGCTCCCAAATCGGCCGCACAAAGTGGAGGAGTAAAAATGAGAAAACCCTAGCTTTTTCCCGATTTATTGCTGTCTGCCATAGTTCGCGACGCGAACTAGTTCACGTTCATGAACTTCGCGTGTCGTGAACTCTTCTCGATCGCGAGCCAGTCGTGAACTTCTATTACTAGAAACCTCAAATCCCTGACCCGAGTTCACGATCGTGAACTATAGTTCAAGCCGTCAACTCCGCAGCTCAGCAGGGCTGCAGTTTTTGACTTCCGTTTCGACCCGGTTTCGTCCATAACTTTCTCATACGGTGTCCAAACGACACGAAACCAATTCCTACGATCTTTAAACGATTTATCCTTATTAATCATATTTTTTATAAAATTTATTTATTCACAAAATTTCGGGTCGTTACAGTTAGTAAGTTAGTGGTTCGAGTCTAGGCAGTGACATCCAAAAGGGGCAGTATGTCTTCTCTCGAACCATCCACCTATTTGTGCACGATGGGACTTAAAGATCATGGGCAACACCTTAAACCTTCTTCCAATACGACTAGGCTACAAGCCTTAGATATTATCATCACTCATTTAATATTCATATGCATATAACATTCATTTAGCACTCGTGAGAAATATCCCTAAACTCTAGACAAAAATATACCCCTTGTGGCGACGGAGGTTCACCCGCACTGACCCCGCAAAGCATGTGGTCTTTTAGAATCATTCGGCTCGCAAATGCAAGTTGAAACCCATGTTCAAAAAAATGTGGTGATATTTACACCACATATTTTAACCTAAACAACACAGTCGTTGTAATACGTGTTTGTACAATATGCAGTGTTGCTTGTATAATGTAGTATAAACATAACAAAATATGTGTCGAAGTTAATTCCCTTAAAAAAAAAGGTTACAACAACGACAAAACCCACATAATTTTAACCAAACATGCCACATAACATTTTTTAATATAAAAATATAAATTTTATTAATATATATTAATATATACAACTGTATAAAATAATATTAATATACAAAAATTTATTATCAGTAAGCATAACATCGTTGGCTCGCCCCTCATCCTTGAGCTCGTCGGTAGCCCCGACAGGCCCTCATCCTTGAGCTCGTCGGTAGCCACTTGTCGGGGGCAGAGACGAGTTGTTTAACTCGTCGGCAACGAATGGGGGGGGGGGGTACTTTTTAATATTTTTAAGTGGGAATGAATTTAGTGACGAGTTTCTGTTGACACGACTTTGTTTGTACCTCGACGGTAGGAAAGAGCATGATGTTGCGCCACTGACGAGTTAGGAAACGCGTCACGGTTGGGATAGACCTTTAAAGAGAATACAAAATGAGACGCATAATGGAAGAAGTAGAACCCGAACTTCATCTTCATCGGTGATCGCCTCCACGACCAAATCTTTGTTTTTGAACAAGTGGGATGCATCGCAATGGAAGCTCATCAAGAGGAGGAAGGGGGTTAGACGCACATGTCTTAGACTACACGTAGTAGCCCGTCCCCTCCTTCGCGACGTGCCCCCTCCATTATGGCATTCCTCTGCGACGCATCCCAAAGGGGCATTCGGTCGCCCTAGCGATTGTTGGAGGTCGCTTGAATTCGAAAGGAACGGGGTTTGGTTAGAAGAGATAAAGTTGATGTAACGTTGGTGTGATGGTTAACGTTGACCACACTAGAGGCAGTTTTATGAACCAAGAATTGTGTATTTAACTATGTAATGGTATTGTTTCATCACTCGTCCTGGTATATCTAAATAGAAGTAGCATTGTTTCTATAATATTACCAAAATTAATTCCTTATTTCCATATATACGTTGAATAGATCCTATTATCAACTAGCACTGAAACGTCAACTGGAACGATGGAATGGGCTTTGTGTCTTCTACTAAACAACCCAAATGTTCTAAAAAAGGCACAAAATGAGATTGACATTCATGTGGGAAAAGCTCGTCTTATCGAAGAATCGGATATACCAAATTTACCATACCTTCGTTGTATCCTAAACGAGACACTGCGATTATACCCTGCAGGCCCTCTACTAACTCCCCGCATGGCATCCAATGATTGTGTTGTTGGTGGCCATCACATACCGCGTGGGACAATGCTCCTTGTCAATCAATGGGCCATACATCATGACCCCAACTTGTGGGCTGACCCTGAAAGGTTCCAGCCCGAAAGGTTCCAAGGGCTAGAAGGGACGAGAGACGGGTTTAAGTTGATGCCGTTTGGGTCCGGAAGGAGGAATTGTCCGGGAGAAGGTTTGGCGTTACGTGTGCTTGGGTCGACTTTGGGGTTGCTAATCCAATGCTTTGATTGGGAAAGGGTTGGTGAAGATATGGTTGACATGACTGAAGGTCCTGGGCTAACCTTGCCCAAGGTTAAACCCTTGGTGGCCAAGTGTAGACCTCGTGTAGTTATGCAAGATTTTCTCTTCCAACTATGAGTCATTAATGTTGAATGTTGTACCTAAATTTCTTTGGTAATAAGTTGGTCAAGATGCATATATTCTCACACCAATGTTGAAATATTCGGATCACGTATGTATTTCTTTTTTTATTAAAAAAATAAATAAATTCTGTTGATGTATGCCTATATGTGTCAATCTAATGTGGGAATATTCTTATGTTATATGTTAGTTGAGCTGTGATCTTATTGATTGCTAAAATCAGGAAATTATAATTAATTAGTACGAGAAAATATCCCCATGATCATAGCATAATCCTGTGTATTGGCCGACTTAAGTATTTGTCATGCAAATACATGATTATAAAGTGTGAATAATTTGTAATGACATCAATGATTACCAGATAAAAAGGAAATTGTTAAAAAATAATCACGGAAACAGCTGAACCGCATATGTCAGGAGCATAAGCTCGGTCACGTTGTGGAGTTATATAATAAGAAATTAAGAATACCCTTTTATAAATATAATTATCATGTTTTGGGACCATATCCATTTCAATTACTTCATATATTATCATCGTTTGTGATTTGTGATTTTTTTAGATGATTGCACTCATATAGCTTGGTTGCATTTAATGAAGAAGAAAAATCAGAGAACTGCGATTTACTCTCTTTCCTTAAATGACCGACAGTCATTAGAACTATGTTAAGCTTCACAACAAGTAGTTATGGAGATTAATACAAGGTGTTGCTCATGACTAATAGGTAATGAGTTCAAGAATCAAGACCTGTCGTGGACCAATAAAAAAATAAGTAGATTAAATGTTGTTAAAAAAAAAGTAATTATAGTACTAATTTCATTTGCATGGGTTGTGCCATATAACAACATTCTTTTAAAATTGCAAAGATAGTTCTTGTGGTTTAAAGTAGCTAGAATAATAAAAATGAGTTCGCGTAGGTTGTATGTGAGGGCTCTAACGGACGACACTTAACATCGTCACATAGCACAAATCAAAATGCACCAAGTATTTCAAAATAGGGGTATTGTATGCATTATCGACATCATCCGGAATAAATGTACAATTTGGTGAAAGAATGATTTTTGCAGATATTTTTATGTAAGCAATAGTTTATTGACTTGTTCAAACACAAAGTAAAATTCCAAAATTTGAAAGTTCAAACACTCGTTAGAAGTAAACGCACGCACTATGTTCCCTTCCACAATCCACACTATAAATCTAAAACCAAGATCCGCCATTAAAACACACAAACATACACCAAAAAGCTCAAAAAATGGAGGTTTCTTATCTATACATTTCCCTCCTGTTTCTAGCTTCATATCTCTTCACTTCCTATTTTCGTCGTAAATTACCCAACCTCCCGCCGACGGTCTTCCCAACTCTCCCGATCATCGGCCATCTGTACCTTCTTAAACCACCCCTTTACAGAACCCTAGCCAAAATTTCCGGTAAACATGGCCCGATTCTCCGCTTCCAGTTAGGTTTCCGCCGTGTCGTCATAATCTCCTCACCTTCCGCCTCGGAAGAATGCTTCACCAAAAACGACATCATATTCGCTAATCGACCTCAAATGCTATTCGGCAAAATCATCGGCAACAATTACACAAGTTTCGTGTGGACTCCTTACGGCGACCACTGGCGCAATCTCCGGCGGATTGCTTCAACCGAGATCTTATCAGTTCATCGCCTCAATGAATTCCACGATGTGCGCGTTGATGAAGGAAAACTCCTGGTCCGTAAATTGATGTCGAATTCTTCTTCTCCGGTGAATGTGAAGTCTATGTTCTATGAGCTTACACTTAATGTGATGATGAGGATGATCTCCGGGAAGAGGTATTTCGGCGGTGATATTCCGGCAGTGGAGGAAGAAGGAAAACGATTCAGGCAGATACTTGATGAAACGTTTGTGCTCTCTAGTGCTGCGAATGTTAGAGATTATTTGCCATTTTTGAGATTTTTTGGAGTAAATGGATTGGAGAAGAAGTTAATTGCGTTACAGAAACAGAGAGATATTTTCTTTCAAGGGTTGATCGAGCAACTTAGAAAATCGAAAGGGGAAAACAAGAAGAAGACGATGATTGAAGTTTTGTTATCGTTACAGGAATCAGATCCGAAATATTATACTGATGAAATGATCAGAAGTTTTGTGCTGGTAAGATCTGCTTTAATTTTAAAATTTAATTTAATATTTAAATTAGGTTATACGTGTTGGTATTTGGTGCATATTATGGTTATCATTTTCCTTAAAGTTTCAAAATTTTGGAATTAGATGAGATAATGATAGTTGAAACATATTGATAAATAAGGTTCCACCTATAATTTGTTCCAAGGAAAATATATTTTATTACTTAAACTTGGTTGACCGTGTACTCTACAACTTAAACTTACAAATTTTAGTATCCTAAGTCACCAATTTGATTCAAGTCATTTATTTCTAATTTCAATATGTTTGGACATATTGACTTATTAGCTTTTTAGGAAGCTAACATCAAGAAGTAAGGAGTTCATTACTTTATTGATTTTGATTTTTTAAAAAGGAGTCAATAAATCAATATGTACTTTTGAAAAATTTATTCAAATATGTCCTTAAATTGCCTTAGACTTCTTTTAATTGTCAATAGTTATATGAAAAGTAAATCATTTAAGAAAACATGATCAAATTAATAAAATGCTAATACTAAGTTAAGCATCTTTGCAAGTGTAAAATAGCATGTTGCAGTTTTAATAACAAGGTTTTAATTGTTTAAAGTATCCGCTCAACCAAATTCGTAATGCTAAAGTGTAATTTAGCTTTTGTTCAATATTAAGTCATAGTAATCCTCAGTAATTTGTGAATACTGAATAGACCTTGGACAAAAGTCTTCCACTTTTAGGTAAAGTTTCTTGTGTGTACGTTTGAAAATTATTTCAACTTAGTCAACAAGAAAATAATTAGATATTAAGTCCATGATGTTCTAGAAATCATGGAACGTGCACAAGAAGTTCCGCATATAAATGGAAATCACATAGGTGGACGAGACGTGGTTTGAAATTGTGATGATATAATTGTTTTAGTCAAACTTTTGATAATAGAATAGAACAATATCTTAAAATCCAAATAAACCAAATGGAGTTTTGACTTGTGACTCAATACTCATAAAGCTTGCCGTATGGAACAGAGTATCTTTCTTGTCCATATTGAGCAGCTTCTTTTGACTTGTAGACGAGGTACCCAAAAGTCTTGTAACTTTAGACAAACATAAATGCTTTCCCATTATAGTTAAAAGAAAAAAATAGTACTCCGTATTATTTTCTACTCAATCTTTTTTACTTAATCTTCCTACTAATCTGATTAATACAATCAAAGATTAGATTAGAAAAAAAATTATTGGATTCCACATGTCAATCATCGAATAAAGTAGAAAACTTTAATAGGAATCAAAACTAACAGTTCTTAAAAAAATTATTTTCTTATTTTGATGTCACTAGGTGTTATTATCAGCTGGCACCGATACTTCAGCTGGAACAATGGAATGGGCTTTATCTCTATTGTTAAACAACCCACATATTCTACAAAAGGCGCAAAATGAACTCGATAGAGTTATCGGCAAAGATCGTCTAGTTGACGAGTCAGACATAGTCAACCTACCCTACCTCCGTTGTATTCTAAACGAGACATTACGATTATACCCCGCGGGCCCGTTACTAGTTCCACACGAGTCATCAGAAGATTGTACCATTGGCGGCTATAACATCCCACGTGGGACCATGTTGCTTATCAACCAATGGGCCATCCATCATGACCCTAGTTTGTGGGCCGACCCGGAACAGTTCAAGCCCGAAAGGTTTGAAGGGGTGGAAGGGAATAGAGACGGGTTTAGGTTGATGCCATTTGGGTCTGGTAGAAGGAGTTGTCCTGGTGAAGGGCTGGCGGTTCGTGTGATGGTGTCCACTTTAGGGTTGTTAATTCAGTGTTTTGATTGGGAACGGTTAAGTGATAAGATGGTTGATATGACCGAAGGTCTTGGGCTCACTATGCCCAAGGCTGAACCGTTGGTAGCCATGTGCAAACCACGGCTAGAGATGAAGAATCTACTATCTGAATTGTGAGTCCGTTTTGTGACCTATATTTTAGCGTTTACTGGCTATTAAAAATATTTGTACGATAAATGTATTTTTGTCGAATATGGAAAACTTATACAACAGCTACTGTGTTTATTATTTACGAAGTATTTATTTGTATACTTGTGTATGTAGTGACGTTATGTTTGTGTCATTTGCTTTTGTAACGTTGAGCCCACTTTTATTTGGGCTTTAGAGTCAATCCAGGCCTACAATATCATTATCATTGATCTTGGTTATTCAAGTATCCAACTCGCATTTATGTGGATTAATGTCCATAAGATATGGAATTATAAAGGTGTTTCAAAGTTCCATTTTTTTTTGAACACCAACTGCTTGATATATAAGAATTCCCGAAATATTGTACAAAGAGAATATTGGGCAAAGGAATGATCATGCATGAATATTGTAATTCTTGAATTCAAATAATACTTGAATGGTAAATGGAATTAATGTACAAATCTAACTAATAGTGACAACGAATTTAGCGACGACGGGTATTTGCCAACCTTTTTCTGATTTGATTATTGCATGGTTTAATCTTAAGGTGTCGTCCATTTGTTTGGGGAAGAAGGCCCTGCTTGGTGAGTTCATGGAGCTCCATTACTTGTATCCTTCGCTTCTTTTTCATGTCTTCTGCCTCCTTGTAACTTTTTTCTCTTTGTTGCCACAAGTTTCTCTTCCATACTTGTTGATTTTCTTTTCATATCCATTCGTTTTCTCGTAAATATTGTTGCTTCTTGATCAACAACTACTTTTGTTTCGACATGAGCAGTTTCGATCGTCTTCAGATAACTCGTTGGCTGATCGGATGTTTGTTTGATAATATGATGGCTTGACTTCCTGATCTTGATTGTTTCGTTCGCCATAGCTATCCACCCTTTCATTAGTGCCCTTGCAATCTGGCTAATGTTGTTTGATGGATGCTTTTGTAAAGGGCGAACCGATTTTCCTATTCCGGTTGCCTCGAGAGTTTCAAAAGTTAAGCCCATGCGGTGAATCTTGGTTAGCAAGTCAAACACTACCGATTCATCTCGACCAGTATTGTCAAGAATCTTCTTGATCTTCAAAACCTCGGCAATCCCTTGTCTGCAAACAGTACCAGCCGTACTTTTAACCCCTTCGATAATTATAACATTATGCTGTTCAATCGGAATGCGCTCTGAGTTCACCTTCTTCATGATGTGTGTTTTTCGATCTTCAAAGGTTAATTTCTACGAAACGAAGATGTAGTATTTTGATTTCGATCAATCAAGAATTGGTTAAAAGCAAGAAGGGGTTTTGTTGTATATTTATAGGGTTTAGATATCCCTACTTATATGGAGTAGAATATATGTTCGATTTGAGTTCCGGCCTTAATTGAAGTAAATAATTTCCTAATTTGATTTCTTGGATAATTAATACGGAGTAAAATTTTATCGGATCTCTACCTTCCTTAATTATATAGGATACCCTTAACCATAGTTAATTTTTATCGCAAATATTAAAGATTATATAACTAATTGGCTCGATAAACCCAAGACTTGTAGCCTAGTGGTATCCAAGGTGGATTTAAGGTGTTGCTCATGACCTATTGGTCATGGGTTCAAGTCCCGTCGTGGACAAAAAAGGTGGAAAGTTCGAGGGAAGGCATACTTCCCCTTGTGGATGTCACTGTCTAGGCTCGAACCACTAACTTACTAACTTGCCGTTCAAAAAAAAAAAAACTGGCTCGATAAGTTTTATAATAACCTTACAACTATATATAATTATTTTATATTTTAAATTATAAATGGGTACAGTTATTCTAGATAATTGTATTAAAAGATAATCATGTGCATAAATTTTTTAAACTTTTATTAGTAGAGGTTGATTCCTAAAATACAGGTTTAATTATTGATTATTATACAAGCTTTTGATGCACGTTTTAACATCTTAGGCCTGTCCCAACCGTGACCCGTCACTAAACCCATCACTAAACCCGTCAGTAGCGTCACATCATCCCATCCTTACTGACACGCTACTGACACGGTCGTGTCAACCATAACCCATCACTAACCCATCACTAACCCTTAAAATATTACATTTAACCCCCTCCACCACAAAAAAAAAGCTACCGACGCACAGTGTATCACGTCTCCACCACGACGGGTTTTTGTTGACGAGCTTAGTGACAGGGTGGTGCCAAGACGTGTTTGAAGATGCTCTTGACGTGCTCACGACACAGACGTTGGGACTGCTCTTATTAACAACCCCTAAGACTGTCAGTATCATTTTCCTTGTATTTTTGGAATCTTACATGTTGTTTCGATCAACATCGCCTGATAATTTATTTATTAAAATTGTTTAATATTAGTTGGAAGTCAAATTAATTCTTAATATTATTATTCACTTTTCTAAATATGTTCCAAAATTATTATTTATTTAAAATTTTATCAATGAAAATTAAAAGGTGGTAAAGATAGAATTTTGTTGGTTGCATAATAAAATAATTTCTTATTTTAATTTTGGGATTAGAGTCTGAGAGAAACGTTCAATGTATCCCATATTTTTTGTGAAGTTCTAAGGGATAAATATCAGCATGGTAGATCAATCAACCATCAAATCATCACCACCACCATCACATGTGATTCAATATATCAACACCACCACCCCATGTGTATTGAATTATATGTGATTGCACACCGCCGACCACCGCCCCATGTGTATTAAATCGCATGTGATAGCTCACCGCCGACCACCGCCACCTCATGTATATTAAATCACATATGATTGTAAAAATATCAAAATTATTCAAAAATCAAACTATCAAACTTTGTGATTATAAGGAGATATTTTTTCTCTGAAGTATTGAAATGAAACCTCATGTTAATTTGACCCTTAGGAAAGTTAAATTCATTTACTAAACCAAATTATTTTTCACAATTATAAGTTTATAGCCATAGATTAAGTTTATGATATTATAATTATAATTATTAAATATACATTTATGTTTTCTCAAAATTTAATAAGCAAATATGTTTGTAAAGTACTCTTTTACCCAAACACCTTTACAAGTTCATCAACAAAGTTTTTAACAAACTGAACAATAATAACGAACAAGAACAAAATAGCATAAACGCCTTATCTCTCCGGCGCCGGACATCAACTCTCCCCGCCGCCGGCCACTCTTATGATGACCCACGATTCTCCGCCGCCGCCTCAACAAGACAATACAGAATCAAAAACTGAAACTGAAGAAGAAGAAGAAGAAGAAGAAGATCAAAGTCTTCTGTTAATCTCCCAATCCCCCCTCCCTTTATCCACCGACTACACTCTGGTCAACAATTCCACCGCCGAAAACGACGGCAACGAAGAAGTCGCGTACGAATCACAAGATAAAATCGTAATCGACGGCTTAGATTCATATTCCGATACAACTGATTTCAACTCAACACCACCGTTTTCATGGAAGAAACTATGGTTATTCACAGGTCCAGGGTTTCTAATGAGTATTGCGTTTCTAGATCCAGGGAATTTAGAGGGAGATCTTCAAGCCGGAGCGATCGCCGGTTACTCGTTGTTGTGGCTGTTGATGTGGGCTACTGGTATGGGGTTATTGATCCAATTATTATCAGCTAGGGTTGGCGTGGCTACCGGAAAACATTTAGCGGAGCTTTGCAGGGAAGAATACCCTAAATGGGCTGGACTACTGTTGTGGTTTATGGCTGAAGTTGCGTTAATTGGAGCTGATATACAAGAAGTAATTGGGAGTGCAATTGCTATACAGATTCTTAGTAATGGTGTTCTTCCTCTTTGGGCTGGAGTTGTGATCACTGCTTCTGATTGGTTAGTTATTATTTAAAGTTAATAGATTGGTATTTCATAATTGTTAGCTAATGACTGCTGAATTGTAATGAAAATTTTGTTGAATTTTGCATCTTTAAAGCGATTATTGTTACCTATTAATATTAATAGGATAAAATATAATGATTATGTTGCTAGTACTATGCTCTTCAAATCTGTTTACTGTAATTTGCCTGTGTTTTTTTTTACTTTTTAAAAGTATTTGTTAATTTGTATTATGTTTATGAACAGTTTCATGTTTTTACTTCTTGAGAATTATGGAGTGAGGAATTTGGAAGCTGTTTTTGCAGTTCTTATCTCAACTATGGGGCTATCATTTGCATGGATGTTTGCTGATGCACAGCCTAGTGGAAAAGAACTTCTAATAGGTTTGAATCTTATCAAATTGTATTTCAACACGTTTTACTTATGAATGAGTTGGTTTGGTATATGTTTTATCTACAACGGGTCAGATGCTTAAATTAAAAAAAATAAAATGCCAACCCGCTTTATTCGGATGATTAAATTGCTACTGCATAAAATAGTAACAAACTTTGATCAAAATTTTGTTTTCAGTAACATACCTTGTTTGCACTCCAAAAAAGCTCATGCTTTCATAAAGTTTTCAATTAGGGTAATCTTTCAAGTTAACTGGTACCCCATCAGAAAAGGTCAACATGGTCAAAGTTACTGCAACATCATCATTTTGAGCAAGTAGCTGGATCAACTTAACCCTAAATTGAAATTATTGAAAGTTTGGGAATTTTTTGTGATTTTGTTGGTGCAAGACAAGCGTCACGTGTTACTTTTGTATGCAATCTACCCTTATTTATAAATCTATATAAAAATTTCAACAAAAAGTGTTTAAGGGTCGAACCAACCCGTTATGACCCACCCATTTTGCCACCTCTACTTATACATTTATACCCATTTTTTTGCCTTTTAATCATAATGGTAACTTATCTTGTTCTTTTTTTTTTTTCTTTTTAATAAAATTACAGGTCTTTTGGTACCAAAGCTTAGTTCAAGAACAATTAGGCAAGCAGTTGGAGTAGTAGGATGTGTGATAATGCCACACAATGTATTCCTCCACTCTGCTTTAGTCCAATCAAGAAAAATCGACCCGAACAAAAAAAACAGAGTCCAAGAAGCCATAAACTACTACACAATCGAATCCTCAGCCGCCCTTTTCATTTCTTTTTTAATTAATTTATTCGTTACAACCGTTTTCGCAAAAGGTTTCCACAACACAAAACAAGCCGATACAATAGGCCTTGTGAACGCGGGCCAATATCTTGAAAGCAAATACGGTGGCGGGTTTATGCCCGTTTTATATATTTGGGGAATCGGGCTATTATCCGCGGGTCAAAGTAGCACCATCACGGGTACGTATGCGGGTCAGTTTATTATGGGCGGGTTTCTTAATTTGAGATTAAAAAAGTGGTTAAGAGCTTTGATTACTAGAAGCTGTGCAATTGTGCCAACTATTATTGTTGCTCTTGTTTTTAATAAATCGGAAGCTTCTTTAGATGTGTTAAATGAATGGCTTAATGTTCTTCAAAGTGTTCAAATACCATTTGCACTTATTCCACTTTTAACCTTGGTGTCAAAGGAGGAAATTATGGGGGTCTTTAAGATTGGTCCCACTTTAGAGGTATGTTTTTTTTACTTTACTTTTATGTCATTTTTGTTATATAACTTAAGTTTCATGATTCTGATATGATTGTCTCTTTGTTTTATTTATTAAATTTGTAAGCACAAACATAAAAACATTATTTTTTCCTTCGTCCTATTTTTTTGATATTTAGTTACACTATTGCTTTTGCTTATGAGTGTGTGTCTAGTCAGCGTTGGGTTCTTATACATTAAAGCATCCATTGAATAGGACATCTCAGCTTTTAATTTTTTAGTGCTTTTAATAGTTGTTAAGATTGTAAAAGTATATATTCTCTAACAGTTATAAAATAAATTAAAAACTAGCTGAAAAAGAAAAAGAAACTGGTTAAGAGTTGCCCAAAGTGTATTTTTAATGCATAAAACTCCTACTTTTTATACATGTATAATTATTAGAAGTCATTTACTCCCTCTAGGATAATGCAGAATTTACTTTTTGGGAAATATCCCAAAAGATATAAATTTTCTCGTTATTTGCAATTTTGATTTAGTCTCGTTAACATGTTTATTAGGATCCGTTAATAAACAAAAAGACTTGAATTGATGAGGCTTGTTATAAATTGCAGAAAATTGCATGGAGTGTGGCTGCCCTAGTGATGGTGATCAACGGTTACCTTTTGCTTGACTTTTTTGCAGCTGAAGTCAACGGTTTTCTGTTTGGCTTTTTAGGCGTAGCATGTACTGCTGCTTATGTGGCATTTATATTATATTTAATAAATCATGGCGATTGCTTACCATCCACATTATTTGGTCATGTAGTCAATAAAGGGTACGCTTATATAGGAAAATAAACCATTGACACACCACCCTTTCAAAGTCAAAGTCAAAGTCAAAGATCGGTTGTTGGTTGGCGTTTTATAAACTATTAATCCATTTTCTACCACAGCCTTGGTGAACTTCGTTTTAAGAAAAGAAGAGATTGAAGTTTACACAGAGAAATGAAGATTATATTTAGTGTTGATAACAGGTTAACCATTGATGAGACATTGAAAATTTTGTTATATTATATTTGATTTTGTGTAGAATAGTGACAACTTGTGTTACATATTTAACGTGAGTAGCGTTTTTTGGGTAGTGAACTCTATACAACATAAAGTTGAGATTTGCATACAACATTTATTCTTTTGGTATATGGTTGTAAAACACCTTTTAATTTGTATTGGTTGTTGCGGTTGTTGAAAGATTATAAATTGAAAAATAAGTTTGATTCAAAACAAGGTGTTGGATTGTTTGTGGCTTAAGATTTTACCGATTTTGGTCTTGGCTTTCAACCAAACCTTTTCAAGGCATCCCTCACTGGTTAAAGATGACGTTTTGGCGATTTCCTGCATCTTTCGTGTAGTATAAATAGGATTAAACTATTGTAGTTTTATTCATTTGATTTTTATTTACATTTGAGTTAAGATTTGTATTAACTCTTCAAATATATGTACTAAACTGTTTACTGAAATATACTAGATTTTGGTTGTATATATCTTTTTGCAACAAATTGGTATACAAAATGGCTATACAAAACAGTAATGATTTTCTAGAGTCACATCTATAAAAAAACTGAATGGAAGAAACTATCATTATTGGAGCATCCAAATGAATCACATGATCTCTGGACGGTAGTTGAAGATGGAGTAAGGGAACCAGAAACGTTGGTTGGATTAACAACACAACAACTTGTAGAAATCTCAGAAACTAGAAGAAATACAAAAAGACTACTTTGTATGCACATACATATAGATACATACACGAAGATAACATAACTACACCATGATGTAGCCCAACTAGCTACATCCATGGCCAAAAAATGATAGATGTTTTTACTATTAAATATAAGGAAAATGCTAACCATTGCCCTTAAGACTATGGTTAAGAAAACATTAACTTGGTAACCATTTCACTAACTTTCATTGAAAGTAACCTAAATCGAACTCATTTCATTTATAAGCATATAAAAGTTACTAAAAAAAATACAATACAGTTATAAACAATTTACCTAAAATAGCCAACTTATTAATTTAACATCTAAAGGCTAAACATAACAATCAAAATAAACTCGATGTCTTCCCTTTCAACCGACCTAATCAAACCAAACCAAACCAAAACGACCAAATTACATTAAGAGGGGTGCCAACATTGGTTGCCTTCACTTCACATTGGTTTAGGGAAACCGATGGTACCATGGTATCAGTCTGTTGGTGCTTCGGTTTGCCGGAGGTAAAGAAAATCAATATGTGAGGTCATTTCAATAAAAGTGAGTATTTTGTTGTGTATTTAATATCATGTGGGGTCAAATTATTTTAATGAAGATGTATAGTTGGCATGAGTGTAATAATTTGATGTTAGTTTGAGTATCAGTTGATATGTCGCTGATGAAACAAAAATACTGCTCCCGACCATGACCATAAGTCCATAACTGATATTTTGACAATCAACAAACACACTAATACCAACGATATCATTTCACTTAATAAGTTATACATCAAATACATATATAAAAAAAATCCAATACCACTAAATATTTCATTTCTCTCTTCTCTCGGTACCTCTATCATGTGCCAATGATATCTTTATACAAAAGTGTACTAACGGACTAGTGAAACAACAGATAACACTGGTCTAATTTCCCTAGTTTTGAATAATTTCAACCAAGATATTTTAGCCCGAATAATAAAATGAGATACCAAAAATTATTATGTATAAAGTATAGACTGTATAGAATTTAGTGGGACCCACAATATAATGGGGAGGGATGGTATAAACTTGCAGTAGACAGACACACACTGCTTAACGGCATGTTGCAGTTTTTGGTTAACAAACGGGGCCTCATTGGTTATCCTTCTCCTTCACGCATCAACAAATCTTTCCATATTTGCATGCACTTTCTCTCTCTAAAACACCCCTACTTTCTCTCTCTAAAAATTCATACCCAAATCAATCATATACCATGCCCTCCATTTCTGCTTCATCTTCCAAAATCAACAAATACTCAACACTAAACAAATATTAATTTATAAATACCCAACAAATATCTCCAAACCCTAGTAAAACCCTTGTGTCGAACAAAAACATTGTTTTCGACATTTTTCCTCGATTTTGATCTAATGGAGCATCGAAGAAACCCTCAGAGGATGCAAATCCCAACTCATCAACAGTATCCTGGTAATGGAGTTCCGTTTCGTTCGTTTTCGCCGGCGTTTGTTCCCGACGGTGCGTTTTTATTGTCCGATGAACAGCAAGGGGTGCGTTATGGTGGCTTATCACCTTCGATTGACGTCGATCGGAGCTTATCTGATATGTTTTCGTATGTTAATATCTCGCCGGCGATGTACGCAAACGCACCGCCGTTACTCCGGAACACTCTCTCCGGTCAAATCAGGTCTCCTATTGCCGCCGGTGAGGTTTTTTTTCACCCGTTGAGAAGTCCTCAAGTGACGCATTCTGATTTGGGGGTTAATGATACGTTCATTCATCGCCGATGGTGCGAGAATATGGAAGCTCTCCGGCAGCATTGTTCTTCTGGCTTTGACTACGGTTTTGACGTTGACCAAAAGTCAAGCTTGAGCTCCATGAAATATGTTCACCCCACGCAGAATCTCGATTCCATCCCCAGGTGCTCTCCAATCCATTCCCCTGTAATTGCTGATAAGAAATTGAAATTTCAGATACCAGATGATTATGATAATAGCAATTTTCATTATCAAAATCGTAGTGAAAATCTTAGTCAAGATCAAAATCAGCAGGTTTTTGGTTCATGGTCTTTGAAAGAACTAAGGGGACGAATATACACCCTAGCTAAAGATCAAAATGGCTGTAGACTTCTTCAAGCTTTATTTGAAAAAACAACAGCTGAAGAAGTTGAAATCGTGTTATCTGAGGTGGTAGATCTCATTTCTGATTTAATGAAAGATCAATTTGGGAATTATTTGGTTCAAAAACTTGTTCCTGTGTGTAATGATGATCAGAAAATGCAGTTGATTCTTTCACTGACTAAAATCCCAGCCAACATCATTCTTGTGTGTATGAATCCGCATGGGTATGTGACATTATATTTAATAACTTCAAATTAGTTAAAAAAAATTGTTCAATTGATTTCTAGTATCTAATTTTACAGGACTAGAGCAGTGCAGAAGTTGTTGGAAAATTTGAAAGATCCAAATCAAGTTAAGTTAGTTATGAACGCTTTACATCGTGGTGCAGTTGTATTAGCCAGTGACCCAAATGGTCATCATGTGATACAATATTGTTTGGTTAATTTCCATAGTGTTATTAACAAGGTACATTTTCTTTAACAGAATTTATTTAATTTATATATTATTATTCATATTCATTAACATTTCATTTGGCAGCCTATTCTTAATGAAATAGCAAACGAGTGCTACAAAATAGCAACAGATAAAAGTGGTTGCTGTGTGTTACAAGCATGTGTAGAACACTCTCGTGGTGAAGTTAGGACACGTATCGTAAAAGAAATTATGGTCAACTCTGTACATTTAGCTGAAGATCCTTTCGGGTTCGTGTTATTTTATTATTTTAATATTAAAAAGTACATTTTAGTATTTTATTTCTTTATATTGATTTTAATTTTGTTTAGGAATTACGTTTTGCAACACATGGTGGGATTGAACATACCAGAATTTACAACACTTCTTGTGAGACAATTACAAGGGAATTTTGCAGCTTTGTCGTGCAATAAATATGCAAGTAATGTTGTGGAAAAATGTTTGACCGAATCTGGTGAAGAAATATCCGCACGAATTATTTTGGAATTAATTAAAAGCCCGAATTCGTCTTTGCTTCTCGTAGATCCGTTTGCAAATTTTGTTATCCAGTCAGCACTAAAAATTGCTAAGGTTGGTAGTTTAAATGGTTAATATTCTTTATTATCTGATTTGCATTTTGTTACTGACAATTGGCTTTTTAATATTGTTAACTGTGAATGCAGGGTTTTGTGCTTGATTGCCTACGTAGCCTGATTTCGAAGAACATATCATCCATGAGAACTAATATATATGGTAAAAAGATACTTGAAAGATTTGAAAAGAAGAGGGTGAACCTTGCATAGAGCTAGAAAGTGCAAGGGGGTAAGTTGGAAGTATAATTTGTGAATACCTGTTGTTACTTCACAAATTGTAGTGGTATGTATGTGGTATGTTGTTTCTTTGAATCTACGAGGTTTTGACTTTTGACTGTTGACTTTTTGACCACTATGTTTTGAAGATGTTGATGAAAAAGTAGGTTGTTAGATGTGAATTGTATTAACTATGAGGTCTCCTCTGTTTTGAATCTTGAAGGGTGAGATTAACATTTGAGATATAATCAAGTATTATTATTATAATTATTATTATACTTCATAATGCATGTTTTTCTGTTTGTAATATTGTAAGTATGAACTGTTAGGTATGTGTTTAGTAGTTTTATATCTACCTCCATGGTCGTTTTCTGTTAGCAATTTCTTACATGATTCCCTAAATCTAATGATTTTGGCTCTAATCAGTTAATGATGATCATACTTCATACATGCTCACTCAAACAAACACTTTCATGGTCAAAAGAGTTGCTTTCATGTTTCAAAATTGATCATGTTTTCATATAACTTTTGAATATACACATTTCCGTTAATTACATTTAACATCCACAACCCGCTTACAAGACGCGAATATGTATTTTCTAATTGAAATTTAAATAATAGTTGCACGTAAATAAGATATTATGATAAATCTTGTCAAGACTAAAAGATGGAAAGGAATAGTAAAGTAAAATATGTGTCAACCGTGCCTTTGAGCATCTCACCGCGAGTTACAAAAATCTACAACACACCTAGTTTAAGTATAAAGTAAAATCATTTAATGCGCAAAGTACAAACATCCAATGCTATAAAAGATGGAAAGGAATAGTAAATTGTTAAAATCTTACTTGAACCTGCCATGGTGAGTTAGGGGAGAGAATAGCTCAAACACTATACGTAAGGGGTGATCAAAACCAAACACATGCAAATTCTGGCAAACCTTTAAATTATTTAAATTAATACATGTACTACTTACCAAGCACAAAATACAAGCAACCAAGCACAATACCTCGCAACCTTCACTGGTTGTGACGACTCAGTCACGGCAACCAAAGGGCTGCGACGCACTTTACACATAGTCTAATAGAACTAAGTGCCATAACCGGCCGTAAAGGCTTCATCTTTTATTTCCTTACAATTAAACAAAGGAATTGATTTTTTCATGCACATTTCACTTCTTGCAAATTATAATAATTTCATATTTATACTCTTTCAATATTTAACTAAAGTTAGTAGAGAGGCAATATTTATAATGATGGTATGGCTGGTTAAACGTTCAAATTATATTTAAAGGTGAATTTCAATAAGATAAATCAGATACATAAAATATAACACAACATGCTGGCCAAAATCTAATTGTGAATGCCATGTAAGATAAATTATGTCATCTGTGCTTCATAAACTTAACATTGACACAATTACGCTACAGTGGATAGATTTATGCCAAAAACACACTAAGGAAACTATTAACATGATACTCAGAAATTTTTATTTGCAACCCGACAAACCTGGTTTGCTTTTACGATTGGGTTGCAGGCTATATATTTACCTCAAATTCGACGAGCCCGAACTGACAACCCGATTTAAGATCCCTAATTATAGTGTTTCGTTTTTTCAATTTTTGTTTTAACCCTTCATAAAATTCCCAATAACTTTCTTTTTCATTACCTTATGCCGATTTCGCATCTCACATAAAATAAATTGGAGGTTATCTAAGGGGGTTTTTGGGATTGCATCTTCTAAGTAAATTACATGCTTATTGCATTTTAAAAACCCAATAATATGGTGTGTAGTGTTTGAGTAAGAAAAAGAAACGCATAATATATTTTGAATAAAGGCATGTTTGGGAAAGCTTATTTAAGGAGCTTATTAGCTTAATAAGCCTAAAATTCAAGTTTATTTTGAGCTTAAAAGCTAATAAGCCTTCTTAATAAGATTTCATAAACATGCCCTAAGTAAGCTCAAACACCCCTAGATATCCCACAGAAATCAAGACACCATATGCAAATAAGTATGTCTTTTCTTATTGAATTTCTTAATTATAAATACATGCAAATAAGATAATATTATGAATAGTGTATATATTATTAGAACATTAAATCTTGCCAAAACTAAAGGCATTATGTGCTAAAGGTATCAGACATGGGATTTAAGTTTCGTTGTGAATATAGACTTAGTAGTAGATTGTGATTTACCTTTAAAAAAGCTTCAAATTTTTTTTACAGAATGTTTAATTGTTGAAATAGGTTAAGACAATGGCTTAATTCACGAGCAGAAGGAAAAAATAGTTATCTTTTACACGTATCATTTACAATGAAAAGTACTTAGGCTAGTGGGTATGGGCACCACATGTGGTGGTGCCCTTTTCCGCCACATCATCGCCACCTCACACCCCCACATCACAACCACACCACATCATTTGGTGGAAATACACACCACACCACACCATTTTATTTTCCAACTCATCATTTCATTTCCATTTATTTTTCAAACATAATATTAAACTTCCATTAAAATTAAAATAACAATACATTAAATTAAATTAAAAATACAAATACTTAAAATTAAAAATAAAAATACTTAAAATTAAAAATGCAAATACTTAAATTTAAAAATACTTAAAATTTAAAAACTACAATCCTAAATCGCTCATGGCTTTTCGGGCCCTTTCCTTCGCGGCTAGGAAATGTTGAAGATCTTCTTGCGGCATGCCTGGCGGCGGTTGCATAGTCAAAATATTCATATTATTGATAATTCTTTGTTCGGTTGCAAGCTCCCTCTCTTGCTGGCGTCGTTCTTGTTCCAGTTGAACTTGTTGACGACGCATCTCTACGCGCTCTTTTGTTGCCTCAAAGTGCTCGTCTAATCGTTTTTGAATGTCTTGCCTATGCTTGCTCTTCGCTTCCTTTTCCGCCGCATGCCTACCCGCTCGTTTAGCCTTGTCTCTTCCAATTGGTCGTTCAAGAGGAGTTGGGTTTTCATCAATGTCGTCGAATACGTCATCGGGAAATTCATCGTCTGGTGCATCAAGGTTGACACGAGAACGACCATCAGAAACGTCAACCGATTGTGAACTTTTTGAGCGCTTCGATTGTTGTTGATCTTTAGTAATTGTGCCCATCCATTTTGGATCATCTTTTAAAATCAACCAATGTCGATCTAGCTCAAAAGGATGGCCATTTTTTTCAACTTTGTATTGTTTCTTGGCGGCCTCCAAAACATCAAACGCGGCCATTCCGCTACTTCTTTCCGACGAGAGTTTGTTGTATATACCATTGAATTTTGTAACCTTGTTGTTTATGTCACGCCATTTGCTACTAAGACTATTGTCTTTTCGGTATGGCGCGACTCCCATGAAGGTATGAAATTTAGAAAGAATGGCTTCCCAATAGTTTTTAATTCTCATGCCATTCCCGTCCTTCTCATTTTTAGAAGTCGCACACCAAGCTCGGCACAACGCAAGTTCCTCCTTTTCCGTCCATGGAATTTGCGTGTCTTCTTCCACATCTTCTCCCCCAACGTCTTCAACAACCTCTTTTTCTTTCCTTTTCCCTTTCCCTTTCCCTTTCGCCTTTCTCTTGCTCCCCCCGCTTGTTGTTCTTGTGTTTGGGCTTGTTGATGAATTTCTTGTTGTTGAAAATATTGGCCGGTGGGTGCAAATTGAGATATATTTTGTGAATATTGGGGTTGTTGAAATTGAGGGAGTTGAAATTGAGGTGGGGGTTGTGGATAATATTGTGGAGGTGGGACAACACCGGAACTTAGGATGTTCGCGTATTGGTCGAAGCAACCAAATCCTAGGTTCGGCGGTATATTTTGTTGTGAAGGTTGGTTGGGTGTTTGTGGAGGATTGTTGTGTGGATCCATTGTAAGTAGAGAGGTATGAAGATAGGAGTTTGTAGAGAGTAAAATGGGTTAATTGTGTGTATAAAATGAGTGAAAGTGTGTAATATATATAGGAAAATAATTTAATAAAAAAATTTTTTTTTTTTTTAAATGTAACGGCTATTAATGCCGTTGTATAACGGCTAGTTTCCGTCCAAACAAGCTCGGCACAAGCAATCCCACGCCCGTTTCCCTGCGTCGACCGTTGCCTGCTTCCACCACGCCGCACCCCCACGCCGTTGGGGGGGGCGGGGTTCCCCTTCGAGGCCACGCCGTTGGTGCCGAGTCACACCCCCACGCCTTGTGGGGCGTTGGCCCGTACCCACTCGCCTTAAGCAAGCAATTGGACAACCTTCATTTTCTCTCTCTCTCTCTCTCTCTTAAACAATTGGACGCGCAAAGTTCAGAGCAATGGCAGCATCACAGTGTTGTTTGTCTCGTGTTAATTAAATTATTATATTCAATCATCTCTGTTTTCTCCTTTTGTAATTCTTAAAGCAATCAAAATGTTTTGCTTCAATTAATCGTCATACCCTTCACTATCTCTCTCTCTCTTTATTGCTTTTTCCAGTGAGCTTTAATCTCATCTCGTAATTATGGAGAAAAAGCAAGGGTTTTTTTCTACATTGAAGGACGAAGTAGTCAGAGGTTTATCTCCGGGAAGGTCTCGGCATAGAACTCCGAAACCGGGTCGGAGCAGAAGCGGGTCACCGAATTCAGGTCTGCTCAGACGAAGGAAAGGTCACCATGTTTCTCAATCCGAATCCATTATTTCAAGATCCGGAAGTTTGAGACCGTTGGAAGCTCTATCGCCGCTCCGAGAGGGTCCGGATCCGAATGAGGCTCCGGCGGACATCGCCGGAGATTCATCGAAAGTTGAGAGATGGGGACACTGGATGAAGGGTCAGTTATGCCGAGCTCCATTGGTTGCTACCGGGTCGAGTTCGGGTTCTGGATCATACCAGCGTTCGGATCTGAGATTGCTGCTTGGTGTCTTGGGTGCGCCACTTGCACCGGTGCACGTTAGCAACTTAGAACCCTTTCCTCATCTTAGCATCAAAGACACACCCATTGTAAGTTTCCAGTTACTAATTTGAACTCTACTTAGAATATATCGTAAATAATTTTCTTAATTTGTGTATAAATTAGACTCAATGATATTCTTGAAATTGAATTTGTTCATTTGGGTAGATAATATAATTTCATATCAATGTCAAAAGAATTCTTGTTGTGTTCATATGTAGCATATACTAATAATGTAGGGTCTTTTAATTAATTTAATATTATATCTCCATAAGGATGGAAGTATAGATTATGTGGATGAGATGGTTTGAAATTTTGGTGGTTTTCCAATTTCTATAGTTGCATGTTGTATGAATTTAGAAAAGATATGATTTTTTGTTTTCTTTTTCATTTTTTTGAACTGGGTTTGATTTTTCTTATGTTCTTGAAAATAAAATAAAATAATCTTTAGTGGGTAGTTCAAGATTCAAGAATTAACACTTTTGACCACATTTTGGTTGGTTACAGTTCAACTTATTTTCCATAAACTCATTTTTCTGGCTTATGAGCTTGACTTAAACCTAAAAAGAAAGTTCATAAGCTGGAGAATAAGAAAAATGAACCGAGTGCTCTTTTTAATTACTAAATATTCTATAAAATAAAGAAGAAAAATTCTTTAGTGGGTAATTCAAGAATCAAGAAACCAAAATCAAGACTTCTGACCGCATTTTAGTTGGTCATTGAGTAAATACAAAGCAATATAAGTATAGACCCAAATATTAATAAAAGAAAAAATGGATTTTCTTGGTAGAAGTTGTTGTAATGTTATCATCATTATATATTTGTTGATTACTTTTACAGGAAAGTTCATCAGCACAATACATACTACAACAATACATGGCGGCATCTGGCGGTCAAAAGCTTCAAAATTCAATCCACAATTCGTACGCAATGGGGAAAGTGAAAATGTTGGCATTTGATATAGAAACCGCTACAAAAGTTATAAAAAACAGAAATTCATCAAAAACTGCAGAATCTGGTGGCTTTGTGTTGTGGCAAATGAACCCTGATATGTGGTATGTTGAGCTGGCACTTGGTGCAAGTAAGGTTCATGCTGGTTGCAACGGGCGGCTTGTGTGGCGGCACACACCTTGGCTTGGTGCACATGCGGCTAAAGGACCCGTTAGACCCTTGCGCCGTGCTCTGCAGGTGAATTTCTTTTCTGACATTGTCAAAATTTTACATTATTTTTAAACATATCAAAATAAAAGGAAACTTAAGAGGGTGTTTGGGATTGCGATTTGAAGAGTGCTTACTGCGTTTTGAAAACGCAAATAATCTAAAATGTGTTGGCAAAATGTCTGAAAAAAGCAATTACCTGCATTTTGGGCTTCAAAAATGTTGTTTGAAAAAGCATGTGGGAAGGTGCTTATTGCGTTTTGAAAACTGATTATTTCCATTTTACATATTAACTAAAATAATAGTATGATTTATCAAACCCTAAAAAATCGATTATCTGATTATCATGATTTCAAACAACATAATCAGATCCAAACACTATTTTTCAGAATCACATTTTATAACTGCTGATTATTTGATTATCCATTTTCAAAATGCATAATCCATTTTCAGAACACATAATCCATTTTCAAAACACATAATCTGTTTGCATTTGACCAGGGTCTCGATCCCCGAACAACTGCAAGCATGTTCACAAACGCAAGATGCACAGGCGAAAAGAAAATCAACGACGAAGATTGTTTCGTCCTCAAACTCTGTGCGGACCCACACACTTTAAAAGCCCGAAGCGAGGGGCCCGCAGAGATCATCCGGCACGTTTTATTCGGCTATTTTAGCCAAAAAACAGGCCTCCTAATCCACCTAGAAGACTCTCATCTAACCCGCATCCAAACCAACGGTGGAGATGCTGTCTACTGGGAGACCACAATCAACTCGTTTCTAGATGATTACCGGCCCGTTGAAGGGATCATGATAGCCCATTCGGGCCGATCGGTTGTGACCCTTTTTAGGTTTGGTGAGACCGCTATGAGCCATACCAAAACCCGTATGGAAGAAGCTTGGACCATTGAAGAAGTGGCTTTTAATGTTCCGGGCCTATCGATTGATTGTTTTATTCCACCCGCTGAATTACGGTTCGGGAATGTGAGTGAAGCGTGCGAGTTTAATCAAGAAGATCGGGTCAAAACCGCTGCTATGGCAGCTGCTGCTTATCGGGCTAAAGTTGTGGCTTTAGATAGATCACGTGATGGGTCGGGTCATAATGTGGGGTTGAGGAGGGAAATTTGAAGAATTTGGTACGGGTAGGGGTAGTTTCTTAATTTTGACTTTTTTAAAGATGAAATCCGAAAGGAAGTAAGGAACTCGACTGATTTTGTTAATATTTTTGAGGGTTATATCAACTTTTAAGCCTCGTAATCGATCTTTTTTCTCTGTCAGTCGAGAGTTGTTGATCTATTAGATTCGATCTTTTGTAAAAGTATGTTTTAAAGATTGAACATTAATATCATCTTTGTACAATACTTATCCAAATCCAAAGCATTCTTCTTTTCAACTTCAATATTTTGCGTGTCGATCATCATTTCTTCAGATTCAATAATAGCAAGCATGCAATAGATGCGTGAAAAGTTTATAAAACACAACAATCACTCAATCATTTCATAAGATGTAAGATGTAGACAGTCATACATTTATATACAGTCATAGAGATAGAGAGAGATGGCTTATAGGAGACCTCCAACAAAAGTGCATGAAATAAAATGTCTTTTTTATTAGTAGTGCACCAAATTTGTAAAATTTGACTGCTGGTTTTGTCTTTCTTTACCATTTGGTACTAGTACATATCTGATATATAAATGTTACTATGTTGTTGCTAGTGGCCATAGTGTGTACATATACACATATAGTTATGTTTCTTTCATTATGAGGTTTCTACAAAATGGCCATTTTATTTTGCTTTCTTGCAAAGTCCTTGTTTCTTGCTTATTATAGCTCACTCTGCCAGTGTGTGACCCTGCATGTTTATTTCTAGTTATTTCGTTTATTCAGTCACCGAGGGGCGGCAATTCCCTACACGCCATGAACTCGGAGACAGAAATAATCATGTTTGTGCTAAGCCTAAATGGGTTCGGGTCAAAAACAGGTCGTCCCATCCAACATGTTTATAAATCGGGTCGTGTTTGGTTTGGCTTATGTATAAACGGGTCAACCCACCAACTCGTTTAGTTTTATAAAGTTTGTTAAATTTTTTTCAAAGGGTGTAAATAGTATATACTATAAAATCATGTAACTTGGTTGTTTTTATTGATTGGATTGGGATTTTGTTACTTTTGTCAAATGAATTTGAGATTTATATTTTTGTTAGCCTTAATTTACAAAAATCCTATAACTATTAGCCTTTTATTTGGGTCATTTTTATTTATTTCTGACCCACTAACTCATTTGACCTACCAACATGTTAAGTTATATGTATCATGAGTTGTATTTGGGCTACCATAGTTTACATATGTCTTGGTTATGATTGTTTTTTTACCCGAAATTCTAAACAGATCGTGTCTGATGATTCCAGCCCGCCAACCCAAACCCGCTAACTCAAACCCAAAACCAACATAATTGCCGCCCCTACTTTAACTCAAATATAGATATTTGATAACCGTCTTAAAAACGTGCAATAATTTGTGCAATTTAAAGGGTGGTTTTGGACTTTTGGCACATGCATTTTGGTATTCAAGAGTCATTTTTCTCTAATTCTTGTCCCCAATCTCCTAACTTATGGTTCTTCACTCAACTTGTATGAATGGATTTTTGGGTAATGATTTTTGTGCATTATTGTTGTTTAGGCGCAAAGAATTATTTTTCAAATAATCCACCCTGCCTTAGTTAGTTCAACATATATTATTATCGATCTTGAGCAGATTTATAGCTCATGCGAAATTTTGCTATTTGTCCTAATCTCTTTTTAGGTTGATGAATAATTAATCAAACTTTAAAGTTAAAATATTCAGTTCATGTTTAGGTTTGGTTTCAGGTTCAGCCCGTTTGCTCAAACGCTTCAAGCAACCTAATCATGAACATAGAAAACAATATAGCTTTGCTTCCATGCGGATAGCATAACAAACATTTAAAAAACGACCTAAAAAGACAAGTGGGCTGCGAGTCGAGACAAAAACCAGATGTCCAATTGTGAACTACTATAGCTAATCATCATGTCGAAAGATCCTAGCAGTCGCATATTACGGGAAAAAGGTAACCAAAAATAGTAAAATACGCTTTTCGTGCTCTTTTTATCGGTATGTAGATGATAAATATTCTTGGGGCCTTCCCCTTCTGTCCTTAACAATGATTTTTATGTTTCTGTTGTATTTGTTTATGTTAGGGACCACAATCTCACTTCTGGTTTAGAGGCACATTGTACTTTTTAAGTGTGGTCCTTCCCCATAACTTTACAGCCCATTAAGCTTAATGAACTCCATTAACATTCTTAATTTAAGCATACTTAATAATGTTTGTGTAACGAATAAACAAGGACAACTACAGTTCTAACACGTATAACTTTACCGACCCTTTATTTTCGATTTTTGAAAGTTTGGTAAAAAGTAAAAGGTGTGCTTGGTTGGGAGTAATGGAATACGGAGAATGGTATAAAATAATGAATTAAATGGATTGATAGACTATAAATGGAATCATGCATTACTTGAAACTAGCTAGTTAATGGACCATTACCCACTAAAATAAGAGGAATGCGTTCCATTCCCCTGGCTTAGGAATATTACCATTCTGTTTCCCTTTTTCATTCCCCATATTGAACCAAACACACCTAAATTAAGTATTTGTGTGTTGTATGTTTTCCCTTTAGTATGTTATTGATAAACGCCTTTAAACCAATACCCTTTTTACTTGACTACGGTTATCGCCTAATTGGCACTGTTATTGTTCTGTTATTTTTCATTTGCAACTTTACATCACATTTAAATTTGAAATCTGGATCATTTGACCTTTAAATTCAAACTATATGTCTTATCTTCTA
Organism: Calendula officinalis; assembly: GCA_963853835.1. Lineage (NCBI taxonomy): Eukaryota > Viridiplantae > Streptophyta > Magnoliopsida > Asterales > Asteraceae > Calendula > Calendula officinalis. Next base: position 96,970,687 of record OY970821.1, read on the forward strand.
AGGGAATATTTCCTTCTAACATAGCGTGGAGCTTACGTAGTGTATTTGACCCCAATAAACACACACAAAAACACCATAAATCAACGCCTGAAAAATGATGAAAAAAAACAGAAATAGTTACACTAAGGGCCTTTGCAATATAGCGGCACTGGAATTAGAATCGGACCATAGAGAAGTTATAAAACTTGTTACAATCAATTTCTAGATATAACAATTTGATCTCTTACACTTTAAACGGTGTTCACAAGATTTCTTTTGTATATAAGTGTGAAAACTGAAAATGGTGTATACAAATTATAAGCACGAGAAATTCCAATGACTATTTTTTTCTTCTAAATTTGTCTCGATTACGATTATACATATCTTGTACACGTACGGACAAACTAACAAAATATTACACACTTAGCACAAGGTCTCGGGGCTATGTTAAAGCGATGTTAACAAAAAGACTCTATACTATGGTTTTAATACTCAACTCAAAACTATCCTCACCCGTTTAACATTTTATAACATCCCTTGGGACCATATAAATTAGCCCAAAGCAATTATAATTTACCAAACAAAAAAAAACCCCGAACACCCAATTCTCTTGGTGGACCCGGATATTGCGAATTTATATAGTCGGTAAGAAGCATACATGGAATCCATAAAGTTACATACAGTAAAGTCTTCTTTTGTTTGGCTCACTGTCACTTTATAATTACTTGGACAATTCCACTAATCCTCTTTCTATATTTAATTAAGGACTAATTAATCAAATCCAATTAGCAAAATCCACCATGACTTGCACTAACCCTACTTGCTTCTTCTGCACCATGAAAGAACCAAACAAATTGATCAGGAGATTGCAAATCAAGAAATGTTTCAAAGATATACTGTCAATAAACGAGCAAGAACGTGTGCTTATTCTAAGTAGTTTATGGAACACCGCGATGAATCAACCCGAAGATCCTGAGTTTCCTTCTTTAGGCATATTCAAATGTATGGTAAGTTTACTCCATAAGAGCATCAATGACAAATCATGGCTTCTTGATGGCCAAAATATTTATATCCCATATTATGCATCCCATATTGTGGGATCTTACACCATGAACAAGATCGAGTTCGCTGAAAAAGCGGTGGAATCTGGCGTTATTCCACCGTTGTTGGATCTTTTGAGAGGAAATATGAGTTGGGTAGAACAAAGGGTCGCGGTTAGAGCTCTTGGACACCTAGCAAGCTATGATGCTACTTTTGAACGGTTGGCGGTTTATGAAGAAGAGGTGGTGAAATTAACCATGAGTCTAGCTTCTAGTTGTGGTGAGATGGTGTATAACGAGTTTGTAGCCGTTAACGAAAGGGTGGAATATCACAAAGATTTGATCACTAGAGGGGTTGGAGGGTTAGAGATGGAGAACCAAAAAGCCGAAGAATGGGCTAGTCAAATCCAATGTTGGTCTCTACATCTACTAAATTGTTTTGCCATTAGAGGTAGATCTATAGATCTTATGTGTGATCAAGATTTCTTGAAAGATTTGAGTTCAATGTGGGGTGGGCTTGTGAATCACACATCTCCTTCTGGGATCGGGTTGATAAGAATCTTGTGTTATACTAGAGTTGGAAGAACAAAAGTTAGTGAATCTAAAGAGATCATCGATAGTATATGTAACCTTGCCAGATCTTCCGATGACTGGCAATATATGGGGATCGATTGTCTTTTGTTACTTCTACACGACATGAACACAAGGTACAAAGTTCTTGAAACCGTATCGTTTTATTTGTTTGATTTAATCGAGCTTCGAAAGCTAGGAGAAAGGTCAAAAGTAGGGCAAAAGATCACTAGAGCACTACTCCTAGACTTCAAAAATGGGAAATCAATAATCAAGAACCCTAAAGTTGATAGACTTTTAAAAGAAGTATGGGTTTTGAAAATTGACAAAAACAGAAGAGAAAGAGTATTGTCAGATGAGAAACTCGAAGAGAAACGAGTATTGGTAAGTCTGATCAAACAACAAGCGAATCATAGTTTTTGGTTAGGAGAGATAGAAACCGCGGTGATGAAATACACGGAAGGTTTAAAATTATGTCCACTAAAACTAAGGAAAGAAAGAATTGTACTTTATAGTAATAGAGCTCAATGTTACTTGCTTCTTAATAATCCAGATAATGCAATTAGTGACACCACGAGAGCTCTTTCGATCTCAAAACCGGTAAATTCTCATGCAAAAAGCTTGTGGAGGAGATCACAGGCTTATTACATGAAAGGGTTGGCTAAAGAGAGTTTGATGGATTGTTTAATGTTCATCAATGCTTTTGTTGGTGTCGACAAGACAAAACGTGCAAAAATACCTTATTATGCAGTGCATATGATCAAGAAGCAGATGGATGCCACTTGGTTTTTCACGTCGGCTAAGTCAAAATTGCCAATGAATTTAAGCACATCTAGCGGTCAAAGAAGCCAGGGAGAACACCAAAAAGATGAACTGCTGATGTCGAGTAAGAGATATTACTTTTAGTTTGATGAAATGAGCCAATATGTCAACTTTAATGTTCATATAACCAATTATAAAAATCAATAAAAGTAAACTACTCCCTCCGTCCCACAAAAAACTTCCCATTTCACCCTAAATTTTTGTCCCACAAAAAACTTCTCATTTCATACATTTGATGGGCTACACATAATAAAATAATATTATTATTAAGGACACCACCACTTACTATCCACTAACTATCTTTCTCTCTCCAAACCAATCTTATATTTTAATCAAAATTATTACTAATGACCCCACCACTAACTATCACCTTAAAACTTGTGCAAAACTCAAATGGGAAGTTTTTTGTGGGACGGAGGGAGTACTATATATTGTCACAGAAAAAAACCGTACAGTATATATTAGAGACAATACAAAAAGTAATTTTGTATATTGTACCGGTTAAGGGGAATAAAATAGTAAGTTCTTAAGTCCGATATATAAAAAAACAAAAATATTATATTTGGATACACAGAAGTGGGATCCTGTGAGGACTCTTTTTTCGGTGAGGACTCGCGAGGACACCTAATAAAAATTTCAAAAAATTCCGAAAAAAATATATATAACCCACCATGATTATTACTACATTTGACAAAAAAAAAATTCAAAAAAAAATTATGATCCACTTTTTTTAGCGAATCATAACAATGATCCATATATTTTTTGTGGATCATTATTATGATCCATTTATTTTTTGTGGATCATTATTATGATCCATATTTTTTTTGGATCATTTTTGGAATATTTTTTTTGGATCTTATACATAGCGATTTTAATGTTTAAAAAATGAATTTTTTGAAAAAGTTTGTTTTGGAACATTTTTAGAATTTTTTTTGGAGTCCTCACAGTCCTCACGCGAGGAAAAGAGTCCTCACCGGATCCGGACCTGGATACACATATATGTAGTTTTCCTTAGAGTATACATAGGTTAATTTATGTTTGGATTTTGGAATAATCCAAAATCAAGCATATATATGTACAGTGTTAAAAGCGGAATGATTGTGCTATATAAACTTCGCCTTAATTTGAACTTTTTGCAGGATTATTTACCATTTTAGAAGAACCTATTAACAGAAAAGACAAAGACGCAACCAGGAGAAAGGTTGATAGATATCGAAGGCGAAAGAACTCTTTAATGACTCGATCAATATAACAAATAATTAGCTAGGTATGTATCAGTAGTAGTTTAAAAACAAGAAACGCAGTCGTTGTACCGTTTTCTCTCTTTCTAATTTAATAGTTATATATATGTACTGAGAAGTTTTAATCTGGTTACAGTATTTTATGATCAACCTGAGGGTTAGTTTTTTTTCTTTCTATCCCATAACTATTCATATATGTGCATGCATGTGAGAAGGTGGTGACAAGAGAGGACCACAAATCCATATTAGATAAAGTACTAAACACAGATTGAAATAATCATTTTGTTTAAGTGATGGGCATATCATGTTTGATTAAAAATTTTAAGGGTAATTAAGATGTGTTTCCTAATTCCTAGTTCGCATTGATCTAGATTTTTTAAGATGGATTGATGCGTGCATCCTTGATAAGTGAACGAGTAATTAACACAAGTGTAGGATTTGAAACAAAATCTTTTACAACGGACGATTATCATAATATTAGTTATAAAAAGATCCGTGATGGAGATTTTTTTTAATAGAAAAGGAGACTCGGTTTAAAAACTATCGAGAAGCTAGGAAATACATTAAAAGAAGGAGAAGGAGAAGGTATATAATTATGGTCGATACTTAGCTAATGTGTGAAAGAAGGGTTGTAGATGTACTATATTACACGACCAAATTAACCTAGTAATTAATATGAGTTTAAATATTGGTTATCTAAAGCCAATATGCTCATGTTAACCTTCGATCACTAGAACAAATATGTGGAATTTTCACGCATTTGGCAACCACTTTAGGATGATGAGTTTTTGTGACAATGACTAATGCTAAAAATATGTACATTAATATTTAACGTACCCGTATAATTTTGTAAAAGATAAAAATGTAGAAGTTGGAAATAAGTCCACTTAAAAACATGAACTTTTGAAAGTTTGAGATATGATCTTAACACATTAGCCAAGGCTTAAAAGCATGGATATTTAAGTCATTTTGTCAATGCTTTTAAGTACGTGTGGAGTATTTATTAGGTTTTTTAGACGTAATCCTCTAGATTCAATAATATGTCACATCATTTTTCTCCAACCATCTTCTCAGTTACACACACTTTTCAGTGCATGGATATGTACAAACAAGTGCAACGAATTCAACCAACCGAATATTTCAATCTTAGACTCAAAGCTAATAGATATTTATTTTTCTCTTTAGCGATACTTACGTAATTAAATTATTCTACTATCTTATTCACACTATCTTTAGCAATTCATGCGTCAAATGCACAACACATTATGGAGGATAAAGGTAGGGAATTCGATCTATTGACTTTTGAGTATTATTTCTAGCAAAAAAAGTGAGTGCCACCTCAAAAGCCTCAAATGCAGAAACAATGGTGGGCTACGGTTTGGTAAAATGGCACAAAGATGCTTCAATGGAAAGAAAGTAATGATCTTTACAGTATTCTTTATAGGTAAAAATAATCCATTAACCCTAGGTGTAGGCTTAGCTTTGCATCATGAGTAATTAACAAATTAACGACACTAGCTATCAATTACAAAAAGAAAATTTCCCTAAGAGACTTTTACACCAAACAAGCAATATGTATCAATTAATTTAACCAATAGTGGATAGGAACAATAATATCGAGACAAATATTTTAACCAATTTAACCATAGAAGTTAAAAAACAAACAAGATTAACAGTCTAAAATCAAGAAAATACCTAGTAAAACCATAGTGTCCAAATGTAGAAAAACTAAAACTTGTGTACTAAAACCAAAATTTCATCAAGAGAATAAAATCTTCAATTCGTTTGCGGAGAATTTGGCAAGAAAAGAAAGAAGGTAGGGATCCGCCATTGTTGAGGTAAGAGTGCTCAATCCGGCATGGTGCTCACTAATTTCAATGGAACCGGTATCGGATTCGGTAATCTCAACGGATTCTTCCATCTTATTTCCAATTATTTCATCTAATTTTCTCTCTTTGTTAATAATTAATTCATCGTCCTCCGTTTTTTAGGTTTCGGAGTCGGTTGTGGTTTTGGTGTTGGATGGGGTTTCGGAGGTACTCTCTGTAATACTCACAGTTTATTCTTCCCTAAATTACTTGTATAATTGTAATTTGTTCCTGTATTAACGAATTGAAAATTGTGTTCATATGTTGCAAATTGCATTTTGGGGGTGAAATTGGGCTTGCAGCTAATAACTTATGCTTATTTGGCACATTTGTAACATGAAAACTGACTTTAATAATCTTTAACCATTTTATAACATTGCAAGTTTGTAGCTAGAATAATTAGCTTAATACCTTAAACAATGGCATGTATACCAAAAACTAGGGGTGCTCAAAACTGGATATTAGATTTTTAGATAGTGGATTTTTACAATCCGAATCTGGTATGTGAAATTCAGATATCCAATATCTGGTAAAAACAAATTATTCAAATATATATATAGGATATTTTGTTCATTTTCGGCTATTTTGGATAATTTTTCGGATATCGGGTATCCGAAAATTTTGAAAACATTACCCCGATCTGGTGAAAATTCCATACCTGGATTCTGGAAATCAGATACCTTTTTTTCCGGATACCTGATTTTCGGATATTTTTTAACATCCTTGCCAAAAACCGATGCCCATATTGATTCTTGACAACATACCATTAATTTGTAATCTAATTATAGAAATATCTGTTTACATGTTTGTATATTAAAGCGTATTTGTTTATGTAATTGCAGGTATGCCTTTGAATTTCCTTGGTCTTGGTGCAGGTAAGTTATTACAGCTTACATGTCTCCAATGTTGTTATTTATGTACAATAAAACACACTTTTTATTAAGTGAATCTTGAATTTTGAAGGTGGAGGATGTGGAGTTGGATTAGGGCTCGGATGGGGATTTGGGACAGGATTTGGTAGCAGATACCGATCTTCTAGGGTTGTTTTCCAAGGTGTCGATTTCAATAAGAAAACTGAAATCCAAGTTGCAAAGTCATCTTGATTCTTGACCAATCCTTCACTTGGCTTGTTTTATCAAGTGTAACATGAATAGATACTTCAATTTGTCATTCCATCATATGATTGTTTTCCATACAGATAGCTGCTATATTGTTAGACCTAAAACTTACATTACATTTGTACAATCTACAAATGGAAACTAGTAGTTTTATAAAAAAAACGTTGTCTATAAGTTTGCTAATGGTTAAAATGCTCCTTACGTGTGGTGATCAAACGAAAGCTGCACAAGAAAGAAAGAAAGAATAGGACATAATTAGCTAACAAATAAAGCAGATATATATTTTTATTTTTATTTTGCATTATTATGAAATGAGTAAAAGAGTTACCAAGCAAGCAAAGAATGACAAGAAGTAGCAAAACGATGATTTGGGTAGGTCGATTGTAGAGCATATAATATTGTGATCTTTGACACAGTCTTTGAATACCACCGTACCATCTTTCCACTCGTTTATCTTTATCTTTATCATCACACTTTTTTGGGCAAATCTTACTACTTTCCTTCATACCCTATTTCCAATTTACAACAAATTACAAAACCCTTATAAACTGTATCATATTAATAATATATATAAATACTCACTCTAGTCAAAGGTCGAGTCTCTGACGGTCTACCATCATCATCGTCATCTTGGCTTAATTTCTTGTAACCATTATTAGGCCACTTTAATTTTGATGCAGATTCCAGTGTGTTTAAAAGGCCCGAAACACTCGGTGTTTTTCTAGGGGGTTTTCCTATTTTTCCATTACCTGAAACGTTGTCATCATCACCAACTGTAATCTTCCAAGAACGGATATCGGGACCCGCACTTGCTGTTCTTCTATGGCCCGAAAATTTCCCGCCTTTAGTCCCCACCTGACCACACTGCAATGAGTGAGACAAAAATGGGCGGGTCGAGCAAGTTGAATAACGGGTCATTTTTAGTAAGGTGGGTCGGTCCAGGTGAGATAAAACGGGTCAAACTTACCACTTATAAGTCATTCAATCATCGATACATACCTTTTGTTTCCTTCTTCCCCTTTGTTCATCAGTTATTCGAGTTTTTGCAGGCTGTTCATTGCTGGTTTTGGTTGAGCCTGAAAGGAATAATGCAAGTTCTTTTCTCTCTCCTTCATCAAGGCGGACCCACGGTCTTGGTGGCTTCCCGTTTGAATCACTTAACAAGTTTTCAACTCTTGAAATTTGAGTCTCCATTGCAGTAATAAAATCACGATGTCTGTCTTTTGTATCGTCTGTTGAATTCTTGTCATAACTTGCTATAACCGCTTTTTCAAATTCCTCCAACTGCAATAATGTTCATGAAACCTTAGGTAACAATTTGTTTCATGAACACTAATTAAAACCTAAATTCTCAAATCCGACGATTTGGTTTGATTTATAATAAGAAATTGGGGTTTAAATTACCTGCCATTTGGTAGTGCCAAGGGTAGTTCGTAAATCTCTTCGAAGAGCTTCTGAATTCCAAGCAGAAGGTTCCTTCAATGCTTGAATTAATGTTCTATATGTCGATTCCATCCTTCAATCACATAGCAATTCAACAATTTCATAATCAAATTACGATAAAAACAGAAAAACATAATTATGAAATCACGAAATGCGGTACCGATCGGCGGATTCCTGAACTTCTTCGGCAGCTGAAAAGAATGGATCTCTCTCCCACTTATCCAAATGTGAAGCCATAGCGATTCAATCGATCAATTGGAAACAAAAATTGGTGATAATATGTTAGAAACTACGGAAGAATAAAACCCTAAAACCTAGCTCGTGAAGAATCTGGCATCAATTGTGATGCCATTTTCCATAAAAGTGGAAGAGAAGCCATTAGGTTAGATCAATCATTCAAAGAAGGCATAAAACTGATCCTTTATCGGTTGAAGGGATTTGATATGTTTATTTACTTTTCTTTTTTCTGGTTCATATGATGAGATTAGAACTAACGCTTCTATTTTAGCCTAGTGGGATAAGGTGTTACCCATGATCCATAGGTTAAGGATTCAAGTCCCGTGGATTTTGGTGGTGGATTTATTCCCTATAGATGGAAGGTTTGAGAGAAGGTATACTACCTGTGGATGTTACTATCCATACTCGAACTACTAACTTCCTAACTTGCCGTTAAAAAAAATAATAATAAAAAAAAATGATTGAGATTAGAAGTTCTATTTCCATAATTGGGACAGTTTAACGACTAACGTTCGTGATATAGTAAAATAAAAAATGTTACTTCCTCCGATTCAAAATAAGTGATACACTTGGGGTTTCACGGTTTTTGAGGCAAAAGATTATAATGATAGTTAAATTAGATTAATTGGATGGTTAGTGGAGAATGAGTCCCACACCTTTTGAATAAAGTAAGATTAATGATGTTTAAAAGTAAAAAGTAAGGGTAAAGAGGTAATTTCACTTTGTTAAAGTAGATAGTTAGTGAGTGTGGGTCCCATTTTTTATGCCAAATAAGGAAACTTTTCAAAGTGTATCACTTATTTTGAATCACCCCAAAAAGGAAAGTGTATCACTTATTTTGAATAGGAGGAAGTATATCAATTTGATTAAATTAGGCAAAAGAGTTTGTAGGTTTACGTATTTTAGTTATTTAATTCGGTCATCATCAAAATCTTACTGTTTTAATAAGAAATACTCCGTACTTCGTATTGATTAAAGTTATAAGGGTTTTATTAATGACAATATTTTCTTTAAAGATTTGTTGCATGTATAAATTATTTGTACTTTTATTAGTGGAGTATGATTCTTAAAATGCAAAGGTAGTTATTGAATATTGTAAAAATAAAATTAGTTAGACTTCATTAAAAAAAATTAATTAGACTTCGTTAAAAAAAATTTAGACTTCATAAAAATTACATTAAATTTGTATAATTGTTATTTGTTAGTCGTAAAAATTAGACTTCAAATTACATTACATTTCATATCCTGTTTAGACTTCATTAAATTGTACTCTATTTAATAGTCATAAAATTAGACTTCATAAATAATAATTTAAATAATTAGTAGATTGTGTATATCTTGTAATCTTATAGTTTGTTACACCTTGTACACTATATATATTCATTAATGATAATCTCTCACAATCAAGTGAGATTCAAACCCTAATATGCTATTAGCCTAATTTTTCTGGCACCTCTCTCAACCCTAAACCCTAGTCGACGACTCACTCTCTTTCACAATGGCAGCCGACGGTCCTTCCACCACCAAAGATTCCGATGCACCCTTGTCTCTTTCTACCATTCTACATATGATCACCGTTAAGCTATCGTCGACCAACTACATTCTCTAGCACAAACAGATGCTGCCGTTGTTGGCCTACCAGAATCTCACGGGCTATGTTGTTGGCTCTCTTCAGCCGCTGCAATCCAATATTAAAACCGAATCAACTTCCGCACTGAACCCTGCTTACATTGCATGGATCACAGCTGACCAGCGGGCTCTCATTATTCTTCAATCATCGCTCACAGAAGAAGCCATGGCCAAAACCATCGGTCACGATACCTCACATGCTGTTTGGAAAGCACTTGTTGATGCTTATCAGCACGATTCTCTTGAAAGAACCCATACACTTCGTGATTCTCTCCGGAATCTCAAGAAGGATTCGACTACTGTTGTAGAATTTTCTTTAAAATTCAAGGGAATCTGTGATCAGTTGCAAGCCATTGGTCATCCGCTCCCTGACGATGATAAGATTACAAGATATACACAATCTACTAATTATTTAAATTATTATTCCCATTAATAAATTTGTTATTTACTAAGTATATGACACATTGTAATGATCCATGGCTAACAATTTGCTAATCATAACAAAATACGTATTAATGAACTTAAGGATAAACAATTGAGTTGAGCCCTGACCTCTATCCCAAATAAAATGACTTAAACTAAGATTGAAGATACGTGGTATTGAACCAACCATTAGAGAATGGCAGAAATCACCAACATATGAAATGGATAGAGTTGTGTTTTTAGAGGAGATGGTTTGAAGATGAAATTTTTTTAGAGAATGAATATCCTCGTTTGGTTGCTGGATTTTTTTTGGAATGGAATGAGTTGAATTTAGGGGATTGGAATTTAAAGAAATTGAATTTGAAGGAATTTCAGTCTTAAGAAATTTAATTATGAGTAAATTACACGAAAGGTTCTTATGGTTTGCTAGTTATTATAACCATAATTTCTGAACTTCGTTTATTACACTAGACGTCCTTGGTGTATACAATTTGTTACACCCATGGTCTATACTTGCCTTAACTTTTTCTAAGTGACGAATATACCCTTTTGTCCTTTTATAATAAAGCGAAGATAAATAACTATTAATATAATAAATGACAAACCACATGGACCATCTGTGAAATTTACTCTATTAATTGATTTTTTTTCTTTTCTCTCTCTAATCATGTTCATCCACCACATTCAGACTCACCACTTACCTCTATCTCTTTGAATTCTAACATCAATCAATAACCATTATCGTTGCGCCAATAAACCCCCTGAAAAGTCGATCCATCACCAACCCATGCCTCCGGCTACCTTCTCCAGTTGTTCCGCCGCCAATGACGTTCTAGACTACTATCGACCTGGATTGATGCAAAAAAGTGATGCACGTCGCCAAAGGAGTTGGTGGCTTGAACACATGGTTATTCAGACAATTGATGCACGTCGTTAGAGGAGTTGTGTTTTGCACACCCAGGTCAATCGAACGTCATCGGCGGTGGAACAAATTAGAAGGCAACCGGAGGCAGGGTTTTTGATGGATCGACTTTTCAGGGGGTTTGATGACACGATGATAATAGTTATTGGTTGAGGTTTGAATTCAAAGAGATAGAGGTGAGTAGTGAGTCTAAATGTGGTGGTAGAATATGAATCAAAAAGAAAAGAAAAAAAATCAATTAATAGAGTCAATTTCACGGATGGTCCAGGTGCTTTATCACTTATTACATTAACAGTCTTTTATCTTCGCTTTATTACAAAGACCAAAATGGTATTTTCGTCATTTAGAAAAAGTTATGGACAGTAGGGACCATGGGTGTACCAAATTTTATACACCAAAGACGTCGAGTGCAATAAATGAAATTCAAAGACTGTAATTATAATAAGTAGCAAACCACGAGGACCTTCCGTCTAATTTACTCTTTAATTAATTTTCTAGCAACAAAGCCTAACGGTTGGATGACCTAAAGTGAAAACAATAATTCATTTTCGAGTAATCAAAAAGTGAAAACCCAAAATCCAAAACTCAAAATATTTCTACTTTGAGTCTTTGACACGCGAATTACCCGCTCAACCAATACACACTCAATAAAAAATAATTCAAAAATATAAAAATGAAAACAAAGAAATCAAAGAATGTGAATTTCATTTCTTCAAAACACAAAAATGGTATGCACACTAGTATCAAAAACCGTAGCGAAAAACACCATCTTTCTCACAAACACATTTCGATTTCTTCAAAATGGAGTGATTAATCTCCCTAATTTCCTCGCAAGAATCTTTAATATTACGCAAATCACAAACCCTTTTGATTTTTGGCCAATTCGAATTCAAATTCATCATCAAAATTTCATCTTGTTCTTCATTGTATTCAGATAAAGAAAATGGGGTTTCTTTCATGGTATTTAAGGATGCTTGATGTCCGTCCGATTATTACAAAGAGTATTTCAGCTGGATTGATCTACGCAGCTGCTGATTTGACTGCACAGGTAAATTGAATTAAAACCCTTTTGTAAAACCTAGATTTGGATATTTTTTTTTTATAAATAATATCATATCTCAAATTTGATTTGGAGAATCAAAAATGATTTGAGTAAATTTCAAATTTGACCTAGATTAAAAAATCCATTTTTTTTAATTTTGTATAAAGAAAAATGTAAGAAGATATAGATCATAGATGTATAACAATTTTGTCTGATTATTTCTAATTAGCATTTTCTAATGTTTGGCTAAAAGGTTTAAGCTTTTGAGTTCAAATAGTGAGTTTTGGATATTCATTTTCATACCAGCGTCAACGAAACTAAGGGGGTGTTTGGGAAAGCTTATTTAAATGGGCTTATGACTTATAAGCTTATATAAGCTTAAATAATCCCTTTGAAAAAGGATTATTAAGGCTTATATAAGCTTATAAGCCATAAGCTCCCTTAAATAAGCTTTCCCAAACACCCCCTAATTATCATAATATTAGGCTTTTTAAGTATCCTTTCTTTTAATCTAATTTGAGAACACATTTTTCAATCTATACAAGAATCTGAAATTTACGTTTGGAGATTATATCTTTTGGTTTATAAATTACTCATAATTTGCCTAAAACTCAAAGAACATATAATCTTATTATCACAACTTGAAATAGCAAAAACAATCCCAAACACCCTTAACTCAAATTTTATTGTCTTTAACTTAATATAATTTGATTAATTTATATCTTCCTCCATAACTCACATTTAATATAATGGTCAATTAGTTTTTACTTTAATATTGCATTAGACTATGACTATGGGAGCTATCAATTCTATAAACTTGATAAGAACATTACGAATGGCAATGTTCGGGTCATTTTTTTTGGGGCCCGTGCAACACGTTTGGTTTAATTTCTTGGGCCAAATCCTACCAAAACGAGACATGATAACCACCTTCAAGAAGCTAATTGTAGGCCAGATATTATACGGGCCTTCCTGCACTGCTGTTTTTTTCACATACAATGCGTTTTTAGTAGGTATGCTAAATTTTAATGATTTAATTTTTTTTTAATGGGAAAAAAAGTGATTTCATGTCGACCCATTTTGACCCGTACTAGAAAGATGGTCCTTTTCGACCCGAATCATTTTTTTACCCATTTTTTTATATATGATATAGTTTTAATAAATATTTATGTGTAGGTGAAAGTGGTAGTGAGATTGCATTGAGATTAAGAAGAGATCTTATACCAACTTTGACCGGTGGTCTTATGTATTGGCCGGTGTGTGATTTCTTCACTTACAAAGTAATCTCTGTTCAATTGCAGGTATGCAAATTCATCATATAATTTTTACAAATTTTTATATAAACGACATGTAATTAATGTTTTATATTTTTTGGTAGCCGTTGGTGAATAGTTCGTTTTCATATATGTGGACTATATACTTGACATACATGGCAAGTTTGGATAAAGCAGCTGGAAATTAAAAAAAAAAAAGAAAAAAAAGAAAAAAAAGAGAAGATTATATGGTTTTATCGTCCTCTATTAAGCATATGGAATTTAAAATTGTTTGTAGGTAGTTGATTTATTATTTTGACTTACCATCATATGTCAATACTCGTAACCAGATAATTTATTTTTGAACTTTTTTTTAAATAACAACGTACTTTACATATTCATGTGTTTGTATAAACTTTCTGCCAAATGGGTCACTAAAAAGATGCTTTTTATAAAAATACTTTTGTTTCAAATATGATATTTTTTTATTAAAAAAATGTTCGATTAATATAATGATAACTATTGTATCAACTTAATTGATTTAAAAAACTTTTAATGATCTAACCGGGATGCCAAACAATCTTTTAATGATCCATATGTAAAAATAAAACTTATAACATAGGCCTTTAGATATAGATTTTTGAAAGTATGTTTATTTGATTTTAGTTTTCTTGATTTGGGTTCTTTCTGTTCTCGAGCAGGTGGATGGAATTGTGAAAACTATATGAGAATAAAAGTGGTGAAAAGTGTTTATGTTAATGTAGAATTGAACTTGACATATAATATTAAATTAAATAATAAAAGGTTTGTTCTTTCTAGAAGAATTTTCATAGGCAGCAATTTGTATTTTGGGAATGCAACTGCAGGCAGTTAGATCACACTTTCTAAACATTCACATCCCTCCCATATGTTTAAGTGTTTAACTGAACAGATGATCAAATGCGTACACAGAAACAAACAATTTTTTATCCATATGTTTAAGCTATAAATACGGATTTATAAAACATCTGTAGTCTGGAATTGTTATCCAATTACTTTATCTGAACAAACCAAATAAACACCTTAACTAAAGTCAAACATTGACAATTGTAATCACAAACAATTAATTAACATATAGTTTTATGTAAACTTAAAATTGATGGTCAATACTGGTGGTGGTGGTGGTGAGCAGAAGATGCGATGGTGGTGGCGGAGTTAGCGCCTGAGTTAGTTGGTGGAGGCGAAATGAGCGGTGAGTGAGTTGGTGAGGGCGAAGTGAGCGCCGGCGGTGGTCAGCTGATTCCCATGCGAGTGAGTTGGTAGAGGTGGTGGTTAGTAAATTAATAGGAAATCATAAGGTGTCCATATAACATTATGTGATGTTCAAATAGTCAAGTTTTTTTTTATAAATTAAGTGACTCATTTTGACTTGAAACAAATGACCAACTATACATTTGATTATGTGAACGAATATAATTTTAAATGTGAACTCGACATAAAAGGATTTTCATCCATATATAAAATTAGTAGTTTATATCCCCGATACCGTATAGATTTTTATACGACGCCTAGACAATTGGTAACGTCAGTAAATATTTCAGTTGTACAATTATATTTGTAGCGGGATCGTAAAACGTACGTATTAAGTAAGGGTATTAAAAAAAATCTGAAAACTGGATATCCAAAAAAGTATATGATATCCGAAAATTTGGATATCCAAATTTCGGATGATGAATCTTGATAGTATTTATCAAAATTTTCAGATATCCGATATCTCTAAAATTATTAGAATTATCGGAAAAATATTTGAAATATTTGATATATCCTACCAATATCTGAATCGTTTGTTTTCTAGATACCGAATATCCGAATTTCAAATACCCACATCAGATCCTGAAAATCTGAAAATCCAAATACCAAATTTTGAACACCCCTGATATTATGTAAAGCATGATTTTTATAATCTGTCTTTAACAAAAAAGGACGTGGTGTTATAATAAGGACAAAAAGATAATTCGAATTAACTCGTTCAATTGCTTAAACTAATAAATTGCATCAATAGTTCAATACTATTATTAACAGTATAATTAACATATAACTTAATACTTCTTTAGTTGGTTGGAGTTTATTGCTAATGTCATTAAGGCCACAAGTTCGGGTCTTATGACTGCCTATTTTTGATAATCATGATTTTTCCTGTAATAATGTTAGGATGAAAATTAAATACTTTTAATTTCGAAAAGTATCAAATGCTAGTAAAGATAAAATGTGTACCTTTTATTTGTAAGGCGAGTGTTAATTACTGTGAAAAATGATTAAAGTCATAAATAATAAGATAACTGAATTTTTTTTCATTAAGAAATCACTTGTGTATAAAGAGCAAAGAAGATTGCCAGAAAACACAAGCATCCGTCAGCCATTGGCCGTCGGCGATACATAACGCCAGAACCTGAACTTCTTTATTTACATACGACTACTCCGGCATTACTATCACACTTTTCATTATTTAAAAAGCTCCAACAGCTTCGGCTCTTCACCGTCGCTCCGAAGGCAACTCATTGCCACGTCAGAAACTGGCTTGAACGGCGAATTCCGAACGTTATCATCACCGATCATAACATTTACCGGTGGATTAACCGCATCGGAGTTGCTTACATCGTTTTGATTTCCGATCATCATCATCGCCCACGCACCTCTTGCTTTAAAAGCGTCGGAACTCTCGTCAGCTTCCATCATCCAAATTCCGTCACCGGAAGTATCCGGCGAACCTCCGGCGAGCACCGTCTGCACTGCGGCCTCACAGAGATGCCAGTTTCCAGTCGAAAGGAGTCCCATTGCACCGTTGACGGGATTCACCGTACGGCCTACCGCTTCATACAACAGCGATTGAAATAACGCTGCAAAATTAAAATCCACCATTTCATGCAAAACTATGTAAATACCAAAACAAAAATTGAAATTTAAAACACAATGCGAACGAATTAAGGGGTAAACTTGAAGCACGCGTTTTCTCGTTGAAATCAGAACCAACAGAAGTGATCGGAACAAAGCTGCGGAAATTGAAATTCACAATTTCATGCAAAAATCGAACTAAAATCAGCAATAGCGAAAACGAAACTGAAAATGAAACAGAATCAGGAAAATTGAATGCTAAATTAGAGTACACGTTTTTCACTAAATCAGAATCGAATTCTGCAGAAGCGATTCGACGTTTCGAAGATTGAACGAACAATTTCTTGCAAAATTCAAAAGAAGTCAAAGTACACTAAAATTGAAAAGCGACTGGGATGAATTGAGTGGTTAAGTTATATAATTAGAGTATGTATACATTGTACATACCGGTGCGTTGGTGGCCGGAGGGAACGGCGGAGAGGAAATTGATGAGATCGCTGCGTCCGAAGAATTTGGCGAGAAAGAGAGTTGCGTGACCTTGTGCAGTAGGTGCTTGGATCCACTGCAAACAAGGTCTTAGCACACAGTTTTCAGTGCAACCTTTGCGCAGAACTCGGCAGCCATTGCAGCTCATTTTGATCTTCTACCGCTGCTACCACTTTTTGCTTGTTTGTGTGTGAGAGATTTAAAACTTTTCTTGAGAAAGAATGTGTGCGCGAAAGTGTAAGAGGTTTGTTTTGGCATTATGCATGGTTAAGGGTAAAACCGTCAAAAGAGAACTATGGAGTATGGTATATGGCTTCTATTTTTAGTAATATCTATTTAATTTTACAAGTTCTATAATTAATACTTCCTCCCATTTAAAATAAGTGATACATTTTCCATATTTGGGTGTATCAAAATAAGTGATACACATTGAAAACTTACCTTATTTGGTAAAAAGTAGTGGGACCCACACCCACTAACTATCTACTTTAATAAAGTGAAATGACATCTTGACCCTTACTTTTACTTTTAAACATCATTAACCTCACTTTATTCAAAATTTGTGGGACCCATACCCCACTAACTATCCAATTAATCTAATTTAATTAACATTATCATATTTTGCCTCAAAACCCAACAATGTATCACTTATTTTAAATCGGAGGAAGTACAATTTAATAAGAAAAATTCTGCCCTATTCTATTAAAATTTTGTTTTTTTAACTACCAAGTATAAGATAGTTGGCATGTGAAATTAATTATTTTTTATTTTTTTAGTTTCATTATATAATTCAAACAATTGTATTAGTAAATGGAGTATTTGAGTATGAAGATAAACAGAGAGATTTTAATAAGAATCGATATTATTTCTCAATTAATGACAATATTTAGAGTTGTTATTGACAAAACCTTTATTTAATTAGCAGATTCATTTTAGAATCTTTATATCTACCCGGATTTAGGGTTACTATTTTGAAACACTTTTTAACAGACTTGTTTACTATTAAAAAAAATTAAGGTTCCTTTTACTTTTAATAGAAAAACATGTACTTTTAAAGGGAAATGCTAATGATAGTCCTTAGGGCATTGTTTAAAAAAAATTGTGCTTAAAAATGTTGTACAACAACTCTAAAAAAAATCACCCATTAAATTTTAATAATCACCTTTAGTAGTTATGCTTCTTAATTGTACATTAACCAACCCATCTATCTTTAATGAATGTCCTAAGGACAAAAGTTAGCAAATCCCTTTTTTAAAATACACTTTAGTAGATGAATGTTTGAAAAACCTTTTTTTGTTTATAGTATAACTAACATGTGATCTGTAATAAATTTGGGGCAGCTTACAAAAATTTTCATAACTTATAATATTTTTATTTCTTTAAGAATACCTTATTCATTGATAATTTTGTTCATTTAAATATGTGTATCATTTAAATATGTATAAAGGGTAGAACCATATATGATGAGAAGAAAAGAAACGTACCAGCACCTGCTTAAATAAAGTTGAATATGTATGGGGGATAGAACCGTAGACCCTGTTGACAACCAAAGACAAGATATATACACCGATCAATAATGCAACAACTCACAAAATACCGACATAAACTGCACATTTAACTTGTGTATACTCACAAAAATTACGTTAAGCATAAAAATTAACCACCCGTAATTTTTTTACGGATTTTAACCTATTTCTTTAATATCATAAACTAGATATCTATGGGTGCAAATAAGTAGGTACTTAATGTTGACTAGATGACATTCCAAAAAGTTGACCACGACCGGGTCATATTAAACCATCTCAGGGGCAGGGCCATCACGTGCACAACATGTGGGTCATGGTTTCTTTTTTAAATACCTACTTTTTACAACCCATTTATGTGACCACAAACTTGACTAGATGCTATTATTACACTACACCCAAGATCGAGAAATCAAAGGAACCTTTGATGTCATGTGAACATCAAGCCCAAACGTACGAATAATGTGAATTTGTGATGTTCTAACATCACTCTGTTATATCAATCCCAATTGATGAGGCACGGTCAAAATACATGACCTACGAAGATGCGACGGACACCCGGACGGTAGGTTACGACGAACGGTGATAGGTCCACATCCCCATGTCGTGATCCAAGCGACAAACGGTTTTCCCGGGTAAAGTACATTGAAGCACGAGAGCATTAAATGCGACGTGAGCCCAAGACGGCTTGGGTGAAAGCTTAAGTCTTCGCACCATGGGCAACAGGTCGAACCGCAACCTTTTATCCGGAAGATCTTCGTATGAACCGGACCAAGGAGGGAAAAGCGATCTGCTTCCCGCCCAGACGTCCGGTTATAAATATGCATATCGGCTAACAGGATGAGGTACGCTATCGAAACCTATTCTCCACATTACACTTAGCATTTAATACGATCAGCACTTAAGTATTGAATGCTAATTCTGCTACGTTCATACATTCAATACTGTTCTACGCCTATTATAGACCTTACGTCGCAAATATCTAACTTGAGCGTCGGAGTGTTCTCACGAGGATCACCCTCGGGGAGCATCTGATTAAGGGTTTCGGTTGTTTCAGGTTCTGCGCTCATAGGTTGAGGAAGGTTCGCCGTCCGTCTTAACTTCACGAAGAACTGGTTTCAACATTTGGCGCCATCCGTGGGACCCATAACGAAATGGTCCTCGAACCGACGCCGGTGGGAGGAAGCCGACCCCTAACTCCGTCGGGAGATAATCCCACTCCTACTTTTCCGGCTTCAGCTATCGTCAACGTTGCAGCCTGTCCTCCTCCGTCCGGGTCAGGAAAAGATGATCCAACGGAGGAAGAAATTAAAGAGTTCAACCTTTTTTGCAAGTTTCGAAAGCTGAGAGACTTGGAAAAAAGTCGGAGAAGAACGACCGAAGGGATGAGTGGGGTCGGAAGGACTCTTGTTTACTCAAGCGAAGAATCCACAGAAGAAGAATCTGCGGAAGAGGTCTATAAGGAAGACACCCCTCCGATCCGGGGTCGCGAGTCTGAACG
The DNA here is from genome assembly GCA_963853835.1 of Calendula officinalis. Lineage (NCBI taxonomy): Eukaryota > Viridiplantae > Streptophyta > Magnoliopsida > Asterales > Asteraceae > Calendula > Calendula officinalis. The sequence goes on from OY970821.1 coordinate 96,990,655, forward strand.
AGAAGGGGAAGGAAGGCAAGGACGTACTCCGGAGAGGAGAAGAAAAAGAACCCCGGAGAGAAGTAGAGAAAGAGCTCCGGAGAGAAGTAGAGAAAGAGCTCCGGAGAGAAGGGGAGGAAGAACTCCGGAAAGGAGAAAAAGACATACCCCGGAAGGAAGAGATCAAATGGGGGAAGAAATGGAAGGAAGTTCTGCCCAACTTTGGGAGCCCAAGGATATGACGGGTGTATCCCGAGAATTTGCGGAACACAAGTTGAATATTAACCCGGCATTTACACCGGTGAAGCAGTCAAAAAGAGGAATGGCAGTTGATAGGGTTAAAGTAGTAAGCAAGGAAGTAGAAGATTAGTATCGGCAGGGGTGCTACGAAGTACTCAATACCCAGAATGGGTGGCTAATCCGGTGTTGGTCAAAAAAGGAGATGGATCAACGCGAATGTGTGTAGACTTCAAAAGACCTCAACATAGCATGTCCCAAAGATAGCTATCCCCTTCCGGAGATAGAGCAGAAGGTGGAGGCGTTGGGAGGTTACAAATGGAAATCCTTCCTGGATGCCTACAAAGGAAGATGAAGAGAAAACGGCTTTCCATACGGCTAAGGGTACGTTCTGCTACATCAAAATGCCCTTCGGGCTACGAAATGCAGGAGCTACGTACCAACGGTCGGTTGATAAGGCTTTCGAGGAGCAGATAGGTCGCAATTTGGAGGTATACGTTGATGATATGGTGATTAAGAGTATAGGCGATGGAGACCTAATCAGTGATACTGAAGAAACCTTGCGGCGGTTACAGAAGATCAACATGAAGCTGAATCCTAAGAAGTGCTCGTTTGGCATGAGTAAAGACAAGTTTCTAGGTCACATTATAACACCTTCCGGCATACAAGCCAACCCAGAAAAGATAGAAAGTCTGTTGAAAACGGGAACTCCACGAACGGTGAAGGAAGTTCAGGCCTTGAATGGGAAGCTTGCAGCGTTAGGGCGCTTCCTGGCAAAATCCGCAGAAAGGTCCATCCCTTTCTTCAAAACCCTGCATGGGTGTACCAAGAAGGGAGGGGTAGAATGGACTAAAGAGGCAGAGAGAGCATTTGAGGAATTAAAACAATACCTACGAAACATTCCTACCATGGCCAGTCCTAAGAAAGGCGAAGCTCTGATCATGTACCTATCAACGGGAATGGAAGCAATCAGCTCGGTGCTTATCGCAGAATGAGAAGGAAGACAAATTCCAGTGTACTTTGTTAGTCGAGTACTGCAAGGTGCGGAGCTAAACTATTCGATAGTCGAGAAATTGATCTTAAGCTTGATATACTCGGTCAGACGGTTGAAGAGATACTTTCAAGCTCATACGGTAACAAACCTAACCAACCAACCGATCAAAAACATATTGCTCCAACCCGAACGGTCGGGATGAATGACCAAATGGGCAATTGAGTTGGGGGAATACGAAATGAAGTTCAAACCAAGGCCAAGCATAAAGGGTCAGGCATTGGCAGATTTCTTATTAGAAATGCCAGACGAAGAGAGACTGATGGGGGAAAGTATGCAAGTCGAACAGAAGGGGAAATTGGTGCAGGCAGAAAGCAGCACTCTGTTGAGGATGTATACAGACGGAGCCGCAGGATCGGATGGGTGCGGCGCAGGAGTTGTCCTGTCTGGACCAAAGGAAGAAAACGTGACGTACGCCCTAAGGTTCGACTTTGCATGTTCAAACAATGAAGCTGAATATGAGGCGCTATTGGCAGGGCTGAGCCTGGCTAAGAGTCTAGAGGTAAAGGAGATGGAGGCGTTCGCGGACTCAATGATGGTTGTTAACCAGGTAAACGGATCTTACGAAGCCAAAGAAAGTCACATGAAGTTGTACCTGGAACAAGTAAAAAGTAAGGTAGCCAAATTTGAGAGGTTCAAGATCACTCAGGTTCCTCGAACCAAGAATAAAGAGGCAGACGCACTTAGCAAATTAGCTTCCATGTTGTATCATCATCTCACAAAGGAGGTTTTGGTGGAAGTACTCCCGAGGAGGAGCATTGAGCAGGTGATCGAGGAAGTAGTAGATATAAATGGAAGCCAGGGTTGCTGGATGGAACCAATCAAGCAATACGTTACGGAAGGATTTCTTCCACCTAACCCAGGCGAAGCAAGAAATATTAGAATGAATGCTGGAAGGTATGTAATCAAGGATAACCAGTTATACCGGAAGGGATACTCTACCCCCATGGTTGAGGTGCTTAAGCCAAGCAGAATCTCAAAATGCAATAAAAGAAGTACACGAAGGCCTTTGTGGAGCGCATGCAGGGTCTAGGGCACTAATACAAAAGGTATTCAGAATGGGATACTTTTGGCCTCAAATGTCGAAGGACATCCAAGAATATGTTAAGAAGTGTCAGAAATGTCAAGCATATTCAAACGTTCCTAACCAAGCACCCGTCAACCATACGAGTATCCAAAGCCCATGGTCGTTCTGCCAATGGGGAATCGATATAGTGGGACCTTTCCCAAGAGCTCCGGGGGGTCTGAAGTTTCTGGTAGTAGCGATAGATTACTTTACCAAATGGGTGGAAGCAAAGCCGTTAGCATGTATCTCAGGAGCGAATGTTGTTAAATTCGTATGGAAGCAAATCGTCTGTAGGTTTGGCCTTCCACATACCATCATAAGCGATAATGTGAAGCAATTCGCCAATAACCCCTTCAAAAGATGGTGTGCAGGTTTGAGCATTCGTCAAAATTTACGTCCGTCGCCCATCCTCAGGCTAACGGGCAAACTGAGGTGACGAACAGAACCATAGTGAAAGGAATAAAGAAACGTTTGAATCGAGCAGAGGGGGGATGGGCAGACGAATTACAAAGCGTACTATGGGCATACCGAACCACAACAAGGAGTGCAACTCAAGAGACCCCCTACAGTCTGGTGTATGGGTCAGAGGCAGTCATACCACTTGAGGTTACCTTACCATCCCCACGGGTGGAAAACTTCCGTCTAGACGAGAATATGGAAGCGTTAAGGCATAACCTAGACCTAGTAGATGAACGAAGGGAAAATGCCGCCCTACGGCAGGCAGCATACAAATTACGGAGGGAAGGATACAACATCACGAAATTCCGGGGGGCAACATGCAAGGTAGGGGACCTGGTGTTGCGGAAGAACGAGGCTAGCCTTCACTATAAACCAGGAAAGCTCGCGCCTAATTGGGAAGGTCCCTACAGAGTAAAGGAGGCCAGAAGAAACGGTCCGTACATGCTGGAAACAATGAACGGGTCGACCATTCCTCGAACGTGGAACATGAGGAACTTGCGTAAGTTCCATTATTAGGATGTTAAAGATCGCTTTTATGCTGCGACCAGCTTTTTATGCTTTAATATGTTGTACGGTCATTCCTTGATTATCATTTGTATTAAGTCGAATGAATTAATGAAAACCCCTACGGGCGGGTTCTTTTGTTAATAAGGTCTACGATAGTTCTTGGACTACGATAGTTATTAGACTACGGATAGTTCTAATAATTTCCTACGATAGTTATTAAAATCAACCAATACGACGAAGTGTAAGCATGCATGCAAAATTACACAAAAATTCTAAAGAGGGACGCCTCTAAGAATAAGAAATTTGCGTAAAAACACAACGAATAAACGAAAAAAATGCGAATATAAACGTACGAAATATAAAGCAACAATGTATATTAAGCACATACGAGTGTGCGAATTACAACCACAAACCAAAAGAACAAATTCCTGTTAATACAAAAGCAACCAGTACGAATAATGTCCATTAAACACCAAGCCTAGACGGGAGGATCCTGCCCCGAGCGGAAGTTTCCGTCACATCCTCTGGGCCGGAAGGAACCTGGAGAAGTTGGGATTTCAATTCACCCAAGGAAACCGCACCGGACTCAAGAGATTGAAGCAAGGGGTGTTGGGAAGACACCAGTTCACCAAATAAACTCATGATATTTGTTTGAGCATCCGGGTAGTTGTGACTCAGAGGTGCATCCTGGAGCAGGTCCGCGTAGGCAACCTTGGTATTGACCAAACCTTATGCTATCTCTCTCTCTGAATATTGGTGTTTGCAGTTACGAATTCGTTTGAAGATAGAAAAGCCTGCACAGTACCGGGAATTCCCCTCTGCAGCAATCAACCAATATCTCGAAAGTAGGCCCCAACCGTCTCTTGCAACCTCTCGTTCTCTTTGACAGAAAGGTCTAAAGCCTCCTTTGCCTGAGCATCCTTCTCAACTAACAGATGCTCTAACTCAGCAATTCTAGTCGGAAGAGTGCTGTATTCGCTCTTCAGGGCAATGATTTGGGCATCCTTGGCAGATGAGGATTTCCTTACCTCTTCAATACCAGCCATAAGCTCACGGTTCTCCTCAATCAAAGATTCTTTCACACTAGCCAAACGATCCTTCTCTTCCGTCTCTTTCTGGTGCAACATCTTGACAGTTTTTATCAATTCATTCAAGCGGGCGAATTCCAGGTTATCATTCAGAGAAGACTGGCGGTTGCGAACGCCTCTTGCGTGCAACTCGGACAAGAGCTCCGTAGCAGAAAGCAACTCAGAACGAGCCTTCAGGAATACGCCCTCATCTGAGAAGTCTTCAAAGCCTAACCCAGTAGTCGCAACGGTGTGCACGATGGGGGAAGAAGAGGTAACAACAACAGCCGGTTCGGGCACTTGAGGATCCGGTAATTTCGTAATATTGAAGGGTTCGGCAGTAGATGCAGAAATGGTGGTGCGTACCCTTTTACCTGCAAGTAAAAGTCAATAAGGGCATGCGTAACATACAAATACCTAAGTATCGTCAACAAAAGAAAACTTACCCAGAAAGGGGAAGTTGGGTAGCGAAGATTGACTCTGAGTAGGTTGTGACGAAAAGGAACTCTTTACGGTAGAAGATAGCTGCATCCCAGAGCCGAACAGGCTAGTCTCGAAAGCTGCCAAAGCAGAAGTGCTTGATGATACCAAAGGACGACGAAATGATGAAGGTAATGGTGGTACTTTGATAAGTGAAGGTTTTGCAGTAGACACTCCGGACGCAGGGGTTGGAATAACTGTGGACGGAGGCTCAGAAGGGTTCACAACATCATGGGTGCTCTCGGAAACAACGGCAGACTCAGGAACTTCTGCGCAAGATCAACCAAACCGTGGTCACCAAATAGGAAGTTGATAACGTAATAAAAAAGGGGAAGAACATATCTAAAATAATACCATACCTTCTTCCTCGACCAAAATTCGTTTGGGCGAAGAGTGGGAACCTCCACCAAGTGGCCTCTTCATGCGAGGGGGCTTTCGTCTTTTCCGGGACAGAAACAGAACGGACCATCCGAACTTTTCGCGGTTTGGAGATATCTGTTTGAGAATCATGCACCATTGTATCTTCAACTGTAAATATGGGGGGACGCACCTCAGGAGCAACAGAAGACGTAACTACGTCGGAAGAAGAAATGCGGGCATCGGGGGTTCCTTCAGAACTCTCAGAAATTTCCGTTGGTGGGCAGAAAGGAACAATGGGACCATCAACAACAGAAACAACACCTGAGGGAGGATACCCTTCGGCATCTTCAAACGGCAAAGCAAGGAGACTTCTTTTCCGTCAATCATCCAAATCGGACGAACACCTCGCGAAAGATAATAAGGACTCAAGTCCTCCATACCCAAAAAAATCTCATTCGGATCTTCCCATTTAACCTCGACGGAAGAAAGGGTCTGTACTTGTGCGGTTTCTTCAGCGGACAGATCAGGGGGTGGCTCAGAGGTGCGTCCAACGATTTTTCCCCAGGAAAATGTTGCGCCTTTGAAAGCAGAGCGACCAACAAAGAAGAAACCATGCTTCCATCCGTGGATGGAATCCCTTAACCCAGTAATATGTTCGGTGCGTCCGGACCTTAGCGTAAGAACCGCCCAGTCGCCTCGACCTGTAACCACATACATGTTGCGAAATAACTTAGGCGAAAGAGGTATACCAAGGGAGCGGCAAAGCAGAATGAAGCCTATGATCTTTCGAAACGAATTTGGTGCAAGTTGTGCGACATGCAGGCGAAGATCTTGAAGAAGGGTAATGATAAAATCATCAAGGGGGAAACGCAACCCTCCTAACAAGTATTGAAGGTAAACTGGTTCAAACCCTTCAGGCGGAGTTTTGATACTCTCGGACCCCATAGGCAGGCAAAGGGGATACTGGGGGTCAATGTGAAATTCAGAGGTGATAGAGGCTAGGTCAACATCAGAAAGGCTAGTATACGTGTTAAAAGCGGTAATCTTAGCTTGTTTTTCACTCTTGTCTTTTGACGGCTTATCTTTATAGTCATGCTGACTTCAAAAGATTGGGGGAAAAGGAGAAGCGGAAAGAAATTGTATTGGTAAGGAAGTGAAAAAGAAATCGGAACGGCGAAGAAGTAGAAGGGGAGCGGTGAAGAGGAAAGGGGGCGGAAAATAAGTTATATAAGGGGGGAAGTTGAAAAGACCTGTAATGATGGCCACAACTGTCGGAAAGACCTAAGGTAACGGTAACATTAAACTTACGAAGGGAGGAAGTGTTAATGAGGAAAGCAAGTTAAAGTTAAAAGCAAACTTATATAAAAGTTTACTTCCAACTTGAGGGACTTGATGAGGCACGGTCAAAATACATGACCTACGAAGATGCGACGGACACCCGGACGGTAGGTTACGACGAACGGTGCTAGGTCCACATCCCCATGTCGTGATCCAAGCGACAAATGATTTTCCCGGGTAAAGTACATTGAAGCACGAGAGCATTAAATGCGACGTGAGCCCAAGACGGCTTGGGTGAAAGCTTAAGTCTTTGCACCATGGGCAACAGGTCGAACCGCAACCTTTTATCCGGAAGATCTTCGTATGAACCGGACCAGGGAGGGAAAAGCGATCTGCTTCCCGCCCAGACGTCCGGTTATAAATATGCATATCGGCTAACAGGATGAGTTACACTATCGAAACCTATTCTCCTCATTACACTTAGCATTTAATACGATAAGCACTTAAGTATTGAATGCTAATTCTGCTACGTTCATACATTCAATACTGTTCTACGCCTATTATAGACCTTACGTCGCAAACATCTAACTTGAGCGTCAGAGTGTTCTCACGAGGATCACCCTCGGGGAGCATCTGACTAAGGGTTTCGGTTGTTTCAGGTTCTGCGCTCATAGGTTGAGGAAGGTTCGCCGTCCGTCTTAACTTCACGAAGAACTGGTTTCAACACCAATCAATGGGTTTTTTTAATCAAAGAGGTCTCAAGTTCGACTCCACATCCTCCTTTTTTTAATATACTTGCAGTCCTTCTTTCTTTAATTTATTAGGACCCGGGTGAAGAGGGGCCAAAACTCGAATATCTTACCCGTCTCACTCTCATATGTCACCATGGCCCAACTAGCGAGCCCTTTTATCTGCATTTCCTAAGTATTTTAATCATTTAATGTTTTTTTCTAATGCTTAAACTATACATTATTTGTTATCTTTAGGTCCAATATGGCAATAATATGATGTAACAAGCACGTTCAATCTTCATTGGGTACACATAATACCAATACACGTGTAGGGGTGGCAGTTGCAGGCGGCGGGGGAGGATATCCCTCACCTTCACGCATACGCACATTTTTTTCACATCCGCAAACCAGATAGTCACTAATGGGATTTCAGTTTATATATGTACCGGTCACCGACAAACCTACAAATATAGATAAACCTGGTATTAGTGTAATAATGATTTTACGACATAAAGAAAAAGTTTATTATCAATTGTGAATCATGCAAGACAAAAAAAAATGTTGTATAGTAATTTAAAGACGTTTGTGTAATATAAATTAGCTTGGTTATTAATCTACCTATGATCTTATAGTAAATCACTAAATCCTAATTAAGTTATAAGCACGACGAAACATTAAGTATACCAACAAGAATTAAAAAATAAACCAATAATAAAAATACACACGACCAAACAAATGAAAAACACTCATTCATACTAACAAGTCTGGAACTTATAGTCATTAATGTTAAAAAACCATCATGATATAAAGTTAAGGGATAATTGCTAAAATTATGAATAGCTAATTTGGAATTATGATTTTAAGTTTTTTTTTTTTTTTTTTTTTTTTTTTGAATGGCAAAAGGGACTTTGAGAGCTTCGGCATAGCCATCACCCACAAAGACCCCCAAGGCTAGCAAAAAGCTAGCAACCAAAGTACAACCATGAAAAAATAACCCAAAGGAAAAGAGAAACAACAAAACATACAATAACAGAAACTTAAAAGCAATTGCTCGGATCAGATAACCACATTGACCAATAATTCCCCAAATTAGGCAGCTTCGAGCGATTCTTAATCCAAAGGAAAGAGAACGTCTGAATATCGGCGAAAGCAACATTCTCCGAGATACCATTCCGCCTATTGAAGACTTTGTCGTTCCGTCTCTTCCAAACAACCCATAAGAAGACGTAAACAACGCTAATAAAGGCCTTAAGCTTGCAACCCGACAAACCAGTCCGAGTACCCCAAGAAAGAATATGGTTTTAAGTTTTAAGCTTAAGTTTTGAATAGTGATATAAGTACATAACAACATGGTCAAACCTGGTTAACGTCTAGGGTTAAAACATTGAACACTCTTTTTACCACTTAATAAAAGGTCAACTCGAAATCGCTTTTACTACTTATTACTTGATTAAAAAATAAAATTCGAGTAAATTAAAATTTAATAAAAAAAGTAAAAAAAAAAAAAGAGCTTTAATGAGCTGGGAATTAGTTGAGAATAGACTTTAGGCTCCTCGGTATGGGCCGGTTTCCTCCCCCGGCGTGGTGTCCACCTCACCCCCCCCCCCCCCCCCCACGGCGTGGCCGGACTTGGAACACCGCCCCCCCTCCCCCCCCCCCCCCCCCCACGGCGTTGGGGTCGGCGTGGCTGAATGTGGCAACGGGCAACGCTCCTCCACGGGCGTGGTGTTGATCGATTTGAACGTAATAGAGCCGTTGAACGGGTCTTTTAGCCGTTGGGGAATTAAAAAAAAATTAATTAATTAAATTTATTCATTTCCTATATAAACACACTCAAACATTATCAAAACACTACCAAAACACACCACAACTCTACCAAAATACCCCAACTCGCATATAATGAATTATCTTGGTTCATCATCTGACGACGATGATGCGTTTATGCTAACAATATACGCAGAACTCCTCGATGATATATCCGACGATGATGAAAGTGAAGTCTTTGACACTAGAACCGCGAAGCTAAATAGAAATCGAGAAGCTAGACGCGACATGCTATATCGAGATTATTTTGCGGATGATTCTGTTTATGACGACAACGATTTCCAACGAAGGTTTCATCTGTCCAGAAATTTATTTATGCGCATATGTAGCGCATTAGAAAACAGGTATCCTTTTTCTCAATTGAGATATGATGCTAGAGGTAGGCGGGGATTCACTGCTTTGCAAAAATGTATTGCAGCAATTCGAGCTATGGCTTACGGGCCATCCCCTGATTCTCTTGACGAGTACCTACGCATGTCTGAAAGAACTGCTAAGGAAAGTATGCATAGATTTTCACAAGGGGTTTTGGAAATATTCGGACCTATTTATTTGCAAAAACCAACAAGAAGCGATGTTCAAAAATTATATGAGGCACACGAAGAGAGACATGGTTTTCCTGGAATGCTTGGTAGCATTGATTGTATGCACTGGGATTGGAGGAACTGTCCACAATCGTGGAGAGGTGAGTACACTGGTGGACATCATGGAGTACCGTTGTTGATATTAGAAGCTGTTGCTTCCCAAGATTTATGATTTTGGCATGCTTACTTTGGGGTTGCGGGTTCTAATAATGATATTAACGTGCTTGATCAATCACCAATATTCAACGACTTGCTATCAGGAAAGACACCCGATGCTCCTTTTACGGTGAATGACAATCCATATAGATTCGGTTATTTCCTTACCGATGGTATATATCATCGTCATGCGACGTTTGTCAAAGCCTACCGACATCCAGTTGATCCAAAAGAGGTCTTGTTTACCAAAAAACAAGAATACGCACGTAAGGATGTGGAACGGGCTTTTGGAGTTTTAAAGGCCAAGTGGCACATTGTCAAAAACGCGGCCCGTTCATACGACCTTGAAAGATTAAGATGTATTTTGTATGCATGTGTTGTAATGCATAATATGGTTGTCGAAGATAATGGTCGGATGATTTCTCCATATGTGTCGGATGGTCCCCGACATGCTTTGTATATTCCGGGAACGGCAGAATATTTGCACAGGGTTGTCGACATTCGAGACGAAACAACACACGAACGACTTCGACGGGACTTGGCGGACCATCTATACAACAACGCACAAGCCGACGATGAACAGTAATAATTTATTTTAATTATTGTAATTTTTATTTTTAAGTTTAATTTCAAGTATTGTCATTTTAATTTAAAGTATTGTCATTTTAATTTTATTTAATGTAATGTAATTTTAAATTATATAAAATATTAGTTGTGTGAAAAATAGATGGAAAATAAATGATGAGATGGAAAATAAAATGGTGTGGTGTGGTGTGATGGATATTTCTACAAAATGATGTGGTGTGGTGGTGGTGTAGTTGCTTAGGTGGCGATGATGTGACAACCAAAATGAGTATGTGGTACCCATATCTAGTAGGCTTAGCATGACCAAATTGATCGAGGGTCAAACTTGGCAAGGTTAGATCATAAGTTATTCCTTTAGCTTTTGCCCCAAATTTCGGTTAAGGATCATGATGTTCAATTTATTATACGCCACGCCAATTTGCGTAAAATACAAGAGATTCCGGTGAACCCGTACAACACTCACAATCCACCGTCAAAATATACAAAAAGAAAAAATCAATTGAATTCAATCTTCAAATACAACACTATTTACATAGAAAGATTTCTACATGAAATAAATTTTACTCATCAAATTTCTAATCTTAAATTTCCTAAAATCAAAAAAATTTAAAATTTGTAATTGGTAAATAATTTTAATGGTGTGTGGTGATGTCGAGCTTCATCACCGGAAAAAGTCGAGATTTTTTGGCGGGGTGTGGACTTTCAACCTCCTCGTCGGCGAACCCGGGAAGAAATTCCGGCATCGCTGGAACGTTGAGGTCAAACCCTCTTTGACTACTGGTTGACCCAACGCCTTCCGATGAGGTGGCACGAGCACCGCCGATAACACCTTCATAGTGACGCCGTTTATGTCCACCCAACGCTTGGCCGGAGGCGAAAGACCGGTGACAGATAGAACACTCATGACTCCGTCCGCTACCGTGTGTACCACTAGTAGAAGAGGTCGTGGTGGCGGTGGTTACAGACGGTTTTTCGATCTCAGCTCCGGCGAGGGCAGGGTTATTTTTCCGGTGGCTAGCTTTATGTCCACCGAGAGCTTGATAAGATCCGAACACCTTATAACACACACTACACTTGTGAACAAACGGTTGCGGTTGCGGCGGGACAATACTAAGCGCCGGTGAGTTAGCTCGGTGTGGTGGCAAGTCAGAACCACCACGACGGCCGCCGCGGGCGAGTAACATAAGACAGAAAGCAAGATACTCTTCCTCAGACGGTGGTTGATCCACACGTGGCCTTTTTGATCTTTTGCCTTTGGTCCATGACTCCAGATACTTTAAATGCTTGCCGGAATCTTGCCTGAATAAAGGGGTACTGGTTGCCGTCGGTGGAGAATTCAAAGCTTCAACCGCCATTAGGTGGCACTAGAGTTGGTAGTTGTTTTTAGAGAGAGAAAGTATGAGAGAGATAGAGGGGTTGAGTGAAGAGAGTGTGGGTGGTTAGTGAAGTATATAAGGGATGTTTTGGCGGTGGCGGATGGTGGAGAGTTGAAGGAAGTTGCCTGACAGGTTTAAGGAAAGTAGGCCAAATTGCCAATTTTTATTTTTCTAAGTCGTTGTTACTTTTTATTTTCTTACAAATTTAATTATTTAAAGTGGATTCACACGTTGTGTGTGCGTTTTATGTGTAAAGTGACGTCTATTATTTTATTTTTACAAGTTTACATAAATCTTATTGACTTTCATTTTTTTTTAAATTATACTAATAATTCTTACTTTTATATAATTATTTGCATTGATAGTCCTTTGTTCTAACTGCTTTTAGTATTACCCGTTAAATGTACAGGGCTGTAAAATGATCATTAAGAATTAAAAGATAATAATAATAACACACATATCTTCTTCATTTATTCCAGAGTAATGGTATTTAGGCCTACCATTTAGACCTACTCATAGGCCTACTCATTAGATGAAGACACGTGTCAAAATCAAGGGATAATATTAGGAGAGAGAATTAGTGGAATACACATGTCATCATATCAAGTGGGTAGACCTATGAGTAGGTCTAAATGGTAAGACTAAATATCATTTCTCTTTATTCCAACTACCATCACTATCTAGTATCTACCAATCTGCCACCCCACCCTAAACCACCATTTGTGCAGGAAAAAAAAATTATGATTAACTTAAATCAAACTAATCAAATTTACCAAAAAAACAAAGAATACCCCAAACATCCTTTTGGTTAAAGGCATTTGACGGTCCACATCTATGCCCTAAGTATTATTGTAAACAAAATTTCTAATAATAAAATTGAGTTATTCATAGTATGACGACCTAATTCTGAATAAATATAATGAATAAATTGTGTAGTTAGTGCTCTAAAAATTAGGATTTAATGTTACTCCCTCCGTCCCACAAAAAACTTCCCATTTCACTCTAAACTTTTGTCCCACAAAAAACTTCTCATTTCCCATATTTGGTGGGCTCCACCCAATAAAAAACTATTATTATTAAAAACTCCACCACTAATATCCACTAACTATCTTTCTCTCTCCAATCTAACCTTATATTTTAATCAAAAGTATTATCAATTACCCCACCACTAACTATTACCTAAAAACATGTGCAAAAGCCAAATGGGAAGTTTTTTGTGGGACGGAGGGAGTATATAATAATACGGATAAAGCTAGGAAGTTAGGGGTTGAATGTATCTTTTGATGCCAAGTGGTGGCATCAAGTGGAGTTTAAAAAGAATGGACTAGAATCGGCACCGCCGTGTTGTCCTCACATTCTATCAATAGTGTATATATTGCATATACATACAATATTATATACCAATAGAAGTATTAGTTTTACTTTCGCTTGTTCTATATTTTAATTTACTTGGTTTGGATTTGTTAAGAGCATAATTCATATATAGTCATGGTCAACTATTTTTAATTTCATATATACAACCAATGTTTTACAGAATGAGTTTCTAAAAATCATGAGTTTGATTTCTCATTATATTAATATTTATTATGTGGTCGGAGACATGTTCGGAAATAAATACGGTGATGATTATGTTACGTACGTCACGAACAAATCTCAGTCATCCCAAAAAGCTCATTAAAACGAGAATATCTTTTTAAAAGAAAGTTTTAGTTCTATTTTCAATTTGTCAATTACATTCACAAGAACGATCTTCAATGTATCTTTTCTTATAACATACAATCATATATAAAGCACATGTTATATATAATCCTCAAGAAGCTAGAGAAATGCAAAAGGAACTTTGTATGGAAAAGTTTTTATTTAAAGAGGATTCTAAATTGAGTTGGGAAAAGTCTATACTATAAAGGGAAGAAGGGGAATTGAATTTAACCGATAAACTTTGCCTTGTTAAGAAGTTGTTTGCGAGATTTGATCTAGATGAACATATGATTGAAAAAGTACCAATTACGTGTAAATGATATCATTGATTTATGTAAATGTGAAGCATCAACAATCAACTTCACACATCTTTTATGGTGGGACTTTTTTGTTTTACCATACAACCTATTTGTCTTTTTTAAAGTTATTATATTATAAGGGCTCCCTCGGATTGGCAAAGTTTTGTTTATGATGTACGTAACATAATATTTGTCGTGACTGTTTATGAACATTCCTCTAACTATCCGATAGATATTTACGGATTAAAAATCAAATTTGTAAACTCTAGAAAGTTATATTCCCACTTATATACTCATTAAATGACTTCTTACATTTTTTTTCTTCTTCTCCCAATTTAGTGACACCACTACGGCACTACCCCTAGTTATTTTATGGGATTTTCATGTAACGATTAATATAAACCAACCTAAAGTTGTTACCTCAAGTGTTGTTATTTATACGTGTTATAAGAAAATATAAATCAATTTTCTTTTTCATGAAAACAAAGATGAAAGAAGTATAAAGAAAATACATCTTTTTATTAAATTAAAAATAAAAATGGACTGTAAAGAGTAGAAGCATTTAGGGGAAGGAAGGTGTGGGGACTTTGACTAAAGACCGGGTCGAAGTCAAGTAAATGAAACCGAGTAAGCCGACGCCAGAATAGAGCGCAGCCGGCAACAACTAGATTCATGTACCTTTGTTATTTTTATGTTTTGTGGGGTTAGATGGTTAATGTTAATGTAGGACAACTGCTTAAATAATACAGTATTAAATATTGACACTTTAGTAACATGCAAGTGGGCTATTAGCCACATGTTTCATCTTTTGTGTTAAAATGACTTGGGTTCATTCTTATCGTAGCCGATTCTTTTGTAGTTGTTAGGTTTTCTACTCATTAAAAACTCCCATCCTGCGTGAAATCTTCGACTATAAAAACGAAATTTATTAAAAGTATATATGTCGTCACAAGAATTAAAGCGTTTAAATCGATTACTGAAGAATATTAAAACGTTTTGATTGACACCTAACCCCATATATTTGTTTAATGACATTTAAATTCTTACTCAAAGTTGTAAACGTTAGCATACTTACTAATTAGCCCATTTGTATCATTACCATCTTAAGCTTAGGCAAACTACAAGGTTAGTGAGACATGGTGACATAATGCTTGGATTTTGTTTGAATTTTGTTTTTTAAGAGTGAAATTTTCAGAAACTCGAGCTTCAATCCGTACGAGCAAAAAATATACACCACATTGTGGCCATAGGGGTTGACCTTCGCTGACTCTTGTCTACCTGTAAAGTAGGTGGTCGCTTTAAGATTAGTCAGCTTATAGAGCGAGTCAGAACCCAGATCAAAAGAGAAAGAAAAACTTAGGCTTAGGCCTGTTATGGAAATACATATATAGAAAAGTTAAAGAAATCATTCTGATTAATCAGAGATATTTTATATTGTCTAAACATAAATAGTATACGGGTGACAATAAGTTCGGGTTGCATTATAAGTATAACACCCGTATTTTTAAAACATTGTTTAAATCATTTAAAATACATTTTTTCAATATTTGACATATTGTCCAAAATACAGTTTAACAAAAACTTTAAAACTTTTATCAGAGTTTACAAAAATACGGTGTCACCAAGTATATCAAAATCATAGGCAATGGGATCTACCTAAGAGCTCCCGAGCTAAACATCTCTAGGCCACTTCTAGTGCAACCTTCTATCACTTCAACCTGAACCTGAGTACATAGCCACAAAACAAACGTAGTACGTGGGACAAAATAGTCTCGTGAGATATATGGGTTTTAGACCCCAATAATAATACTCATTTCATAAATATATAAACATATATAAAAACTATCTCACTACCATCTAGTCACCCTAATGTGACTCTATCATCCTTGCTTACCTATAAATCATATCTAGTTATCGGGTTGCCCCCGAACTAACTAGAACCACATTAACTTATTAACCGGGGATCCCCCGCATTAATAAGCTTCAACCATATCTAATACATAAACATATACGTACTAGAAACATACCGAGGATCCCCCGCATTGCTCAATATAACGGCAAGAGGGAATCGCCCAATCTACCGATACCTGCCTTACTCACCGGAATACGTCCAGTTAGCAAGACTACTAACGTGGATGAGTCGATGGGAATCCACCCAACTACCCCTCTCTCCACACCTCATGACCGGGGATCCCCCGCGTCATCACATCATCTCATTCTTATCATAACTCATCAGTTATTCCAATCAAAGCCTTCGGCTATCACGTAATCATCAAACAAGTTAGTTATCTAATAATAACTATATATAACTAGTTCAACATAGTGTGAACGTACCTGTATGGTCACATAGACCCGATCATAAGCAACCCACATCTACTTCTACATCTATGAACCCTATGAGGTCCATACTTACTTATTTTATAAGATACATTTCTTATTTTATCGATATCATAATACTTTTATCTCTTCTCTTACTATAATACATAATCATTACCAGTCACATCATATTCGTTTTTATATATATACGTTCTTTACTTTTATTAGTAAATCTTCCAATAGATACTCATTTCTACATAATCATTTCCAATCGCTTTGCTAATACATATTTATTAATAACGACTCATTGTGCATTCTTTTACTCATTATCTTTATTATTATAGTACATTAATAAAGACTCCATTTTTACTTAGTTTATCATACTACTTCCAATCTCATCCATCATACTAGACATATTCTAGTATCAAAATATACATATTTTCTTATCTTTTCAGTCACTACCTTTATCAAAAAATGTATTAATAAAGACACATGAAATATCATATGTATTTTCAAAACCATTTACTATGTACTCAGTTTTTAAAAGTCTCATGTACTCACCTTAGCGATAGCTAAATCCATATCGTGTTTATCAACACGAATCCTTGCTTTCCGCCTTTGGAATATCTCCAACCTTTAGGTCCTTGCAACCTATCAACATAATCATCACATTTCTAGTTATCATCCATAACTAGACATCAATTATCAACCCATAATAACATTCCTAACCACCAAGTTCATCCAACTTGGTGGAATCTCAAACCCTAGTTCAAGATTTACATCATGAAATTCCAAATCTAGCAAGAACACAAGGTTCCTAAGCTAGCTATGAGTGTTTTACACTCCCCATAATCATCTTCCCCAAGTATCCATGGTAGGTTGTCCAAACCACCATTTTCCCCCAAATACATCTCAGTATATATCTAAGTTAAAAATATGTTTACCCATGTTTAAACATAATAGATAGGAGTTCTACATGCTCTATTTCATCATCCATGAAAACCCAAAAAGCTAGGGTTAACATTCATTCAACCAAATTCCCCAAATCTTACATCTAAAGCTTGAGAAAGAAGAGATTTACCTTAATCTTCAACAATGGAAGCAAAATCACTTGATTTGGACCCCAAAATTGGCTCCAAACGACCTTTTCCACTAAAAAACGTATACTCACTTGTTAGGAGAGAAGCTAGGGTTTGTGAGATGCATTTATGACTTGAAACCCGCTTTTTAATGCTGCCAGCGACCAAAGATCGCGTCGCTAAATGCCAATCGCGTCGCTATTTCCGTCGGTATCTATAAGTCGCGATATAACCCCCAAACGTGATTTCGGATGTCTGTTTTGCGACGAAAAATCGCGTCGCTATCTCCAAATCGCGTCGCTATTTCTGCTATGCAGCCCAGGCTGCATTTTTTGTAGTTTCCTTCGACACGGTTTTGTCCATAACTTTCTCATACGATATCCAAATGACACGAAACCAATTCCTACGTTCTTTAAATGATTTATCCTTATTTATCATATTTTTTTCATAATTTATTTAACACAAAATTCGGGTCGTTACAATAAATGTGTTGACATTTTTGTGTTTGTGGGTTGAAATCCCAAACCAACTCATCATGTTTAGCTAAACAAGTTAAGATTTTCAACTCAACCTATTTATTAAACATGTCAAGTCATAAACAAGTTGACTTGTTTAGAGATTTACGAGTGTTTGGTTATCAAGAAATTGGTGTAATTGCAACATCCAATTGTATATACGGTATGTGACTGTTGTATGTGTATGGTAGGTGTGAGCATTTGGATCGGAAAAATCGAACTGAAAATTCGACCGAAACCGAATCGAACCGAAACTGATCACACGTTATCGGTTCGGCTTTAAACATATATTCATTAGATGGTTTCTATTCTAGGTTTTAATTTTATGAAAAAATTATGAGGTCGAGTTTATGTTTATGTGTATTTGTGATTCCCCAACAACTACTATGTTTGTTTGCAACTTTTCTAGCGGGATATAGTTTATTCCTGTTTGAATTTTATTTTGATTGCGTATGTTATGTGGTTTAAATTAAAAAAATCATTTGAATGAAATATTATGTTAAAAAGGGAATGAATTAAATGATATGTTAATTGGCAACAAAAAAAAAAAAAAAGTGAAGAAAATGTATAAGAAAAATAGCAAATTGTCAGAAAAAGTTCTAAGTATGAAGGGGTAAAATGCAAAATGTGATTAAATAAAAAGAAAGGGCATAATTGTCTTTAAATATAAAATTGCTCTGTGTAAAATGTGTTCTGTACAAATCAGCTCCCTTATAAATAAGTTTGAGCAGTACAAATTTTCAACCCAACCTACGAATTTTAGATTCTAATTGAGTTAAAGTTTGATATATTTGAGTTATTAGATTTGCAAGCCTAGTATAAAGTATAAACGTAAGGGTATATTTAGAAAAAATGCAAATAAGGTGATGTCTTACATAAATGATAAGACGGGTGTATTTAATTAACCACGTGGGTGCTATATTGTTAGTTGTTATAACTTTATAGATGCATCGAATGAAGTTGACACTTCAACTCTTGCAAACGTGAGAAATACTTAAAGAAAAACCACACGATACCCACATGTTTTTTTTTTTGGACAATGGGAACGTCAATAAGGAAACACACAAATAGAATATATTGCAAGATCCTTCCACAACCGTTTTCTTTCTTACTTATCAGTTTTGGCGCATTAATACTTTATTAATTCTTTAAAACTTACAAATTCATACCAATACATTTTTACTTTCTTCAAACTTTGGTAAATTACAAAATTTTATGCAAAATGTCAAAGCATTCACGACACTCTCTTTCTCTCTTCTTACCAAAGAAGGCCAATAATAAGAGGTCATGTCAACACTATTGTCAGTTAGTTAAGGCTCATTGGTTACACCATTGGAAGAGGCTTAATCAACTTGATTTAATATGTTTATTTTTTTGTGTAAGAACTTAATGTAGAAATTAGTAATATAACATTTACAAAATTGATTTTAGAGCTCCAATAATTTATAGTATCTAAATTATCGAGAATACGGATTTATAGTTGTACGAATATCAATAGACATTAGTTTAAGTATCATATGAAAATCCCAGCGGCATTGCGTGGAGTAAAAACTTACTAGTTGTATAAACAAAAAAGGACAGAAGGTATATCTCAATTGTGTCCAATTTTTTGAACGATAAATATAATTACAACTTTCCGAGATGGGACCAAAATATATACAAGAAAAGCAACCCGTTAAGGCCTCAAACAATAAAAACAATAAAATACAATACAAACTCCAACAGTCAACAAAAAGAAGAGTGAAAGACGCCAATATGAAGCAAAAACTAACACAGGATGAAAGACTTCGGGAGTTTGACAGATTAACATTACATCAGGGGTGTTAACGATCCAAGTCAAGTCGAGTATCAGGAAATTTGGGCTCGGCTCGTTTAACTATTACTCGGCTCGAGCTCGACTCGAGCTCGAATACGTTTTAAAAATTGGGCTCGAGTTCGAGCTCGAATATTTATATAGTGTTCGAGCTCGAGCTCGATACTCGTTTATGATTTCATATTTTTTAAAATGAACTAATTACAAACTTGAATAGCTCGTTAATTACTCGACTCAATAACACAATATGTGTATATTCTTATACTTAATACATCAACACTTGTATTTATTGTATACAATACTTGTTCGGCTCGTTAGGATCGGCTCGTTAAGATCGTTTGGCTCGTTCAACTCGAGACTAAACGAGCTATCGAACGAGCCGAGTCGAGTATTAAATTATTAGGCTCGGCTCGTGAGATTAATCGAGTATTGTTTTGTGTTCGAGCTCGACTCGAGATCGAAATGGTATAGGCTCGAGCTCGAGCTCGAGTAGCTCGTTAAAAGCTCAACTCGTTAACATTCTAATTACATCTCTCAAATTTGTCCATCTAACTTTCGAAGCCCGAATTATGAAAAATGATAAATTAAAAATAAAAATGTAACAGGATATGAAAGAAATAACCAACACATTTCCCAATCGGACCTAAAACAATATGACCAAATAAATTGTTTCTACTTCAAAATATCCATGTACAAGTTTACGATAATCACGAGTGGGTGTTATTCTATGGGTAAAAATCACAAAAATGATCTCATATAATGCTAGATACTTAGGTCAAAATAACCGATTTTCATATTTTCTGAAGACACTCTGCAAGTCTTGACACGTGATCGACACATGCACATTTCTTGAGACTCAGATCAAAACTGACAAAATTAATATTTCAAATCATGATAATTTGACCTAGCAGAAAGGACCTAAGGTGATATTTACAGTATCAAAATTTATTCACACATCATAATACATATTAAATTAAAATTTACAAATATATAAAAACATTAATTATAGTATATGAATAAGTTTGTGTAGGAGCATGTATATGAAACCAAACCGAACCTGATGGAACCAAACTAAATCAGGAACCGTGAAAATGATTTCAGATGGACCGACGATTGAACCGATGATGCTCGGAACCGAACCGAGAACCGACTGGAACTGAAGCGATAGTTTATTCAACCTTTTTTCGGTTTTTCTCGGATTTGAATCGAATTGCTTGGAATCGACAACCAAACTGATATAGCTCGGTCTGGTCTGGTCGGTTTGTTTCCGTTGTCAATTCACTTTTTACATATCTAAGTTTGTGTGGTATATTATAAGTCACCACTATCCCCAAAAACTTGTAAAATTCAGGATAAAGCGTCTAAAGTACACATACTAAAATATGACCAAATTACCCATACCATAAAAAAAGCGTCTAAATTACGCATACGAATTTGACGAAATTGCCCTTAGCAATAAATTTCGCTTTATTAACCCCTTTCCTTTGAAAAACGTCAAAAAGCTCCTCCTGAGTCACAATGAACACGCTTAAAATCAGTTTGGGCATCCACAAACGTTTCAGATATTTTCCTAGTGGCAACTCCGTCATTTCATCGACCCCTTCCGTAAACCCGCCGTCGAGCTCCCTGTTAGCCAGAGGAGCCACCGCTGCCCCCCGTTTCTACTTCACCATTGCCGCCGCATCCGCGGCCTCCGTCCGTACCGATCTGAAACCAAACCACTATTCTAACATGACGGCACCTAATTCTGATCATAAGCAAGTAGATATCGCCGTTAAAGACGATCGTATTTCTCGTATTTCATCTTCAATTCGCGTCATTCCTGACTTCCCCAAACCTGGTATGCACATACACTCACTCACACACGGGCACTCACTCATACGTCGTGTATTGAAGTTTATGTGTGTGTAGGGATCATGTTTCAGGATATTACGACGATGTTGCTTGATCCGGTGGCGTTTAAAGATACGATTGATCTGTTTGTTGAGAGATACAAAGAGAAAAACATCTCCGTAGTTGCTGGTAATAATTCTCCTTTTCACGAGTATTGTTGTTTGTGCTTCATAATGTGGAGTTCGATTTTGACTTGGAGGTCAAAGATACTAAGTTTCAATTTGGGGGTAAATGTAATGTAGGTGTTGAAGCAAGAGGATTCATATTTGGTCCTCCTATTGCATTGGCAATTGGTGCAAAATTTGTCCCTATGAGAAAACCCAACAAGTTACCTGGTACATCTTTTCTTTTCGGCCTACCTATGAATTTCAACTGATTTTGTTACTTGATTTTTTTTATTACTTAGATTACAATTACTTAATCTCTGTCCAGTTCGGTCCTTTATAGATGGCTTTTTTCTCCGTTTTGGTCAATCACGAATTGTGATGACCTGATAAGCATCCTACAACATTTGAGTAGTTGAAATGTTTTGAGCCAGGTTGGGCTGACCTACAACATTTTCTCCATTTTAAAATTCCTCATAAGTACTTCATGTGTTACTTATGTTCACAAGAACAATATTAGTACGATAATAATAATCTGAATCTTTAAATATAGGAAACTAGGATGTTGTATGCATTAAAAATAGACTTTCGGCAACTTTCTACTTGTTCAACTCATTTGACTTATTCCCCTTTAAGCATATTTTCTAAAGTTGACCCGTTCAAATCAAACACAACCCAAATTGAACCATGTATAAGTTAATGTGTATTTAAAGAACCACCATCTGATGCTGTAGATCTGATGTTTTAGGGACTAAAGCTGCAAACCACAGGGACTAAATATGTAATTTACTCTATTTTATGTTTTCTCTGGTCTAGGAGCTGTGATATCAGAAGAATATTCATTGGAGTATGGTACAGACAAAATGGAGATGCATGTTGGAGCTGTAGAAGCTGGTGAACGTGCACTTGTAATTGATGATTTAATTGCAACTGGCGGAACCCTAGCCGCTGCAATCAAGCTACTTGGTAACTTCTCTCTCTTTTATTTTTTATTTTTTTAGCAATGTTGTTTCACATATGATTACATTATTTCAATTATAATCTAATTTTAGACTATATGGAAATGTATCCAATTCTACACGAATTGTTGGTGTATGTATTCGACTATGAAACTAAACAAACCTTTAAAACTTACCACGTTTTTATACCATACCAAGTTACATTAAATGGAAAGTTTTGAAAGTTTACTATATCAAAAGTTAATTTCCATAGTCTAACACATAATGCAATAGCAATTCGTGCATAGTTGGATACATTTTCATATGGTTTTCCCTTTAAGTAGAAACTTTTGGGTGACTTTCAACCCGTTTGACCAGTTTCCAAAAATCATTTTTTTTTTTTAATATTTTGCATGTTTGTCTCGTTGAGATATAAAACATAACCCAAATTGATCAGTTTATAACTAATCGGGCCAACTTCACCACCTCTTATTATTACTAGAAAACAAAATGTAAGAAAATACTTTGGATAATATCACTTTTATTGGTGTGAAGAGATTTGTTTTTCTTGCTAAAATGAATTGCTTTTGTTTTAATTTTTCTCTATGTTTTTGGTTTTGCATTGCAGAGCGGGTTGGAGCAAATATAGTTGAGTGTGCTTGTGTCATTGAATTATCTGATCTTAAGGTACGGTACAACTTCTCATTACTTAAAAAAATCTCCGCATTGTGAGAAATGGTATATCGTTACATTTTGGTCATTTTCCAGAAAACTTATGAATACATATTTGTTGTACTACTACTGTATTTTAATTTCAGGGTCGGGAACGGTTAGGAGACAAGCCCCTGTTTGTGCTCGTTAGCTCAACTTGATCTTCCATTAATTTCTTAAAACCTTTAATTCATATCTAGTATTAAGTATTTTATTAAGTTGATCAATTTCTCAACAATTATCAGGATGATGTAATGTGACTTTCGATTGGTGTTTATGAGACGGATTTGTTTGCAATTTTTTTGGGTTTCTTTCGATTTACCCATGTGAGAGTGATAGTGTTAGAAAAAATATTGATTCCGTTTGCTAGGATTCTCTGAAGTTGTGAAACACTTTCACTTTAAAGTACTCCGTCGGTACTATGAAATTCATAATCGGATAAAATCAGAGATTTCAACAACATAGAATTTGTAATATGTTATGAGTTTCGTACTAGCAAAGAATGACCAAACCAGCGATGAAATCTCTATCTCCACAAACTAGTGTCTCCACAAAATGTTGGGAAATGCCAAAAGGCAGTTTCAAAACCCCAAAACAAAACCGCAAAAAACTACCAAAAAAACCAGGTTAGAATTTCAAATTCGGATTTCCCACCTGACCTGGCAACTCGACCCCAACCAGAGGTGTTGCCCTTTGGACCCTGTTACTGGTGGCACTACCCCCGAACCCCGGTTGAGTTAGTATATTTTAATGATAACAAATTCAATCAAGTGCGCACTCCGCACCACCCTTATTTATTTAATATTTATTAATATTACATTTGATCAACAAGTTTATCCCATTACACTTAAATCATATTGATGATATAAAATCACCAACTCATAAAAGAGAGAAACATAGTTTTGTGAATGTTTGTACATTTTGCATAAAAAATTGTACTTTGCCAAAATGATAAAGAAAGTCAAGAGGTATTCTTAGTACAGATGTGTCAATTTAAAAATACTTATATGGTGTTATATGACAAACCTAAGTAAAAATGATTGTGGGGCATAAGATCTAAACACTTTTGCAATAATCCGTCATGCATTTTAACTTGTACAAAAGCCAAAACAGAGTATGATCAATTTAATAATTTATCTTATTTAATGATTCAATGTATTAACTGTGAATGCTAAATTCAAAATTTTATTTGTAAAGAATGACGTGTTTATAAAGAACCTGAAAATGCATACCCTTATATTTTTCCTATACACCTATGATAAAAAGAAATGAATTTCAAATTCAAATTCAAATACGTGTGAGGCCGTGAGGGTACAACATGAATCGGTTTGTTTGACTATCATCACATAAGAGGTTTGACCTTTTAATTTATAAATAAAAAATTTTAGGTCAAAACTCATGATGAGTTGACTTCCACATGTTTTGCTAGGTTGAGCCCATACTTCTGGATGGGATTGACTTTTGTGGTCATTGACTTACTATGCCACTCTTAAAATACAATAATTATAATATTTTAGTAATTAAGTCAAAGTCCATGTTTAACTTAATAAAAAGTTTTGATTACCAATGAAAAACGAGACAAAAGTTTGACCTCGAGTTTTTATTTGTATGCGTTAATAACTAAAGGGAGTATATA
This sequence comes from Calendula officinalis, assembly GCA_963853835.1. Taxonomy (NCBI): domain Eukaryota; kingdom Viridiplantae; phylum Streptophyta; class Magnoliopsida; order Asterales; family Asteraceae; genus Calendula; species Calendula officinalis. The sequence goes on from OY970821.1 coordinate 97,015,394, forward strand.
TATTAAACATTGAGTTTTTCTCATGTTTCCATCTTACACTTTATGTTGTTTGAGGTACTATATTTTGTTTAAAAATACTTTGGATATTTTAATTATCACGACTCTTAAAAAGTAAATAATGTCCGAAATATTCAAACTGAAAACCTATGCTATGGTCTTAACCAGTACAACAATAAGTAATCGCCTTTTCTTAGAAAGATAGATAATACGAAGACACGATATATAAACATAAAAATGTGTGCAATTAGTTCAAAATTTGATACACGCATAATTTGGTTGTTTTATTTTTTTTGCTCTTATATTCATATTTTTATTTTTGTCATCTGTTTTCATCTTACTGCTTAATTAATTCTAGACACGTCAATTAAGGTTATTTATCGATTTTCTTTTAAAAATTACAAGATTGGCTCTGTAATCATTGTGGGAAACAAATTAGGCACTGGTTTACAATCGAATTGGCATCAAAAACTTATGTTTGACTTGTACACTATAAACAAACATTTAAATAATGTATTGACCATTTACTAATTTTAACAGGTAGAACAAAATAAGTAATACACTTGTAAAACTTATCTTATTTGGTAAAAAAGTGAGACTCCTTCTCCACTAACTATCTACTTTAATAAAGTGAAATTACCCTATATTTTGATTGAGATTTAATCTTACGACTTTTTTTATGGACAAGTGTGACTAAGTCAAAGGCCATTTAATAGCAAGTTATAATTAATAATACAGTTAATAAATTTGATGATGGAAATTCTTCAAACAAAGAATCACAAATATCTTGTCACTTTGGACATTTTACTCATGCAAATCATGGTTCTATTGTCATCAAACCAAGGTATATTCAAGTCATGGGTCGGAACAGGGGTGGTGCTCGATATGGATCTTGATTGACAATTATCAAGTTTATAGTTAGTTTTTTGATGTAAAGATGAGCAGATTCTTGGAAAGGGAGTAATATTTCAACCATACAAATTAATTTCTATACCACATTTGTGCTTTAGTATAGTTATACGGTCTGTTTTAAAATCCGTACAGTGTGGTATGAGAAGTAATTTTTGTGGTATGAATATGTTTTACACTTTGAAATTTCTAACATATTTTCTTGTGCTAGTGACGATTCTAGAAATAGTGACTCATTTATCGTTGATGACGAGCATTTAGTCAATATTAACCCTAATGATACCATCTCTCTTTCGTACCCATATCATGAGAGTTTCCGGTTTTGCCCTTCTAATATTAAATCTTCACCGAACCAAGTTTTTTCTCATGGAAATCTCTATTCAGCACAAAATATGGTAGCAGAGAAGGTTAGAATCGAGAATTCACTTGTTTCGGGTGGGGACAAGGCCCCTAAAAAGAGGAAGCTTGAAACGGACAAGAAAAGAGTTCGAGTAATATCAAGAGAGAATGTAAGTATACTTTTTATGTGTAATTGTGGGAATGTGGAATCAATTGTTTATAAAAAAAACATGTTATATATAACGTGAAGTATTAAATCCATTGAATATATAATCTTATATGAATTAGGATCTGGATTTGTCTATGCCATTTTTACAGAAAAATAAGAAGAATATGCAACCAAAAAAGAACCAAAAGATCATTAATGACATAGAAGATGGAAGCAAGAACAATGGAGAAACAAATGGACAAAGCTCTAGTTCTTGTAGCTCCAATGATGATTTAAATGAATCTCAAGACTCGAATGGAAAAACAAGAGTGAGTAGAGGCACTGCGATTGATCCCCAAAGCCTATACGCAAGGGTAAGTATTAATGATCTTTAAAAAAAAAACTTAAACAGACGTAAAAAAATTTACACGAAAAATAATCAAATTAATACTCGTATTCTTTTCGGCGTATTGATCAATGGCGTTGGAAACTTCTAATTTTACAGAAAAGAAGGGAAAGGATAAATGAAAGATTGAGAATCCTTCAGAATCTTGTTCCAAATGGTACAAAGGTTGACATTAGCACAATGCTTGAAGAAGCAGTCGAATATGTCAAGTTCTTAAACCTTCAAATTCAGGTAACTAAGATTGTTGAAAAAGAGAAAAAAAAGATCCAGTTTTTAAGTATCATCAATTAATTAATTATTTGCTTGTGAAATTTCTTGCAGTTATTGAGCTCTGATGATATGTGGATGTATGCTCCTATAGCTTATAATGGAATGGACATGGGTCTCTACCAAAATGTTACACCAACTCTATGAGTTTGAACAGCTTTTAGGAATTTTAGTTTGCTTAGAACATAAAAAAATAAAAGATATTAATAATTGTATAACTATGACTTGTAATTCGTGACATAAATATTCATGTTAAGGGTCATTGTAAGTAAACCTAAAATTTACACTAATTAATAACATATTATAAGTTGATAAATTCAACTCTTACCAATTTTTACCTTTTTAGAAGAAAACATTTGTGATGTTTAGACCACCATAATGGGTGAACACGATCATGGGATCGCCCCCCTCCAAATATCACCATTACATACATATATCTTACTACTATAGTCTATATAAAGCATTTAGGTCTACTCCATTAGGCAAGTTTAAGGAGCTCCTTAAACTTGATTTTAAGGATCTTTCCACTTTTGTTTGTTAGTTCTCTACCTTAAAAAAAAAATTGCGGCTAATAAGATTCGAACCCAAGACATCTCCTAACTTATCACTATGTGTTAACCACTTGCTATACATTACACTTTGGTAACACCACCACACTTAATAACAAAAGTCTGTTACTCGAAAACCATTTTACCCAATAACATTAAATATACGACGCTGAAAATCATCAACTTTTACCAAAATCCACATTTCCGTTTAATTATTTATTTCTAGTAACAATTATTACCGTGGAAACGAACAACACTTACTCACCACGAAATATGGTTTCTGGGTAACCGCCGCCGCATTGCGCGAGTACACTGCTAGTGAATTCAAACGCATCCAACTTTCAATATAACGGATTCAAGAATTAATTTGGATATTAGATCCCAATGAAAGTAGAGTAGGAAGAAAAACAAAAAATGCATATTTTTTGTAATAAATTTTGAAAAGGCTTTTGATTATTTTGAATGGACCTTTTTTGATTCCATGATTCGTTGGAGAAATTGGATACATGGATGTCATGATTCGGCGTAAGCTAGTGTCCTAATATTCAGGGCATTCACTCTCAAAAATATGTATAAATAGTTTACAAAGTTATCATGTCATACCACACAATGCATAAACTTTTCAAAAGCATTCAAATTTATATGCATTTAATTGCTATTTTTTGTTGCAGTTTATGGATTTTATATCATACTTGAAACAGAGAGAATGTGCAGTAGTGATAAAGATTGCACAAGACCTTTATTCGTACTTGAAAAAGAGAGTGAATATTTCTTTATAAGTTAGTTGTCTACTTTTATAATATACATTAATTCTTGGAATGGATTACCAACAATCAGAGTGGCGCAGCGGAAGCGTGGTGGGCCCATAACCCACAGGTCCCAGGATCGAAACCTGGCTCTGATAAGAGTGGCTTCCGAAATATTTTTATTATCTCTTTGTCCGTTTTTCCTTGGGCAAACGGCATCGTTTCCATCTGTGTGTCGTTCATTTACAGTTTTCACACCTCATCTCTTTCTCTTCGCCTAAAATACCATTGCGATAACCACTTCCGTTTTCTAATAGGGAACTGATTTGTTCAAGGCATAATTTACTTATATAAAGCAAATAAAGTTATTTAAAGCAAATAAAGTTATTTAATTACCTTGAATAATTTTAATTTGTCTTGTATATAAATTATAAATTGGCTTGAACAAATTATTTCCCTTTCTAATATTCTTTATTAGTTATTACATTTATGCCGGCCGTGTTTAATTTGTGTTTATTAAATAAAGAGCGAAAAAACGTTTATAGTCGTAGTCTTTTGTTTATTTTTACCATTTTTGTCAGAAAATGATATAAATCTTTATAAGTAGGTGACAAATTTGTTTTCTCTCAAAAATATCAATCAATTGAATTTAATAAAAGAATAAAAGCAAATTAAACGTGTGACTTCAAATATTATTAAAAAAAACCCTTCACATTTTACAAATTAAATATGTCACCATCAAGAACTTGCTATAAATATAATTGAACTTATTCTATAAGATTACAAGGCACACAACTTGAAACACACACACTCATCTATCACCAAACTTATCCCCAAATTTTTTTTTATGGATTCACAAACATACGATGAGCTCCATGGAAGCAACAACTGGGCCAACCTTCTTGACCCTTTAGACCTTAACCTACGAACTCTTGTTATCGACTATGGTGATCTTTCATCAGCCGCCGAACGGGCATTCAACAACGACGAGGGCTCCAAGTATTGTGGCTATAGCCACTATGGCAAAAGCTCTTTTTTCAAAGGAGTCATGCTCCCTTGGGCCGAGTCTAAGTATCAAGTCACTTCTTTCATTTATGCGACTGCCAGTGTCAACGCTGAGCTGGCTTTACTTGAGTCCGGTATGTCAGGTGATAGTAGTGAATTTGAATCAAATTGGATGGGTTATGTTGCGGTTTCCAGTGACGAGTTTAGTAGATCGATTGGTCGTCGCGAAATATGTGTGGTGTGGCGTGGTACGGTTAGGACTTATGAGTGGATAGATGATATATTTGGTGCAATGCCGGTATCAGCTGAGCCATTGCTCCCTAGCCTTAAGTCAAATGGTGCAACTAATGGTGGGTTAGCAGGTATATTTAATTTTCTATATAAAATGCATTTGAGATTTCCAGTTAATATACTTGCTATTTCAGGAAATGTTTGCGTTTTAAAAAAATTGACAACCGCAAGACTTGAATTTGTGAGCTTTATGTTATTAGCAAGTGACTATAACCAACCGAGCTACTAGCGCAAATATTGATTAGTTGACTGTAATTACTTATATGAATTATTATCTTTATTAGTAGTACTTAAAACCTTATTATTTTATTGACCACCACTCATCATACAATCACTATTCACCACTTTCACCCACCACCACCAACCACCACAATCACTACCGCCGCCACCCAACATCACTACGCACCACCGCCATCATTACTGTCACCAGTGGCGAATCCAGGATCAAAATCAATCGGGGTCCACTAATAGTTGATCAATTAACAAGTGGGGCCAATAGAAGAATTTTCTATTAAAATATTAAAAAAATTAGATTTTTTGTACATGAGGGACCCCACCAAGTGGGGGCCTTGGACCCCTCTTGTATATAGGTAGATCCGCCAGTGACTGTCACCACCACCATTCCTATCACCACGCAAAATTTAGTTACAGAGTACCCTCCGGTTCATAACATGGACACCTTGATAGTATTTAATTAACATATATGATAAATATGTAAAACATATAACCGGTCAATCACATCTGTAACCGATTTTTACTTTAATGACAATTTTCCCCTTTTAGTGAAACTTTCCTATATCAATGGTACATAATGCACATATTTTTAAGAATTTGTCAAGTTCTCCAACTTTACTGATCTTCTAGCTCTTTTAGTGGCTGCAGATACAGAATCCCCACAAATCATGGGAGGATGGCTAACAATTTACAACAGTAGCGATCCAAACTCTAAATTCATAAAATCAAGTGCCCGAACACAACTATCAGACCAAATCAAAGAATTACTCGATAAGTACAAGGATGAAAAAGTAAGCATAACGTGCACGGGACACAGTCTTGGTGCATGTCTCGCGGTATTATCAGCTTTTGACCTTGCTAGAAACATTGTGACCCCCGATATAAATGTGTCGGCTTTCATTTTCGAGTCCCCACAAGTTGGGAATCAATCTTTTAAGGAAAAGATGGAGGAACTAACGAACCTTAAGGTACTAAGAGTAAAGAATGTTCCGGATATAATACCGTTTTGGCCAAGCAAGATAATTAAATGGATTGATGATAAGAATTGGGTGAGTATACCGAGTGAATTGCTAGATTATGTTGATGTTGGGGTTGAAATTTTGATCGATAGCCGCATATCGCCCTACTTGAAAGATGAAAGTGGATTAAATGGCATGCTTCATCCGTTGGTTTTTCATAACTTGCAAGGTGTATTGCATACTTTAAGTGGTTGGAATGGGGTGAATGGTGAGTTTGATTGGAGTTTATTGAAGAGGAGTTTAGGGTTGGTGAACATGTCAAATGATCTATTGAAAAAGGACTTCGAAATACCCATAAATTGGTGGGGTGTGAAGAACAAAGGAATGATGCTTAGTGATGATGGTGATTGGCTTTTGTCACCATTAGATCCTAATGATCATGATCTACCAGGGTTCAAACCGTAATCTCGAGACCCGATTTAATGAAGGGTTGCTAGATGTGTAAATTCAATATTACCATCAAGTTTAGTAAAAAAATTATTTGGTGGTTATATGTTGTTGTTACTAAATAATTGATGTATTTGGTGTGAGTGTGAGTGTGTAAACCCAAAACAATACGTGAATTGATCAAGGGTTATTAAAATATACAATAGGAGGTTGGTTTTCTATTTCATATCGTTACATATCTATCTTGTGGAGTATGATGATGGTTGTTAAAGAATAAGATTTATAATTAATTATTAAGAAATAGTATAAGATATTTATATAGTACCATGAGGTGTTTAAATACTCAAATCTAAAAGTTTCAAGATAAAATGTGTATATTTAGGATGTTTATAATGACTATGCAAATTTCCAGATATAAATATTCATACTTTATATGTAAAATTTTAGAGTAATGATATTTAGGCCTACCATTTAGACTTACCCATATATCTACTTATTAGATAAAGACACGTAACAAAATGAAGAGATAATATTAAGAGATACAATTAATGAAATACACATATTATCTTATCAAATGGGTAGGCCTAAAAAAATATCATTTCTCATCATTTTAAAAAATATTCCACTATTCTTATTCAAACTTTCATTGCTACAATCATAAAAAATCCACAAAACCAAGTAGATAGAGAGATCATTACGGAAGCCCATAGTGTAATGATTTCTTTATTTCAATGAAAATTTAATTTTTCTATGTGGTTTGTTGGTTTGGTCGGGAAAGAAATTCACCATCTCAGAATCAGAAATTTCCCACCTGAATTACCCAACTGTTGCATACAATTTCTTCTTCTTCTTCGTGGTCACCTTTATTTGTTCTTAATTTTCCCAAGGTTAGATACCGTTATATTCTTCATCCCCACCATTATTGTTTCATTTCATATGATCTCTTAGTTTACATCCTGAAACGTTTTTCAATGTTCTATAAAAGCAAGCAATATCTGTACTGCACACCAACTGTTCGATGAAATGCGTGTGTCAACTTCAACTTGTGTTTACACAGTGTATTAGATCGTTATCTAGAGAATTTGCTTACGAAATTTGCCAATAAAGGTTACTAAAAATACAAAATTTGACAATGTGGGGTAGGAGTAAAATTTATTGCTCGTTAAAAGCACGGAAAGTTTAGTTTTTCTCAAATATAGAAGTAAAAGTTTAATGTTTACAAATTCAGGGACCCTATTTTGAGATCTTTGGTTATCTTTTCTTAATAATTTTCGCTACATTTTTCAAATTTGGGATCTTTGATATACCACCCACTGTCAAATTTGGTATCTTAGTTACCTTTTTTTTGGCAATTCTCCATTTTACTCAAGTAAGGAAATGAAGCAGTTTAGTGTACTAAATTACATATTATTAACTGTAAGCAGCCATGGGTACCAGAACTGCCTTTGGGAGTTTGCTGAAAATTCTACCTCCAGTAGATTTTTGCTGCGTATATGGTTCAAGTCTCCATCCTAATAATAATGACAAGGTTATTTTTATATAGAATTTATATTTTATATTTCTTCGTGTCTTATAGTTCAATTAAAGTTTGTTTAACTAATTATTTTTGTTGAATTTGGTATTATAGTCATCCATGGAAGATTATATTCTTGGCGTATCAAATCCTCAACAATGGCACTATGAGGTATTGTACTATCTTTCCTGCCATTTTTTTATATTTATATTTATATTTTTAGTTACAAGAACAAAGGCCCAATGCTTTATGGTTTTTATTTTCAAGAATCTAAAATCGAACCGGGATCACTACACCTCATGGATGGCATCCCTTGGTGGACCAAATTTGGTTCTCTTTCTTACTCATTTTCAGTTTAGATTTTACTTTTTCTATGTGAATTCATTTTGTTTTTTTAGATCACTAAAGTAGCAGATAATATTGGCGTTGGTGTACACTTTAACCCGTTTGTTTCTTGGAACGACAAGGTAATGTCGAGATGTGGCAAAATGGGTGGGTCTGATGGTTTGGTAACGGGTCAATACGGGTCATTTTGGACTGGGTTGAAACAGGCCAGGTTGGGTTGACTTGAAACAATTTTCCAGTTCTGTATACATTATTATAAATAGTTAGTGTCAAATGTGTTTAAGAAAATAGTTTCATTTTAATAATAATAATAATAATAATCTAAATCTGAGTATAAAATGATCTAGAAGGTTTTATTTACTAAAATCATAATTTGGGCGACTTTCGACCCCTTTGACCCGTTTTCTTTCCAACTATATATTATTTATTTTTACCCATCCATACATAGCTATTAACACTTGCATATCAATCATTTATAGTTTTTATACCTTTTTTTATTACCAAAATTAATTAATTTCTTATCATGTGTTAAACCTACTTTAAGTAATAAAATCATGTGACAGATGTACAAGTATGGGGTTGTTCATATGGATGACTTGACTCAAGACATGCTAAATTGGGATAGGTTTTACCTTAGTGGTCGCTTGCAAAAACCTGTATGTTTCAGCTCACACTGCTACATTTTAACCTAATTATACATGCATTTATTTCAATTATTTAATTTTTATTTGTATTAGGTGCGTATAATTGTAGACAATATGGCCATAGAAAATGTCAATTTAATTAATTTGAGGGCTGCCTCCTCTGCAGCACTTCTTCTTTTGCCTTCACAGTTTACAGAGGTTTTGCTTTGTCTTTTAATTATTAAGTTTAATATAATATATTAAAAATATGCTTATATTCATATCCAGAGAGAATTTTATGCGAAAATATGTAGCCTATCATATATGGGTGATTTGCGCATGCTTTTTGCAGAGGATAAAAATAAGGTAAGGTTCTATTTGTCCCAGTAAAAATCTCATTTTTTAAATTATTTAATTATTTTTTGGATTTTAGGTGAAAAAGATAGTAGATGGACAATTTGAATTGTTCAGAAATATGTATAAGCCATTGGTGGATGAGTATGCAAATGAACAACTTGTAAAAGTCACATCATGTGGTGATCACCAAATGAACATATCCCAAGTTTGTTCACATTCTCAAAATCTTTCTTTTAACTTTTTATTAAATCTTTATGTCCAATTTTGTCACTAAAAGATGGTTTTCCACCTCGAATAAACATAAGAGAGAATTTATAGATTTATTTTTGCAATTGCAGGATTGTGGCTTATCTGCAACATCCTCCATCGTTTCTTCCCTTCCTAAATCTATCAAAAGTCAAATGGGTCCAGGGGTAGCTGAAGGGCAAAATAGTAAAATCACCATCGAATCAAGAGAACAGGCTGCAGCATGCATGCAAAAGGTTCTGAGGCGTAAAGTATTGACTTCAAGTTCAAGACAAGCAGTTGCTGGTTTTATAACCGCTGGAGCTGTTCATGGAATCAAATATCTTGGTAAAAAGATGAAAAAGGCTTGGAAATCTTCAACATAGTTTTAATTAAGTGTTTTTTTTAAATATATTTTAGACGACCTTAGTTTTAATTAATATCAAACTAGAATAGTTGATAAGAAAATAAAATATCAGAATGAATGAAATTTTTGAAGCTGGATTGTTGTCCTTAACATGTATAATAAAAGGACTTCACTTTGAGTAAGTGTTTGACATTATAAAGTTTGTTTCTGTTAATTAGAGGTTACACACTTACACTATGCCCTATAGTTGGGTTGAACCAAGATAATTTTTGTCCAAAGTTTTGTAATTTAACAATTAGTGTGTCAAATTTTAATTACATAAATAGTTTTATTTCGGAAGGGATAAATCTTTATTTTATTAAAATATGTATATGTATGTTCTTAGATAGACATGACACATACTCATATTCATACACTTGTATTCTTGCAAAATAAAGAAATACCCCCATGTGACATGTGGCATTAAGAAGATTGACATTTTGAGGACTTTTTGGTTAATTAGAGAGACAAAGATGAGAAACGAGTATTAAATAATGACCCAAAAAAGTTGCTAAAGGACTAATTAAGGTAAGGTGTGGGAACATACACATTTCTACTTCTTCCTACTAATGCACCAAAAATTATGCATCGACTTGTCACCCATCGAGGCATCCAACAACTCAATAAACATGCTTAGGTAGTTAGGTGTCTACTTTGAGCCATTTGGGTATAAGGATTTTATTAAGTATTGATTTTTTTTACTATCTTACTTAAAATTATTTATCTTTCTACTCATTTGATTAATACGGATATATTCAAATCAAATAATGAAATTATAAAACTGAATTTCCCTTGTTCATTTGTTATATCTAACTATGTATATTGTAGGCCGTTAGTATGTTAGTTTAGTATTAGGCTAGCTCGTTAATGTAATGACACCACAATGAAATCACCCAACAGCTAGGCAGTAGCGATTAATCTTTTTCAACCTATTGCGACAATATGTCGTTGTCATAATCTATCACGGCGATAAGTCGTCGCCCAAGGCTAAAAAGTATTTGTCTCCATAGGTGTTATCGTCATGCGGTACATCTATACCGACCGCAAGACGTCCGGACAGGTTTCATCGGGACATATTTTCCAAATAAAAGACATGCTTTATTATAAAGTTGTGGCGACGGTTGTCATATCTATATTGCTTTATGGAAATGGCATGGAAAATCGAAATCCAAAATAAAAACCCGGTATTTTGACCCGGAAAATCCGACCTGGATAAAGACAGTTTCTAGCAGTTTTTTGCGGTTTCGAAACTGCTTTGAGCAATTCCCGACAGTTTGTGAGACAGAGATGAAATCTCTGTTTTTGATCATTCTCTTCCTGGTACGAAATTATAATTCTCACACTTTCTCTGTTCTTGAAGATCGTTTCTGATTTTATCTGATTTGAGGTTTCGATTGTACCATCGAAATAATTTAATCTGATAGTGATTCACAACTTCAGAATTTCCCAAGTAAACGAAACCTACAAAACTCTAACACGTCATTTTATAGCTTTCAACTCCTCTCCCCGATTTTTTTTTTCATACACTCGAGGTTATGAATTATGATTATATTTATGACCGATGCACAAAATAAGGAAAAGAAATATAGAACATGGCTACCGAGGATGGACTGGACCAGTGTAAATCTAGTCTATAAATTAGTACACATATCTTCTTTAGCATGATTATATTTATATATTCTAAGCTTTACCAACTAGTGATAAACTAGTATGTAACAGAAACATGACATTAATAATTTTCTTTTATCTATATATTATAAGTCCTAGCTAGCATAATCAAATAGACCTACTTATTGTCGTATTTTCGATAAAGATGAATTCGATAAGAACTAATATTACAATCAGCCATAACTCATAAGCAAGTCAAAGAAAGTTATCCAAATGAGAATAATAAATTAATATCAATAATCATATATTTTTATATGAACTCATCTCTCGTCACTTGTTTATATTCAAAACTGCCATAATTATTTAATTAATTATTATTACTATAATCAATTATATATATCAGTGGAAGGTTTTGAAAATAAGCGCACACAATTTGGGATTGAAAGTTTATGCTACCAACAACTCTTCACCTTTGACATCAGAAAATAATCACACATCCAATTCTAATACGTTTAGTAATTTTACTAATTTACATTATATTTACTAATTTTGAAGTTACAACAAAATTAACATGTGCATGGTGAACAATATTCTTCATCAAACCGAAATTGAAAACCAAAGCTAGAAAAAAATACAAATTACTTAGGGAATCATAAAACAAATTAAAGTAGTGTATTTAAGTTGATTACTTCAAAAACTCATAAGCTTCTTCATCTTGTGCTTTTGTTGAACATTTATTGGTCCACTATGAAAGGGTTTTGGAGAAGAAATCATCTTATTTTCACTTGGTTTTCTTGAGAGCTCCTTATTGATCATCTTCTTCGGTTTCGTGGTCGCGTTCTCGAGGGTTCCATCAATCATAGGAATAAAGTACCAAGCGATTGAAGTGCATATAATTGCCAAAGACCGTCCAAATAATGTCAAGAACACCATGACTAAAATCACAAAAAATGGTATATTATATGAAGGCATCCACCACTCATCTATCTTCCTTTTCAAATTCAGTTTCCATTCATCAACCCTGATTTTCCTCTTACATTCAGCAATCATTGGTTTCGCATGTTGTTGTGCTTCTGGGGTGTTGATAATAGTACCGTTTTCTGAATTCTGATATTGATCATGATCCAACTTTGAAGGTTGCAGCTTTGGAAGTGAAGAACTTTTGATGTCTTTAAGGTTGTTTTGCTTGAGATGATCTTTGGCATGTCTTAATATTGGATCTCTTAACCTGACAATAACAGGCCTCATATCATTGGAATTTGAGTACACAAACCGAACAAAAGAGATATATTGTGACCCCTTTTGGGTGAAGATCTTCTGCTTCTTGAGATCAAGATCAGCCAAGAGAGCTTCAAATTTATCGAGCCCACGATTCGAATACGGGTTCTTGTTTTCTGTGTTTCTTCTGCAACAAAATCTGTGCTTTCTTGTTTTTCTTGGAGGTTTAGGACATAGAACTTCAAAATCATCTTCTTTTTGGTTGTTAAAGGAGCCACAAATGAAGGCCATATGGATCTTTTTTTGTAGCTAGGGTTTTCTTGTTTTCAAGATTTAGGTGTTTTGGTGCATGTATTTTCCTTCAACTTTTGGGTGATTTTTGATTGTGTTTTCTTTGAGACTTATGAAAACAAAGAAGAAAAAGAAGTCAAGAGACAGAAGGGTTGGTTATAAAAAAGAGTTTGATGGAGCAGTTGGTATTTTACAGGGCAAATTTGGAAATTTAGGTGCTTTGAGCCATAAAAGAAGCTTCTATATGACTTGGATTAAACCCTAAAACAATCGTGTAGGTCACGTAGAGAAAAATGAATAGTTTAGCTTATAGTTGTTTATCGAGTATAATTAATTGTATAGTTACATCGCCAACTTAGGGCTGTATGCGATTAGGATTTGGACTTAATTATTTGAAAACAACAAAAAAAGACTTGTAGCCTAACGGTATAGGATGTTAGAATATGTTTCCTTTTGGCTTGTGGTTAAAGGTTCGTGTGACAATTGTGGAGAATTATGAGTAGTGTAACGGGTGTGTGTTTGCTATTAAAAAAAATATTATTTGAAAACATAATTTAATATAAAATTAAGCGTTTTATTACAAACAATAGAAACAAATTCTTGTGTTCACATCAAACCGCAATTGACTACTTGAATTCAATTCTGGGCATTTTTATTTAAGAAACTTACAAATATTGCAACAATATATTAAATAAACAATATTCCTACAAAATGGGAGTAGAAGATTCTAAAATTAGGTGAACAAGGGCAAGTATGTAATTTTATATCACTCTTTGACAATCCATTTTGTCTTCGGAATGAAATTGATAATCCAAACCGAATATCCGTACCCGTATTCAACCAGATTCGGATTAATAAAAATCGGTTTGGATATTGGATTTCCCTTTTTTCATGAAATCGGGTATCATGTTTTTCGAGTCTGGGTACACCCAAGAATGATTTGATTTATTTAAGCTCATGAATTAAAATATAATAACAGAAACTAAAATTTACATAAAAATTAAATAAAAATAATTAATTAGAATCTGACTTATCACCAATAGTCATCACATGAACATATTCTATGTTTAAAATGATGAAACCGATTAGAATCTCTCACAACGATCTCCCTTCCCGTTAACTCACTCGCAAATTTCATAAAATTATGACAATCCACACAAATCCTTATATTCTTAACGATCCTAATCACATGTTTAGACTCATCATCACACATTAACGCAAAAACTAACGCAAGTTTCTCACTATGATAACTCAATTCCCTGTTTTTATCTTCCTCTTCTACATCCCGCATTACCAAATTACTTTCTTCAACATAACCTAACCCTTTTAGTTTCTTGACCATGTCTTCTAGCTCAACCAATATGGTCTTTCTTTGCGGGTGGAGCAACCCGCCCGCCCCAAACTCGTGGACCCGGGTCCCGATTTCGGTCCAACTCAAACCCGGGTCCTTTTTCACTCCCAACCCTTTCATTTGCTTTCTTATATCTATAGCTTCATTGAAACTACCATTTGTGCACATTATGTTTGACATTAGTACGTAACCTAACGAATTATTCGGATCCAATTCCCGTAATTTTTCGGCCGATAATTTCGCGAGGTTTTTTTCACCGTGTTTCCTACACGCTCCAAGCATAACGCTCCAGATTACCGAATCGGGTTTCATTGGCATTTCGTTTATGAGCTTTTGAGCATGTGAAATTCGGCCCGATCTTGCAAGAATGTCGACCATACACGCGTAATGATCAAGTTGCGGTTCAATCCCGTAAATTTTATGCATGTTTTCAAATATTTTGGTACCTTTTTCGACTAGACCCGTGTGACTACACGCAGATAAAACGGCTACAAAAGTGGTGGAATCGGGGGGAATATCCTTCACAACCATTTGGTCAAACGTGTTTAACGCGTTTCTAGATTGACCATGTAACCCGTAAATCTTTATCATTGAATTCCAAGAAACTATATCCTTAACAATCATAAAGTTGAAAACTTTTTCCGACCCGTGAACCGAACCGGATCTTCCATACGCGTGAATCAACGTGTTTGCAAGCACGGTGTCATTTTCAAACCCGTGTTTAACTATTTGATTATGTATAGCCAACGTGTGTCGATCGGTTACTAAACCCGCACACGCTTTTAATACTATCGAATATGTATGACTATCGGGATTGAAACCCTCTTTACATAATCTTGAAAACATTAAAATAGATTCTTCGGGATTCCGGTCTGCAAATATTGTCATAAATGCAGTCCATGAAACAATGTCTCTCATACCCGAAGTCTCCATGAATAACTGGTAAAGATCGGTAATTTCTGCATCAAGATTAGCGTACGCTTTTGCTAATGCGGTTATGACTTCTATTTCTGTGATAAACCATGTTTTAATGGCGAGTGAGTGTAGTTGAGAACAATACTTGTGACATGATGTGATCACGTGACTATTACTATAATTACCAGAGTCTTTGACGGTTAATAAAGATGATAAGACGCTAAGAAGGGTCGCACGGTCGAACCCAATTTTGGAATTTTGTCTCATTAACGAGAATAAATTTATGGCTTCTTCCCATTTTCTTATAGTTTGAAAACCTGAAATCATGGAGTTATATGTCACAAGATTTCGAGATATTAAAAACTTGAACGCAACCCAAGCTTCATCTGCATCATCGTTCTTTGAGTACATGGTTATCAATGCATTTGCGACATATGTGTATGTATCGAAACATGTTTTGATAGTATGTGAATGAATTTGTCTACCGAAAACGTGATTGCAACAACTTAACACGCTCGCGTAAGCAAACTCATTCGGTCGTTGATCGGCTAACATTTCACAGAACATACCACAACTCTCGTCTCGTCTGTCGGATTGGGCATAACCCGAAATAAGAGCAGTCCAAGAGACGATATTTCTGTCAGGCATTTCATCGAACAGCTTGCGTGCATGTTCCAAAGAACCACATTTTGCGTACATATTGATCAGGTGATTTGATACGTATAAGTTCTGTAAGATATGATTCTGGTTGTGGGTTTTGAGCATGTGGTGGTGGAGATGCTGGCCTTGTGAGAGGCGACCATGGCGGGCACAGGCGTGGAAGAAATCGGCGTAAGCTTGTTGGGTGTGGGGGAGATTTGAAGTGTAAAGGAGAGTGAGAGCTTCATTCAGATTACCTTTTGTTAGTAAAAAGGTGAAATTTTGATGGAGGTTGAGGTTGGTGCCGGCGAAGGAGGTGGTGAATGCACGGCGGAAAGGGAGAAGGTGGTGGTTGAACATTGCAGTAACTTCATGGAACTTTTTTCAAAAATAGGCTTGTTTTGGTCTGATTTTTCACAAATAGACTTGTCTTTTTCGTTTTCCAAAAATAGACTTTCCGGAGTCCCAAAGGCCGGCTTCTCTTTTAAAACCGGACTCCCCGAGACCGGCTTTGGGGCTTTCTGACATGGTCTCTGTTACACGGCCTCCACGAGGCCGGCTTTCCTTAAAAATGCCTCCCCGAGACCGGTTTTAGCCATCCCAATATTCAACACACTCGGCTATATAATCCACACTTCACAACCACCACTAAACCAGTTCTTCTCCCCCACACTTCAAAAAAAAATCTATTTCACAACTTATTACACTTCACAAATAAAAAAAACAACAATGAGTTCGTCGAATAACGAGTCTCCTCAATATCATTACGTGTATGATTCGCCTCCTTTAGATGAGGCTGAGTTAGAGAGTTTGATAGCTAGAGATTACAATGAGGTACATGTAGAAGAAATTGCGGACGAGGAGCAACTATTTTGGCTTGATGCAGAGCAAGCTCAATATGATCGATATATTGAAAACTTGGGTGAAATAGGACCAGATGTTCTTCATCTCAGGCAGTTAAAAGGGAAGTTTGCGAAATTTGAGACGAGAAAGCAAAAGATAGTACGTTTAAAATATGCTTGTAAAATTACAAGATAATATTTGTTTAATTAACTAAAATCATATATTTTTGTTGTATTTTTAGATTTTACCCGCTTGGTTTTTGAGGCAGCATAACCACCTCCTTCAGAAAAAACATTGCGTGATACAAAGAGGTGATTCTGTTGAAGTAATGGACCTCCATGCTTATCCTGAGCAAGTTAAAATGAGTGGTGATTTCAAGAACTTCATGCTTGAAAACAGAATTCTACGTAATGAAGTTTGTACTTTTACCATAAATGCAGACTATCAGACTAATGGTAGAAATGTGATTTTTACTGTTAAACGTGAGAATGAATGATATGTAATATAGTTTGATATATCATGTGAAATAAAACCGGTCTTATCATATTAAAAAACTGTTACATATTTAATAATACATTAATTTAAGTACCAAATAAATTACTAAAAAGCACACAATGCTTCTACAATCAATCTCGACTAATATTTGGGCAAGTGGTTCTGTTATGCCCTTCCCGGTCGCAAATTCCACAGCGGTTTCTGTTTGCTTGCGTTGAATAACTTAAAAGTGTACTGTATCAAGCTCCAAAGTTAGACATTTAATTTTTTTCAAATTTTTTTTAAATAGTTGATTCTTAATTGACAAATAAACACTAACATCACGATTTTATAAATAATACCAAATAGAATTGAAACTTTAATCCAAATCATCATATAAAACCACAGATCTAAAAGGAAAAATTTCGGGTTGTGATTCTAAAATACGATAGCTATACAAATCACGAGCCATAAGTTGTCGATAACCCGTAGCGACCTGATTACTATCGATGACTCTATCTTGCTTGATTGATTTCCCTGTTACCAAATAGTGCATAAACTTACAAATAAACACAGCACAGTCTTCTTCCCTTCCTTGATGTATGGCGTTGGCGAAATAAAGATTCGCCTGAACTTGGGGGTTTCTTTCTTCATAGGAGAAACTCCTTTTAAAACCGGGCAAAACATCTCGCCAACGTTTTAGGGTTGCCGTAAGCACGTCACGCTTTATGGAACGACAACTGCAAATTAAACATGTATCGTTGCTAACAAGATCCATCTGCACAAGCAACCAAACGTTATCATTTAAACGTAACGGGATGTATAAGACATCTACGTCCCCCCAAGCGAGGTAAGATGTCAAACTGCCATCTGCATATTTTACATCATCTGATCCGTGAGGTGGTAAGAGTAGAGACTCAAACTTGGTAGGCATTATTGTCCATCGCTTATATTCTCCAGTATTATAGCCAAGATACAACCGATAACGCATCCATCTTCTAACCCAACAATCTATATGCTGTAATAAATATACAATTATTTACCTTTGAGATTCTATTAAAAATATGGATAATAATATAATTAAATTACGTACCCCACGACACAAAACCGAGCTTGAATTCTCATCTAACAGGGTACTCCAAAACTCTCTAGGTACCTGGGTACGACCTAAGAATACAATATAGCAAAAGGTTTCATTCCCGCGCCCATCCCCGTTCAAGTAAAATTCCTCTACACTCCTGGCCCAACCATACTCCTCAACCAAGTCAATTGTTTCTGGTTGTTGATTACGTATTGAGGAGTTTTGAGTTTGCTGCTCCACAAACTGTAATGTCGGTGGAGGCGTTTCCCTCGTACGTCGCATCCCGATGCGTGCTTGCTTCCTGAACCGCCTCCTCCGCCGCCCCTTCATAAGCCAGGTTATCCATTTCACATATTGTACGTTGCATCTCGTCAATGATAATTCGAAGTTCACGGGCTCGAGCTTGTTGGCTCATTTTGTCAACTCTCTCTTCTAACATCTCAACCTGTAGTCGAAATTCAATGATTAAGGCTTTTTGACTTCGCCACATCGTATTTAAAAAATGCTATTTTTCCCTTTTTTATTTTTGTAATTTATTGTAAAGGGTTGATTTTTATAGTGAGAATTTTGTGAATGTTGGGGAGAAGAAGATGTGTGGTTTAGTGGTTGGTGTGAAGTGTGGATATATATAGCCGAGGGGTGAATTTCGGGGTGGCCTAAAGCCGGCCTCAGGGAGGCATTCTTAAGGGAAGCCGGCCTCCGGGAGGCCTTGTGTCAGACGAGCCCAAAGCCGGCCTCGGAGAGTCCGATTTCAATAGGAAAGCCGGCCTCCTAGTATCCGGCAAGCCTATTTTTGAAAACCGAAAAAAACGAGCCTATTTGTGAATAACCAGAGCAAAATAGGCCTTTTTTTGAAAAAAAATTCCAACTTCATGGGATCAAGGTTTAATTTTATTACTAAAGAATGGGAGAAATGCAGAGGAGATCAATAAATAATTTTGGGGTGACTGTATTTCTTATTCAACTTTGAATAGAAAGTTACCACGTCAAAATAAATCAATCCTAAACGTCACTAGAATGGGGGTAAGTCACTAGAATGGGGGTAAGATTTTGATGTTTACTTCAATTATACATATTTTGTATCTTAATAGTTAATACTCATAACTAAGTACATATGGACCATGTGGCTGAAAGTGAAAACAAATTAACAAATTAAAACCGAATTACATAAATCTCTATATTTTAATGAACTTACAAAGTTTTTAGGTGATATCAAATTAGTAGATTTAAAACTGATCTCAAAACTTGTTTAAATGAAGTACTCTAGACAATATTTAATCATTTATTTGTAATGAATTACAAAGGCATCATGAGCCATTTTCAAGGGAGAATTTTAAGCAGAATGATCATTATGTCACCCAACACGTATTTCATAAATATTTGTAGAACATATGGTAAAGGAAGCAGCAAAAGGGTTTGAAGTCTTCATTTCCTTGCTGTTTTGTCGAGAACCTCGATATACTTCTTGGGAATCCCGTATTGTTCAACAAGATATCTAGCAAGCACATCAATCACCCCCCCTTGAACCAATACCTCCTCTCCCTTTTTACCTGCTTACAAAACACACCACAATCATTTACCACCCAAAAAAACAAAAGTCAACCCAACATACCTGGCAATTCTGTTACAGATGTACTGCACGCAAACTTCTTTTGCAATTCCGACGCCAACGGTTCAGCGTCAATCAAAAACGATTCCATTCCCCACAATTTTGTAACTTTCTTATTCCCTTGTCTCCTTTCCGTCATTATCTGCATGGGTTTCAACCCACCTTTCCTGATATTCAACAATATTATATTATATTAGAATAATAATATAGTGATTAAGATTACAATTGTCAAAAATACCTGACAACCGATTCTTTTCCTCTTGTAACTTGATGATGTGGTTGCATCCTATTTATAAAACTAGCCGCCAAATCCTTCTTATGTATTTCCGAAGGATAACTAGACCCTTTTTTAATAACTCCCTTAAATAAAGCGTCGCATAAAATAGCATCTAAAACTACAATCGACTTATTTGTTGGTTTCACTAAATTTTCTTTATCAACGTAACTGAAAACCACTTCACTTGCTTCAGATTGGGTGTAAAGTTGTCGGGTGTCGGCTCCTACGGAATTGAAAATTGGGTTTACGTGAACACTCGGTTTGTAAATTTCTATAACTTCCATTATTCGGTTGATGTCGGTTTCGTTTGTGGGGTCCGCTGTTTGTTGTTCGGGTTTGTTGGGTTGTTGTTTTTCGGGTTTGAAGGATGTGTATTCGTGATGCTTGCGGTTGATGGATAAGATCATGATTTCTTTTTTGTGCTTGTCTTCTTTCGATGAAATCTGGCAGTGATATAAAAGTTAACAAGAAATGGGGAAAACAGAAGTTTTACAACCGAAGTACATGTAGAGTGTACGTATATGTATGTATATATGTATATGTATGTATATATACATACATGTATACATGTATGTATATATACATACATGTGCATTCATGTAGTATGTGTATGTAGATTGAGCTTTATACACACACATACAAATATTACATACTAGTAGGGGTGAGCATTTTGACCGAAAAAACCGAACCGAACTGAAAACCGACCGAAACCCGATAACATGTTATCGGTTCGGTTTTGAAAATTCGTCGTTTTCGGTTTCGGTTCGGTCTTCGGAAAAGGATGAACATTTGGCCTAAAAAAACAGAACCGAACCAAAACCGATAACATGTTATCGGTTCGGTTTCGGTATTGAAAATTCCTCGTTATCGGTTTCGGTTCGGTTTTTGGACCGAGCTCACCCCTATTATATAGATACATACATACATATATGATATATGTATATGTATAATACATACATACACATATACATATATACATACACAGAAAGTAATGAAATTACCAATCCTTCAGAAGATTTGGATTGCAGCCACTTAGATAACTTTTTGTGTGATGACTTTTTAATATCCAAAACGGTACCTGCTGGCCTACAAGGTAACACATGATTCGCCCTACAATAAAAATATAAATATAAATAAATAATTAGTAAGTATGCAGGTATTTATATAAATTACAATGGACCTATTTAGACAGTAAAGTTTATTTATACAAAATACCAGCACCAGCCCTTACCTCTTGAATATCCCTCCCACATAACATTTATTTTTTAATTATTATTTTATTTTGCATCATTTCTATTATTCTATATGCTCATTGTCATCAATACAAACTATAAATCTTGACGGGTTATTTACCCGCGCGACAATACCCGTTTTGATTATGATAAAAAAAAAAAAAATACCCGTGCATTTCTACATCTAAGAAAGATATATACACATTAAAAATAAAAAATCTGGAATCTTACCATAATGTACTTCCAGCAATAGGTAAATCTTTATCCTTAAGTGTAGTATAAAAAGCTTGCAAAAGACATTTATCCAGAAGTGCATCCACATCCTCAACTGAAAGATTATTTTGATCCTCATCAACTGCCTTATCATTTTCCGACACCTTTAAATCACCAAAATCAGTCGATACTTGCTGGTCAACATTAGGGTTTGACTGCATTGTTGAAGATGAATCAGCATCTGAGCCATTCAGAGCCACTTCTGATTCTATGTTATCTGCATCATTTTCATGATCACTTGTATCATGTTGCTGAGAAGTAGTTGATAAAGACGGATCTTCATATACAACGTCTTCTAGAAAGCCGGCATTCGGTATGTATCGACCTTCAGCTGATTCCCTAGAAAAATATTATATAAAAATATTAAATAAATACCCATTATAAATTTCAAAAAAAGGGGGGAACATGTTAATTCCTAATTATGTGCTACATTACCAAAGTGCATCACGATAATGATGGTGTATCTTTAAAGCCTTCCCACGAAGACCAGCTTTTATTGCTTCAGAGCTGCTGATACACGTAGATCCGACCTATTAAAAAAAATAAAAATTTTACATAATTAAACATTTAACAGATTTTTATTAAAAATTAAAAATGTGTAGAAACTGACTGCAATTGGAGCTGGGTTACCAGGAACTATTACAGCCCATGGTTCACCAGCTAGAAACTCAGGGAGCCCATTTGCACTTAACATGATGCCTGGAAACATTAAATCTGCACCCCCAATTACATAACGTGACACTTCACCCCCTTTTAGAATGAAAGTAGGTAAAAGTTGAGGAACTTTCCATAGCGCATAAACTGCATTTCAAAGTAAAAAAATTTAATCTTGAAGAAATTATAGATGTTTTCTGATGAAGTGCAAATAAGCATGTGATCTAGTTAGTTGTATACCTGTTGGATAAATGGTTGTGCCTCTGCTATCAACATCAAAGAACATAGGCAATCCACCTTCCCAACTGTAAACAAGGACACGGTTTGGGTGTTTCGCGACACTTATTTCTACCTACAAAAACAATATGAATCAGTAAATTGATGGTTGCATCACATTTTTCATAGCAAGTTAGCAACCATGTATGAACATAAAAAAACTGTCAATGATCGGTGCAAGTGGCATACTAGTTTCCCTTAAATGGGCTAGATCTTATTAATGGTTCTTATTTAGTCTAATATATATTGCGAAAGTGTAGCGACATTGTCTTTTTCAAGGTGGAGGTAACAAATAATAATGAGAATATCCATCGCCATTAGCAGTAACATGTCAGAATTAGTTAAAAAGATGTTTGTTGTCAATAAAAAAGCCACAAAAGACCGCATAAAGTTAAGGATATTAATACTATATAGTACTCAAATATGGTTTTGTCTTCACACAAATCATTGTCATCCTACCATTTATGTATAAAGCTTATATCTATAAGATACTTAGCACAATTCAACTTGATCAAGAGTTTTCCAGTTTACCTAATCCCTAACATTTCCATTGATAGTAAGTTTTCAAAGTGATTGCAATTTTTGTTTGGTAGATTTGTATTTGTCTCAATAATAAATTTCTTACAGCAATTTCTAACCTGCTTCTTCCAACTCGATTAATTTGTCCCAAGTCATAAAATTATAACTAAAATCACCATTTAAAACTACATCATCACCGGTATACTTTCAACCAGTACTTCATTCCATTAGACTAAACACTGAATCAAACCATACATAAGAACTCACAATTCAATTTCTAAGTTACTAAATCCATATATATATTCGTAATCAACCAAAAAACTACACAAAGCAGAAAAACCGGTCAATTAGGGTTTCATACGAAAAAAATTAAACCTTAGGGGGGATTAAGATATCGAGGTCAGAATCAGAAGCATTTGGAAATCGATCTTTGATTGTTCGTTTCAATTTCTTACGGTCCGCACCTGATAATCGCTGCTGCGATTTTGCATCCACTGATTTCTTGAACATTCTTAAATAAAAATCGATTTAGAATCGCTTTCGTATCGTTCGCTCACTGTTGAGTGTGCCAGCAGAAAACGGAAAACGGAAGAGAAGAAGCTTGTAGAACGTAGAATCGCTTTGGAGGCGGTTTACCTGATTTCCCCAGGTTATACATCAGTTGTCATTATAAGAACTCAGGTTTCTGTTTCTTTACCGAGTTTACCAAACGTTTAAAAATTGACATATTGGTACAATTATTTCAGTCTAATAATTCCAAAATTTGTTGTGTATATTTAAAATTACATGCATAAAAAGCTTGTATATTAATAAAAAATAATATTTTTAAAATTCAGGAGTTGTTTTTTGTGTAATTTATATCTTTTTACATTTTCCTTAAAGTTAAACTACATGTTACATGGGTGTTTGGATGTGAGAAACTGAACACTATGAATAGTAGCCAACTAGCCATCTTGCTAGGATCCCCAAAAATATTTTGATACACTTTGGTAGTATAGAACAGTAATTGAAAGGAAACGATCAAAAGAAATGATATTGATTGTTGAAACTACTGAATACAGATACTGAAATTGAGAAATCTAGAGGAAACGTAAATTGACTAGAGCGAGAATTATCTAGGGTTAAACTAATCCTAATTTTACCATAAATCAAATATGCCTAACTTTATTATTCAACTCTCTATAATTGACCAACACTCCCAAATACAAAATACATAAACTACCATTCTCCCTTTTTTTCTTCTAACATATGTAACTCATATCGAATGTGGGGAAAATGTATCATATTTACATTCAAAGTTGTATTTAAAGATTACATTACACATTTAAGATATTTGACTATTCCTTCATAGTGTTTATAGAATGCGATATCTGTTTACTTTATAAACATTTCATTAATAATCATAATCTTAAATATGTAAGATTTTTAACTTACGTATACAACGTAGTATTTAGAGAATTTTCTATTTCTTTAATGGTTAGTTTATTCGTCAAAAATTTTTATAGTACATATAAAATTATAGGTATATTATCTTATAATTTGGTAACGAAAATAGATTAAAGAGTTTGATTCAAAATTGCCATTGTATAGATACGTGGATATAGACGTAGTATTCATAGTTGGGTGATATGTAAGAAATAAGAATAAAAATGGAACAAACCCAAAACTTTAAAGCCATGTACGATGGTACATGGTATGTTGGAAATAAGATTGAAATTCAAATAGACTGATATTGTATAGATTTCTGGTTTTCGTAACTTGTCTAACCAACAAACAGAGAAAACACATGCCAAACGAAGCATGGTAATATTACACTAGTTTGATTAGATTTATGACTATAGAAGCCGTCTCTCTACCTCTAGTATGACTAGATTTATGACATCTTGTCCTACATTCATGTACATAATTGCCATCTCTACTGATTTTGAGTGAAACTAATATAAAAGTAACAGTAGCATTAGTTTTGACATTTACACTTTTTTTAGCTTTAACAACTTCTATTCGGTTCAAGTTTCTTACCTCTGATAAATGTTTCAGTTCACTTCCACTTTGTACTCCTGTCCACAACCACATTTAACCGTGTGCGAAATTCCCTATTGAAACAAAATACATTATGTTTTATACGTGATTCATCAACATGGCTAGTCAGTTTTGACCCGTTACCCAACACGTCCATTTTACACCTATAAAAATACCCAACGAATATATATATATATATATATAAAACAGAAACACACTCCCAGAAAGTTTTTTCCCGCCAAATTATTAAAAAGTTGTAATCTGCCAAACGAGCTCAAATCTTGATAGCATGTTTACCTTAATTTTGTTGATTTGGTTTTGTAAAGTTTCCTGGTACTCGGTTTCTCCACATTTGTCAGACATGAGAGCTTGAAGCTCTTCTTCCATAATCCTATTAGGCATATCCCTTAGCTCACACTGCAGCCACCAATACATAAAATTTATATATCTTTAACAGTTTAGCATGTTGTATGCATAAAAAATACTTCATACAACTTTCAACCCGTTCGACATGTTCCCTTTTTAGCTATCTTTTCATTTTTAGCTATCCGTATGAGATTATAAATTACCCAAATCGATTGTTTTACTAAAAAATGGATCAAAATTGTCACCTCAAGAATGGAGTGACAACGACCAATGTGACATGTCCAGTAATTGTAAATTTGAAGTTCACAAAAGAATTATAGGGATGTTTATTTACAGTGTTTTATCATTTGCAGGAAAGAAATAGAAATATGTTTTGCCAACTAACCTTAAAACTGTCCATTTTACTCTGTGCATTCTCCAATGATTCCTTGACCTGTACAAAATAAAAGATTTCTAAACAAACTGCCACTTTGGCTTTCAAATTTATGGCTGTGTTACATTGTAATCAGAATCAACACACTAACTAGTAAAATGCAATCTAAACGACATGGAAAAAAGGTGTTTCGGTCAACCCAACCCAACCTGCCCGACTTGCGCATTCCCCACTTCTGCTAATTACAAATGCTTTCAAAATGCATCTATTAAACTTAAAGGGATAGATTTCAGTGCAAAACCTTGTCACATTCTGAAGCAAGTTCAGATCTCATTTGTGTCAATTTGTCAAACTTAGCTTTAGCAGCATCAACCTTGGTCATCATATTCTTGTATTCATCATCCTGTAACTCAAAAAAAAAAAAAAAAAAAAAAAAAAAACCTTACACACTTGTAATAACCTAAGACCTTAACCACTATTCTAATATAACATACCAGAGTTTCTAGGGTTTTAGCACCAAAATTCCCTATGACAAGAGTTTAACGTTTGGTTACACAGAATAACAGACGATACATGTGTTGTTATAAGGATTTGGAAGTAGGAGTGAACATATACCAGCAGAATCATTAGCCCTGTGGTTAATTTGTGTGTTCACCTGCATCATGCCAACTCAGCATTGTAAAAAGTATGTAATATTTTACAAGTGTACGACTGTATTTGAGAACATGCAACAACTTGATGAATATGCAAAATTACCAAATTAAGCTGTCTGACCTTTGAGATGGGATAACGTGAGTTCAACCAGTCCTACGAAAATTAAAAGAGGCTGTTACTTTGACTTTTTATATCACCAACAAAAACTAAATGATGCATATATAAATATACAGAACCTGTTGTTCTTTTAATTTGGTGTCGAGTTCTTCTTCAATTTTGCCATATGATGAACTGTTACATTAAGATAAGCACACTCAGTGCTATATAATGTTTGGTATCTATCCATTTTTGATAAATCATAAATGTCTTTCTAATTACCGTTTCTCAGCAAGTTTGGTTGACAAGTTGACTCTTTCCTGTTGAATAAGCTCTAATGTCTGTAGTTTTCATGGGATCAGAAGAAAGACGATAAGATGTACAGTAACTGAGATCTCGTTAAAAAGCTAAGTTGAAATGTTGTAGAACTACAACAAACATGTTGTTTATCTACCTGTGAAAGTGTGGAAGAATCATGTTCCAACAGAGCAATTTTCCTTTGTCTTTCTAAAATTTGAGAACATGTGTGTCCCTTTGCCTTGTTCATTAGGTCAGAATCCTCCATGAGTCGCTTTATTTCAAATTTTGCTGCAGTTTCATAGAATAAACTGAGAAAAAATTGAGCAGAAATGCACAACATTACAATAAACAGACTTAAGCATGCATATGATTATCACTTCAATATATAACTTTAGCTACATGGACCGTTTTACCGACCTAACGGCCTAAACAACAACAATTTTGAAAAAACCTGCTTCTGGAAAAATAATCTTTCCATTCAGAAATAGAGACTCCTTGTTTGGGAGATGTGGTAGTTATATACACATTAGACCACTCCAATAATGAGTTTGAGGTGGATAATAACAAAATCACAGTATAGTTTTATCCACTTTTGCATCAAATTTTGTAAACACGGCCTAATAGGAAATATATAAATTGAATTAACTACTTTTGTTTATCGTTAGGTCAGTAACCGGCCACTTAAGTATAAGCTCCAGATTACAGAAACAGATGTCGAAATTGAATAATTATGCAAATAAAAACACAATTATATCAACAGCAAATGGTTGAACGTGTGATTTTGACTAAATTTGCATAATATATAGAAACTCAAAGACCTAAATCGATCTCTTTCGTCAGATTCTGAATCGTAGTGATCTGCATTTGTTCTTCAACAGATACCTTCGCCGCTTGATCCTCCACATCTTCAATTACATCATCATATAAATTAAATTACATAAAACACAACATAATTGCTTACTAATCAGAAACAATTTAGCAATTCGAGAGAGATTCACCGTTCATATGAGTGCGTAAAGTTCTCATGTACTGGAAGTATTCCTCCATCCTTGTGATCTTCAGTAACCTAACATAACAAAATAAAATTCAAACTATCATTTATACATAATCAATATCCACTTCAGGAGTTCAAATATATTGACGCAAAATTTAGGGAATATTAAGTTACTCGAGAGATTTAGGATTACGATGAGCGTGAAGATGGACAGTGGAGTGAGAATCACCGTTAACGAGTTTGAATTGACGGGTTGTTATACAGTGAAGTTGCTCGACCCGGGTAATTGCATGGACGGAATTTTATTTTATTTCGTGTTTGGACGCAGTGATAGTGTTAGTGAAATTAAGTAGTTGAAAATATAAAATTATTGTATAAAAACCAAATAATCGGGTAATACGGCGGTAGATAGCATGTAAGTTGTAATTATATTTCGTCGTGACCAATTGATGGTAGCGGTAGTGATGATGGCTAGTGGTGGTCACGGTGTATAACGAGAGCCAATTGTATAAATAATGCCAATTGTACCCTGAAGTCACAAATAATGCTCTTTTTTGAGCCTTTGCAAAAATAATGCTATCACACCTTCAAGAACCCGGATCCCATAGTATCCTCACTTTCAAATCCCGGATTCTACCCTTTTCAGTGTGTTCTGTCTGTTTTCTGTACCTGTGTGTACTTGTCTGACGAAGCTTATATCCCCTCTTGCAAAACCCGGATCCCCTAGGGATCCCACACTGCAAATCCCGGATACCCTAGGGGTATCCCACACCCGAAATCCCGGATCCCCTAGGGGTATCCCACACCTCAAGTCCCGGATCCCTTCGTGCCTGATCGACCTGATACTGCTTATAAAACGTGTAAATCCATCCATAAATCACACAACACTGCAATCCATCTTCTTTGTATTCCTAAATCTTAACACACGATTACTAATTTCCCCCCATTGTGTGTTTCTAATACAAATATTTTTATAGCAAAAAAATAATTAAATCATGAGTTCATCAAACAGTGAATCTCCCCGTATCACTATGTGCATGATTCGCCTCGTAATTATGTAGATGAGATTGAGTTCGAGAATTTGATAGCCGAAGATTATGCCGATCTACATGCAGAAGAATTTAATGACGAGATGCAAGTATATTTTCAAAATTACGAGCAGGCTGATTATGATAAACATATTGAAAAGCTGGCTGAAATAGGACCAGATGTTTTGCATCTCTGGCAATTTAAAATGAAGTTTGCGAAACATGTAGTAAAAAATCAAAGGATGGTATGTTAAAATCGTATACTTTTTTATATTTTTAATATTTGCTCAATTAACTAAAATCATATAATTTTGTTGTATTTTTAGACTATACCTGCTTGGTTTGTCAGGCAGCATAACTACCTCTTTCAGGACAAACATTGTATGATAGAAAGAGGCGATTCTCATGAAGTAATGGAGCTGCATTCTTATCCTGTGCAAGTTAAAATGAGTGGTGACTTCAAGAGATTTAAGAATGAAAACGGAATTCTGACTAATGAAGTTTGTATTTTTACCATAAATGCAGACTATCAGACTAATGGTAAAAATTTGATTTTTAGTGTTAAACGTGAGAATGAATGATATGTAATTACAGTTTTAATATATCACTTGAAATAAGAAACTTTTATTATATTTAAAATTATATTAGTTAAGTACCAATAAGAAACTTTTATTATATTTAAAATTATACTCCCTCCGTCCCTAAATAAAGTTCTCATTTCACCTTCAAGTTTTGTCCCTAAATAAAGTTCTCATTTCTCAAATTTAAGGGACCCACTTAATATAATAATATTATTACCAATACTTTCACCACTAACTATCTCTTAACACACTTTCTCTCTCTAATCAAACCTTATATTTTATTCAAAAGTAATACCAAATACCCCACCACAAACTATCTCCTAAAATGTTGTGCCCAACACAAATGGGAACTTTATTTAGGGACGGAGGGAGTATTAGTTAAGTACCAATAAGAAACTTTTATTATATTTAATTTAAAAACACACCACATTTTAAATTCTACAATCATTGAGGAGGATTTGTTGTTTGAGGAGGATTTGTTGTCGGGCATTTCAGTTTGTTATGGCCTGGATTTCTACAAATCCCACAAAGTTTTGCCTTTCGTCGGGTTTGCTGGCTAGTACTAGGCTGGTCCATCTCGTTGCGTCGTCTGACATGCTGCCTTCTCCCTCTCTTTGTTGATATTCTTCCTTCACTGGCTAACATTCTACATTTAGCATCCTTCCAGAGGGCCACGTGAGGTAGTGGTTTAAAGCATTACCATATTGTTGTCTGTACGCCTCTGTTGTATACGCTATGTTCACAAGTGTTAGCGGGTCGACACCCATATGACCACAAACGACAATAACATGTGAACATGGAAAGCGCAACATCTGCCACTTCCCACACGTACACCCACGCCTGTTCCCTTTTGTTTTTTTGAAGATGACTGTGTAATCGTTCCCACCACTCTCACCGGTTTGAATCCTTGACTTCACACTGAAAATCTGTTTCACGTAATCAAAGGGCATTACTTCATGAAATGTTGCTTGAAAGGTGCGCTTGTTGAAAAGATTCCACATACGTGAGGGTAGTGGCGTCTTGCAGTTAGACGATAATTCAACATGCTTGCTGAATTGCTTGACAGTTTTGATGAATGTGAAGTCAATCAAAGCCTTAATTGGAAGATGCCTAGCTCCACGCAACACATTGTTGTAACTCTCTGCAATTTTCGATGTTAGGTTTCCCCAACGTCGGTGGCCATTGTCTCTAAACTGGGTCCACTTATCTAACCCAATCTGCTCCAAATACACCCACCCGTCCGCGTCTATAGATTTCATTTCACGTATGGCTTCCACGTACTTACGCGTTTGAGTCGTGCTACCTATGATCCAACACAATTGCTTCATTCGGTGGTTCTTGAAACGGCTGTTGAAGTTGCTTTTGATATGCCTTAGGCAGTATCTATGGTATGCATATGGCTCTTTCCAGTCATCAAGTTCTTGCATTGCATTTAGAATCCCATGATGCCTATCAAAAATGACACCAAGAACTCTTGGGCTGTCATTTACAACAAAATACCTTAGCTGGTTCAAAAACCATTTCCATGATTCATTTGACTCCTCGTCAACAATGGCATACGCGAGAGGTAGAATATGATTATTGGCGTCTTTCGTGACGGCAGTCAGCAACTTCCCTTTGTACGCACCTTTTAAAAAGGTCCCGTCTATACATATAACAGGAATGCAATGACGAAAGGCCTCAATTGCTGGACCAAAAGCCCAGAAAACAGAATTGAAAATCTTCAAGTTGGGGTTGTTAGTTGGTTCGACTATCCACTCGACAACTGTGGACGGGTTTGACTTCTTTAGAGCACGAATGTACTTAGGCAACTCATCAAAGTTGCTTTCCCAACTCCCGAATAGTCTCTCTATAGCAATTTTCCTAGCACGCCAAGCTTTGGAGTAGGATATGTCATTCCCATTGTATTCTTTGATATCTGCCAGGATTTGTTTTACAGGGTATGCGATATCTTTAGTGACAGAATGGAATATGCGGATGGCTACGACCTTCGCCGTCAAACATTTGTTATTCGAACCTCGCACTACCCCACTACAAATGTGCACATCTCTACATGACCTTATTTGCCAAAGCCTCTCCATCTGCTTCTTAATTGCTCGGACGTACCAATTACATAAAGGGTTGTTATCACCAGAGTTGTTAGCACCAGGGTTGTTATCACCCTTTTTACGAGTACTGCACCTAGCACTCCACTTTGTAAGTGTGCTTTCAATAACCTTGATCTGCCTAGTTTGTTTTATATTCCAACTCCTCACTGCATCAATCAACTCTTGCTTGCTAGAAAAATACATACCAATTCGAATATCATTCATCTTCATGTGTCTTCCTGTGTGTCCCATTGACTGTCGTCATACAAAGGCAGTGGAGGTGTTTGATGAGCTTCATGGTTGCCTTGATCGTCACCACCATCATCATCAGATTCTTCGGATGCTTCAGCGCCATCCGGGTCAAATTCGTCTCTGGTATCGGCACTTCCTTCAGATTGTGGTTCGTCCTCCGATCTGTCGAACTCATGATTTTCATTGTTATTAAAATCTTGATATTGCGTAACTGGCTCTGGTGCGGTACCTAGTTCTACCACTGAAAGATCTTGGAACGCAGACGTTGAAGGACCCGCCATATCAAAACCTTGATAATGCGTTGGCGGTTCTGGTGCAGAAAAATGTTGGAACGCAGACGTCGAAGGACCCGCCATATCAAAACTTTGATACTACGTTGGCGGTTCTGGTGCTGAAAAAGGTTGGAACACAGACGTTGAAGGACCCGCCATATCAAAACCTTGGTACTGCATTGACGGTTCTGGTGCTGAAAAATGTCGGAACGCAGACGTTGAAGGACCCGCCATATCAAAACCTTGATATTGCGTTGACGGTTCTGGTGCTGAAAAAATATGAAAAATGTTGGAGTCAGCTTGACGTGGTTGTGGCTTGATATACTCAATCTTCACAATAATATCGCCCATGAATTTTTCGTTCAAAGAGGCGATGTAATATAAGGTTTCTAAGGATTCATCACTTGTAATTTCATAATCAAAGAAAATTATGTGATATTCATAACATAATGTAAACCTTAATTTGTATTGCTCTTGCGAAACCATAACATGTCTGTAAACCAATTCCTCAAAATCTTCGTAATTATATCTTCTTAGAAAAAGAAGAGAACTTCTGCGCATGTTCACATCGCCTAGTATCGTGCCATTGTCGTAACGAATGTTATCATCACCCCAATATATATTAACAAGGAAAGGGTTCGTTAAAGTCATTTTGAATGATTTTTTTGGTGAAATGTGGTTGATAATATGGTGAAAAATGGTTGACAATGGTGAAATATACAAAATTGCTGGTACCTTTATATAGGCATTAATAAAGTTCAAAGTGGTAGTTGTTGTTCATTAAGGAAAAACGTGTGAGTTTACCTGTATATTTATGTTTGTATCAGCTTTATGTTTGTATTTATTCCTTGTATCAGATAAGGTCACAGGGTCTTAAATAAAAATCAAAAGTGAGATGTGATAACACCTATCCGGACAAAAAATAAAAAGAAAGCAAGTTAGATTTGACAACACCACCGGATCCGGGATTTCAAATCGGGGTTCCTAGGGGATCCAGGATCTCTAATAAGGGATGGGTCGGATCCGGGATTTCTAATAAGGGATCCTTATGGTAAAAGACAAAACCGATCGGACAAAAAAATTAAGAAAAGAAGAGAGATATGACCACCGATCGGATCCGGGATTTCAAATCGGGGTTCCTAGGGTGGGATCCGGGATCTCTAATAGGGGATGGGTCGGATCCGGGATTTCTAATAGGGGATCCTTATGGTAAAAGACAAACCAATTTTGCTTTTCAGGAATCCGATTCTTGACTGTCTTCAATTTGCTTTTCAGCAATTTACTTTTCAGTAGTTGAAGACCAAAAAGACAATAACTTCTATCTTTACTCTTCACGTGTAACTTCACGGATTCAACTACTCTTATAAATGAGCTCCTTATATATACCAATTCACAACATCACAACTATCACATTCAAAAACTATCATAATTATAAACTATCACACTCAAAAACCATCACAATTAAAAACTATCACAATCAACACTCCTACCAACTTTTATGTCTGTAAAAAATGGAGAATGTTGGAATTGTCCCCGGGCCCACTAACCCTGAGTTGTTATTTGTGAGTACAGATCACCGAGCATATCACGTGTTTCACAATCTCAAAGAAGATCGTCCATGTGGTGTGAGACGTAATGACCAAAAAATTTGGAACTTTGTAAGAGAGAACGAAATTGATGAGCGTGTGATGATTCACATACGTCGGGCAGGTTTCGCAGAAGTTTTCGTTTGTGGCTACAAAGGAATTGACCACGGACTAATCACAGCCCTGGTGGAGAGATGGCGTCCTGAAACGCATACATTTCACCTACCTTTTGGAGAGGTCACCGTGACTCTCGAAGACGTACAAGCTATTTGAGGTTTAAGGACCGATGGCGATCCGGTTACGGGTAATGAACCGGGATACACTTATACTCGTGTTATCGGTAAATTTGAAGAGTTGCTTGATTTCGTACCGCCTATGGAAAAATTTAAAGGCAACCAGGTCGCTAGTAAATATATGATGACCATGTTAAAGGTGCCTCTGCCACAGGACCCAACTGACGAACAATTGGAGCAAAAAGCCAGGCATTATATACTAATGCTTTTGAATGGATGCTTATTTTCAGATTCAACGGATAGCCTAGTCCAAATGTATTTCTTAGCGTTGATTAAAGACCTGGATGCTTGCAGCCGACTTAGTTGGGGTGGGGCTGTGCTGGCCAGTCTCTACCGGAACTTGTGCAAAGCAACTATGCACAACGTGACCGAAATTGGTGGCCCTTTGATGTTGTTGCAGATATGAGCCTGGAGCAGGTTTAAAATATTTTCTCCAATGCTTCAACACCTTACTGCAGATATGATAGTTGGAAAACCATTTGGTTATAGGTATGTAATTCGTAATAATTATATTAAAATTATTAATACTCTAATTATTGTTACATTTTTGCATGTTTAAACAAATAGATTCAACCAGCCCCTTAGTTTCGTTGGTTTAGTCAAGACCGTCTTGTTTCTGTTTCGGTCAATGTTAAGTGCCGTAACCGATTCGGAGGTATTCTGCTATTAAATTCAAAATAAACAAATTTTTGTACTCACAAATTAATCAAACTTTTGCAGTTCTTGTGGACTCCATACCAACGCGATTTCCACCTTTTAGCCCCTTCGTGTAGGTCCGATACGAGATGCTGGCTGTGTCAAACTTATGTTACTTTTTGGGAGATTGCTAAGCAGTATTTACCCAGCAGGGTTATGAGACAATTTGGCTTTGTCCAATTTATTCCTCAACCCCTACTCTCAAACAGACACGAGCATGTGGATTTACATATTAAGTCTCGTAGAGGGGTGACCTCAAAAAAAAGTTGGAGACATGAGTTAAGGCATCAAATAACACATTGGAACAACCGTTACCAACATCTCATCCGGGGTCAAAACTCGGATTATCCTCAAACCGACCCTGGTTATATGGCATGGTATTGGCCTCGTACGGTGCTCCATATTACAAATCCAACTCCTGGTGGAGAAAACTACTCTCGGTCCTACAATCAGGGCGGAAGTTTAAATGTTGCGGTAATATATAATGATTATAATAATTTTAATAATGTATGCATTCTTTTACATATAAATAATACGTATTAAATGTATGTAGGTTGACAGGTTAAGCCACATGCAACAACATGTGCAAAGGATGATGCAAGATGATCCAGCATTTCATGAGTTTGGGCAGCAACTCATGCAAACGTCGAGAGATTATTTGCATTAGGCACATGGTGACGACCATCCGAATTATTTTTCACCTCATGTAGCACCCGTTACTCAGTCATCCTTCGGCACGCGGTTGACTCAGGAGCAAAGAGAGTATAGGCCTAGAAGGATGCGGCCAAGAGGGGCTCGTCAAGATCCTGAAGCCGGGTCCTCCCACCAGCATAATGCAGATGTGGGAACATTGAACCAATATAATGCTGGTGGTTCAGGGTCCTCCCACCAGTATCAAAATCAATATGTGGAAGCATCGAACCCGTATAACGCTGGTGCTTCAGGGTCCGCTCACCAGCCTCAACCTGCATATGTGGACACATCGAACCAGTATAATACTGGTGGTGTGGGGTCATCACACCAGGAGGGCTATCGAGTGAATATGGATTTTGTCCAGGGTGGTTCAAGTATGAATTTCGAAATGAATACCGGTGGTGACCTATTTCCTCAAAACATACTTAATATGAGTCATATACAGTCTCCTTTGAGAGATGATTGGGTAACACCTGCCCAGTATGACAATTTTGGGGAGCATTTTTCTGCAGATAATATCTTTGGTAATAAAAATCCTTATTACCAGCTCGGAGATTCAAGTCAACCGCCAAATAGAGCTGTTAGTCCGGTTCCGGTAAACTTCGAATTTGACTTGAACAACCCTGGAGAAAGTGAACAAGATGGCGATGGCGGTAGGAGAAGAAGAATCAGAAGGCCACCTCCTTGTGGGACGGGCGGTAGATTAGGACACCGTCATTAGCTTTTTTTTGAATTATAAATGTACTTGTAAGATAAAACTATGATATTTAATTTTTTGACTTTTGCAAACCACGTAACTTTGTCACTCGTGTTTTTTTTAACGAATTTTATATGCATGGAAACCTTGACCCGGGTACTACAAATCATATATATACAATTACGTCCAACACCTTAAAATTTTGGAGTTATTCATGCATGAAATTAGCATTTTGAATGTTTTTGCATTACAAAAAACCAATTTTTTGCATTTTCAAATTATCATAACTCTTTCATTACTTATCGTTTTGGTCTAATTCTTTTTCATATGTTTACATACTCATCAATACCGCAACTATCATTTGGAAAGTTAAATCTGAATAACTAAAAATTATACTCTATTAAGCTCAGAAGTTAGACATTTAATTTTTTTCGCTAAATTTTTTTTAAGTACTTGATTTTTAAATAACAAGCAAACACAAACATCAAGATTTCATACATTAATCCCAAATACAATTGAAATTTTAATCCAAATCATCAAACAAAACCTCAGATCTAAAAGGAAAAATTTCGGGTTGTGATTCTAAAATACGATAGCTATACAAATCACGAGCCATAAGTTGTCGATAACCCAAAGCGATCTGATTACTATCAACGACTCCATCTTTCTTAATTGATTTCCCTGTTACCAAATAATGCATAAACTTACAAATAAACACATCAGAGTCTTCTTCCCTTCCTTGAGGTATGCCTTTGGCAAAATAAAGATTGGCCTTAGCTTCGGGGTTTCTTTCTTCATAGGAGAAACTCCTTTTAAAACCCGGCAAAACATCTCGCCAACGTTTTAGGGTTGCCGTAAGCACGTCATGCTTTATGGAATGACAACAACTTCAAATTAAACATGTATCGTTGCTAACAAGATCCATCTGCACAAGCAACCAAACGTTATCATTTAAACGTAACGGGATGTATAAGACATCTACGTCCCCCCAAGCGGGGTAAGGTGTCAAATTGCCATCTGCATATTTTACAGCATCTGATCCGTGAGGTGGTAAGAGTAGAGACTCAAACTTGGTAGGCATTATTGTCCATCGCTTATATTCTCCAGTTTTATAGCCAACATACCACCGATAACGCATCCATCTTCGAACCCAACAATCTATATGCTGTAATAAATATACAATTATTTTCCTTTGAGATTTTAATAAAAATATGGATAATAACATAATTAAATTACGTACCGCACGGATCAAAACAGAGCTGGAATTTTCTTCTAACATGGTACTCCAAAACTCCCTAGGTACCTGGGTACGACCTAAGAATACAATATAGCAAAATGTTTCATTCCCGCGCCTATCCCCGTTCAAGTAAAATTCCTCTACACTCCTGGCCCAACCATACTCCTCAACCAAGTCAATTGTGGATGGTTGTTGATTACCTATTGAGGAGTTTTGAGTTTGCTGCTCCACAACATGTAATGTCGGTGGAGGCATTTCCCTCGTACGTCGCATCTCCAACTCCTCCTCCATCGCCCCTTCATAAGCCAGGTTATCCATTTCATGAATGGTACGGTGCATCTGCTCCATGATAATTCGAAGCTCACGGGCTCGAGCTTGTTCACGCATTAGGTCAACTCTCTCTTCTAACATCTCAAGCTGTAGGTTAAGTTCAATGATTAACGCTTTTTGACTTCACCACATTGTAATAAAAAAAATGTTTTGTAATTAATTTTAAAAGAAAATGGGGATAGAAAGAAGATGGATTGTAGTGTGTGTGATTTATGCATCAATTAAACGCTTTATATAAGCAGCAGTATCAATCAGGCATGAAGGGGATCCGGGACTTGAGGTGTGGGATACCCCTAGGGGATCCGGGATTTCGGGTGTGGGATACCCCTAGGGGATCCGGGATTCGCAGTGTGGGAAGCTTCCTGACTCAACAAGTACAGACATGTACAATGGCAGTGCAGAAAACAGTGGAAAAAGTGAGTATCCGGGATTTGAAAGCGGGGAACTAGGGGATCCGGGATCCTAAACGTGGGATAACATTATTTTTGCAAGGCTCAAAAAAGAGCATTATTTGTGATTTCAGGATAGGAATGGCATCATTCATGCAATTGGCTCGTATAACGATGGTGGTAGTGTCCGGTGGTAATATTAACTTTATTTAAGAGATTATTAGGACATTGTGTTAATAACAATTGTGGTCCGTATGTTTTTTGAGCGAACAAAATGTTCTTTTTTTCCGACCAGATTATTTTTTGTGCAACTTATGTACAACTAGATCATTTTTTTACGCGACCAAATTATTTTGTGTACGATCAGATGACATTTATCATATTTTATGTAGAATTCTACGAGAAGGTGGTTGATCCTTTTATGTAGAATCCCGTTTATTTGAATCAAATTCAGCATCTTTAAACTTTCGATTGAAAACTGAGGGTTTTAATTTCTTTGATTAATCGGTATTTCGAAGAAACTAAACTAATTTCAAGTTCGAAGTCATATACGTTCATTACTCGTTTTACGAATGTCGAATTGGCGGAAAAGGGGAATAGGAGCCATTGGTTCATGGCTTCACAAGAAGGTGGTTGATCCTTTCATTAAAATCATTCGCAGGTAAACGAGTTCACGAATCATATTCATCTGTTTTCACTTAAATATGTTTAGGGTACCAAATTGAAGAAATTATTCAGGAACTTTTAATTTCATGATAAATTGGGACTATAGCTCCTGTTAACTCAGATTAAACATGTAACCTTTTTTTTTTAATGAACTTAACATGTATACAAATTTTTATTGCAATCTAAGGGGGTGTTTGGATAAGCTTATTTAAGAAGTTGCATTTTGGTACGGCTAATAAGTACTTTTGAGTGTTTGGATCAAGCCAAACAACTTAAGCTTATAACAAGTTTTAATAAGCTATTTTGACCAGCTTATTTAATGCAAATAAGCTAATAACCAAACACAAGAAAATGCAGCCTTTTTTATGAATGCAACAAAAAAATCATTGCAATTTAAAATTTCTTTTGATTAGATTCTTTTTGTTCCTATAGATTACTCTTAGGATGAGTGTACAATTTCTCCAATTTTCACAGTTTTTCCAAACAATTATGCCTGTTTTGGGGCATTATATCTTAATTATCATTGATAAAATGAGAATTCATATTTAGGGGAGCAGAGCCTAAGCAGCTGGCATTATCGACTGCCCTCGGCATTTCGTTAGGAGTGTTCCCAATTGTTGGTATGCTATTGATTCAAATTTTTATCATGCTTAAAGAAAGAAAACTGCACTTTGACATATGTGATCTTATAGATCAACTGTAAAACATGAAATTTCTT
The DNA here is from genome assembly GCA_963853835.1 of Calendula officinalis. Taxonomy (NCBI): domain Eukaryota; kingdom Viridiplantae; phylum Streptophyta; class Magnoliopsida; order Asterales; family Asteraceae; genus Calendula; species Calendula officinalis. The sequence continues at coordinate 97,054,746 of OY970821.1, forward strand.
CCACATGAACTAGTAATTGTAACCAACAATAACCATTGTATGTCAAACAACGAGTACTTGATCAGTTACCTATTAATAACTGAAAAGGGTAAGATAGTCAAAATGTAATATTATGTAACAGGGGTGACAGTGTTTCTGTGTGGGTTCGCGATAGCAGTTCTTGGATCTTCTGTCAATGCTCCAACAGTTATGCTGGCTAATTTTGTTGCTACTCCATTAGAGCTCAGGTTTATAGTATTATAATTTTCAAATATACCATATCTACCCTCTTTCTATATTATTTTAGTTTTTATAAATCTTGATCTTAAAGATATTTGTGTTTTACTGAATTAGTTTGATGGTAGTATTCTTACGATTTGGTGAGTTTATAACTGGTGGAGCCCATTTTCCTTTGACCTCTGATGCTATAAAGAAGGTATTGACTGGCAAAGCTTCAATGGAGATCTTTCGTAGCATCCTCCATGCGGTACATTTACATTTTATATATTTTTTATTTTTAGTTGAGGTTTAATAAAAAAGTTAAGCGGGTCAACCCGTTTACAACCTGAACCAGTTTAGAATCAACACTAATCTGGTCAACTTTTATTTTTTGCAGTTGTTGGGTTGGTTGGTGTTGGCACCCGTAATCCTAGGGGCAATTTACGTGTTACTTTTACCTATTTTCGTCATCCTTGTGCATAAGTTCAGCAACAGTTTAACCCCAAATCTGGCCACATCATCAAGCACAGAAGTGAGGCTTAAGGTAAGGGATATTTGATTGAAAGACAGCCTGTAAAAAGGTATCAAACTACAATGGTGTTGAAATTTCTAAATTTTCTAAGGGGTTGGAATCTTGTTATTGCTAGATATGGCCTTAGTGGTTAAGTAAACAATATATTGGTATGGCCCGTGGCCATATTATGAGTTATGACCTTGTAAATTATGTCGATAGACGATTACCGTGATAAGAATGTGGAAATAAATGATGCATGTTGAATGTCCAATTCGGTATCAAAATTCAAGGATGTTGTAGTGTTTAGGATTAACATTCCTAAAAAATGATATATTCTTGCTCGTATTGGCATACACAAGTATTGTTTAAACGTGGTTATAAGTTATAACATCACCTCCCTTTATTTTATGTTGTACAAATTATATTTGTAACTTAAATGATTAGAATTGAGATCCATGATTGTATGTTGATTTCACTCATAAATGGGATTTAGTTTTAAGGATGTGAAAGTAATGAATGGAAAACGTCTACCGTAATCAAGTAAAAGAAAAGTCAACTACAAATAAGAACATAAGATTCTGAAGGTCATAGCCGCATGTGCAAAGCCTAACCTAATGCGACTTGCTCCTCTCACCATTTATGGAACAAGCCTATGCAAATATACACTAAAACCTATATTTTTTATTTTTTTTGGATAACACAGTAAGCTGATTAAAAACAATTCTGCAACCACAGTAATACATAATTGAGTTCGGGTATTTCGAAAATTCTGATTTTTTTTACAAAATGGGTACCCTATATATATGATCACTTTGGGATTTTTTGAAATATTTTCCTTTTTACTTCGGGCATCTTGTAGCAAAATCCCGTAACCATATAGAATACTTTATTCTTATTTGCTGTTAATCAAGTTACTTAATATAAATTATCATTTTGGTACAAGAGGACAAGTAAAGAACAATAATTTGCTAGATATATGTTAATCTTCTTAGCAGCGGTTGATGATTAATTCAAATTAAGTTGGTTAAAGTCAAACAATAGTTATGTAGATTTTACAGATTTAAGAACAATTATACAAAAAATCATTCACTCACCACACTAGACAAGTTTTAAAGCATACTACATAAATATAACAAAAGTACTTCACTCACCGTAGACCAAATTCAATAACTTCAATTAATTTCAAGCGGATACGATTAGATTCAGTTATAATCGTGGGTTTGTATAGGTATAATTTGTCATCGAACAAGTGAATGTAATATATTTCATTTTTAAAATCAATAATACAAATCTCGAGAGAAGGTTGAGGAAGTGGCTTTTCATGAATTTGCTTAGGAAACAATCAAACATCGCAATAATTATTTTGTTTATATTATTTTGTTCCTCGGGATCGTTTGTTTCATTTAATAACAAATCTACATATACCACAACGCGTTACACACGCAGGTGCATTTCACCACCAACAATCAAGTTAAAAAGTACATGTAACAGTACTGTCTCCACTCGAAGATATTAAATAAAGTGGCTACACGTTCTAAAATTATCTCAAAAACTTAGATTGTTATGATATAATATGATTATGTGACCATGAATTAATATAGTGTAAGTTAACTAGGTAGCTTAGTGGTAAGAATTCTCTAATGACTTTTACATGATCAACGGAAGATTCGAAAATAGTAATATTAATAGTTAGATTATGTATATCATGAGCATAAGCTCAGTCACACCGGAAAATACCTTATAACTGAAATACGATTATAATGAAAAAATGAAAGTTTTTAATATATGTTATTCCATTATGATGGTTTTGTACGCCAATACCGAGTAATTTGACCTACACTCATAGGAAGAATATATAGAACAATTTTTTTTTTCATTCCATGCAAATAACTCTCGTTGCAAAAATGACGCTAAGAATGCTGGGTATGGGCTCGTTAAACCCCTCCATGTTATAGCTATGTTAGAAGCTAAAAAACCGTATAGCATGGTTATAACACACTTCTCACACGTTCTACTCTAAAGAATCTATAACATGATTAAAACATGACTTTAACATGATAACATCCATGTTATATACACTTTCCCTATAGTGTTAAACGCTCCTGTTAGACACTTTGGTTAGATTTCGATTACTTGGAAAATTGAGAAGTCGTGAAACACTTTCAGATCAAAGTATTTCGTCGGTACTACGAAATCTTCGATCGGATAAAATCACAATTGCAAAGAACGGAGAATTTGTGAGTGTTTGAGAAATTTCATACTAGAGAAAATGACCAAGATCGATGCTAAATTCATGCAGCTTCTAAACCACCGAAAACTGCCAAAGGCAGTTCCGAAACTGCTCAAAACCGCCCAAAATACGGGTCGGATTCGGGTCGAATATTACGGGTCAAAAAACCGGGTTCAAATCCCGTTATAGCTGCCCCTTGGAACCCCGTTATCGGGGGCGCTGCCCCCGAACCCTCGTTAAGTCAGTACATTTTAATATAACAAATTTAAACAAGCGTGCACTCCGCACCACCCTTACTTGTTCAATATTTATTAGGATTATATTTGGTCAACAAATTTATCCAATTATACTTAAATAATATTGGTGATACAAATCACAGGCTCTACTCGCTAGATTCTATTCCTTTTTAGCACAATACAATTTAACGTCTCGACATATCCTTAGCACAATACAATTTCGGCGAGTGAATGGCGAAAGAGGCAATACGGTGTCAAATGGTTTGCCACCGCCAAAGTGCCCTTAACGTACCATACCCAATATATGCTCTAATTACTAATTAAGTTCAATTGTTGCCTAAAATTAAAGTCTCCACACGCGCTGACAGTGACAGATATGCGCGTAGGTAAAGTGTTCGAAATTGCATGGATCATGTCTACGAGTCCAAGTACTGTTGCTTGCCATCTACGTTAGCTTTAAGCTACACCGCCGGCGTCGTCACCGGCCGTCAACTTTCCTCTTATCATATCCTCCTTCAATTCGTTGACACCCATAATAACACCACTATAAGAAACATTTTTTCGCATCAATTTCAGACTGATTAAAGATCATATTCATATAATAACACAGACTTAGAGAGAGATATATAGCGAGTGTGTGAATGGCGTCGTCGTCAAGCGGTGGCGTTCCGCCGGGTTTCCGGTTTCATCCAACCGACGAAGAGCTGTTGCATTATTACTTGAAGAAGAAGATATCGTTCCAGAAATTTGATATGGATGTTATTAGGGAAGTTGACTTGAATAAGGTTGAGCCATGGGATCTTCAAGGTTGGTTGTTTATTTTATTAAATAACTTATTGTAGAATTTTTTATAAATATTATATATGTGTGTAATTAAATTGAAATATATATGTAACTTTGTTTTAGTAATTGGATTTTAATTAGGTTAGTTTCAGAAATTTTGCAATTGCAATTCAATTACAAGTAAAGAGTTGAATTAAAACAATATTATTACATATATTAACCATATTTTATTTGAGTATAACAGGTAAGAATATTACTTTACTTTTTATGTGATTTTAGTTGGGTACAAAAATGAAGGTACGTATATCAGTTACTAGTACATTTCTATATTATAAAATCCACATATCAGTATAAGCTTGCTCAATTACAGCCTCAAAACATTATTAACTTAAATTAAACATTATGAAAGTTTAATGACCACCAACTATGTCTATTGTAACATACAAACTTATAGAATTTATGTTGTAATAATTTGCTCTTCATTCAAAAAATTAAAATTAATCTGCATATAGAACGCGTTCTTTAGATTGTGTGTTTTTATATATGATGGAGTAGATAATTATTTTGCGACGGATTATTAATTACAGAGAGATGTAACATCGGATCGACACCACAAAACGAGTGGTACTTCTTCAGCCACAAGGACAGGAAGTACCCAACAGGTTCAAGGACGAACAGAGCCACGAATGCTGGATTTTGGAAGGCGACAGGGAGAGACAAATGCATCCGAAATACTTTTGAGAAAATCGGTATGAGAAAAACCCTCGTGTTTTATCGGGGGCGAGCTCCCCATGGCCAAAAGACAGATTGGATCATGCATGAGTATCGACTAGAAGACAATGATGAACAACATGATCCCCTCAATCCCTCCCTCACATCTCCTGTAAGTAATTATATATATCGATTCATGTTCACAATTACACACTTTAAGAAATGTGCATTTATTACACTTTGCAATCAATATAATTATATCTTTACCACATAACTGTTTTTTGATAGGTGAAATTTTCAAGTAGACAATAATTTTATAGGATATATTAAAAAGGAAATATTAGAAAATAAAATTGGGACGGTGGAGTATCAACAAGATTCTAAAAAAAGAAATTACGATCTACTAGAATGAAATTTAATGATTTCCTTCAATTTTATTAAATTTTCAGGAAGATGGATGGGTGATTTGCAGGGTATTCAAGAAGAAGAATTTGTTCAAGGTTGGAGGAAATGAGGGATCAAGAAGTAGCATGGGGTCTGACCAACTTAACCATGGTTCGTTTTCAAACGCAAGGGTGGACAACCATCAATACTTACCATACCAACAAGAGCACAACCAGCATCTACAAACCTTTGTAGATTTAGGGCTCAACCATCCTCATCAATATCCCCATCTCCAAGCTCAAAACTTCATACCCACACACAAACCCTTGGGTTATGATTTCTCAAATCTTCCTTCACAAGATTCACCCGTCATGGTTAGACAACTGATGTCAAACCATGACGAGTGTGATAGTGGAAGTTGTGAAAATCAACTTCCAGTTGGGTATAACCAAGCTTCATGTGAGCCTGGTTTGGAGGTCGAACCGGCTCAAAACTTGGTTAATCCAACTGGAAATGAGTGGGGAATGATGGATAGGCTCGTGACTCCACATATTGGTTCAGCCAACAAAGATGGGGATTCGTCGAAAAGGGTGGTGAGATATGAGAATAATGCAAATGCATCGCCGTCTTCATCAATGCAACAAATCAATCAAGCTTCGTTGCATGGAGAGACAGACTTTTGGCGCTATGGAAAGTAGTCGAATATATATATTTGTATCATTAATTTCTTTGGAAACATGGATTAGGGCCTCAATTGAAGATGCCTCTAACCATATAATTAAAACTACCAATACTTTGATTATTACGATTATTTCTGTATAATTAATTTGACTGGGGTCCAGAATAATACGTACTCATGTGTATCATGATTAGGCACTTGATAATTACGTTGGAAAATTTTGGACACATATAATTATATATTTAAGTGTATATAATTAATGGTTGGTATGTCCAAAATGGAGTGTGATGAATGAGATATCGACTCTCAAAGTGGGGTGTATGGAACAAAGAAATAAAACAAATGAACTAGTGGGAACTTGAACCTATTCACACTCGTCTCCCGGGTTTTATGTTGGTTCGGTTTTTTGCCACTCGGTTTTTGTCACTTGAGTTAGTGGAAGTATTCAAATAATAATATTGATAATATTATTTATATTTTAATGTATGTCATTAAAATATATTTGAATACAATGGTTTTATTTTCTTTGTATTGAATGACATAATGGTCATAATGGCATTAAGAATGTCATTAAACCTTTGGACCAAATTCTATTATAAATAGAAGATGTGTGGTTCATTGGAAAACACACCAACACACATTCACCAACTTGTCTACACACACTTACAAGCATCACAATTTGCTCTCTCCATTTTTAGTGTTCTTTAAACACAAGAATTTTCGATAAGTGTTCGGGCTTGGATTATATTCGGTAGTGTAAAACTACTCGGTTGTTTTACCCTGGGAGATAGACGACGAATCTATTTTAAGGGGATCGTGAATTTCACGAGACTCAACCAAAACTTGTTCTTCTTTGTTTCTACATATTCTTATTTCAATCTTGTATTTATTTTTCGTCAATTTCCCTTATTGTAATTGTATTGTATTAATGAAAATTGGTATTAGCTCCTACAAACTTAAAATAGATTTTTCCTCTCTTGCTAATACCGGTTGGAAAATACATTTTTTTTTCGATTTTTGCTTTTTAATAGCATCGATTCGGAAAACGTTTTGATTGAAATGTTTATGTAAAACAAGATGTTTGGTTAAGTTTATTATAAATTGTTAAATCAAATTTTTGGATTTAAAGTTTATTATATCAAGTTTTTAAAGTTTGATTTTAAATAACTTGGAATATTGTTTAAAACAATTTTGGATTTAAAATTAATAATTGTAAGAGTTATTGTTGTTAATTCTAAGTTTTGCAATCATATTTGTTTGTAAGGTTCAAGATAGTCATAGGCTTCTTGAGTTGATTCTCATTAGAGATGATATTTGAAATAAATCTTACAAACATTTGTATATCATTGTGAAATTTGTTGATTATTAAAATATCAAATATTAAATTGGTTTGTAAGTGATTTTGATTTTCATTTTCTTCATCTCAAGGTAGCTTTGGCTTCTTGACATATGGTTTCAATTTGTGAGACTATTTGAAAATCAAATACTTTGGATTTATATTTGATAATTTTGTCGTTATTCTTCAATTATAAAGAATTTGTTTAAGAAAATATTTATAAACTTTTCGTAATTTCCATTTTATACATATCAAGATTACTTTGGTATCTTTAATATAGTCTCATTATGTGAGATATTTGGAAATTAAAAGTTTTTGGATATAAAAGTTTTGATTTATTTTGTTTCAAGTATCAAGATAATTTGGATTTTCTTGACTTTAATCTAATATAGTGAGAAAATGTACTTGAATTTTTGGATTTAAAATTTTTTGGTAATCAAGTTTGCTTTGGCTACTTGATTTTCTCATACTTGTGAAAAGCTATAATTCTTCGGGATTTTTATCTATGGATTACTTTGGCATCTAGAATTTTGCTTTCAAAGTTTGAGAATTATTGGGGTTTTTCTATGGAATTTGTGATTGATGGTTATAGACTTTTCTTGAAAAAAAATTTTAATTTCCATTTTATACATATCAAGATTACCTTGGTTTCTTGAATATAGTCTCATGAGGTGAGATATTTGGAAATTATAAGATTTTGGAAATGAAAAAGTTCTATTGTTTTAGCTTTCAAGTTAACCTTGGTTACTTGAATTTCCTCAAATTTGGTAAAAGTTAAATTCTTCGGATTTTATATCTATGGATTGCTTTGGCATCTAGAATTTTACTTTCAAATTGTGAGACTTGGGAAAAATATTGGTTTATATTAGTGAGTAAGATACATGATAGTATTTGGCTTCTTGAGTTGATTCTTGATAAGATGATACTTGAAATATATCTTACTACTAATTGGAACAATTTGACTTGGTCAAATTTACATTTTTATTTGGAAAAAAATGTCAAATGTTGTGACAATGCCTAACATGGAAATGTACATGAAGGAAGATGTGCATAATGTGGCCATGATTTCCGATTTGTCGGAAGTGAATTTGATGGGAACCAATTGAAGTGGATGGTATGTCGATACGAGTGCTACCCGTCATGTGTGTTTCTATAAAAGTATGTTTATCATTTTCAAAGATGTTGAAAATGAGCAAACACTTTTATTGAAAAGTTGACTACCACATATATAAAAGGTGAAGGAAATGTTATCTTAAGGATGAATTTCGGAAATGATGTCATGTTGAGCAACATCTTGTATGTTCCGGAGATTTGTAAGAATCATGTGTCCGGATGGTTGCTTACTAAGTTTGTTACTCGGGTTGTGAATGAATCCAATGGAATTGTGTTATCAAAATGTGGAATTGTTGGTAAAAATATTAAAATTAAATGTGACAACTTTTAACCGTGATTTTAATAATTGCTAATAAAGTTCTTCATTTATTTTGAATTGTTAAATATTTAACATGGTTGATTATGCCATATAAATTTAATTAAATTTGGTTTTTATTAAATTTAATTGCATACCACCAACATTCCATATTGATTCAACTCACAAATGTAACAAATTCATCATTTCATTTGGTTGAAAGAAATAACCAAAACTCCTTCATATACACAAAAGGGTGTAATTTTACTTAATAGAAAGTAATTGATACATTAATTTGTACAAATGTGGGGGTACGTCGTATGTCGACTAATTATCTTTTATATAAGATACCCGTGAGGATAAAATGAACATTGTACAAACTTTGGTTTGAAAGAAAACCGTATCATAAGTACGTACAAATGTGGGGGTATGTCGTATGTCGACTACTTATCTTTTATATAAGATACCTCGTAAGGGTTAGATGAAACATCATACGAATTTTGGTTTGAAAGAAAACCGTCTTATAAATACGTACGAATGTAGGGGTACCTTGCTAAGGTATTCATTCATCTTCCTAAAGTTATATCAATTAAGGAAGATATTCCAAATAATCGATGTATAAATTGGTATATATCATTGTCTTACATTTACATTAGTCAAGTGTACAATGTATAATGGTAAGACATAATACGATATGACAACTACTCTCAATTGAAGTTATCAAGATTAACTATTTAAAAGTTAAATGATAACATCGCGGATCCGCTTATGAAAAAGGCTTAAGTAGAGAGTTAGTTATGGAATGGGACTAAAGCCCTTGGAATAAAAGTTTATGCGAAGGAAACCTAACCTAGTTGACTGGAGATCCCAAGATCTAGGTTCAATAGGACAACCTAATTGTATAAACGAAGGGATGTCACTGTGGGGGTAACGGAATTCCTCCAAACATTCTTAAAGGGAGTACATTGTACTACTTCCTAGTCCATTCCTAGTTCAGTGACAATGAGGATAAGCACTATGGCTTTTAATGATTCCTTGTAGAGAATCACCTATGTGAGGGAGAAGTGGGGTCGCTTCGAATGGAATTGTTGGGGCACAATTCTTAGTAGCTCTCGCAGAACCAGGCAGTGTCCATGACCAAGACGGGCACGATAAGAGGATATGAACAAGTTAGGGAGAGTCTTGTGAGAATGTATACTGTCGTCTACACAAAAGGCGGATTCAGTTCAAGGACATCGCGTCTACTGACTGCTAGGAGACTAAGTGTGCTTCTCAAGGGAAGGTTCAAAGGCTAACACCTACCTATCCTTTGCAAGACTTAACTGTTGAACATTTATCGAAATTTTATTGTGTTTTCGATCGATCTCTATTCATGTGGGGGATTGTTGGAAAATTTTGGACACATATAATTATATATTTAAGTGTATATAATTAATGGTTGGTATGTCCAAAATGGAGTGTGATGAATGAGATATCGACTCTCAAAGTGGGGTGTATGGAACAAAGAAATAAAACAAATGAACTAGTGGGAACTTGAACCTATTCACACTCGTCTCCCGGGTTTCATGTTGGTTCGGTTTTTTGCCACTCGGTTTTTGTCACTTGAGTTAGTGGAAGTATTCAAATAATAATATTGATAATATTATTTATATTTTAATGTATGTCATTAAAATATATTTGAATACAATGGTTTTATTTTCTTTGTATTGAATGACATAATGGTCATAATGGCATTAAGAATGTCATTAAACCTTTGGACCAAATTCTATTATAAATAGAAGATGTGTGGTTCATTGGAAAACACACCAACACACATTCACCAACTTGTCTACACACACTTACAAGCATCACAATTTGCTCTCTCCATTTTTAGTGTTCTTTAAACACAAGAAATTTTCGATAAGTGTTCGGGCTTGGATTATATTCGGTAGTGTAAAACTACTCGGTTGTTTTACCCTGGGAGATAGACGACGAATCTATTTTAAGGGGATCGTGAATTTCACGAGACTCAACCAAAACTTGTTCTTCTTTGTTTCTACATATTCTTATTTCAATCTTGTATTTGTTTTTCGTCAATTTCCCTTATTGTAATTGTATTGTATTAATGAAAATTGGTATTAGCTCCTACAAATTAAAGGGTTAAAGATATAGTATAAGTTAAATGTATAGATTAGCAAACTTGTAAGTGAAACTCTGAAAATATGTCTTAAGATTTATTGCAAATTAAGTTCCAATAATATTACAGAATGTTAAAATGTATGTGTTGTGTCATTTTGGTAATTATGTGTTTCTGATGATCGAGTTGGTAAGTACAAGCGGTATACTTTGACAATTAGCTAGTGTGTTAAGAAAACACAAAGTAATTAGTGCGTGAGAATGACCCTTTAAAGAACACTCAAGATTTATGAAAATGAAAGGCAGCACGTGATTTCTAGGGGTGCCCACGTGTCACAATTACACATGGTGTGTTTCTTATATAACATGAAATTTTTATGCCGTTAAAAAAATACAATTAAGCCGCCCGGCGGCAATGAATCCAAATAACAGACGAAATGTTAGATGTTAAAATGGAGTGTCAATTTTGGAACGTTGCCAAGACCCGTGGGCAAGGAGTTACCAACTCACTATTATTATATTCATTTTTATTTTATATATTCGGAGCATGCGGTGATCGACGAGTAAAATCAAACGGGACCATTGGTTCTACCTTTTCTCGCCACTTTCTTATAATAAATCGTGTAGTCGGGTTAGCTTGGTGTCGTGTTGCTTGGAATTTTTTGTGGAGTACGCTTGAGATGTCAAACCATTTAATTATCGTCGTTTTGTGTTTTTCTTTAGTCTTTATGTTTCAGTACTTTACCGTCTTGTGTCAATTTTGTGTTTGAGGCTTCACTGGTATGCAGCGTAGGTGTTTACAAAACTTTCGGGCCTAATAATATTGTCTTTTTGGAGACTTATGTGCATTTTAATGTTTTTTGTTTATTGATTTGGATTTTGTCTTAGGCACGATTTATGGACCGTTTCTCTTTTTTGGTTCATTTGAAATTCTAAGTCATATATAAGGTTGAGAGATCGAATGAAGCTAAAATCAAGCTAATCCATTGAGATTTGAGTGAGATTGAAGATTAAAGTGTGTGTTCTTGGTGTATTGAGTGTGTGAGGTTGAGAGAGAAACGATGTAGATGAAACTTTCAGAATCTATATTTCAGTAAAAGTGTGGGAAAGCTTACAATGAAAGACAAACATACAAGTATTTATACCATCTACCACTTAACAAGGAAATTGTTAACTAACGGACTTAAAGGTCAAAATCTATTACAATATTGGTCCTAACAATCTCCCCCCTTTTTATCTTTAATACGTCATCCCAGTCTTCAGACTTCAGATTCTTCATATAATCTATCTTTGGCAAGAAAATGTTTTTCTGTATTTCAAGAACAAAACATTGCATAAATCTTGAAAGTTTAAGATACTCAAAAAAGATATGTTTTTCGTTGATACTGTTTGAGTGAGGAAATCCTGTAACTGATTTACTAAAGATTTGAAAACTTTGGGAAATGGAATATCAGTTAAGTAAGGATTTGACTGAGTTCTCAGGTAATGGAGAGGTTGTTTTTGGAATTTTATGGTAGAGGATTATATTGAGTATAAAATGATAATGTTTTTGAATGATTTGTCAGTCAAAGTTTTGAATGTGTGTGTAAAATGTAAGAATAATTTGTATCGGTTAAATTTTGAATTGACATATGTATGGTTTGTATGTAAGAAAGAATGATATGTACATTTAAGATTTGAATGAATGTGGATAATTTTGTATTCGGTATGAAAATATGGATTTAAACGGTTAAGCTTTTGTATGAATATGGTTGTTATGGAATTTGGAAAGAATGATTTAAACGGTTAAGATTCAGATGGAAATGGATGTGGATTTGTGGTTTGACATTTTTACGAATGTCTTGGTTTCTTCTTTTTCACATATGTAAATCGACGAAAATGTAGACACATAGATAGAGTTGTTTTGTAGCGGAAGTCTTTTGTTGAAGTTGTGGCTTTGTCGATTTGTGATTATTGATAATTGTTGTTAGGGTAAAATGTTGATGAAATTTATGCTCCCCCTCGAACAAACAATTATTTCTTAACGAATCTTCAGTTTCTTGTTTACTCCCCCTTAACCGGTGTATATGTCTTCTAAACGCGGAGTAAACTGAGCTAATATATTCTCTTCTAAATGTTGTAAGCATTTATCATTATAATAAGAACTTCTGTAATATTTTCTCTCCCTCATGATGAATACGATTTATCGGAATCATCATGTAAAATTTGAAGTTCTTCGAGGTAGAAGTAGAAAGAATTTTCGAAGCTCAATGATAAAAAAATGAGTTGAATAATGATATATTCATATTTTGAATGAATCAATATATAACACATTTTGTCAGATAAACCAGATCGTCGTTGAAGATGAAGAAATACGATCAAATCGTTTATCGTTGAATCTCAATGACCGTTGTAGATGACATAAAAGAACAGTCTCGTGTTTATCATTTGATATCCCGACTGTTGTTGATAACGTTGAAGTACATTCATCAGAAATGTACATGGAATCAAATAGGGTAAACCGGAATCACTTAGATTACCCGTTAACACAACAGTTACACAAACTGTGTGACCTACGTTCAGTGTTGGAATAGATGTTAGCACTGGTAGGATTTCCATTCAATCATCGTGGAATACCAAGAATGTTGGTATCACTATGAATGTTCTGGCTTTATCACAAAGATAAGCTTGGTATTATGCCTTGTGTCCTAAAAGTGTATTTCGGTTCTAGACTCAAATAGTGGACAAACGAAGGCGAGGACTGGATAGGCTTGTCCTCTTGTTCAATATCAACAATCTCCAATTGAGATGTCGATAGCATATGAGATAGTCTCTGTGGAAATGAAACAAGTACTTTTTAAGAAATACTTGAGTAGCTGGGGGGTTGTGCATTGCATCACTGGGTCCATGATGTCTATTTCAATATCAGAGAGCAACACATGCAATCTGATAGAGACGTGGCAACCCGGCTTTGTATCAGTTTGGTAAGGGTTTTCATTTTCTTTAACCCTGTCACACCCTCCTCACTCAAGCTTACTTTTTCATTTTTCGACTACTCCCTCATTTCATTTTACCATGTTTAGCTGAAGTGCACCTCATACTACATTCCCCCTCTTAAATTTTATCTCAGCACACCCCAATCAAGATCCCGTGATACTTGATTCTGCTCACCTAGACCTATGTACCCTTACATATTGTCCTATATTATAGGTGGCTCCTGGGGAAGATCATGCCGGTTATAGCAGATCATAGGAGTAATTTGAGAGTGACCTATAACGCTCATGTGCAAATTATGAGCATATATGATGTTACTTTTTAAGAATAACATGAATTTTTCATCGGAAAAGTATGTGTTTCCGGCATAAGTTGTTGCCTTTAAGATATCAAATTTAGGCACAGCAACTTGAACAATTAAGGTAAAACCGGACTCACATAGAGTACCCGTTACCACACTGTATGAATCGGTAGTCGTTTGCACAACCGTTGAATCAAATGTGTGACCTGCAGTTAGAGTTGGCGTGATTTTAGCTTTAGCAGGATTTCCACTCAATCCTCGTGAAACACCAGATCGTGATGCCACTATGAGTGTTCCGATGAATACACTGAGATTCATTTATAAAAGTGTATGTGTCCTAAATTGGAAATATTTGTCGGTGAGATCTAGACACATTGTGCATTCAATTGAAGACGTAACCCGGGGCAGAAGGTTAATGATTTCAATACCAACATACTCCGAATGAGCAGTCGATAGATTATGTGCTACGTCCCCTGATGAATTGAAACAAATTCCTATTGAGAGGAATCTGAGTGGTTAGTGGTGGAGTGCAAATGCTTGACTGGGCCAGTTAAGTCTGGTGAATCATTCAACACATGAATGATCACAAATTTGTGAGGTTGCCCGGTTTAAGAACGGTTTGAATGCACTCAAAGGTGTGTTTTCTTGATTTTATCATGTTTTCACATCACCTTGCACTCACCTAAATCTAGATCCTAGACTTATACCCTCACATTTACCAATTTTGGCTAAAAAGTATTTCCCTTGGAAGGTTAGGCCGGTTCTGGCAAACCATAGGAAGGTATTGTCGTTTGATAAAAAAAAATTGATCGATAAAAAAAAAATTCAAACGGGTATAAAAGTATTGATATAAGAAAGTTTCTCCCCCTGGAAATACTAATTCTCCCCCTAGAATTAATATTTCTCCCCCTTGACAAAATAAAAGTAATGAAAAATTTACAGTTTTAGAAGGGTGGGAAAGAATTTTTACATTTATGTGTAAAACCGGTTAAGAGCGGGTTTCAAACTAATGTATTTGAAAACCATTATGTTGAAAAGCGAGTTATACAATGATATGTGTATAAGTCATCATTATTGTAACAAATAAAACAGGTTAAGCTTTGAGATTTAGCATACCAAGTTTAGACACAAGAAAGTTAAAACGTTTTTCGTCTAAAGCCTTGGTAAACAAATCAGCTAATTGATAATCAGTGGAAACGAAGTACAATTCCACATTACCTTGTTCAACATGATCCTATATAAAATGATATCGAAGATCAATATGTTTAGTTTTGGAACGTTGAACAGGATTGCATGAAATTGCAACTGCACTTCGTGAATCACAACATAAAGGAATACGACTGTATAAAAAGTCATAATCTTTTAATTGTGATTGCATCCAAATTACCTGGGATAAGCAGCTTGCACCAGCAATGTATTCTGCTTCTGCAATTGAGAGAGATACGCAATTTTGCTTTCATGAAGACCAGCTCACCAATTTATCTCCCAGAAATTGGACACTTCCAGATGTACTCTTGCGATCCAGCATACATCCAGCATGGTCAGTATCAGAGAATGAAATTAAGTCAAAAGAAGTTTCTTTAGGATACCAGAGACCAAGATCTCGAGTACCCTTCAGATAACGAAAAATACGTTTGAGTGCTTGAAGATGTGATTCTTTAGGACAGCCTGATACCGAGCACATATGCAAGTAGAGAACATTATGTCTGGTCGACTCGAAGTAAGATATAATAAAGATCCGATCATCCCCCGATAATTTGTAACATCAACAAGTTTGCCATCAGGATCAGCATGTAATTTAGAACCAGGCGACATCGGCGTCGGTATTGGTTTACAATCATACATGAGATATTTCTTCAAGAGATCAGTGATATACTTGGATTGATTGATGAAGATCCCGGTTTGTAGTTGGCAAACTTGAAGACCAAGGAAGAAGTTCATTTCACCCATCATACTCATCTCAAAACGTTTAACCATGATATCAGAGAACTTTTTAAAGTATTTGGGATTTGTAGAACCAAAGATGATATCATCGACATAAATTTGAATGAGAACTATGTCTTCCCCTTGACGTTTGATGAAAAGAGTTGTATCGATTTTCCCTTTTGAAAAACCAGAATCAACTAAGAATTTAGATAGCACATCATACCACGCTCGAGGAGCTTGTTTCAAGCCATACAACACTTTGTCGAGAATATACACATGATTAGGAAAATTTGAATCTACAAAACCTTCGGGTTGATGAATGAACACTTCTTCATTTAGAATACCATTTAAAAATGCAGTTTTGACATCCATTTGATAAATTGTGAAATTCTTATGTGCTGCATATGCTAAAAATATTCGAATGGCTTCTATTCGGGCAACAGGAGAAAATGTTTCTTCAAAGTCAATACCCTCTTGTTGTGCATATCCTTTCGCAACGAGACGAGCTTTATTTCGAATTACTATCCCATTTTCATCCTTTTTGTTTTTGAAAATCCACTTTGTACCAATAACAGATTTCCCAAGTGGTTTCGGAACCAGACGCCAGACTTTTAAACGTTCAGAATTGATTGATTTCTTCTTGCATAGCAAGGATCCAGTCTGGGTCTAAGAGAGCTTCACTGACTTTCTTAGGTTCAATAGAGCTTAGAAAAGAAGAATATTGACATTCGTCAGCTGTAGCTCTTCGGGTTTGAACAGAAGAATCAAGATCACCGATTATTTGATGCAAAGGATGCTCTCTTGTCCATTTAAGGGAATGAGGAAGTGGAAGTTGACCTGGAATTATATTTGAGTTATCAGTGAATTCAGGATGAGGGATTAGTGTAGTTTGAATAGTTGATGTAGAAGGCGGAGGATCTACTCGTTTAACGTTGAATTTAGAGAAATCAATCACCAATGGTTGAGGTTGTACTGGTACTAAAGGTAAATCTAAAGAAGTAGCAGCTTGACCAGAAGGTGGAGTTTGTGCTGGAACTAAAGATAAATCTAAAGAATTTTCAGCATTTCCAGAAAGTGGGGAATCGCCCAGAGGTGATTGAGGTTGCAAAGGTGGGGAATCTTCCGGTGAAGATTGAGTTTCCAAAGATGAAACAGAATGTGAAGGAGAAAAATTGTTAGTTGGTGCAGCAGGCGTAGGAGATGGAGAATCAGTTGAACTTGAATTTTGTACTTCAGGCATAGAAATAGATTGAACATCGGCTACGGATGGAAATGGAACGCCAGCCTCCTTAAGCAAAGTATGTCGAATGTTATGATAATCATCATAAAAATTTTCAAATAAGACATCTAAGTCATTCTGAGATGTGGAAGGCGATGACGAAGGTGGAGGAATTTGAACATTTGTGGTTAATGAATCTATTGGAAAAGTTTCATCAAAGTTAACATTGACACTTTCTCTAACCGTCCGTTTCGACCGATTATATACTCTGAATGATGCAGATTCTCGTGAATATCCGACAAAAACTCCTTCATTAGCTTTAGCTTCAAATTTATTTAATTTGTCTTTGTCATTTAGAATGAAGCATCGACTCCCAAAAATATGGAAAAATTTGACATTTGGAATCCGGTTATTAATGAGTTCATATGGAGTTTTGTTGTAGGTTTTGTTGATGATTGATCGATTTTGAGTGAAACATGTTGTACTAATGGCTTCAGCCCAAAGAGATAATGGGAGTTTCGAAAATGAAAGCATGGTACGAGCAGCTTCAACTAAAGTACGATTTCGGCGCTCAACGACCCCATTTTGTTGAGGGGTTCGGGCAGCGGAAAATTGATGAGAAATACCAACTGATTCAAGAAAAGAATCTAAAGTTTGATTTTTAAATTCAGTCCCATTATCAGTACGAATGGTATGAACTTTGAGTTCCAAGTTTGTCTGGGTTTTCTTGATGAAGGCAATGATGTTCTCAGCAGCTTCATCTTTTGTCCGTAAGAAATACACCCATGTATACCGTGAATAATCATCAACAATAACCAACACATAGCGTTTACCAACCATGGTTTGAATGCTCATTGGGCCACATAAATCCATATGAAGTAATTCAAGCGGTTTTGAAGTACTTGGAACTGGTTTGGATTTATGATGTTTCTTTCTCATTTTGCCCATTTCGCAAGACGAACAGAGATGATCTTTAGCAAATTTAACATCTGGAAGACCAGCGACATGACCATCTTTAACCAATTTGTTAATTGATTTGAAATTAAGATGAGAAAGACGACGATGCCATAACCATGATTCATTTGAAGATGCCGTTGACATTAAACACACTTCGTCAAGTGGGGTCACATCGTCCAAATTAATTGTAAATAGATTCGTCTCACGAGTTCCGGTCAGAAGTTCTTCACCTTCATATGTGCGTACAACACATTTCTTTGTACGAAAATTAACTTCCAATGTTTTATCACAGAATTGACCAATACTAAAAAGATTATGAGCAAGATATTTAACATAGGTCACATTCCGGATGATTAAATTTTTACGAATTATGTCTCCAATACCCATTATAGCAGCTAAATGGTCATTTCCAAACCGAACAGTTCCCAAATATTTGTCTCTAAAATTTGTTAATAATTTCTTGTTTCCGGTCATGTGTCGGGAACAACCAGAATCAAGATACCAAACATTCTACAGAATACAAATAAAAAATGTGGTACCCAATCAGTTATGGGTCCGAAACGATTAGTAATATATGTCTTATGAAGAATTTAAAGAAATAATGTATTTAGAGAACGGGAGAACTGCAAGGAGGCAGTTCAGTATTTGTTAATTTGATAGACCATTTTAGGGATTTTTCTGGAGAAATTAAAATCCAGTTTGATTGTTCATTTTGAATCCATTTATATTTAATAAATTTGGATGATTTTGGAGACGAAGTCATATAAATGGATTTTGACGATTTAGTTGTAGACACAACTCGATAGACTGATTTAGTCGATTTAGGTGTAGATACCACGCGATAGACTGATTTTGTCGATTTAGGTGGAGATACCTCGCGATAGACTGATTTTGTCGATTTAGGTGTAGATACCACGCGATAGACTGATTTTGTCGATTTAGGAGAAGAACGTGTAGGTAGAGGTTTTTGAGATTGAGCAAGCATTGTTTTGCAGGGTTCCTCCTTGCACTGGCTTTTTAAGCTTGGATTTTAAATTTCGATATGAAAAAATTAAAACAGATGAATTAGGATCTCGTCTTAAAAGAACTGGAGTTTTGAGAGAAGAAATCTTAGATTTGAGAGACGTAGACATTGGAGAATCATTTGAAGTAGAAACGGTTTGATTAGAAGTAGATTTTATTTCAATAATTTTATCTTCTAATTCATGAATTTTAGTTTGAAGATCAAATTTTTCTTTGTCAAAAGCTTTATGTGTTTCATCGATTTCATTTTCCAGTTGGCAAATTTTCTTTTCAAGAATGAGAGAGGGAACATAAAGCTTTGGTGTTATCTTCTGTTGAAGTACTGCATTACCTTTGATCTCAAATTCTTCAGGTGTTATGATTGGAAAATAATCATTATTTTCAAATTTAGCCTTTTTAGTTTCATATGATTTATTTAATTCAGTGTAATTGAAACTAATTTGGATATTCTCCTTTCTAGCTCGATTGAAAGTCTCTATTTCTTCTTCCTCATCAGTTATACGAAAAAATCTTTGTGAGATCCCATGATGCATATATCTTGAATCATATAATGTAGGGACCATCTTGCATGCATTCTTAAGATACTCAGGATTGTCAGCTCCAAGCCCTTCTCTTGAATTGAAATATTTGAAGTCTTTGGGCTTGTTTAGATGAATGGTTTGATCAGTATGTCCTCTTTTGACAATCAGTTCCTCAAGATGTTTGATATGAGAATTCAATTTATTTGTTTCATGCTTGAGTGTGTTTATGATATTCTGTTTGGTTTTCATTTCATTTAATGAATTTATCTTTTGTTCATGAATATTTTCAGTTAATTCTTTGATTTGTGATGTTAAAGATTTAAATTGTTTTTCATTATCATCAAAATCTTGTTGTTTACGTGCCAATGCATTTTTATTATATTGATATTCATGCCATGTCTTTGTGTATAATTTGTGATTGTGATCAAACTTAACCTGTAATTCTGATATTTGATTTTGTAAATCCAGATTCTCTTGTTTAAAAACTTGTGTTTGTTAAATATAATGAACAAGTTGATCACCTAAATGAGCATTGTGTTTGTTTTGGTTTTCCAAAATATTTAGACGATCTGTAAGTTGATCATTTAAATCTTTTTCTTCTATAAGTTTTTGAGTTAATAAATCAATTTGTGATATCTGAGTTTGAGTAAAACAAGTATCATAATTATTGGAAGTATATTCATTAGAGAGAGAAGAAGTGTGTACCTTGCCATCCTCATCAAGCTCATTAATACGATCAGCAACCTCAGCATTTTCTCTTGCCATAAAGCATAGATTTGCTGAATGTTCCTCATCTTCGGGCTCAGAATCTTCCATCCAACTGAGATCTTCAGCCAACAACACTTTCCCAGCCTCGATTTGCTTAGCCATTAGCATCTTTCGCTTAAAATAATCAGAATTGCGAACTTTGGGTTTCTTGCAATCTCGAGAGTAATGACCAGCAATACCCAATTATAACATTTTTTCGTTGGATCCAGTGGTGTAAGAGGTTGCTTATCAGATGTGTTGTTTGTTACTGAAGCAGATGGAGCCGATTTAAAAATTGAGGATGATCTCAAGTTGTTGTTGGTGGGTGTTTTGTAATACTTCTTCTCATAGTTGGAAATGAGTGACATAGCTTGAAGAACATCTTCGAGTTCTTTTTGCATATCATCTGTTGTAGATGTCACTGGTGCCTCAACACTCTCTTTCATCTTAGTTGCTGAAGAATATAGACGGTGTTGTTTTGTTAGCAGTGCAAGAGTATCATCAGTCTCTTGTTTAGTTTTCACTATGTTTTTAACCATAGGCTCATTTTGGTGTAAATATTCATGGAGTTCATGAATATCAATGAGACTGAGATCTTTGTGCTGCATGGCACTATTCCCAAATATTTCTCATTCTAGTAACAGACTATGAATGAATTTGATATTCAGCTCTAAATTTTCTTTTCTCAGTTGGTTTTTGCGAAGTTCATTCATTAATGTACAATATCTGTCATATGTACTTTCCAGATCTTCTCCATTTATAGCTTTGAATGATATATAAGAATTCAGGGTGGTAACCATCTTTGCCTTGTTACCTAACACCGTACCCTCCATTTGTTTCCTGATCTCATCCCACAGCTCTTTGCCAGTTTCCAGACTATCTAAACTGTTGTAGATATCGTTTGGTAAGCCTTGTAGCATAAATGAATAAGATTGGACATCTGCTTTGGCTCTTCGAGCTTGTTGTACATTATATTCGGCAGGAGGAATACGACGTTTTCCACTGATTACTACAGGAGTAGCATCCGGATCAGCAATTGCATCTTCATAAAAAACAGCATTTCCATGCTCGAGGGATTCCAGAATTTCAACATGTAGCTCCTGATTTCTGATGAAATGAAGAAATCTTTTCTTCCATTGCGGATATTCTCCTCGATATAACACGGGAGGTTTGAGATCAGATCCGATCGAGAGAGCGTCTTTTGAAGTCATTGTGAAAATGATTTAAAATTTGTACAAGTATTGTTGTACGTTTTTCGGTTTAGGGTTTGAAGAAATTTAAATTTCTCGTGTTTTGAACTTGGTATATAAGTATTAATCTTGGATTAAAATGAATTGTTTGGGAGAAAAAAAATGTGTCTCGTGTATTGTTTGGGCCTAATATTTAAGGACAAATCGAATTGTTTGGACTTAAAACTGATTTGGAAATTGTGGGCTTAAAAGAAATTTTGATTATTATTTGGGCTTCCAAAGTGATTGGTTAGGTATGTTTTGGGCTAAACTTGATTTTGGGCCTAAATGTTTTAATATTTCACGGCAGATTGAGCAATTGGGCCAAACAGGTCTAGAACGAGAAGCAGGCGACGCAGCAGATCGAACACTTTGAATCGAGTCGATCGTAGCAGACGGAATCAAGATAAATTTTCGAGTATATTAACGGGAAATCAAATTGAGATTGAATTGATTAACCACTGAATTGTTTGTTCGATTTGAAATTATCTATTTCGGCCGATTGAGTGAAGATTACGATTAATGTTGAAGTCGAACGGTTAAGAATTGCTGAACACTTTGACGTTGATCTTGATTTCAATTACGATCGAATTGATTACGATTATGAATAACTGAGTACTATCTCAGTTTACGATTATGATCAATTGGATTTCCAATTGATGTTTCTAGTTTACGATTACGATCCGATCAAGAGCCGAAGTTCTGGTTGATTAACAGTCTGATCTATACGAGATCTTGATTAGCCAAATACATTGATTTTGTAGAAAAAGAGTCGAACTTTGATTGGCAGATTGTTTGTTTGATTGAATTGTTGGATTGCCGAAGTTGTAGATCGATGATTGAATTGTTGAATTGAAGAGTCGATGAAATTGCAGAACTTGTTGCCGAACTATGAAGAAAGTCGAACTACGATGAAAGCCGAACTTGGATGAAGATTGGGCCGATCTATGAAGTTCGGGACGAGCTTCCTGCTTGGGCCGAACACTTGAATGCCTTAAGTTCGGGCCGAACTTATTAATTGGGCCGAGCAATGAAATGAAATAAGTTCTCGGGCCGAACTACTTACTTATTACTTCGGGCCGAACTTCTAACATTGGGCCGAACTTGTTCATCATCTTGAAGCCGAAGTTCTTGACGGAAGAACATTGACGAACACGAATACGATATTTCTTCACCTTTCTGATCCGATTTTGCTCATTTCTCAATCGATTTCAGTGATTCTTTTTGTTTATTGCTCGAAATCAATTTGCTAACACTTTGATCCGATCACTTTCTTCAATCCATAACACAATAGCTTCAATTCTTCGATTTTCAGTAGTTTTTGAACTTTTTCACTTTTTCACAAAAATCACGAAATTGAAGTGATTTGTTAACGGAATGGATCGAATTTTGGTTCTATTCTGCTTAGAATTGAAGGAGAAACATGATTCTTCAATAAAATCTTCAATTCAAACAGAAAATTTACAACATTAATTTTCAAGTGACGAACGAATTTTTTCTTCAATTTTCTCAGATCTTGATAATTTTAGCTCGAATTTGGATCTTCTCGCAGAGAGATTTCGCTCTGATACCAAATGAGAGATCGAATGAAGCTAAAATCAAGCTAATCCATTGAGATTTGAGTGAGATTGAAGATTAAAGTGTGTGTGTTCTTGGTGTATTGAGTGTGTGAGGTTGAGAGAGAAACGATGGAGATGAAACTTTCAGAATCTATATTTCAGTAAAAGTGTGGGAAAGCTTACAATGAAAGACAAACATATAAGTATTTATACCATCTACCACTTAACAAGGAAATTGTTAACTAACGGACTTAAAGGTCAAAATCTATTACAATATTGGTCCTAACAAAGGTTTGTTTTGTTCGTATGACTGGAATGATTAGTTTTTTATTCTATGAAATTGAGTTTTTTCTATGTTCCTTGTGTTGAATATCTTTTAAAGATCAAAATCTACGGTATACGTGAATTAACATGGTTGGTTTAGATTGTCTAGTTAATATCTCATTCACCACTATTATTTTTTGGATATTTTTAACTCGTTGTGTAGCTCTCATAATGGACAACACAAAACTATCAATCATTAATATATAACGAATATACATATAATTATATAAGTATAAAATTGGTGAAAACCCGTATTATCACAATATTTTTTCCAAACGGTTTGCTCAATGATGAAACCTTTCGAACCTCGCACATATGACAAAACATAGTGTCGATACATTGGATGATAAAGTGATATCATATAGATATTAAAAGAGTTAAACTACTTTAATTGGTCTAAACATTATCTTTGATCTGTATTTTGGAATCAAAGATGGCAATTCCATTAGATCTACATGGAAATAGATACGTCCATATGCTACCATCGCTTTAACATATTCGTTTAAATATTAGTCATCAATACCATTTTTCTTTACCGCAGAGAAATTGTATTAATGTCTATTATT
Source organism: Calendula officinalis (assembly GCA_963853835.1). NCBI lineage: Eukaryota > Viridiplantae > Streptophyta > Magnoliopsida > Asterales > Asteraceae > Calendula > Calendula officinalis. The sequence continues at coordinate 97,078,685 of OY970821.1, forward strand.
TGTATCATTACCGTGTGCTTACCCGCCACAAGATAACATGCGTAATCCAATTATTGTCTTTCTTCATATCAAGTGGGTAGATTATTCATTTTGACACTTGATATGATCAAGTGGGTAGATACATAAATAGGCATAAATGATAGATATTAATATCATTTCTCTTTATTAAATAAAGTAAATTATTAAAATGTGTCATTTAGTTTGAAATTGATAAAATTAGTAATTACGAGTATATCATTTGTTTTAAACCGGATGAAGTATGTAAATTGGACGCTAATGAAAAAGAAATTCAACTTTGCAATCATTTGTAGAAGTTTATTTTCACAAGAAATTGTAATCCCAGAAACTTTAAATTAATCCCGACCTCAAGGTTCCGTTTACCTCTTCAACATCACTAAACACTAAACTCATATTGACAGGGACACGAACAAAATCAAAATAAAACCGCTTACATCATCACGGAATAGATTATATAATTGAATTAACAAAATATTATACTAATAAGTAAAATAATTAATATGTCGTGTTAATAAGACAAAGTTTTAGAAACTTAGACCACTTGGTATGCACACCAATGTATGTGAGTGTGTGTGATATGATGTGGTGGGTATTTCCTGTAAAGTGATATGACATGATTGGCTGGCATTTGATGTGACAGTAATTTTGGTGTGGGGTTATTGACCCACACCCACTAGCCTTTTAGGAGTCAGGTTCAATATAATGAAGACATATATGCAAAATAAGTGAGGTTCATTTTATTAGAATAACTGAATTTGGAACCGAAACCGGTAAGACTTAGTTTTCGGTTTTTCTGCCGGCTCTTGGTTCCTTTTTTTGTACTTTTCGGTTCTGGTCCCATTCGGTTCTCCTGAATTTGATAATTTCGAGTCTAACTCAAGATGTAGTTTATGTTAACGGTATAATTTTCATTTTTGACCACTTCTAAATCCAAAATAATCGAATTGAACCGGAACCAGAACCATTATTTTGGTCCGGTTCTTGGTTCATTATCTGGTATTTCAGGCCGGGTTTTCGGTTCCTCTGATTCATTTCAGTTCCAGAACCAAATAAATCCCCTGCTAAAATTTGAAGTTAGAATCTTGCTATCCTAAAGAAAGAAAGCGTTGTTATTATATTCGGGCATAAGTGAATTAGACAAAGCTATTATCATAATTTATCTTCGCTGCTATTTTGCATGCTAGGCAGGATAATAACCTAAGTATATGATTATGATTGAGATATCATACTCGCAAGATTCACGTAAGTGGATAACTTTTTTTCTTTTTGTTAATTTAAAAGAGAAAGAAACGGCAACGTTTGGAACCGTGCGGTTGGCCGGCATCTCATGATCGCACCTCTAACATAGTAATCTTCAAAAAGATTAAATTACTTTTCAAAAGCAAAATTAGTCTAAACTACTTTTCAAATTACATATATTTCTTGGATGTGCCCTTAGGCCTATCCCAATCGTGACGCGTCACTAAACCCGTCAGTAGCGCCACATCATCTCATCCTTACTGACACGCTACTGACACGGTCGTGCCAACCATAACTCATCACTAACCCATCACTAACCCTTAAAATATTACATTTAACCCCCTCCCACACACACAGTTACTGATGCAATCCTCAAACCCGTCGTCACAAGGACGTGTTCTACTGACGCGCGCTACTGACGGGTTGGTGCCAACGGCGTCAGTAGAGGACGTGCCAAAATTGGCTACTGACGTGCGGAAGATGCCACCGTTGGCACTCCTCTTATATAAATATTAGTTTGATTATTTTTTTTGTCAAAATAATCATTTTTCATAATCTGAGTGTAACAAGATCAAGTGAATGGGTGATTAGGCGGATCCAATGATTTGAGTTAAGGAGCAAAAACATTGTAGCTTAACAGTAACAAAACAACCAATATAGCTATGCAAACAATAACAGAAAACAATTTTTAATAATGTTCAAGGGAACAAAATTAATTAAAAATATCTTTCAATGAACTATGATAAACAAATTACATATTTCATGAACCAAAAACTTGAACGTACATAAGCTTTCGGCAGGAATTTGTGAGACATGGGGTTGTCCGGCTATGTTTATTTGGGAGGTCTAGTGACCTATATTGCTAATAACAGGCTTTGGATTTTTAATTTTTTTCAGAAAATCATTTGAATTTTTTGGTTGAGAAATTCATATTGCAATGTTTCGAACGAGATTTTTGGCACAACTTTTAAAAGTCGGGCCAAAAATAATTTTATTTAGCACCATTATTGGCAACAATGTTAAATATATACATTTTTTGCACCACTTTTCTAAACCGTTTCAAATATAAATAGTTATTTGGCATAAGTGATAAAAATCATGCCAAATAAATGTATTTGACATCATTTTTTCATCCTTTCAAAAAAGCTATCTCAAAAACCTCTTTTTTATAACAATGCAATACGTAACCTCAAAACTTAATCGATAAAGATCAAATAAGAAAAACAATAGTGTTGTCAAATCTTGAAGATAAAATGAATTTAATTAGAAATTTGACCTCCAAATTAACACTCCATTTTAGGTATGAAAATTTTGAACAAAACATTAGAATTTTACATCTATCCAAATGAACAGCTCGTTTTCTTTCATTTAAATATTGTTTTGAGAAAGATCGATGAGTTTGTCTGCATGCAGTATCAAAAGTTGTTCAAGAATTAAAAGAAAATAGCAATGGCCGGCCTCGTACGTTAGTTTCTGCTTTACACCCCTCTGTTTGTCTTCACCTTCTAATCACCATTTGATTCTTAAATCTTAATTTATTGAATAAAGTTAACATTAATTTCACCATATATATCCATCTTCCACTCTACTCAAATTCAAACTTTTATGGGTTGTAATCTTTTGCAAAAACTCAACATCTTCATCTTCTTCATTATGTCGGTTTCCATACCTTCATTCGCTTATGAACATGAACACGAACACAAACACGAAGATCAAGAAGAACCAATAAATCATTTCACTTCGTGTTTAACTAAATTTAATGTTCATAACTTTTCGATTCGTTCGAATTTGAACGATAATTCATCGGCTTATTATCAACTTCTTAATTTCTCGATTCAAAATCTTCGGTTTTCCGGTTCGTCTTTACCGAAACCGGCTGTTATCGTGTTCCCGGAGACCAAAGAGCAGTTGGCGAAAACCGTGGTTTGTGCACGTGAGTCCTCACTAGAAATCAGAATCCGGTGCGGTGGTCACAGCTATGAAGGGACATCATCAGTAGCCATGGATGGACATCCATTTGTGGTGATTGATATGACAAGACTAGACCGTGTTTCAGTGGACGTCAGCTCGGGAACCGCATGGGTTGAAGCCGGTGCGACCCTGGGTCAAACCTACTTAGCCATAGCCGAGGCGAGCACGGTCCACGGGTTCACCGCGGGCTCGTGCCCGACTGTCGGGATGGGTGGTCACATTTCGGGTGGTGGGTTCGGTTTATTATCACGAAAATACGGTTTGGCTGCAGATAATGTAGTCGACGCGGTTCTGGTAACCGCTGATGGCGAGTTACAGAACCGCGTGGCGATGGGTGATGATGTTTTTTGGGCTATACGAGGTGGTGGTGGTGGGGCATGGGGGATTATTTATGCTTGGAAAATTAAATTATTAAGCGTGCCAGAAAGAGTCACTAATTTCATCGTGTCTAGATCAGGCACGAGGGAACTAGTGACTAATTTATTGTACAAATGGCAACACGTCGCGCCAAAATTACCCGACGATTTTTATTTATCATCTTTTGTCGGTGCGGGTTTACCCCAAAGGAAGAATAAACCAGGAATATCAGCTACATTTAAAGGGTTTTATTTAGGACCGAAAACCAAAGCTTTATCAATCATAAACCAACGTTTTCCCGAGTTGAACGTTGTGGAAAACGATTGTAAAGAAACGAGTTGGATCGAGTCGATATTGTTCTTCTCGGGATTCGGTGATCAAAGCTCGGTTTCTGACTTGAAAAACCGATTTCTACAAGATAAACTGTACTACAAGGCGAAATCCGACTATGTCCGGAAACCAATTCCAAGATTCGGTTTGACCACCGCACTTGAAATCCTTGAAAAACAACCAAAAGGGTATGTGATCTTGGATCCATACGGTGGGGTAATGGAAAGAATAAGTAGTGATTCGATTCCATTCCCTCACAGAAAAGGAAATCTTTTTTCTATCCAATATTTAGTGGAATGGAAAGAAGCCGATAATGACAAAACGAATGATTATATATCATGGATACGAGATTTTCACGGCTCGATGATGCCTTATGTTGCACAAGGCCCACGAGCCGCATATGTTAACTACATGGATGTTGATCTTGGAGTAATGAATTGGATTAAAACTCGAGTCAGTGACGATGTTGAGATTGGTCGGGAATGGGGCGAGAAGTACTTTTATAAAAATTACGATCGATTGGTGAGAGCGAAGACACAAATTGATCCTTACAATGTGTTTAGGCATCAACAAAGCATACCTCCAATGTCCTTGGAGAACAAGAATCAGAGGGGGAGTAGATCTAGTGAGTAATCTAAGGAGTACTATGAATCAGATTGTTTGTTTGATTTCTTTTTGTATGTAAAAATTTGTGAAGTGCTGAAGAAATACAGTATAGTTTTGGTTGTAGTTGCAAACTAACCATTATATTTGCTAAAATAGAAATAGAAAATTTCATCAAAGAGCAGGTATAACATTAGGGGGCGCATGGAGAACAAAAATAGCAAGGAATTCAACGAGCATTTGATTACCATTCTTCATCTTTAATAACATATATGTTTCTGCGTTTCGTGACGGACATATTTATAAACTAATTTATTCATAGCACTACATTTATAAAAATTAAAAAACATTATTAATGAACGCTTTATTAACATTTCCTCTATTATAGGTAATATACTTTTGTCTCAGATTTGTGGTTAATTTTTTTAAAGGAAGCTCTAAAATCGGCTCAATCCTGCATTTCGGGAGATCGTTTTACATTATACATCTTAAAAATGGCAAGTTACATTTTCGGAATCATCTTATTTTGTTGCCTATCTATGAATATGAATTCAACCCGAATGAGATGCTATTCTACATGGAGTTAATTTACACCAATTTATGGGTGGTTTATACAATTTAATCAGCAAAGGAAAGGAGTGCTCCATTCAAATCTACACTAAATTGCTAGTGTAATCTTACATGCTCATGGCTTTTGATGACACATCTTCCAATAACTCCCCTTCGACTTCCTGCAAAATGTCAATGTGAGTACCAGGTCAAAGTCAAACATTATACTTGTTGACTATTTTGTATTTGTTATAAACACGAATGACATATACCGTTTGTTGTTTAGAGTTTTGAAGATAGTTATCTAACGCCCCGTCACCACGAAGAATTTTGCCACCACATCCAAGTTTTTCTACTGTCCCAACTGACTCCTCATCAATCACCACAGCTTCTACTCTATCATTTCCCATTTTCACATCCGGAATCTAAAATTTAAAAAAAAAACAAAAAAAAGGAATAATAATTAAAAAAAGGTTATATGATATTGAGGATGCGGGGTATGTAATTTAATAAATTGTTGTTAACCAATACCTCATACATAGAGTCGGTTAGAAGGGTTTCAAGTATGGCTCTTAGCCCTCTTGCACCTGTGTTTTTAACCATTGCTTTTTGAGCAATTAACCGCAGTGCTTTCTCTGAGAAATGCAGTTTCACCTAAACATTTCAAAATCAATCTAAATTAATACAACCATTTTTCAGAAGAATAAAAAAGTAAGGCTTACATTGTTCATCTGAAACAACTTCTTGTATTGTTTACCAAGAGCATTTTTTGGTTCCATCAGGACCTACACATCATCATAACTCAATTAAATTAAATTTAAATAATCAATAGTACAAACAATGAACTCACCTGAACAAGTTGGTCTTCTGTTAGAGCTGATAAACTAAGTAAAATAGGAAAACGTCCAATAAATTCCGGAATAAGTCCATAAGCTATAAGATCACTACTTTCAACCTGACAAATCAACAATCACCAATTTCAACCCAATTATTATATTATATCTATAACGGGTTTTAAAAACCGTATTTTTATTGCATAAAACCTCGTGAACAGCATATAAAGTTAACAACTTTGATAAAAAAAGGAAAAAGAAAATCTTACAGATTCAAGTAAAGTTGATGTGACTGCAGAATCAGTGAGTTTACCACTCCTCATATTAGCACGAACAGGTGCCCCAAAACCAATTGAAGAATCCTGTCGTCTGATATAAACATCCCATAAATAATTTAAAAGTAACTTAATTAATTATGAAAATAATATACAAAATAAGTCACCTCTCAGATATGGTTTTTTCCAGATCAACAAATGCTCCACCACAAATGAAAAGGATGTCTTTTGTATCTATCTGCAAGTTTTATTATTATGATCATTATTTCGTGTTTGGAAAAATAGATTTTGATTATCTGTTTATGTTATATATATATCCATTATTAACCTAACTGGAGATAAATTTACTCTCATCTGATCTGATTATTAGAATTTACAACTTCAAACAGTAGAATTTTATTACAATGATTAATATAATACCTGAATGTTTTCACCTCGAGGATGCTTCCTGGCCCCCTTTTCAGGCACATTCACTATCTGCAGAGAATATAACAAGTGACAAATGTCATTATATATTTTAAGCATTCTAAAATAAAATAAAAATTGTATAATATAAAACATTGATTGGTTTAGAGGTATAAAATGCTTACTGTTCCTTCCAACATTTTAAGTAGAGCTTGTTGAACACCTTCACCCGAAACATCTCTGCTAATGTTCATGCTCTCAGCCTGTAAAATGTTTCAAACTATAAATTATTAACAAAAATCTATTTACAGAAATCATTTTTAAAAAAATAGACCTTTTTGGTTATTTTATCAACTTCATCGATGTAAACCATTCCTTGTTGTGCTGCTTGAACATTGAAATCAGCAACCTAATTCAAATTCAATATATCAACGTTATTAATAATAAACATTTGATAAAGAATAAACAGTATATGAGTACACATAAAGAAGCTATAGATTCGGTATACCGTAAGTAGCTTATGTAGTATAGATTCAACATCTTCACCAACATAACCAGCCTGCACAATATAAAAAATAAATAAACCACTTGCAGAAAACAGTAGCTAAATACATTATGCAATGTAGGTCATAATTCATAAATAAGATTATCTATTTATGCATAATACTGGAAACAGAATTATCTGACTTACCTGAGTTAAAGTTGTTGCATCTGCAATTACAAACGGAACATTAACAAAACGAGCAAGACTCTTTGCAAGTAGAGTCTTCCCTATTTTTTTTTTTAAAAAGTCAAAATCAAAATTGTCAGCAATACATCAACAGTTAAAAAACGAAACCACACTCTTAGTCATACCTGATCCAGTGGGACCCATTAATAGTACATTACTTTTCTCTAAATCTACATTATCGTCATCATCTCTTCCTGTTTCTACTCCTGACCTAAATTTCAATACATAATTTCAGTTCTAATTCAAGAAATTGCTAAAAATCTAATAAAATGTCAAATGACTAACCCTTTTTGCAAGGAAGCGTGATATATCCTTTTGTAATGGTTATATACAGCTACAGAAAGCACCTGAATATAATAGAAAACCAGAACAACAACCGAATATCAATCTCACTTGTTACACATTTATGCAACTAAAAACTATCAATATAAGTTATGTGACTAAATGTTGAAATGCACATGAATTGAACACCATATTCAGCTACACATTTATTAATGGTAAAGTAAAGCTAGTATTGATATAAAAAAGGGATAAAGTTTTAACCTTTTTGGCACGAGTTTGACCAATGACAAACTTATCAAGTCCCTGAAATATCTCTTTAGGTGTAGGCAAATTCTTCCCCAAATTTGATCCACCCCACCCACTGTTCTTCTCTCCACCACCGTTACCATTTTCACCACCACCACCGCCGCCTGCACGGATGACATTGATCCCCGGAGCAAAAGGTGGGCCAGGGGGAGTATGCACTGCAAGTCCATTGCTAGATGGTGCTGCCGGAGGAAGAGTATTCAAATTCTCCGGTGGATCACCGCCGTAAGCCCGCAATGTCTCCCAAAACGAAGCCCTAAGTTTGTTTCCATAATCCTCTTCACCATTAATGTGTCTCTTATCCTTACCATTACCGTTTTTAAATCTAGAAATTTCAACAAACCTACCTTGAAGAGGAGACATCTTATACGGCCGGAAATAATAAGCAGATTTGCAATTAGGACACAAAGTCACCCCTTTTTTATCCACATCGGAAGAACTTGCATTTGGCGGTGTTTCCCATTCATCTCCCGAAGTAGATTCAGGTGAAGGTGGTGGTTGTGGTGCCGGAATGAAGTGACGGTTATCTGAAAAAACGAGATCTATCGGTTTACAACAACGAGGGCAATTAGCTTCCGCTTTAATCCTCCGTATCATCGTCGACGTTTTACCGTTATTATCATCATAACCACCACCACCGCCGCCGTGCTCCCATTTACACCGAGCTTGTACACCAATCAACGATCTCCGACGAATATACGGGCAATCAATTCCAACGTTTAAACTAACAAATCCACGCTTCGATGTGTACGATGACGGAAATTTCATAACTACATCTCGAAACTTCCCCCATCTCCATATCGCAGACATCGTACTCCAAAATTTATTACAAAAAATTCGACTTTATTAAATGGAGATGCAATTAAAATTCAATTAAAACAAAAATTGGGATCTTTGTATAGTAACTACACAAAAGTGCTATATAATTTGAGAATCATGTATCTGATCCATAAATATATCCAAATTAGGATTGTATTTGTGTGTTTCGTACATGAAATCCGATCATCGAGGCAGGAAAAAATGGATGGCGTTGAGAAATTATGAGAAATGGAAAGGAGGGTATTTGTAGGTTTGAAGCAAAGGAATTATCTGATGATGGGAACCACCGGGAATCGCTCTCCTGATGTTGGTGTGTTCTGTTTCAAATTTTCTTTTCCTGCTTCAAGTTTTAGTAGAGTACAGAAAAGGCCCCTGTGCTATGCACTAACTTGTAGTTTTAACTTTTAACCTCTTAGACTAGACGGAGTGGGCCAAAATGGCGTGGGCGTGGTGCTGAGGTGGACGGGGAAAACGGCGTGGAAGGGAAACGCACACCGCCCCCCTACACGGCGTGGGGGTGTGTGGTTAACGGTGGTGGTAACGGGCACGCCTGTTAACGGGGGTGGGGATGAGCTTTTTTGGTGATTTCGATGGTATTAAACCATTAATTTGGAAGAGAGTTGAAGAAAAAAAAACTCACCTGCATATTTGGAAGAAGAAGACGACGAAGACGATGTTGGAAGCTGAAGAAGACAAGGAAAGTATGTTTAATAGAAGGTTTTTTTGAGCTTTTCATTTGGGGTCTCATTTTTTTAAAAAAAATATCTTTTGGGCTTACTTCATAATTCACAGAATTTTTGTAACAATTTATTATTAAAATAAAAGTTATTTGTCTTTTTTTTATTCAAAAATATTATTTGTATTTTTATTAAAATAAATGGAAAAGAAATGATGAGTTGGAAAAAAAATGGTGTGGGGTGGAGTGGTGGGTATTTCTTGAATAAAGTGGAGTGGTGTGGTTGCTGAGGTGGCGGATGATGTGACAGAAAAAATGGAGTGGTGGTGGTGCCCATACCCCATAGTCTTAGTGATGTTTTTTTTAAACCTTGATGATTATTCTGTGACTTTATCACAATTAAGTTCTTTCATCCAAATTTCGTTAACCAAGCTGATATATAGAATTATATGTTATTTTTATATATTTAAAGGAATTCACGAACCTTAGATTTCTAATTTTGACGATTGGATTAGCATACCGGAAAATGCTTAATGATGAATTCACTTGACATAATTCGTGAACCACGATTGATATAGCAATTTGGGATCGCCAATTTTACCGTACCAATAACGAACCAAGGCGTACCTGGAACGCGATCATAACTAACTTTAGTACGCGCGAGCTGGAACGAAATTCAATAATCTAAACAGATTAGGATCTCTCAACTCTCAAGTGTGTAAATTTGTATTATACATACAAATGTTTACTTTTAATGCATGTCTCAAACTCCAATGACTAAAAACCTGCATTCACTAGTATTTTTTTTAATTATAAATTTTATCACTTTTGAGGTTTAACTAACCAAAAGAATACTATTTTTAGTTGGAAATTTGTAATATTAACAAGTAATATTTTTCTTTTCCAATAAAAAAATTTAAACCAAATCAGTATTCGGTCAGGATTTTAGACTAGCAATGGTATTGAAAAAAGTAGATAGATTAATAAATCACATCATATTCTTACAAAATCCGCATCAGAAACACCTTTTATGACATAAAACAATAACCTCACTTGCTAAAAAAGAACAAACATACAAATTAATCAACGGTGTGATGCATACATCTGACTAGTATCATACTGTCCATAACCTGCTTGCGGTTGCACCTGAGTCCCATAACCACCTGTTTGCGGGGCCGCTTGGTCATAACCAGGCTGAACCGGAACTGGAGCTGGAACTGCAGCAGGTTGAGAATAAGCAGGCTGGACAGGTGGCGGTGCACCGTAACCCATCCCCGCACCACCACCATAAGCCGGGTCTGCCGCCCCGTGGTAACCGTAACCACCGCTAGTTGGAGCCGCTTGTTCAGTGTATGGGCCAGGTTGTGCAGATGGGTACTGACCGTAACCCGGAGTGGGTCCGGCTGGAGCATAACCAGGTGCTGCCTGTTGACCATTAGTTTGACCGTAACCAGAAACTGGTTGACCACCTTGCTGACCGTAACCACCAGGAGCCACACCCGAGTGACCATACCCGTCATTAGCCACTGGACCAGGGGTAGAACCGTATTGGGTGTAACCTTGCTGCACAGGCCCACTTGATGTAGGATATGGTTGTTGCCGTGGCGGTTGACCATAAGGTTGACCGTAAGATTGACCATACGGTAGCGGCTTACCATATTGATCCTGCTGACCGTACCCTGGATGACTGGGGGGACCACCTTGTGGGTAACTTGAAGGCTGACTACCTTGACCACCGTACGGTTGCTGACCAGGACCCTGATGGTCATACCTCGGTTCACTGTATCCCTGCCCGTAACCACCCTGTGGACCTTGACTGTAACCTCCCTGTGGACCTTGACCATAACCACTTTGGTGCCCGTAATCTGGACCTTGGGGCTGCCCGTAATTGTAATTACCTTGAGGTGGTGGGCCCATGTTGGGCCCAGGACCATGAGAATGCATGGGTGGTTGTGGTGAAGGTGCGGCCATGTGACCACCACCCTGCGGGCCATAATAGTCGTAACCTGTTTGTTGTGGTGGTCTTTGGTCCCACCCGTAATTGTTTTTGTGTGGCGGTTGTTGCGGTGGATAATTACCACCGTAACCCTGGTTGGAATATGGTGGCGGATTGTGAGATTGATAACCACCTCTTGGTGAGTAATTGTTGTATCCAGTATGTTGTGATGAATGACCACCTCGTGGTCCCCACTGAGGTCCGCTGGATCCACGTGGGCGATTGTTCTGCTGATTGTTACCGCCTGACTGGTGTGATGGCCTTATAGGCTGTATTCAAATAATAAACAAAGATGTCAAAAAAAAAAAAAAAACAGAAGTCATTATCATTGTATATTAAAATCAGAAGAAGAAACGAGTTCAACAACAAAAACTAAATTATAAATCGACCACTATCATATAATTAGCATATGAATTTCATACAAAAACAGCACATCAAGATCTGTGCAGATACTTCAGTCCAGCCCAATCTCTAAAGCACATGATTATTGAACAAACGTGAACACATAAATCAAACTAATTCTGATTAGAAACAATATCATAACCCTAATCACCCATTCTATAGTAATCCCCTGATAACGAATGAAAATCTGAAGATCTGCATGGGGTCATAAATCCAACTAAAACTATGTCACAATCATATAAAAAGTTGGTGATAGCATTTAGGAAGCTGAAACTTATCGAGATCTACAAATTAAAATGGTTGAGATATCTGTGACAATATTCAGTAAGCCAAATCTTAACATGAGATTCAAATTTGTTACAAGATGAAAGCTATGATCCACAAATTAAAATGGTTAGGCATTAAACAATTAGAACCATATACAACTTTAAAGATAAAACGAGAGAATCACAGCATCTAAATTTCATCAGATATTTAGATGAAGCCAAACACACCTTCCAACTGACACTCGTCAATTTGCAATACCAAAATGAAGGAATTTAGCCCTAAATAACAAGATATGTATGTAATTCCCTATTTGCCACTCAGCACTAATTGATGACTCAAGAAATAATCAAATTAAGATTGTTTAACCAAGAAATATCTCATGATGCATAAAACAAGGCCATGTTTGAGGATCTTATTAAAACTAACATTATTGATGATCTTGAAGCAATCTTACCAAACTATTAACTTCCTTCAAAAGCAAAGAGGGTGATACTGATACCTTTCCTCAGAGTGTGAATACCAAGAAAGCCAAATCTGCATTTTTAAATCCAACCAATTGGGCACCTTGAAATATAAATGCAACCCACATCTTATCATTTTCAAATCAACTGCATGCATGCATGGCATCATTCATGTATCATCATCATCATCATGTTTGTAAACGCTCATCACCTTAAATGTCAATTTTCTCTCACCACCTACCTAACATCCTATTATAACTAAATTAACAATTTGGTGCAACCAAAAACCCGTATCTACTAATTAGATGAAAAAGAACAGCCATAATACCAATTTACTGTCAGTATACAGATATCTTATTAGATATAAACTTCATTGTAACATTAGCTTAAAATAAGAGATGATCATGACAAACTCAAGTACAAAATAATCCTAACCCAAATGTCAACATAGCAAACATGATTTAAATGAACAATTAACACGGCCTTGCTTAAGTATAAAAAATAGACTTCCACTTCAAATAAATTTTCAAAAAGAGGCATGAGGAGTTTGCTTCTAGAACACGAATGGACCAAAGGAAGCCTAAGATATCACCTTTCTTAACAGATATACAGTTATGTGCAGGAGAACAACTAACTGAACATTAAACTTACTATAAGCAAATTTAGTAACAACAGAAAAACGAGGTTATCAACGAAGGCCTAGGGAATCTTAAACAGAGCATCAACAATCAGAACAAAACTGACATCTGTTATAATTAATTAATTATCAAGTTAGGAGAATGTGAACTAACTAACCTGTTCCATCACTTCCTTAATCATTTCTTTTGCTGCCTCAATCTGTTGCCTATCACCAGTAACTCTCACAGTTCTTTCTTTAGATTGGTCACCCTCAGGAAGGTGTTGAGGAATCAACTACAATTCCATTCAAAACATTATTTCTTCTTCATATACTTTTTAATCACTTGTACAAGTACCTGAATGCGTGCTCCAGATCGTGTTTGCAGGTTTTTTATTGTCTCTCCACCTTTACCAATAATTACACCAACCTATAAAACAAAGGTTACATATATGTAAATAAATAAAAAACTAAGAATACTGAAATGGCCTAAAAAGTAAAAACCTTCTCATTTGGAACTTGTATATGAACTTGTTCACCAATCCCTGAAGAATGGACAGAAAAACCTCTGGCAACCAAAGAAGGGGAACCACCAGCATCAGCCTGCAAGATTACAAAATAAACACTTAACCTCAATAAACACAATATTTACAAATCTCAAAACACTGACGACTGTTTTTGATATATTTTAACATAGAATTAATTATAAACCTCTGCTATAACTTCTTTTATCAATCTCTCAGCCTTGTTTATATTCTCTATGGAACCTATTAATTCCACAGGCCTAGTGGCTGAATTAGGGTCAGCATCTGCATCACGTGTGATTTGAATTCTTGCACCCGAGCTATTTTGTAAGGTTCGAATAGTGTCTCCAGACTTACCAATTAAGACACCAACCTACATCAAAACCGTTACCACTCGATAAGAGAGATAAAAAGTAAAATAATTGTATTATATTCAAATTAAACTAGTTAAAAAAAAAGATAAATTAATATGTGTCAAATTTGAACTTGGAAAGCACTACATTAAAAAAATATGAGATATTAACTGACCTTGTTACTTGGGACCTCCATTCTGCGTGAAGTAGGCTGGTCATCATATGCAGGTTGCTCTGTGAAACCAGACACGTCATCTTGTGGAGGAACATCTGAAACATGATCATCAGAAAATGTTGGTTGGTCAGTTGATGTTGGTTGTTCTACTGCAGATTCATGATGCTCATCTTCCTTAGCTGATTCTTCAAGATTTTCAACAGGTTGCAAATCCAAAGAATTTTCATGGTGTTCATCAGTTACAGATTCTTTATTCAAAGCATCCAAGGGTTCATCGGCTTTTCCTTGGGCATCTTCAGATTCGGTAATCTTTGTGAAAGTTGATGGTTCAGTTGGTTCTTCCTCTAGTTCTTGTCCTTGATCATCTTCAGATTCGGTAATCTTTGTGACAGTTGATGGTACAGTTGGTTCTTCCTCTGATTCTTCTTTTGGTTCTTCCTCCGGTTCTTCCTCTGGTTCTTCCTCCGGTTCTTCCTCCGGTTCTTCCTCCGGTTCTTCCTCCGGTTCTTCCTCCGGTTCCTCCTCTGGTTCCTCTTCTATTTCCTCCTGATGACCATTTTCACTGGCTTCTAACAATTGTGCAAGAAGAAAACATGTAAGGTTACATGTATATGTAAGTTTATTGCTTGTTTATATCAATACAGTATATAAATCCCATGCAAACCATTCTACATAAATAACTAGCCTTATACAACAAATGATTACGCAGATTAATTGAAACTGAATTTGGTGAAATGTAGAAAGTGACACTTCTTATAGCTTACATCACAAGCTTTCATTTAGAGAATGGTCGTGATACTTAACAGGCGTCATTCTTAAGAAACAGAAAATACTCATTCATTGAGCCCTAGTAACTACCATTAACGTGAGAACTCACAACGATATACTCCGTAATAAGGAACATACCAACACCATCGGATGTGTCATCAATACGCGGTCGTTTAGCGTCGGGATCTTCTGTAGAAACATCGGTAGTAGCAGCATCACCGTTACCGTCACCGTCCGGCACAGATTGCGAATTGCCATTGGAGTCAGCGGAAGCAAGTGGTTGCTCGAACGTCTCGCTATCCAAATCATCGAGCTTTCGTTTGTGATCGGACGGAGCAGGGCTTGCTGAGCCCATAACCTCTTCGTCCGCCATCGGAGAGTATGGATAGATCCGATTTCTTAGGGTTTGAGTGAGGGTTTGTAGGATAGGTGCAAACGGTCTTCCTTTTTCTAGTTACAATAAGATTTGGGGGTCGTTAAATGCGTGGCTCTCGGGTAAAATTGTTTGCAATTTGGACCCTAGCGTTAAATGAATACAAGCCCAACTTGAGTTTTATCCAAGCCCATATAACTAATTGGATTCGACCCGTTTATAAATTGGATTCGAGCCGTGATGATTAAAAAAAATGCATCGATCGGTGCTATACTATAACCAAAACTAAAGTTCTAGAAAGCGTAAGGCGTGGTGTGGCGGCACCATCAAGCCTCAGTCAAGGCGAGCAATGGCGGGCCATGGCGTTTTTTAAGGCGTGATTTAAGGCGGCAAATTTTTTATATAATACTCCGTAGTTTATATATATACGTATATTAAATTAATTTTTTTTATAGATCTATTGATTTATATAACAATTCATATATAAAGTTCATATAATATATTACATCTAAATTTATAAGTATATATTTTACCATTTTTTAAAAAAAAATCGTTTTTCACAGCCGCCTTCAAAAAACTCGTCATAAGGCGCGCCTTATCACGCCTTATCTCACGCCACGCCTAACCTAGCCGTCATGGTCTGTTTCGCAACGTCAACGCCGGGCCTCACGCCTTGGCGCGCCTTTTAGAACCTTGACCAAAACACAATACATGATACATGAGATCACTTCTAATAATATGACGTGAATTCATACTTCAATTTTGTCAAATCAGCATTGCATTAGTCCAAACTATAAACGATATTCAACTGACATGGCAACAATACCTAATTTTTTCAGTTTTTCAGGATCCGCTACACACAAAATACCAAACACCATATTAGATTGTCTTGGGGCCCCACCACAACTCTTCCCCACTTCTTCATTTAACCGACAAATTTAGTTTTTTCTCTCCAACCGAAGTCCCATGCCAATGGGAGGATAGCGTCAGTTTTGGAGAAGTTATAACAAATGAGAATTATTGGCAGCAGTCTGAGAGTTGTGAGACCGGTATCATATTGCACTCATGGATGTCATATTATTTAAGAAAAATCAAAATATATCTTGAATGAGAGTATAAGCTTCATTGGATCGAACCGAATCGAAACATTCAGAACCAAATTGAATCGGGCCGATAGGGCCAACAACCGACTTTGCTTGAAAATCATAACCTAGAACCAAACCGATACAGGTTGGCTCATCCCAATCCAGTTTGCTTCTGCAGTTTCGACGGGTTTTCAGTTCAATTTGCACATGTCTAAATACCTATAATAACAAAGGGAAATATTACAATTTATCTATAGTAAGTGAATAATGTTTTTTTTTATTTAGTGTTATGAATATATTAATCTTCTGCTGATTCGTACAAAATAAATTTTATCCATACGGAATAATTTCATCTCAAATGACAATTATTATCATACATTTGATTTCTTTTTATCACATTTTTCATTTCACCCCTTCCATTAAGGCATCATTGTCCACGACGGGACTTGAATCTACATCTAAGAATGCTCTGTACAAATCTCCTTTTTAACGACAAATTCTAATCTACATCTAATTTTTACATATGTCCACGACGGGACTTGAATCCTCAACCTCAAAATTATGAGGCAAACATCATACCGATAGGTCAAATACCCTTGCAAATCTCACGAAACACATACGCATGCTACCCATTGTCAAACGTACAAAAACTATGTCGTATTTAAATTAAGTTTTTGTTATCTTTCATTACTCATCTAGTCATCGTAATTCGTAAGCACATCTAACCGAATACCGATAACCATATACGAATCCGGAACCGGGTCGGGTTTTAACATTTGGCTAGATAGGGGACCAGGTCCATACTTCCAATTTAGCATTACTTCGTCTTCTTTGCTCATCATACGAACAACTTCACTGATTTCCATAATCGTATTCGATTATCTCATAATAGTTTGTTCGTTATAATCCACAATTACTGAAATTACAGGTTATCTTACATCTGTTTTTGTTTTTTTATTTTTCTGATTTCTTAAATCGCTCCATCAGAAATTAGGGTTTATAACCAACGAATTTTGTTCCTTTTTCATAATTTTTAATTTTGGCTTTTAAGATGGAACGAGAGGTGATAGAATCAGAGATGATACTACCTACACACCTACGATTTAAAAAGATTCAGATGTACGAGAAGTACCCCAAAGGGCAAGCTAGAGGAAGGCACTGGAAACATTTAAAGCAGATTATACAAGCTGAAAACTACCAAAATTATCCTACTGATGAACCAAATTGTGAGTAATTTAAACACAGTTAATTTGTGAAAATTATCATTTGATATACTGTTGATTATGAATTGTTCTTGAAGGTTATAATTATGATGATGAAATAGTAACAGAAGTACTTGTTCTTGAATGTTATAATTAAGCATATAGAATTAGGGCAAACTACACTAGCATGTATCAAACTATAGATGTGTTACTATCTTATGCATTGTACTTCAGAACTTTCCTTTTGATTTACTTAACTTCCAAAACTTAAGTTGATTACCTCAAATGGTTAAGCTTTGGAAGTTTAGTATATCAAAAAGGTAAGTTTTCAAGTATGATATATACAAACTACAATAATAGAACATGTATAGTCCACCAGTGGCCACTTCTGCCTCTGAATAGCATGTGACAGTTTACGATTAGGATTTCGGGTATCCAGCATTCTTTAGAATTGACGTGTGTTGATCGTTCGGATTGTTAAGGTTTTAAAAAAATTGTTACAAATTATAAGTATACTTTATAATTTT
Organism: Calendula officinalis; assembly: GCA_963853835.1. NCBI lineage: Eukaryota > Viridiplantae > Streptophyta > Magnoliopsida > Asterales > Asteraceae > Calendula > Calendula officinalis. The sequence goes on from OY970821.1 coordinate 97,096,827, forward strand.
GATAGTTGGCAAGAACATTTTAGATGTGGCAAAATTGAGAAAAATTAAGTTTAGTTCTTAGTGTTATACCTCAACTTGAAACATCATAATTAGACTGTTTTCATGTTGTATATAATTGTGGTGTGACATTTGTTTCACTTGGCTTGTATGTCATCTTGCAGATGTTAATATTGAATCACCACCCTCAATGCACCCCCGCAAACAAATTTGTGATATAACTGGATTTGAGGTATGTGAATCTTGTTTTTTATGGCTATTTGTCCAGAATATGATGGTTTTGACGTGTATCTTTGCTATTAATTTCTCGTATATTTATCATGTTAAAGAAATTTGTATAGAGATCCTTAGGATGTTATTTAATAAAGAAAAAGTTAAACCTTTTGGACAAAAAGTGTATTCGGCCCGTTTGCAGTAAAAATAATAGTATGATTTTAAATGCAGGCACCTTATAGCGACCCAAGAACCCATTTGAGGTATGCCAACACAGAAGTTTTCAAGCTCATTAGATCACTTCCTAATGAATATGTGCAAAGCTATCTTTCTCTACGAAATGCAGCAGTTGTTCTCAAATAATTCCTTAAACAATCTTTTCAGTTTGTTGTGTGTCATGGTATGTTACCTACCATGACTAGAATTTTTTAGCAATTATGGAACCTACACTTTATTTACAAACCTTTTCTTGTATATATATATCATGAATCTTCTTTGCGGGACGCAAATTTGTTTCTCTTTTTTTAACTCTTTATAGTTAGTATAAAAACGGTTGAGTTGACTAATAATGCTTTTTTGCCGGTGATGAATATTGCTTTCCATGGATGCCAATTGCTAAGGAGCTTTTTTTAAGGAGTTTATATCGCATAAATTTGACATGCAAATTTTAGTAAACTAAGTTGAATATGAATTTTACTGAGCTTATAACCATTTTTAGTGGCTCCAGAACAAAAATCTTGTACTATGACTAAACAACGATAAATTTAACATTATGTTCCTATTTTAGACATAAAAAACCCTTCTATCCTTCCATAACTTCATCTATATCATTAGACGCTATATAACCAGCTTCTTTCAACTGTTGACTTAATCTATCCAACAAACCATGAATCTCAACCGTCTTCACATTGTTTGTATCCGCAACCAAAAACTCAACAAACCGACCTCCAACATCTAACCACGCACAACCCGGAACCTTATTCACGCCCAATTCCCTCATCAAAACCCTAATCTGACCTAATTTTTCCCAACACCCCCAATCCGCATACATATTTGCCACCAAAACATAATAACCCGAATTTTGTGGCCTCGTTTCCAATAATTTGCCACCCGCAAATTCCCCCAACTCTTTATTCCCATGAATCCGACACCCGCCAATAACCGTGGTCCACATTGCGGGTGTCGGGTCGTAAGGCATTGTTCTTATTACTTCTTCCACCTTACCCAATAAGCCCGCCCGCGCGTATAGATCAACCATACAAGAATAATGCTCTAAACGAGGGACTAAACCGTATAAAAACATCTTTTTGAATAAAGTTTGACCTTGGTCAACAAGAGCCGAATGACTACAAGCCGACAAAACCGCAACAAACGACACATGATCCGGTTTTATGTTAAACCTAATCATTTCTTCGAATAAATCGATAGCAATTTGTCCCTCGCCTTGAATTCCATAACCGGCTATAAGTGAAGTGTAGGTCACCTCGTTTTTTTTGGTTAAAGTATCAAATAGTTTTCGAGCTAGCAATATTTTACCCGATCGTGCGTACATGTCTATTAGAGAGTTAAATAATAAAAAATAATTTTGAAATTCGTCACGTTTCGTGATGTAACAATGGAATTCTTTTCCGTGTTGTAGGTTTGCTACACGAGCGCAAAGTGGAAGTATGCTTGCTATTGTTATGTAATTCGGTTCGGTTTTGGATAACAACATTTCCCGAAATAGAAACGAGGCTTCCTCCGAGTTGTTAAAATGTGCAAAACCTGATATTATTGAGTTCCATGTGATCACACTCTTGTTTTCCATTAAATTGAATACCATGTAAGCATGTTTAAGATCTTCACACCTTGAATACATTGTGATTAACGCGTTTTTTACATTATCATACTCATGACAACACGTACGAATAGCTAAACCGTGAATTTGTTTACCAGAATTTACCACACCGATATGTGAACATGCATTTAGACCGTTAATCACAGCCACATGATCCCACTGGTTACAGGAGGTTTTCAGTTGAGAAATTAAATTTAACACTTGAATATAGTTACCAGTTTTCAAAAATCCTCCTGCAATGGTATTCCAAATTATGATATTGGCTTCTACATTTTCGTTCTGCATAAGATTAAAAAGCTCAAAAGCTTCCCTCCACATTCCCTTACACGCATACGCCGATATAATAGAGTTCCAAGAAATGCAATCTCTCTCAGGCATTTCATCCAACAATTGGCGTGCAATATTTAACTTGCCACATTTCCCATACATAAACACCAACGAATTATGTACAAACAAATTCCATTCTACACCTGATTTCACAATCGAATTATGAACCTCTTTCCCAAACTCTAGATCAAATTCTTCACCACAAGCTTTAAGAACAGACGGGTAAGTAAATTTATCGGGTATAATCCCCTTTTCAATCATTTTCCTGTACACAAATAATCCATCATTCCTAAATCCAGCTCTAACGTAACTAGAAATCACTACATTCCATGGTAAAGGATGCAATATATTTGAATCTAGAGTAACAGTATACGCATCATTTAAGAGATTAGAGTCAGAGTAGAACGTAACCAATTTTGGAACTAAAACAGGGGATGTTTCAAAACCTGAAGAAATTATGAAGGCATGTAGTTGTTTAGCTTGTGAAATTGCTTTAATTTGTGAGCAGCATGATAACAGGGATGCCAATGATTGCAATAAGAAATCACAAGATGATGCATTTTGGGGGTGTTGTATGATTAGAGAGAAATTGTTGAATGCTTTTAATAGATTGTTTTGAGTTGCTGATTCTTTCAGGAAGGTGACAAGGGATGCTAACATGGATGTTTTTTTGAGGAAGAACGTATGTGATGCAAAAACTTATACGAAGAATTATTATTATTATCAGAGTAAATTACACGGAAGGTCGTATGGTTTGCTACTTATTGCAGGTTTTATTTATTACACTAAAGGTCCCTGGTGTATTTAATTTGTTTCATCTGAAGTCTCCCTCGCAAACGAACATCCAAAATGAGCGTTAAGTGAGTCAAGTGAGGTGCACATGATGGGTACAATGGTCATTTTAACCCCTTTTAAATGAACCACCCCTTTATTTTTCATTTGTATTTCCACTTTTCTTTATCGCTGTTCTTTAACTTCTTCCCAAATACCAAATTGAAATCCATCCACCTAATCTTACGTGCATCAAATCACGAATCATGGAACGAATTATAACAGAAAATAATTAGGCTTTGACGGTAACGGCGGGGATCACCGTTAAATTATCACTTTTTGTAGGGTCGAAGCTGAATCATTGGGGTGTTTATCAGCCAAATACTGTTCATTATGGCCTTCACCTAGGTCAACTATTGCAGCAACATTTAGTCCAGATGGGAAAATTCTTGCTTCTACTCAGTATGTTGTTTATTTATTATTTATTAATATTTTTAATACGTTTCTTTTGCTGCTAGAAATTATTTAATTATATTTTTTGGTTGACAGTGGTGATCATACTATGAAAATAATTGATTGTCAAACTCGGAAATGTTTAAAGGTTTTGAGTGGACATCGAAGAACACCTTAGGTGGTAAGATAATTAAGTATTTTAAATAATTAATCCTCTTACAGTGCTTTCCTGATAGGCTGTTCTTTTTTTAATATGTGACTTAATTAACTGTATAATTATTTGTTTTATTTGAATTTGCAGGTACGATTTCACCCGTTGCGTTCAGATATACTTGCGAGTGGAAGTTTGGATCATGAAGTTCGTTTATGGAATGCAATTACATCAGAATGCATAGGATCCCGTGAGTTTTGTAATTAACTAAACATTCTTTACCTTTTCTTTTAATTGTAAACAATAGTGTACCAAATATCATATTTTTAGTAATAATCTAATATTTTTAGTTGACTTTCAAAATTCTGATTATTTTATGTGTGCATATTTGTGTTTATGACAGATCGGCCTATTGCTTCAATTAAATTTCATTCTGAAGGGGAACTGCTTGCAGTTGCTGCACGACATAAGGTGTTAATAATAACTAACTTAACCATAGTTTACTTTTTGTAAAGTTAGTTATTTTATGCTATATTAACTGTAATTTTTTTTCCAATTTCAGCTATATTTATGGCAGTACAACAACAAAGGAGAAACTTCTTCACCTACGATTATATTAAGAACAAGACGTTCTCTCCGTGCTGTGCATTTTCATCCACATTCTGCTCCACTTTTATTAACCACCGAGGTTTATTTTTTATTATTTTATTATATTTTTGGCTTGCGATTTGGATTAAATGGTTAAATGATGTTTTTACCCTTTTATAATAAAACACACTTGTAGAGATGTATAATTAATTCACTTTTATGATAGTGTGCAATAAAGGATATAATGGGAAGAAACTTTGTAAATTAATTTGGAAGTTTTTTAGGGACAAATTTAATTAGTAAGATGGGCAATTATTTTGGAGGAAACCTTCTAAAATCATTTTATTCAAAAAATAATTATTATTCAAATAATCTAATATTTTTTTTTACAGGTGAATGATCTTGATTCTTCAGATTCTACAATGGCACCTTCAACATCTATGGATTATTTACATTATCACCCCCCCGCCAGCTGTATATATGGGCAACATGCATCGAGTTGACCGGTTAACTTTAGCACCCGAATTACCATTAATGCCCTTACCCCTTTTCCCAATCACCATACCCGATTCAACCCCCGTTGACCCGAATCTCATACCCTTTGACCAAGGCGGGTCCCATCAAAATACAGCTTCAATGGATGATTATATTTTCTTGAAATTAGTATGTTATTTTCCCTAAAAATGGATAATTTTTTTTTTAATTTTAATTTTGTGATCTGCAGGGTAATGAATTGCGGTATCGGTTCATATACAATCATTTCCCAAGTTTACGAGAGTAGGTAATACAATCTTTAATGAGTAGAAATAAAATCACATTTTTAGCTATTAATTCATATTAATTATAGTTAAAATATTAAACTTTTTAATTTATTGGCAGGATATTATTGGAAAAACAGACGTAAAAATATTCAAAGGTGGTGGTGTAAAAGAATCACAAGATTTCAAACGAAAAGTTTTGGAAAGAGGATTACCAGCAAAAAGAGAAATTACTTTTGAAACCGAATTATTTGGAGCAAAAACATTTTAATTTACGTTGATCCCGTTTTTAGTAAAGATGGAGAAAAAATTGGTGTAAATTATATGGGTATGGAAATCACTGATCAGGTGAGACCATATTTTCTTCTTCATATTCTAAATATTATGGAAAACAAGTTTAACATCATTTCAATAATAGATTACTGTGTTTATTTCTTTAGTTTTTTTTGTTGGTATATTCCTTTTTATTTCTCGAAGCATGCCCACCTAATCGGGCGGGCTATGAAGCTAGTACGAGCAAGATATGCAATGATACAACGAAGAGGAATGATTCATAATAGTCATTATGAATCAATTAAGTATTAAGTTAAGTTTAACTTATTACTAGATTAGTTTAACTAACTAATTAATACAAGTATTTGTACATTTACTAGTTGAGTAAATATACAATGTGTTAATTATAGATTATCCATGATATGATTTAAAGCTATTAAATCATATAGTAACTAGATAATATTATTGTCTAATTAATTGTTAATGGTATAAGATACAAGTATATATATATTTCGTGTATATGGGTACCGAAATATATAAGTGTATAATACTAAGACATTTGATAATTAAGTGTGACAATAATAACTAGTAAAACTATAAGGGTTTAAAGTGAAAGGGATAAGTTTAATTAAGAGATTAATCTTAATTAAACTAGAAGGACCCTAAGTGAAAGTCCTTCTATTATAAATAGAAGGCTTAGGGATCCCTTATTAGGTGACACCATAATCACGAAAACCCTTGCCCCCTTTCCTCCCATTCGGCCGAAGCCACACATGTAACGACCCGAAATTTTTGCATTTAATAAATTATGGAAAAATATGATAAATATGGATAAATTGTTTAAAGATCGTAGGAATTGGTTTCGTGTCGTTTGGACACCGTATGAGGAAGTTATGGACGAAATTGGGTCAAGACGGAAGCCAAAAACTGCAGCCCTGCTGAGCTGCAGAGTTCACGGCGTGAACTATAGTTCACGATCGTGAACTCGGGACAGGGACTTGAGGTTTCTGGTGATCGAAGTTCACGGCTGGCTCGCGATCGGGAAGAGTTCACGACACGCGAAGTTCACGAACATGAACTAGTTCGCGTCGCGAACTATGGCAGACAGCAATAAATTGGGAAAAAGCTAGGGTTTGCTCATTTTCACTCCCACTTCACCTCAGCCGATTTCTAGAGTGAGAAAGGGGCGATTTTGGTGTTCTTGAGCATAAATCATCACCAATCTTGAAGATCTACACCCATGATGGAAGATCTAAGGTATTTCTTGTACCTAACTAGTTTATGAACTTATTTTGGGGTAAGTTGAGATTATGGAGTTAGGATGTGGAAGATCTTGTTAAGGATGTTAATGAAGGGTGTAAAACACCCATAGATAGTATGTGGACCGTGTGATCAAGTTGGATTTGTGAATTGTTAGTGAAACTTCGAACTAGGGTTTGAGATTCCACCAAGTTGGGTGAACTTGGTGGTAAGAAATGATATTATGGGTTGAATTGAGACTAGTTATGGATGATAACTAGGTTATGCGATTATTGTGTTGATAGGTTGCAAAGACCCATATGTTGGGGTTAATCCAAAGGCGGGAAGCAAGGATTCTTGTTGATAAACGCGGACTGGAAAGCATTGCTAAGATGAGTACATGAGACTTTTAAAACTGAGTACATAGTTATATGGTTTTGAAAATACATATGATATTTCATGGGTCTCTATTAATAAATGTTTTGATAAAGATAGTGACTGAATGGATAAGAAAATAGGTACATTATGACACTAGAATATGTCTAGTATGATTGATGATATTGGAAGTAGTATGATAAACTAAGTAATAATGGAATCTTTATTAATGTACTATAATAATAAAGATAATGAGTAAAAGAATGCATATTGAGTCTTTATTAATAAATATATATTGGTAAAGCAATTGGAAATGATTCTGTAGTAATGAGTATCTATTGGCAAGATATACTAATTAAAGTAAAGAACGAATATATACGAAAATGAATATGATGTGACTAGTAATAATTATGTATTATAGTCAGAGAAGAGATAAAGTGTAACACCTCAATTTTCAAAACAATATTTAAATAACATTTAATCCAAAATACATAATGTTGTAACGGTGTCAAATACCGGTTTTACAAAAACGAAAAGGGTTCTTGTTCGAGATTATCAGAGTTTACAAAAATGGTGTTACAAATTATATCTTAACCATATGATAAGGACTCTAATCATCAACACCGAACTAATTTCAACAAGGCCTCTTCTAACGGGCCTCCTAGATCTTCGATCCCGAACCTGAGTACATAGTAAAACACTAACATAGTACGTGAGACAAAATTGCCTCGTGAGATACATGGGTTTTAGACCCGATAATCAACTAGTCAAATAATATCATTTAAACTTAAAATAATATTACTAGGTTCGTTTGGGTCACTTCATTACTTTCATCATTTGGCCAATGTCAAGATAATCGGAATGCCTCCAATCTATCAAGACCATCATATCCACGGTAACCGGAATGCCTCCAATCTACCGGGACTCTTAGGTATTGGGTAATCGGAATGCCTCCAATCTACCACTAACCAAAAGGTACCGTAATAACCTGAATGCCTCCAATCTACTACGGCCCTAGGGACAACAACATCATCATCATCACTTTTCTCTTATCATTACGAGCCTATAGCTCCATCATTTCTCATTCAATTAATCATTTCATCATCATGTAAGCAATTCGTCATAAATCACATAAATAACTAAATTACTTAAAGACTCGATAAAAACATTTAATCATAGAACATTTACTAACTATGTACTCAGTTTTGAAAGTTCACATGTACTCACCTTAGCCAAGCTTATCCAAATGTTGTGTTCCTTGAACACCAATATCACTTCTCAAGATTTGAATGCCTCAAATCCTTCAACCAATAACCTATTATCAAACCAATACAATAGTTTGCATCAATCATCAATACTAACTATATAATCCATGACTAGTCAACTACTAGCACCATTTTCCCCAAAGTTACCAAACCCTAATTCCATAAATCACCATCTTTTCATAGATTCATATAATGAATACATTTTCCTTGTTAAAATACCATAGATCTAAGTTATATTACTTCCATTTAACCATTTATGTACAAATCCATAACTAGGGTTTATGATTCAAGCTTCCCTACTTGAATCTAAGACTTATAACACAAAAGGGATGAAGATTTACCTTTGATCTTCAAATGTGAGTAAAAATCTCCAAGATCTAGTGAAGATTAAGCTCCAATCGTCACTTTACACTAAAAAATCGCACACACAAGTTGAGAGGAGAAAACTAGGGTTTATGTCTGTATTAAATGAAGATTTCCCGTATTAAATGCTGGTGTCGACCGAAGTTCACGATCGTTACCGAGTTCGCGACGTGAACTTCTTCACGCACGCGAAGTTCGCGAGGGATCTGATCGGGAAGTAGTTCACGCCTGAATGTCAAAATGGCCGGTCCATGTTCACGATCGTGAACTATAGTTCACGTCGTGAACTTCTTGAGCAGCTAAGGCTGCACTTTTTGATCTTTGGCTCGACCCGGTTTCGCCCATAACTTTCTTGTACGGTGTCCAAACGACACGAAACCAATTCCTACGTTTTCTAAACGATTTATCCTTATTTATCATATTTTTGTACAATTTATTTATTTACAAATTTCGGGTCGTTACAAAAAGTATTATGAAATCGATAAAATAAGAAATGTATCTTATGAAATAAGTAAGTATGGACCTCATGGGGTTCATAGATGTAGAAATAGATGTGGGTTGCTTATGATCGGGTCTATGGGACCATGTAGATATGTTCACACTATGTTGAACTAGGTACATTTAGTTATTATTAGATAACTAACTTGTTTGATAATTTATGTGATAGCCGAAGGCTTTGATTGGAATAACTGATGAGTTATGGTAAGAATGAGATGATGTGATGACGCGGGGGATCCCCGGTCATGAGGTGTGGAGTGAGGGGCAGTTGGGTGGATTCTCATCGACTCATCCACGGTAGTAGTCTTGCTAACTGGAGGATGGTCCGACGAGTAAGGCAGGTATCGGTAGATTGAGCGATTCCCTCTTGCCGTTATCTTGAGCAATTCAGGGGATCCCCGGTATGTTTCTAGTATGTATATGTTTATATACTAGATTTGGTTGAATCTTATTAATGCGGGGGATCCCCGGTTAATAAGTTAAAATGCTTCTAGTTAGTTCGGGGGCAACCCGATAACTAGATATGTTTGTGCTTCTAGTTAGTTTGGGGCAACCCGATAGTTAGATATGATTGCTAGGAGAGAAGAAATCGATGGGGTCACATTAGGGTGGCTAGACGGTATTGATGTAGTATATTAATATATGTTTATATATTAATTAAATGATTTTATTTGTGGGGTTAAAACCCATGCATCTCACGAGACTATTTTGTCTCACGTACTACGTTTGTTTTTGTGGCTATGTACTCAGGTACAGGTTGAAGTGATAGAAGGTTGCTCTAGAAGTGGCCTAGAGATCTTTAGCTCTGGAGCTCATAAGTAGATCATGTTGCCTATGGTTTTGATATACTTGGTGACACCGTATTTTTGTAAACTCTGATAAAGGTTTTAAAGTTTTTGTCAAACTGTATTTTGGACAATGTGTCAAATATTGGGAAAATGTATTTTAAATGATTTAAACGATGTTATAAAATACGGGTGTTACAACACACGCACAAGAACACAAGTTTGTGTGCTTCGTGTTCTTCGTTCGTTCTTCGTATTCTTCGAGTTTCGAAGATCAAGATCGTTGCAAGTGATCATATAGAGGATCGCTCGTCGTGTTCATCATCAGTGGACTATCTTAAGCTAAACTAAGGTATGATTCATGGAACACTCTTTCTCCTCTCCCCTCTTGTTCGATCGAACGAAAACGCCAAGAATCCTAGGGTTCTTGGTGAGTGTTCGACGAACACACACAAGCATTGTGTATGTTCGAGTTTTTCGTACAAGGTTTCTTTCTTGTTAATCTAATCTAGATTTCCAACATTCCAATCCTTTAGGGTTTAAGGATTAGGTTTAATCCCACTTCCGCTTTTAGGGATTCAATCAGCTAGTTGGTTTTAACCGGTCATGAACACCATCATGTTCTTACCAGTATGGTTCTAACCAAGCATTAGGTGGTTGACCCAAAGGGTTGATCAGTGTTTATATGAAACCCTACAGTGGTATCAGAGCGTTGGTTTAGAAATCTAAACTAAATTAACAAAGTTTGTTTGTTTAATTTCAAGTTTTTCTATTTAATTTTTGTTCCTTCTTTTTGTTCCTTGTGTTTTCCGAAAAAGGGCAAGAACCCTAGACCAAGAACATTAAACTAGTTTATTTTAATTGGTCATAAGGATTCAACCCTAGTAATTTTTCGAAAATCATAAAGAACCCTAGGACCAAGATTAAACTAGTTTAGTTTAATTGGTCAAAAGGTTTCTAAAACCCTAGAATTTTCGTGATCAAGGAAGAACCCTAGGACCAAGTATGTTAAACAAGATTTGTTTAATTGGTCAAAAGGATTCTTTTCTTTTTCCCCATGGAGTTCGAGATCTAGGAAGAACCCTAGGACCAAATATGTTAAACAAGATTTGTTTAATTGGTCAAAAGGATTCTTTCCTATTACCTTAAGTTTTCGAAATCTCGGAGAAACTTGGACACCAAGTATGTTAAACAAGTCTAGTTTAATTGATGGAAAAGTTTCTTAGTGTTAAGAATTTCGAAACCCTAAAGAACTCTAGGACCAAGAACATTAAACTAGTTTAGTTTAATTGGTTAAAAGAATTAATTAAGATAATAATCTAAAACCTAGATAATTAAGCAAGTTCATGTTTAATAGGTTTAATTATTCTTTTAGTAGATTTATTGAAACTAGTTCTTTAAACCTATAAACTTAGACAAAGTTTTATTGTCTATAAAGTTTGAATTAAAAAGATTAAATAAACTAATTAAGATTATAATCTATCTTAGAATTTAAACAAAATTTATTGTTTAGATAGGATTGATAGGGATTGATTTTTAATAAATAATGTTTTTGATCAAGAAAGTCAAAACCCTAGTTTTGATTGATCAAAAACAAAGATTAGGATTTGACTAATTAATAAAAAGGAAATTAATAAGGATTAAAAGAAGTGTTAATTTTTAAGTTCTAAAATTAACAAGATGAATATATATATATATATATATATATATATATATATATAATATTTCAGAATTTTTAAATATTTAAAAGAATAATGTTTTTTTAATAGATAAAGTAGTTTATACGTATTTTAATTAGATCAAGTTAAAATACATATGTATAAATTAAATGTGATATTCTTATTAGAATGTTACAAGTTTATTTTAAAGTAATGAAATATATATGTATATATTAAATACAAGATTAAATGGAACATTAAAAAGGTAATGTTATTTTTAATCTTAAAGGATAATAATATAACTAGTTATTATATAACTGAGACTAGAAAGTACAAAGTTATGATTTCATTATAACTAGAAATTGTACAAGTTGAATTTATATGATAAACTAGAAATGTACAAAGTTATATATTATTATTATAAGGTGTATAAAGTTGTAAGTTATTATAACTAGATAATTATACAAGTATAATATAAGTATTTTACAAGTTTCTCTTGGGGCAAAACTTTGTCTTCAACCATTTCACAAATTCATCCCAAGTCATCTTGTACACCGCCCTCTTCCCCAAAGTTTCATACATGGTATCCCACCATACGAGGGCTTCATCTTTCAATAACCGAGAAGCATAGATCACCATATCACCTTCCTTGCATTTACTAGCTTCAAGGACTTGTTCGGTTTCACGGATCCAACGGATCGTGACTTTCGGTTCGGAGCTACCATAGTAGTTATCGGGCTTAAATGCCACAAAGTTCTTGTACGTGCACCCCTTCCTATCCCTCGGCTCGGGGTCACTCTCCTCTTCTTCCGTCGACGATCTCTCGGTTTGAGCAACACTACTTGACTTGCTTTTTGTGCGGTGTGGAGATTCCTCCCGCCTTTCACGTGCCTTATGCTCATTGAGGATTCGGTTCACATCCTCGTTCACTATGTCTCTCATTTGATTGAACATAGTTTGGAGGTGTTATACGGTAACCAGGGTGTGAGTGTTCCTTTCAAGACCCGAATTTTCCTCCCCTTCACGAGCTTGAGGACCAAACACCGGTTCGACAACGATGTTATTCGAATCTTGCCCTTGATCAAGTGGGCCTCTTGCACTTCTAGTTCTCACCATTTTGCTATAATAAGACATCAATCATTTAGAATTCAATTCATCAAGGTAACGGTAACATTGACCGTACTAAAACCAAACACGACCTATTCCTTCAAGGTCAACCGTATTGAACCTACACTTAAGGTCTCAATAGCCAATTCATAAGTATCCTATGGAACCTACGGTACTACTAGCTCAGTCTAAGTCTAGGATGGTCAACTCAACCTAGTTCACTTAAACTATAGCTCTGATACCAAGTTGTAACACCTCAATTTTCAAAACAATAAATAAATAACATTTAACCCAAAATACATAATATTGTATCGGTGTCAAATACCGGTTTTACAAAAACGAAAAGATTTCTTGTTCGAGATTATCAGAGTTTACAAAAACGGTGTTACAAATTATATCTTAACCATAGGATAAGGACTCTAATCATCAACACCGAGTTAATCTCAACAAGGGCTCTTCTAAACGGGCCTCCTAGATCTTCGATCCCGAACCTGAGTACATAGCAAAACACAAACATAGTACGTGAGCCAAAATTGCCTCGTGAGATACATGGGTTTTAGACCCGATAAACAACTAGTCAAATAATATCATTTAAACTCAAAATAATATTACTAGGTTCGTTTGGGTCACTTCATTACTTTCATCATTTGGCCAATGTCAAGATAATCGGAATGCCTCCAATCTATCAAGACCATCATATCCACGGTAACCGGAATGCCTCCAATCTACCGGGACTCATAGGTATTGGGTAATCGGAATGCCTCCAATCTACCACTAACCTTAAGGTACCGTAATAACCGGAATGCCTCCAATCTACTACGGCCCTAGGGACATCAACATCATCATCACTTATCTCTTATCATTATGAGCCTATAGCTCCATCATTTCTCAATCAATTAATCATTTCATCGTCATATAAGCAATTCATCATAAATCACATAAATAACTAAATTACTTAAAGACTCGATAAAAACATTTAATCACAAAACATTTACTAACTATGTACTCAGTTTTGAAAGTTCACATGTACTCACCTTAGCCAAGCTTATCCAATATCGTGTTCTTTGAACACCAATTTCACCTCTCAAGATTTGAATGCCTCAAATCCTTCAATCGATAGCCTATTAACAAAAACCAATACAATGGTTCGCATCAATCACCAATACTAACTACATAATCTATGACAAATCAACTACTAGCACCATTTTCCCAAAGTTACCAAAACCCTAATTTCATAAATCACCATCTTTTCATAGATTCATATTATGAATACATTTTCCTTGTTAAAATACCATGAATCTAAGTTATATTACTTCCATTCAACCATTTATGCCCAAACCCATAACTAGGGTTTATGATTCAAGCTTCCCTACTTGGATCTAAGACTTATAACACAAGAGGGATGAAGATTTACCATTGATCTTCAAATGTGAGCAAGAATCTCCAAGATCTAGTGAAGATTAAGCTCCAATCGCCACTTTACACTCAAAAATCGCACACACAAGTTGAGAGGAGAAAAACTAGGGTTTATGTGTAATAAATGAGGTTTTCCCGAATTAAATGCTGGTGTCGCCAAAGTTCACGATCGTTACCAAGAGTTCGCGTCGTGAACTCCTTCTCGCATGCAAAGTTCGTGATCGGGACCTGGTCGGGAAGTAGTTCACGCCTGATAGTCTGAATAACTGGTACGACTTCACGATCCGTGAACCAAAGTTCACGGCGTGAACTTCCTTGGGCAGCTAGGGCTGCACTTTTTGATCCTTGGCTCGGCCCGGTTTCGTCCATAACTTTCTCGTACGGTGTCCAAATGACACAAAACCAATTCCTACGTTCCTTAAATGATTTATCCTTATTTATCATATTTTTATACAATTTATTTATTTACAAATTCGGGTCGTTACACCTAGGCCTAAAATATTAATTATGGGTTTATAATATATTTTAGAGAATGTTTATTGATGATTACTAATTAAACTGAGTTTGATTTGTAGATGGCAACAACAACCACAACGAGAAGTTACAACAAACTCTCGCGACGTTTCTTTCTAGGAAAGAGAGAATTGACTGGGTCAAATTTCCTCAATTGGAGACGTGATTTTAAGATCATGCTCAGACAAGAGAGGGATAGGATTGACCGGGAAAGAAACGTATTGAAATCGCCTGCCAAGGATGAAGGAAACAAACCAGGACAAGCATTTTACGCTTGTAAAGCGTTCGCTTCTTGCAAGATGGCTAAGGGAACATCAGTAGGTGCACACGTCATGAAAATGAAAGTGCACGTTGATCACCTTACTAGACTTGGTCACCACATGCCATTGCAGTTAGCAATTGACGTTATACTCAACTCATTGTCCGATGACTACAAATTCTTTGTGGCCAACTACAGCAAACATGATATGGATAATTCCATTCCCGAGCTACAATCGATGCTCGAGGCTGTTGAGTTGAATATTGGGACCAATTCTAAAAGGGGTCGCACAACTGATGATAGCGATAGAGAAAGGCATGGTGGTAAAGGAAAGGGTAAAACCAATCCTAACCAAGGAGTGCCAAATGATAAAGGTGTCAAACAAAAGGTCAAGAAGGTGAAGCCTAACACAGCGAGGACCGAGAATCGGTGCTTCAAGTGTGGCGAGGCTGGGCACTGGAAAAGAAATTGTCCAAAGGGTGCAAGTGGTGGAGGAAACGCAAGTTCCTCAGGTAACACAACCACACTTCTTAATCACTTTAAGATACTTGTAAAGTACATTACGAGTAATCTAACTTTTGTAATCGTTTATTACCGGAGGAGATGGAAAGTGATGATGACCGGCATGAGATGGTGATGATCCCACGAGCACCAAGTTTTTTATAATTCAGTATTTTATGGATTCGGTAAAAACAATTTTATTTTATTGTTTGAATAATCACTTTATTTTTATGTTAGAACAAAGTTTTTTTTGGTTTAATCAATTCAAATCCATGGTTGAATTATATTGTGTTATGTGTGCATGTGTAACAATTACACTAGTCAAGTTTTATTACTAGATTGTAAGTCAAGTTTTTTATAAGGACGATAACGTTTATTGATGGGAACCTTGATGGGACGGTAACGTCATCACGGTATTTGGTGGTAGATTCGAAGTTCTTCGAAGATAGCTACACAAGTTTAGTGTAAACCAAATATTGGTGATATTCTGTTGGAGCTCAACGAATATTGGATTGACCACCGAGATAATACTTCGTGGTTGAAAAGTTCAAAAGTATTATTCACTAGGATTGTCTTTAAGCCTGAGGTATTTGGTTTGGGATACAATGACTAATGTACCTTGGTGTCTTAGACAATCCTGAAATATGGTTGTCATACGAGGTCTTACTGGGTACAATGAGAATTGTATTTTGAATCGAAATATAACAAGATGGTAATTGCACCGCCTTTTTAGGAGAGATATTTATGGGTCCATTGACATGATGAAAAACTGACAAGTGCATGGCCATGCCCAAACGAACTGATTTGTTCTTTGTCGTTTATCACAACAATTTAAGTCAAGAAGTCAAGAAATGATTTCGAATACAAGAGTTGAAAATTTCTACCATGCTCGTATTCGTTATCACATATATCGTGCTGCAAGGGATGAACCTAACAACGTTACCCAAGAAGTAAAGACATGGTGTTCTTTACTAGGCAACGCTATTAAAAGAGTTTCTCAAAACTATACCTGGGTTACATAAGTTGTTTTTATGGGGTTGGTTACCTACATGCCCATCTACAAGGCCACTGTAGCTCGTGTCATTAAGATAAAGGTTACGAACTTGCACAAGTGGGAGTCTGAAGGAATTATGTGCACAGTTAGTCAACCTATGATGATACATCCATGCCTACGAAACACTTGAGGGTCACACCGGTGAGTGCACGTAATACGAGCAAGATATGCAATGATACAACAAAGAGGAATGATTCATAATTGTCATTATGAATCAGTTAAGTTTAACTTATTACTAGATTAGTTTAACTAACTAATTAATACAAGTATTTGTACATTTACTAGTTGAGTAAATATACAATGTGTTAATTATAGATTATCCATGATATGATTTAAAGCTATTAAATCATATAGTAATTGGATAATATTATTGTCTAATTAATTGTTAATGGTATAAAATACAAGTATATATATACTTCGTGTATATGCGTACCGAAATATATAAGTGTGTAATACTATGACATGTGATAATTAAGTGTGACAATAATAACTAGTAAAACTATACGGGTTTAAAGTGAAAGAGATAAGTTTAATTAAGAGATTAATCTTAATTAAACTAGAAGGGCCTTAAGTGAAAGTCCTTCTATTATAAATAGAAGGCTTAGGGATCCCTTATTAGGTGACACCATAATCACGAAAACCCTTGCCCCCTTTCCTCCCATTCGGCCGAAGCCACACACACACAAGAACACAAGTTTGTGTTCTTCGTGTTCTTCGTTCGTTCTTCGTGTTCTTCGAGTTTCGAAGATCAAGATCGTTGCAAGTTATCATCTAGAGGATCGCTCGTCGTGTTCATATAGCATCAGTGGACTATCTTAAGCTAACCTAGGTATGATTCATGGAACACTCTTTCTCCTCTCCCCTCTTGTTCGATCAAACGAAAACACCAAGAACCCTAGGGTTCTTGATGAGTGTTCGACGAACACACACAAGCATTGTGTGTGTTCGAGTTTTCGTACAAGGTTTCTTTCTTGTTAATCTAATCTAGATTCCCAACATCCCAATCCTTTAGGGTTTAAGGATTATGTTTAATCTCACTTCCGCTTTTAAGGATTAAATCAGCTAGTTGGTTTTAACCGGTCAAGAACACCATCATGTTCTTACCAATGTGGTTCTAACCAAGCACTAGGTGGTTGACCCAAAGGGTTGATCAGTCTTTTTATGAAACCCTACAATAAGTTCTTCAAAATCAAGACAAGGTCTGCAATTGTTGGAGATCTTGGGTTTCGAACATGCTCTTCTATTCTTCTCCCTCTTGTAAAATCTGAAACCCTAAGATCTGTGTTCTTCTAAAATCGACGGCAGATCTGAGATCTGATTTTTAATTGACGCTGAAATTAGGGTCATTATTTGGCGTCGATGAAGATTTGAGGAAGCAAATAAGCCCGGCAAGGCGGACACGAATGGTGCCCGAAGGATATGTGTTGGGCGACTCCGGCGAGGTGGCGGCGATGGTGTCGGAGGCGTTGCCGGATGGTGTCGGAGGTGCGACGGTGGTGAACACATCAAAACAACAAATCAAAGCAGCAAATGAAGAACAAATCAAGGCTTTTGAGGCATATTTAATTTTGATGTTAAAAGATGGATGTTTGAATATTGATGGTTGAAGATGGCTGGGTTGAAGAAGAAGAGCTGTAATGTTCCATTTTTAAAAATAAAAAATAAAAGTATATATAAATGTACAAACTTTAAAGCATAAGGTATAACTGTTTTAAGGAAAAAGACTAAAAGGAGGGTAAAATGACCATTGTGCCCATCATGTGCACCTCACATGACTCACTTAACGTTAATTTTGAACGTCCGTTTGCCAGAAGGATTTCGGGTGAAACAAATTGAATACACCAGGGACCGTCAGCGTAATAAACGAATATCAGATACTGTGGCTGCAATAAGTAACAAACCACATGGACCTTCCGTGTAATTTACTCTTATTATTACTATGAATAACACTGTTCACTAATAATATTATATTTAATTTCAATGATCTTTTAACTAATTATATACTCCGTATTACAGTATAATTTAGGGTGTGATTGGCTAAAGATATTGAGTGATAGTTAATGAGATTGATCACTATTGTAGATGGTTGGTTTATTTCAAGGTAATCAATCATTACTTATTGGTAACTAATACTCCTTCCGTCCCATAAAAAACTTCTCATTTCACCCAAAAATTTTGTCCCACAAAAAACTTCTCAGTTGAGAATTAGAGGGAGCCACTTAATAAATTAATATTATCTCATTAACTTTATGTCATTTTTTATCATTTTTTTAAAGTTTCTCTCACTAACTTTATGTCAATTTCAAAACTAATCTTATATTTTAACTAAATTTATTACCAAATACCACACCACCAACTATCTCCTAAAAATATGTGCCCAAATCAAATGAGAAGTTTTTTGTGGGACGGAGGGAGTACTTCATATCATCACCCACTAAATTATTATTTTTAGTGTAGATGAAGAAACGTACAACTGACAATACCCTTCGTTTTACTTAGGGCCGTCAAATCGTACTATCATTTCGTGTTTCAGGATAACACGACACGACACGAAAACGTTCAACACAAAAACAACACGACATGAAGTCGTGTTTTATTTTGCTAACACGAACACGACACGATTAAAAAACGATTACACGACAAACACGACAACACAAAATAAATAACAAATTTCTTACTTATTACATGCTAAAAACGCAATAGACACGACAAACACGACAAAATCATAACTATAGTGTCAATTTCGTGTTAATCTCTGAACACGAACACGACACGACACGACTTCGTGTTTGTTTTACACAACACGAACACGACACGAACACGAATTCAAATTTCAGTTTCATCCCAATTTCATTTCATTTCGTATATTTTTATCGTGTCAGATTTACTTCATAAGTCCGCTTCTAGTTGTTTAGTTGTTATGGAGAGTAACGATTGTAAGACATAAAAAATATAATGGAAAAATTAATATATGACCCAATCAACGTTTTGTAAAAGTTCCATATAACTTTAACTTTAGATTCGCCTCTTATTTTACACACATGTAAGTTCTATGGTTCCAAACTTCCAATGAAATAATAACGTTAACAGTTTCTTTTTAATTTCAATATTTTTCTTCTAAAAAAACTGAATACTTTTACCTATTTAATAAAATAATGTATAACATGTCAGAAGAGAAAAGCTACCTAACCTAAATGACATTTGGAGAATAAATACAATAGCATGTGATTTGGAGAATACATGACATTTACACGTTTATTCTCCAAATAAAAGTAGTAATTTGTTATAGTTTAGCGGAATTGATCATGAGTTTTATTCTCATATGAGGCTTGAGGTCTGAAGTTCGAATCTTGTAAACACCTCTTTGTGGTGCCAAATATGAGGCTAAGTTTGCTCTGTAAATGAGCTCGAACCCGGGGTGCTCGCTGGAATAATGCGAGTAGGCTTCCGTTGTATTATTTGTCGTTTAAAAACAAAAGTAGTAATTAATATTAAAAAATATATTGCCCAAACAAAAAGAACACTTATACGAAGTATTTATTAAATGAGTAAAAAGATAATTAATATACAATCTTCTTTAATTTTATCAAACAAACAGAACACTTATGAAATTTTAGTAAAATCAATACAATCTCCCTTAATATACAAAATACACTATATGTTGGATATGCAATTAGTATCTCATTTTTCCTCAATTTATACTAACTACCTTAATATGGAATAAAATGGATATAATAATTTATCACATAAGTTGTCAAGCTTTATTAGGTTTCCTCAACTAATATTAAACTATGTTTGTGCAAACGAGATTGTTCGATGGGTTAATGTAGGGATATGCATCTTAACCGATCCAATTTTTACCATTAAAGCTTGACAACTTATGTGATAAATTATTATATCCAATGTTTCCTCAACTAATATCTTAACGAGATATTTAACCCAATTTGTGCAAACTCGATTTTCGATAGTTAACACTTTGAAAGGGTAATATAATTATTTCATTTTGTTAAAGTAGATAGTTAGTGAATATGTGTTCTATTATTTTTTGTCAAATAAGATAAATTTTCAAAGTGTGTCATTTATTTTGAATAATTCTAAAAAGGGAAAGTAAGTCATTTATTTTAAATCGGAGGTGATATAAGTTTTTCAAAATAAGAATAAAATAACGCCATTGGTTCTAATGACCAACAAATTAATCATTTTATATTCTCAAATATGCTTCTCAAGGGTTTATGTTTTCAAACTAAGAAATTGAGCTGTTACACCATTGGTTTCTAGATGCATATATAAGAATAAAAATAAAATTATAATCTGGCATCATTTGAAAATGTTTTAAATGCTCATAAAAAATTGAAATAAATTCATAAAGAATCATTATCGTTAATCATAAATAATTAATTATTAATATAATAACGTTAACATAGTAACCTGACGTGAAATAACAATTGATAAAGTCATGCAAAAACTTTGACTGACAGGCTCTACAGATTTCACAAAATATTTATTGTGAAACCAAACACACAAGTTCACAAACACTTCCGTTTTTCCTTCTAGGTATCCTTCTCTATCTCTCTTAAACAACAATGGCTAACAAAAAGCATAAGTCCTTCTTCATGCCAAGGTTATGTCGTTTGTCCCTAAACGACGTAGTTCTCGAATCTTCTAAAACATCCGAATCCTCGTTCACCGATCCAACTTCACCAAAACTTAGTTGGACCGGCCAGGTCAAAAAGAGATCCACCAATAAGGACACCAGTTCCGGTACCGGTATCAACACTAGCAATAGTAATAATAACAGCAGTCGCTTCCCCATTGGTACATGTAATAGTAATAGTAACAGCAGTCGCTTCAGTAATAATAATGGTAACGGTAACAGTAGTCGCTTTTTGACTGGTACCAAACCCTTCTTCCATTCCAACCGTTACACCAAGCTCCCTAATCTCTTCTCCAAACCCCTAATTTCTCCCGCAATTGATACCATTACAATAAAAAATTCTAACACTAAACATGTTTACATGAAGAGAAGTAAGAGTTACAACGGTAGAGGAGGAATACCGAGAAATACAAAGAAATATTACAAGAATAGTAGTGATGATCACGATATTGTGAGAGACGTGATGATGGCCGGAAAACTAGATCCGCCATTGCCGGTGGTGAAATGTGGTGGTCGAGATCGAGAAGTCAACGGGAATTTATCAAAGAGACGTGGTATCGAAATAAAAAGTTTACAGATTCAACCGACACTAGATGGAAATAGTAACAATAATAGTAATACTAGCAATATATAGCTGATTTTCACTTCCGATGTAGGTAACAACCTTCCGATGAAGTGGTCAACCAGGAAGGTGATTAATATTTATATTCAATTTCTTTTAAAATTGTAGATGAGACATGGACATCGGAATATTTATTAAACTATCAATGGTATTTTGGTTTTTTCTGGGGATTGTTGCACACTTTTCCTAGGTTTTCACGTGTTTATATATTTAACCTTTGGAACATAGTGTGTGGTTGTTATATGCAAAGTTGTTTTCTTCATATTTTGTTTTTCCTTTTATTTATTTTATGGGTTTTATCAACAACCTGTCTTTAAAAAATTATTTTGAATGTATCATTAATTTATTATAAAATATATAGTAATTTAAATTCATTAAATATAGAGGAGGACTGTTAACTAATATAATCTCTTAACATTTCACTAGCAGTTTTAATATTTCTTCATTATATTTCTTCATACTATTTAATTCTATGAACTACCAATTTGATCACGATACATGTCAAAATCAAAAGATAATATAAAGAGAAAAAATTAATAAATTACACATGTCAAATTTAAAACTGAGTATAACTATATGTAAAACTAAAAGGTAAGAACAAAAATAATTTCTCATCACAATATAGAGCTTAAATTACACATGTTGTTGACAAAACAAAATTAATTCTGCCTCAAACCAACAACTCACTTCATCTTTCGTATTCAAACCTTCGAATAGCTCTTCTTTCCAAACAAAACTCATTATACTTTTTATTTGGGACACACCAGGATACTATTTTACTCACACAACACCCTACAAAATTCATCTAGTAAATGTAGGGATAGAATCAGGTCCAGAACCGATCCGGATGGACTCGGACCCGCAATACCCGATACCCGATTTATGAAGATTAGTAACCTGAGAACCGAACCATTTTACAGAATACGGTTCCGGTTCGGTTCCTGGTTCGGTTCGGATAAATCGGGTATAGACCCGATTGAAACCGAAATAGTAACTGGAGCCGTTTTTGGGTGTTTGTATCATATTTTTTAGTCTATACATGTAATTTTATAATGATTTACAAATAACAATTGTTTAATTAATATGAATCAAACACTATTAATAGTATTATACCATAACAAATTCCATATACATAGTTAATTAATTTCGGTTCCGGGTCTTAGACCCGATTTGTTCCATACCCGATGTACCCGGACCTGATTTACCCGTACCCGAAATACTCGATACCACTTCTTATAAATATTGGACCCGATACCCGAACCGATTTTTAGTAATCCGGTTCCAAACGGTTCCGGTTCCGTATGGATACGGTTTCAGGTATTTGGTTCTATATGATTATATAATTTATATCCCATCCCTAAGTAAATGTATACATTTATAACGCCTTCATGTGGAGGGCACATGCAATACTTAACGGATAATTTTGACCGGGGTTACAAAAAGAACCAAACGTAAAATATATAGTTAAGTAAAGGATTGCAAGTGAGATTTTTGAGAAAAAGAAGACGAAAATTATAATTTCAGTGTACTAAAAGGACCATTTATGCAATTAATTCTCAATGTACTACTTTATTTGTGTTTTTTTATTGAGAATTTATTTGAAATGAAATTGCATAATTATCCAGTTTATGTGGCTATGGAGTCTGTACGTATGGCAAACTGTGATCATCGCATTCTTTCCTCTTTTTTGGATAAAACACAAATGCACATTCACTCATTCAATTTCAATTCAACAGCCAATCAATCATGGCTGCTACAGCCGCTACAAAGCTCACTTCCGGCCTCCTTTCCGCACCCTACATCCCACACCACCGGCGGAAACCACCACTTCCGCCGTCACATCACCACAATCCCCAACCACCAAAACCTATAACCCTAGCCATCCGGAAAACCAGAACAGTGTGTAAAGCGGCGGATGTTTCGTCTTCCAGTGTGTCGGAAGATCGACGGAATTGGGTGCCGGTGGTGCCGTTGTCGGCGTTGCCGAAAGGTGAACGAAGAGTGATTATACAGGATGGAGAAACGATTTTGTTGTTGTGGTATAAAGATGAAGTGTTTGCCATTGAGAATAGATCACCTGCTGAAGGTGCTTATAGTGAAGGATTGATCAATGCTAAGCTCACTCAGGTTTTGATTTCAATTTCAGTTCATATAATTTTACTTTCCCCAAATTTTCTAGGTCAAATTCGAAGTTTATGTATGTTTTAATAGTAGCTTAACATCAAATTGTTCAAGAATTCATATGTGCAATCGCTGAAAAATATGCATAATCATGAACGATTTGTGCAGGACGGGTGTATAATGTGTCCAGCAACGGATAGCACATTTGATCTGAGAAACGGGTCGATCAAAGAATGGTTTCCAAAGAATCCTGTTTTAAGAGCTCTGACACCTGCTTTGAGGAATTTATTCGTTTATCCAGTTAAAATTGATGGTGAAAATATTTATATAAGTATGGGTGGATCTGCACCAACTGATGCATCTGCTGAAATTGTCTTTAGTGGTAGGGCTCAACCTGGATTTACCGCTACTGATGTCAATGTCGATGAGGTAACCAACTTAATTCTTTCTTTTTTAGCAAAAATGACAAAATAACAGAAAATCATCAATGTCACACTTCCAAATATTGTTTTTTGTTTCATGTTCAGGTAAGAATGGTGGTTGATGAAGGATCGGGAGGATTCGGTTTCACAAAAAAGAACGAAATGATAAACGGGAAAGCGGCCATAATTGGGTTCCTGTTGCTGTTAGATTTTGAACTGTTGACTGGTAGAGGGATCCTTAAGGGAACAGGCTTTTTGGACTTCCTTTACTCTGCAATCAACCGTTATTAACTAATTGGTGACGTATACATTCTTTGCTTAAAGTTGCATCATCCTTTCCCCTGAAGTTTTCCGTTTGAGTTATGTTAGTTTTAAATATAAAAAAATCGATTATTGTATAAGTTATAAATTTGTTTATATTACAATGACCTCTGCTTGGAGGAAGTTACATGTCTTTATTCTGTTTGTAGTGAACAGATATGGTGTAAAATTTTAAGGATAAATGCACTTTCGTACCCTGAATGGTTAATTGCCAGCTTGAAAAATGTAGTCAATTTAATACACTAACTCGTGTCTTATATGATTTACTTCCCTTGTACATAAAATAGGTGAAATTTAAACATTAAACCGTATTCAACCCTAATAGAAGTTGCACTTTAACACAAAATAACTGGTTTAACGAGTAACAAGTCAACCAAAGCTTAGGATTAATCCATTGCCAGAAAGTGATTAAAGTGTTAAAACGGTAAAGAAAGTTAAGAGAATTAGAACATAAGTAACCTTATTTTAATAATGCATGTTTTGTAGTCATTTTGCATTTTGGAAAGAAAATGGAGAATTGTGAAAAATGAACTTAATTCTCTTTCTTCCTTCCACTGCTCCTTCTTCTAGCATGAATTTCACAAGAGCAGCTTTAGCCGCCTGGTTATTAGGCTAAATAATTAATAATTAACATACACTAAAAAAAACGCTCTTCAATTATGTTATGTTTAGCGTGTCAAATTTGTAAAATAGAAACTATTTTATTAGGAAACATGTCAAATGGGCGGATCAAATGGATTAAACGGGACCGTTGTCAACCAAAATGCATAGAACCTAATTTTTAGTAATCTTGTTTGATGCACCAAGTGTTCGTAAACAAATCATCTGTGTTAAATCCGACCTGTTTCGACATATACAAAAAACATAGGGTGGTTTATTAGTTGCATAAAACTTTCTCTGTCTCATCTCCATTTTTTCTATAAAAAAGTCAATTATCAGAAACTTAGTTACAAAACTGAGACTATGTGCGTCCCTCCACTAATGTATTATTATAATGTAAAATCTAGCATACACATACATGAGTCACATATATCAATTTCTCTCGAAGTTAAAGTTGAGTTATGGAAGACGATGGCCGGGCTGCTTATTTTTCGGCTTTCGGTTTGTATTTTGAACAACTTTTAGTACTTGATAACTTTTGTATGTATTTTGCAATTCATCGACTTATTTTGTTATTTAGTATTTAATTGTGTTTTTTTTTTCTATTTTCTTTTATAAAATGATATTTTGTCGGGTCAACCCGTTTATGACCCAACCCGCTTAGTAAACAGTTTGGGTTGAAGATCTCAACCTGTTTAGATAAAAAGGTTGGGTTGGGTTGGGATCTTCAACCTGCGAACCCAAATAGTTCAACCCGTTTATGACCCAACCCGACCTTATTGCCACCCCTACTCCACTTTGGACGCGTTCCAACCGTTATAACATTTCTTCCAAGACGCGTTTCCCAAGCATCAAAAGTTGTCCAGACGACCGGTGTGGGTCGCTACTTTTCAAAGGGGAATAAGTTTGGTTGCCGGTTACGTGGGTTTAGTCGAAAATTTTCATGTGTTTGGTGGCAAGAGTAAAAACTGACATGACACTGATGGTTACCCCATAGTCGTCTAACAATATTATCCACACAAACAATAGTGGACCTAGGAAAAAATTGAGGGGTATCCCATGTTATACATTTTTTCCTTAGAGGTGTTACCTATACTAACAAAAGTTATTTAAAAATTTTAACACCATTTTAACGCTATATTAAGGGGTTGCATGCACCATACTAGGTCCACTGCGCACACAAACAACAACTTAAGACCCGTGCCAACCCTGCGTCGGGGGAGCCCGTCGAGGTGGTTTTTTTGCCATCACGCCACGACGGCGTTGGCACCGAGCCGTCGTGGGGGGCGTCGTGAGGCGGACGTCGGGGTGAGGACGGCATGCATTGGGCGTCGGGGGATCGTGTGGGGCCGAGGGAGCGTATGAAATTGAATTCAAAATTCAATTTTTATTTATTTATTTTTTTTCCCCTTTATCCCATTTTTTACCTATAAATACAACACCCCCTCATTCATAATTTTATACCACTTCTCCCACTTCTTCATTACCTTCATTACATATTTCCCAAATTTTCATCGTGAGTCGTAGATCCAACTCCTCCCCGTCAAATGATCACTTCCAAAATTTGTTAAACACTCGTATCCCGTCACCAGCATATTCGTCAAATGCTGGACAGACTAGCCAGCCCAGCCCGAGCAACGTCGCATCTGGTTCGGGTTCGGGTTCTGGTTTTCTTCCGTTCTACTCATCTCCCGGCGGTTTCCCGCCCCAAGGCGTTGTTCAACCCGGTTATCAACCGGGTTATCAACCCGGTTACCAACACGGTTTCTATGGCGGCGGTTATTATCCCGGTTCGGGTTCGGGTTCTGGCTATCAACCCGATTTGCAAAGTGAATCCCCGCCCGAAGTGGAAGAGGAAGACGAAGGAGAGGGCCCACAAGCGGTACCCGAACCGGTCGAACCAAGCAGGGCCCACAAACATGTAACACCTCAATTTTCAAAATAACATTTAATCCAAAATACATAATATTGTATCGGTGTCAAATACCGGTTTTACAAAAACGAAAAGGTTTCTTGTTCGAGATTATCAGAGTTTACAAAAACGGTGTTACAAATTATATCTTAACCATAGGATATGGACTCTAATCATCAACACCGAGCTAATCTCAACAATGCCTCTTCTAATCGGGCCTCCTAGATCCTCGATCCCGAACCTGAGTACATAGCAAAAACACAAACATAGTACGTGAGACAAAATTGCCTCGTGAGATACATGGGTTTTAGACCCGATAAACAACTAGTCAAATAATATCATTTAAACTTAAAATAATATTGCTAGGTTCGTTTGGGTCACTTCAATACTTTCATCATTTGGCCAATGTCAAGATAATTGGAATGCCTCCAATCTATCAAGACCATCATATCCACGGTAACCGGAATGCCTCCAGTCTACCGGGACTCTTAGGTATTGAGTAATCGGAATGCCTCCAATCTACCACTAACCTAAAGGTACCGTAATAACCGGAATGCCTCCAATCTATTACGGCCCTAGGGACAACAACATCATCATCATCACTTTTCTCTTATCATTATGAGCCTATAGCTCTATCATTTTCTCAATCAATTAGTCATTTCATCATCATATAAGCAATTCATCATAAATCACATAAATAACTAGATTACTTAAAGACTCGATAAAAACATTTAATCATAAAGCATTTACTAACTATGTACTCAGTTTTGAAAGTTCACATGTACTCACCTTAGCCAAACTTATCCAAATGTTGTGTTCCTTGAACACCAATATCACTTCTCAAGATTTGAATGCCTCAAATCCTTCAACCAATAACCTATTATCAAACCAATACAATGGTTTGCATCAATCATCAATACTAACTATATAATCCAAGACTAGTCAACTACTAGCACCATTTTCCCCAAAGTTACCAAACCATAATTCCATAAATCACCATCTTTTCATAGATTCATATTATGAATACATTTTCTTTGTTAAAATACCATAAATCTAAGTTATATTACTTCCATTTAACCATTTATGTACAAATCCATAACTAGGGTTTATGATTCAAGCTTCCCTACTTGAATCTAAGACTTATAACACAAGAGGGATGAAGATTAACCTTTGATCTTCAAATGTGAGCAAGAATCTCCAAGAACTAGTGAAGATTAAGCTCCAATCGTCACTTTACACTCAAAAATCGCACACACAAGTTGAGAGGAGAAAAACTAGGGTTTATGTGAATTAAATGAGGTTTTCCCGTATTAAATGCTGGTGTCGGGCAAAGTTCCCGATCGGGAACAATGTTCGCGTCGTGAACTTCTTCACGCACGCATAGTTTGCGATCGTTATCAGGTCGGGAACTACTTCACGCCAGAATGCCTGAATAGCTGGACCATGTTCACGACCGTGAACTATAGTTCACGCCGTGAACTTCCAGTGCAGCCAGGGCTGCACTTTTCGATCTTTGGCTCGACCCGTTTCGTCCATAACTTTCTCGTACGGTGTCCAATTGACACGAAACCAATTCCTACGTTCCTTAAACGATTTATCCTTATTTATCATATTTTTGTACAATTTATTTATCTACAAATTTCGGGTCGTTAGAGAACAGGGAGAAGAAGAAGAGCTACACCAGCGGTTAGGGAGGCTGGTTCGGTGCGGAAGTGGTCCATCCAGGAGGCCGTTATTTTATCCCAGCGGTGGATAAATGCTTCACAATCCGCAGAACGCGGGAACTCACAATCCGGTGATCGACTTTGGGGGCAGATTGAAGCCGAGTACAACTCACTAGTTGATACAAAACGCACCAGAAGTCAACTCCAAGGGAAATGGAACAAGATAAAAATGGACGTTCGGAAGTTTGGGGAAATCTTTAAACGGTTCGAGTCAAGGCGACAAAGTGGAGCCGTTGGCCAAGGCGTGGTCAACGCCGCAAAACAACAATTTTATGACAACAACAGGAGGAACTTTTTGTACGAACAGTGTTGGAATGAACTAAAAGATTACCCCAAGTTCTGGGTAGATTACAACGTGATGAATCCCCAACCCACTCCCGAGCCCAACCCGGTGAACCTTGGCGAAGACAACACCACCCCGCTCCCTACCGCAAATATGGATGGTCTATTCCGCGACGACCCGATCCGTCGACCACCGGGTCGTTACGTTAGCCGGCGTACGGCAAGTTCCTCGGATGCGACTTCGTCACGGTATTCAAGTGACGAAACTCGTGACCGTATATGTGAGAACGCCATACTGCAAGCCGACGCTTTGAAGACTATCAAAGAAGCGACTGTGGAGCGCAAGATATCGGATGCTTTCAGAGTCCTTCATTGTTCGGTTCCCAAAAATTTGAACCGAAGAGAGCGGAAAGCGGTTTTAAAATATCGCCGGAGTTTATTGGACAAATACGCCGATCCGGACTCATCCGATGACGGAGAAGACGACGAGTAGTTTTTTTTTTTTAGTTTAAAGTTTTTTTTTATGTCTACTTTTTTTTTAAGTTTAATGTTTTTTTTTATGTTTTAATGTCTTTTTTTAATTTAATTTAATGTTTTTTTAATTTAATGTAATGTTTTTTATTTAATGTAATGTGTTTTTTTTATTAATTAAAATGATGATGTGGAAATGATGATGTGGAAATGATGAGTTTAGTGATGGGTAGGGTTGGCACGACCGTGTCAGTAGCGTGTCAGTAAGGATGTGATAACATGGCGCTAGTGATGGGTTTAGTGATGGGTAAGGGTGGAGAGACCTAAAGTTACGGTCAAAATTCTTTTTGAAATTAGAAAGATTAGGCCAAATAGAAATATTTATTACACTTAAAAGGACTATATCTGAAAATGTAATAGGACATATTTCCCGCCATCTAAAAGTTTCTCACAATTAAGATTCTACAAACGGAAAATACTGGGGTTGAACGTATTTCTAGGGCTTCGTTTGAATTGTTCATCGATGCCCTTGATTTCGAAACCTAATTTCGATATTTTCTGCATGTAATTTCACTTTTATTTACTTTTTAATCAACCATATTTGTTATTTATTTCCGAATATCATAAGATTAAACATAATGGATCAATTTCCACTAATCCATTTGTATTTACTTATCGTTTTACCATTTTTGGCCTTTCTGAAAAATGTTTTCATCAGATTCATTATAAAATTCAGATCCGAAGCAAACTCAATCGAGGGGATTCAAAATCATTCGGAACCCCCAAATCATCTTTTAGGTTATCTCTCAGAAACGACCAGAAATCCTTGCATCATTATTTATAAACAATTTATTTTCATACAAATTCATTTGATTGACTTTGTGTGAATTTTAGTTGAAATTTCGATGATGCATGATTTCTGGTCTAGAGTTCTGATTATCTAATTCCTTTCGTTTTTCAGTCAATTTTGTTTTCGATTTGTGTTGATCACATTGAATTTTGATAATTATATTTCTATTTCAAATGGTATGTTGTTGATCATTATACCAAAAGGTTGCAATTTTGGGCCTAACCTTCAAAATCTTATAAAACAATTACTTTAGAAAAAAACATTTTTGGTGGTAAAAAAGTTGGAATTATAGATTTTTGGGGAAATTTAATGCTTGAAGAATCTCTAGCATTCTGTTTTCCCTGGAAAGAGCTACAATAAATCATTACTTTTGCGATCACAAACGTCACTCGAATGACTAATGAATCTCAAAGGTTTAAATGGAGTAACAATGTTTCCAAAGATTGAATATTGATTCAATTGAGATATAAACCCTTTTATCGGATTAAAAAAAAACAAAAATGGGTGGAATTTGCTCAAGATTAAGCTGCGGAACAGGTGGAACCGATATGGAAGAAGAAGGAAAACATGCTGGTGTACAAGTAGCTGATCCTAAAAATAAAGATGGTGATATTGTAACAAAACAAAAAGATAGCCATAAACAATCGATATCCGAAAGGGTTCTCGGGTCAAAAAGGATGCAAAAGATCAAAAGTATAGTTGGTGGGACCCAAGGTGCACAAAAAGCAGCCGGATGGCCTTCGTGGCTAACCTCGGTTGCACCCGAGGCTGTACAAGGATGGACCCCACGTAGTGTAGACTCGTATGAAATGCTAAATAAAGTTAGTACCTTGAACTTGGTTTGATAACAAACTTTGATTGATACATACATATATATATATGATATTGTATCTATTTGTTGTTGCAGATTGGGCAAGGCACGTATAGTAGTGTTTACAAAGCTCGTGATCTGCAAAACGATAGAATTGTTGCCATAAAAAAGGTTCGGTTTGTAAATATGGATCCGGAAAGTGTGCGGTTTATGGCGAGAGAGATTTGTATACTGCGTAGGTTAGACCACCCGAATTGTATGAAGCTTCAAGCTTTGGTTACTTCAAAGTATTCGGGCACCTTATATCTTGTGTTTGATTATATGGAGCATGATCTTGTTGGCCTTTTACAATCTCAAAAAGTCAAGAAGTTTACATTGCCACAGGTTTCTTTTTTCTTTGCTTTCTTCACTTGGTTCGTATTAGAGGTGGCAAAATGGGCTTTTTTGGGTGGGTTGAGTAATGGGTCGATGGGCTAAGCTATTTTAGGTTGACTCGTAACACTTTTTGTTCACTTAAAAAAAGTATAAATAGTTTGAGTGTTAAATATGGATACAAAAAAGATTGTAGTCGCAACAATAATCTTATTTCATGAACAGTGGAATTAAGCGTGTATTAAAAATACACTTTGGGCGACTTTCAATGGACGTGTTTTAACTTCTACTTATTTAAATGCCCTTCCTTATAAACCATTTTTTTATTTTACTCATTAGTAATAAAACCTAACCCAAATTGAGCGGTTTATAATTAATCGTGTTTTAATCCTCGGAATTCACTGATTTTGCATGTTTAACCCTTAAACTTTTTTTAGCAATGGTTTTGTCCTAAATATCGGTTGACTTAGTGTTTAACTTAACCCCTAAACTTTGTTGATTTCGTGGTTTAACCTTTTTGTTGACATATTAGCAGTCAAACTGTTCATTTTGTGTTCAGGTTTAATGTTTCATATTGTTAAATTTCGGTTGTTTAATCTGTCAAATAGTCTATTAACCCTCAAACTTTTTAGGGCAAAAATGTACCAATCCTCAAACTTTCACCTATTTTGTAGTTTATTTACTATAGACATTTGGCATTTGGTAAGTATGATCATGTGATAGTGTGTCACCATAGCTTTTTTAACAATTCAACCAAAGTTAAGTACGAAACAACATCCGAAATTCTTTTTTAGGGTTAAAGCGCCAAATCAGTAAAAGTTTGATTTATTTTTGCATTTTGTAGATAAAATGTTATATGCAACAACTTCTTCTTGGAATGGAGCACTGCCATTCTCGTGGTATTCTACATCGCGACCTCAAGGGTTCAAATATTCTTCTGGACAACAAAGGAATTCTCAAGATAGGAGATTTTGGGCTGGCTGCAAGATTTGAACCGGGCCAAAAAGAGCCCTTAACAAGCCGTGTTGTAACTTTATGGTATCGGGCCCCCGAACTTTTATTCGGGTCAACATCTTATGGTGTCGCCATTGACATGTGGAGTGTCGGTTGCATCCTTGCAGAACTGTTTATAGGCAGGCCTATCATGCCTGGAAGAACCGAGGTCTGTATCTATATCTATGTATCTATATCTTAACTGTCTTTGTTACAGTTACTTTTTTCTTTTTCTTTTTAAAAGAAAAAAATGTTAATTAAAGCAATGTGGATGTTAGGTTGAGCAAATACACAAGATCTTTAAGCTTTGCGGTTCACCTTCAGATGAATACTGGAAAAAGTCAAAGTTGCCAAAGTCAACCAGTTTTAAACCTCAACATCATTATGAACGGCGTATTGTTGACACGTTTCAACAGTACTTGCCGCCTTCTGCTTTGGCTCTGTTGGATACTCTCCTTGCAATTGAACCCAATGCACGTGGGACCGCAACTCAAGCACTTGCCGCTGAGGTATCTTCTAATTAATAAACATTAAATATATTAAATTATGGTGTCGTTTTGGTAATAATTAATAAATGTAACATTTATTTTATCCCAGTTCTTTACATCAGAACCTCTACCGTGTGATCCATCAAGCTTACCAGTATATCCTCCGAGCAAAGAGTTTGATGCTAGATACCGAGAAGAGGAAGCTCGAAAGTAAATCAAATATCATATCACTACTAGTTTGACTTAAAAAGTCAAATATGCTCTTTCTGACCACCTGTTATGTTTTTATGAATGTTTTTTTAGGAGGAAAGCTGAGGCTATGAAAGGGCACGCGCCTGATTCTGTTAGGGTTGGTGTTGGGGAACTGAAAGCACAAAAAGCAGCACAGGGACAGATGACAGTGAGAAAGGATGATAACAGAATAGGGAAAAAAGGGTACTCGTATTCTAACTCAGAGATCCACCAAAGTGCTGTTGCAGCATTGGCTAACAACCTTAAAGACGACACTATTGGTGCGAGTTTAAGGATGGCACTTTTGCACAATGATCCTGCTTCAAAAGGAGGAAACTTAATCACCAACGTGCAACCGCCTCAAGAATCCACCAACGTGCCCAATAAATTGGTAAGCTTGCTACATATTATATTCACTAAAAGTGGCAAAACTGGTCCCGCGAACAATCTTTTAACCTTTTATTAAATAAATTGAAGGCTTGACTATAGTCTATACATGACTTGTTGTTTGACTCTGAAAATTACCTTTGATGTAACCAACTTTCAAAATCTTATCTTTTGATGTAATTAACTTATATTTTTACCTTTTTTATGTAACTAGCTGACATTGTTTACTACCATTTGACGTAACCAAATTACAATTAAAGGTAAGTTTTGAGAGTTTTTTTTTTCATCAAAAGGTAATTTTTGTATAGTTTGCCCTGATCTAATTCTTGAATAAAACAATTTAAAATATCGTATTCATTTTGGGCTACTAGCTGTGTGTCCATCGTTTAGTTAATTTTTTCCCGAATTGGTCCATTTGACGTGTTAGAAATAAAATATAACCGAACAGACCCGTTCACAAGTGAATTGGTTGAAATTGGTAATTTTTCGCCTCTTATTTTAATTTACTATTTTCATAGTGTGATATTTGAAGGACATTTTACCAAATTTTGAGTCATTTTTAGGGCCACGCAAGAAAGATAACTAGGGTTTATTCGGGATCATTGGTACCTCTAGGCGGAACCTCAGAAGAAATGCTCAAAGAACATGAGAGAGATATTCAAGCAGCCGTTCGAAAAGCACGTGTTGACAAGGCCAATAATAACAGAGATTGATATGACAACATGTGGTGATCTAAATTCACGAAAGTCAAACGATGATGTTTGACTTTGCAAGTGAGTATTGTCGGGCTATGATGAAGCGTGCGGTGAAATCGGACGAAAATTTTCAAGATGGTGATGGTGTGGCATTCATCATGGGATCACTATGGGCTGAAATACAGAACTTGAACTGCATTTCAAATTGAGATTCAGTGGCTTTCGGGTCGATGTAAATGATTACACGTGTTATAACAACGTGTTAATCGTGATTAATCTATTTTTTTTTGAGATTCAATGGCGTTGTGGTTAACATAAACAACCGTTAGTGTTACAATAACATGTTCAATACATGATCATTATTTTGTTAAGAAAACAAACAATACTTTCAGTAGGCGAGAGTGTAACATAGGATGAGTTATAACTTATAAGTTTAAGAAACAAAATTATACTATTATGTACAATTTAACACTACATATAATAAAATGCCAACACTTCCATTTTATTTAAACCCAAAATCACTAAAAAATAAAAATAAAAAACTAAAAATCTTGCTTCGGCTTACGGCTCAGCTCAGAATAACTCCCGCCCATAAGTTGCAAAATATCTTCCCACAAACCCTCGTTTTGTGAGCCACTAAATATCAAATTTGCACTACAAGCCGCCACGTGCCACAAACCGGCTTCAATTTCTTCTTTTAGCTGATCAAGCTGCCACCCCGCATACCCAACAAAAAATCTAAAATCTTGCGGTTTATAACTACCCGTTTTAACTAACTTCGAAGCTTCATCTAAACTGTTTCGTGACCCGAAACATAACGAAGGAATAACTTCTTCGAAATTGATAACGGGTTTTTTCGGGCCCGATTTTAGTAAGAATATGCTGGCTTCAAGGGGCCCACCAAAGTGTAGTAAACAGTCGGAAAACGTTGTGGTGAGATGGAGGTTTGTGGGTTTCATGTTTTTTATTCTTTTGTTTAGTGGTCGGTTTATGATTACTCCAAACGGGCCTTCTTGTGGGTGTCGGGTTCCTGACCCGAGCAGGAAGATGACGGATCGTTCGAAGGTTTGAACACCGTCGAGTTTTTCGGTTGCAACGAGGACGCAACCCGGTTCGGGGGCGGTTAGAGGGTGGGCCCATTTTGACCCGAGATGTTTTGACTCGTGGATGACTCCATCTTGTTTGTTAAGCATTAACTGTATAGTATACCAACAAAATTGTCATAAGTTATTAGAGATGGCAATTTCGACCTGATTACTTCTAAATGGGTTGATTTGGGTTGTATTTTATCTCAAATGGATCAAATAAACCTACACTAAAAATGACCTGTTACCCGACCCGAATTCCCCATCTTGCCACCTCTACTTGAGTACTTGTTATAGTCTTGTGGTGGTGATATTTTACCAAAAGAAAATGATTCAGAAATATTACCTGCTGATTTAAATGTAAAATGGCTCTAAATTCTCTCCAGTCAGTGGCTTTATGCTGGGATTTTGGAGTACCTGTACCTGTATTGTTAGAGTTTTTGCTTTCATCAGATTTTTTTCCTTTTAGTCCCTCTCCTTCTGGAACCGAATGATCACCATTGCCTATATATATTTATTTATAATGAAACTTAAAAAAATCAATATTGTTACATGTATAATTGTATAGATGTATATGTATATCTATATCTATGTCTATATGTATAGGTTTTTTTAAAAGTATGGAGAAATTGAAGTTTGGCCCTTTCTGTTTCTGACTACTGAACCTCAAAAGCACAACCCACAAGTGTTTATGCCTTGATGGTCACATAGATTAATTAATGATTATACACAAATGAAATGCTAATTACGTTGCACATAGATTTTAATCAATATAGTTAAAATAATAACCAAATTTAACTATCCATCAACATTCATACACCTGTTACCAACTAATTGGGATAACTATAAGTGACCTGTGACATCTTAACCTAATGTGACGTCGATTATCTGATTTTAATATTTTCTTTCATCTTTCCACACCATATAGGCATATCTTGTAATTCTTGATATGTACATGTATCATTTTCATGGGTATGTGATTATGGATATAATGTATCATGTGCATGGGTCATGCTTATTATGCAAATAATACACCTAATTCTATGCAGCTACATTTATGCAAATAATAAGTAATCCAAAACATTTTTATTATACAAGCGGAAGTCAAAGAAACCCTAAATTACTGAATCATAAAACAGAATCGCACCTGGAGAAGATGATGAACCAGAACTGTTCTGCGAATTATTCTTCCCCGTAGCTCGAACAACAAACGACTGATGAGAAGAAACAGTTCTGATCTCGAATACCTTTCCAAAATCGAACGAAACCATTTTTCTCGATTTCCATGAAGAATTAGGTCTATCGTGAAATTGATTACTGTTCTTCGATACGTAAGGGCATCGAGCTGCAGCTTTGATCTGTACAGCACATAGATCCATCTAGATCAGTGAAATTGAAATAATTTCAGAGTTTAATCAGCAAATTGTTTTTAGGAGAATTTTGCAGAAATCATAGTAAACAAAAGCTAGTGATCATTAAATGATGATAAAGGGAGGAATTCAGTGGTGATTAATGTGGGTTTAGAGATCAGAGAAACCAAAGATGAAAGGGAAAGGAATGCCGAATGTGTGTGTGTGAGAGAGAGAGAATATGCCAAATTACAAACCGTTTTTGATGGTGAAAACTGAAAAGATATACAAATTCGATTTTAAATGATGATAAAGGGACATGACTCATGTTCGGACTTCGGGATAAAGATATACAACTGAAAATCTAAATTTATACGTATATGATCTGGAAGCGAAATCGGAATCGGGTGGAATCGAAATCAGATTATTACAAATGGGTTTGGGTATCAGATTCAATCGGGTATAATACGAAGTACATGAAATTTAACTAACTGTGTACTTGAAATTTGTTTTAGTATAATACATTAGTAATATTCAGTTCATATTTCTTTTTCTTTTTTTTTTAAAAAAACTGATTAGACTTGGATTAGAGCTTCGGCATTGCCATCACCCACACCAAGCCAACCATCGAAAAATATATATATATATATATATAAACTCAGCCTCATACAGTCAAACATCACAGTTATGCCCATAGGCAAAACATTCCAGAAAAAAAACAACCACCAAATCAACAAGAAAAACAACAAACTAAATGACAACACAATCATTGAATTTGATGTTCCAATCTGCAGCCACCTTCAAAACTTGCTTAGACTCTTTTACTTTCATCCCCATGAGGTGCATTCTGATGCAATCCTTGATATTATTCAACAAAACATCAACAGGCTTACAAGTAAGCTTAAAGAGCCGATCGTTTCTCTCTTTCCACACAAAGTAGACAGCAGCAGCCACACTAATACGTCTTACCACACTATTGATACTTTTATCACAAGGGAGAGCAGCCAATTGATCAATAATATTCACCCAATTATGTGCCATTTGATTCTCGTTACACATATTCATCAACTCCTTCCAAATGATATTAGGGTAATTGCACTCAAAAAACAAGTGACTATGTGAATCATTGACCTGTTTACAAAAGGGACAAAGCAAAGCCATAGTATGAGTAGTACTCCACTTTAACAATCTATCTTGTGTAAGTAATTTCTCCTTCACAGCAGCCACATAACAAATGCATGTCTCGGGTTTACTTGAGTAAACCAAACCACCTTATGCCATTTCACAATATTTTCAGCAGGCATAAAATTCTCCCAAGCATGCTTCATTGAAAAGTCAACCAGATTGCCATTATTCAACTTCCATTTTACCATATCCTCCTTTAGATTATTGATAGTAGGAACATCAATATTCTGCTATGCAGGGTACAATTGCAGCCACCCATTAGGCCAAATCCATCTACCATCAATCAACAAGTCATTCACTTTGGCATTATCCATCAGCCTAGCCTCGTAGATGTTCCTTTTACTAATAAATCTGTGAAGAGGGCCATCTTTATCCCAGTTGTCATACCATATAGACACCTGTTTAGCATTACCAATCTGGCAAACAATTGAGTCACATATCTTATCTCTTATACCCAGTAAAGTTCTCCACATCCAACTATCTTTGTGAGTTGGAGAAATATCCCAGAAATTTCTGTCTTTTAACTTCACTCTATTTACCCACTCAACCCATAAAGTACCCTTCTTGACAGCAATGTTCCACACATGTTTACTAAGTAAAACAATATTCCATTTTCTGAGATTTTTGAGCCCCAACCCTCCTTGATCTTTAGGGGTGCAGACAACTTTCCAAGCAACCTTAGCTCTCCCTTTTTTTATATCACCATTACTCCATAAAAAGTTCTTTAGAACTTTCTCTATATCAGCAATAACAGCCTTGGGAAGAAGGAAAACAGAGGCCCAATAAACATGAATGGCAGATAAAACAGAAGCTATAAGTTGCAGCCTTCCTGCAAATAACAATAGCTTATTCTTCCAATTATTCACTATGTTTTTAATTTTGTCTACCAACTGCTTGCAATCTTTTATTCCCAATTTCTTGTCAACAAGAGGCACCCCAAGGTACTTAACAGGAAGTTTACCTACCTGAAAATGTAATTCTTCCAAAATTTTATTTTGGACACTGTTACTAAGGCTGCTACAAAAAACAGTGCTCTTCCCAAGATTAGGGATCAAACCCGAGCAACTACTAAATTCCAAAAGGGAGGCTTTAATTATCCTCACAAAATTAATATCCCCACTACTCAGAATGAGAAGATCATCTGCAAAGCAAAGATGAGTTAATTCAAGCTCTTTGCAACCTTTATGGTACTTAAATCTTGGGTTCTCTTTAATCTTCCTCTTCATCATTAGGGTAAAAACCTCCATAACTAGGGTAAAAAGATATGGAGATATAGGATCCCCTTACCTCAAACCCCTGCCACTTTTAAAAAAACCATGTCTTTCTCCATTAATACATATGGAAAAGGAGGCTGTTGAGACACATTCCATAATCCATCCCACCATCTTACTATGGAAACCAAACTGAACCAGAATTCTTTTAAGAAACTCCCAGTTAACAGTATCATAGGCTTTTGCAATATCAATCTTAAAAGCACACCTTTTAGCACCATATTTTCTATTATAGCCTTTAAGAAGATCCTGAGTAATAAGAAGGTTATCCTGAATTAACCTTCCTGGAATGAAAGCACTTTGATTCTCATTAACCACTTTCTGTAATCCTTTCTTAATTCTAGTGGTTAAAATCTTACTAATACATTTATATATGACATTACAGCAGGCAATAGGTCTAAAATCAGTGACTGTCTTAGGAACAGGGATCTTAGGTATCAGAGAAATAACAGTTGCATTTACCTCTCTCAACAGTTTTCCATTCCTGAAAAATTCTTTTATAGCCCTGCACACATCACCCTTAACAATATCCCAGGATTTTATAAAAAAAGCAGATGTGAACCAATCTGGCCCCGGGGATTTGTTTTGATCAATTCCAAACATAGCATCCTTAATTTCTGCATCAGTAACCATACTAATCATACTATTAGCTTCTTCATGAGAAAGAATTTTATCAAAAAGGTTCTCAACATTCTGTATAGGACTACAGTTACTTGAATCTCCCAAAAAATTTTGGAAATGTTTTATAAATTGCTCTGGAATTTTATCTCCAATATATTCATTACCATCAGTGTCACATATCTTCAAAATTCTATTCATGTGACTTCTGCTTTTAACAGTTTGGTGAAAAAATTTTGAATTCCTGTCACCATCCTTCAAACATTTTACTTTGGCGTTTTGGAATAACAAAAGTTCTTCATCTTTAATTGCTTGATCATACTCCTCAAGAAGGAACCTAGCTTGGTCCATCATCTGCACACTATGAGGTTGGGCCACCATATGAGGTTGGGCCACCATATCCTTCTGGGCTTGTTTTAATTTTATCTTAAGATTTTTGACATGCTCAAACATGTCACCTTTTCTCCAACTCATTTGCTTCATATGAACCTTCATAGCCTTCAACCTTTTAGTAAGAATATACATCTTTCTGCCATAAACTTCAGTATCCCAATTGTCTTGCACAACTTGTAAAAAATCACTTTTACTAGTTATGTAGTTTGAGAATCTGAAAGCTTTACAAGCTTTTTTTAATTTTTCAGGAATTACCACAACTACCGGGCTGTGGTCAGAAGTAACAAAAGGGAGGAACTGAGTGAAAGCCTGCCCATAGTCACCAATGAATGTACTATTAGCCATCCCTCTATCTAGTTTTTTCATGAGACTAGTATTAGGAGTTTTAGGAGACTTAATCCACGTGAATTGCAGACCTGTGCTACATAAATCATCTATTTCAATACTATTAGCACAGTCGATAAACTCCTGCATGTCTGCACTTATAACTGACCCTCCCATAGAATGTTCATTACATTGCATTGTAACATTAAAATCACCTAAAAGGAGCCAAGGATTACCATAAGTAATGCTCTTAGCTAGGTGAAGTTCTTTCCACAATTCTCTTCTTTCTCTTCCCAAATTGGCTGCATAAATGAAACTGCCAAAAATGCATTTATTATTATGCTTCAATTCAATCTTGCATAAAATCGACTGTTTAGAACTGTGAACAGGGGACACATTCACAATGTTCCTATCCCAGCCCACTATAATCCTGCAACCATTTCTACTAAAGTCAATGTTGGAAATCCAATCCCAACCATCAAAAACTCTCCCCATAATCTTATCCAGTTTACTATACTTCATATGAGATTCCAGAATAGCACAAATATGCACATTCTCTTCTTTTATAAATTTAATGGCTTCATTCTGCTTCTTGACTTGATTCATACTCCGAATGTTCCAAGATGCAATTTTAAAATCCATAAACAAGGCAAAAAGAAAGACAGAATACCATCAACACTGTTCAGAAAGAACAGTATGATCCATCTGGCCCACCTCATTCTGCCCCATAAACAGATCTTTCTCATTCGTCCCCCCAATCACATCGTTACTTTCCTCATTACTCTTGTAGTTCTCCTTCCATTTTTCCTTAAAGTAATTCATCATCTCCGTAGACCATGTGTGAAAAAATATCCTCAGGAGGCTGTACTTGCTCTCTTATATATTTCTCAACTATATATAGTTCCTTATACTTTTCATTATCATCAACATCCATGTTAAGAGCAGCAAAGGAATTACTATTACTCCCTGCTTCATTTGTGCCAGCCTTACCCTGCACTTTCTTTTTAAATCCCTCACCATTATTTTGTTTTCCACCCATACCTTTCACATTATTATTCTTATACTTTTGCCCATTCTTCTTATACACAACTTTAGTAAATTCATCTTCCACCCTAGGACCTTGCTTACTTTGATTGGCATTTTCTTTGTCTTTCTCAACCTCTTCATGAGAACGAGGTCTTTTGCCACACTTCTGTGTGCCATGCCCAAATACCTCACAGTAGGTGCAAATCTCAGGCTTCCACATATATTCAACATTAACAGTTTTACCACCCTTAACTCTGTTTTCTTTATCTCGATATTGCAATTCAACCTTCTCTTTATATCCTTTTTTTACATCCACCTCGATTAATACCCTGGCATATTCCATCTTTCCAGCACCATTCTGGCACATATTTGCAGTCATAGTATCCATCACCATTGGAGTACCTACACTGCTTGAGATTGCACTAATACCTTCCATACTCCAAGCTTCAACTGGAACATTCGAGAGCTTAACCCATAGGGGTATCTTAGTTGGTTCAATCTTAATCAGACCAACTTCCGGACTCCATTTCTGGACAAACAACGGTTTGTTGTTCACCATCCATGGCCCTAATTCAATGACCTTGTTCATACCTTCCTCATTTCTGAACTTGAACATATAGTTACCTGAGCTATAGATTTTGACATCTAGAAGACCAAACTTCCCCCACATTCTTCTCAGATTATACCTAAGCTCAGTGACATTCATTGAAAAACCAACAAAATATCCACAAACAGTGAGATTCCATAATATGCAGCCTTTTTTTACCAATTCTTCATCAAACACAACAATTTCCTCACCTTTATCATCCAGTTGTGTTGGAATAAATTTCAATTTCATGTTAGTTTTATTCTCGTCTCTCTTCACCACATTAGCATACGTTTTAGGAGGAATGGTATTATTAACATTCACCTTATTCATAGTGTTTCCTACATTTCTATCTTTACAATTACTATCAGAATGACAATTATCTTCAAATTCAATATTATCAACAGATTCATCATTATTAACAATATCATCACTGACTGTATCATGTGTACTTACAGAATCATCACTTAGGTCATTGATTTTCTCAGATCCATAATTGCCATCTTCCTTCAAATCAGATCCCCCAATAAGCGATCGAACATTATTTTCCATATCCACAGTCATCGCATCAGTCTTATTTGTAGT
Source organism: Calendula officinalis (assembly GCA_963853835.1). Taxonomy (NCBI): domain Eukaryota; kingdom Viridiplantae; phylum Streptophyta; class Magnoliopsida; order Asterales; family Asteraceae; genus Calendula; species Calendula officinalis. Next base: position 97,139,606 of record OY970821.1, read on the forward strand.
TTTAGCCAGATTATGAATCGCATCCCCAAACTTCCTCGGAATTTTCACATTTCTCTTCGATCGCCTAGACGACATCACGAACAATGCACAGATCAAGGAGAAGAACAGAAGCAATCAGAGAAATTGGAATACACAGGATCAAAGAAGAAATAACGAAGAAATCAGCGAACTAGCGAGATCAGAATTCCCGCCAAAATCGCCATCTCTAGAGAGAGAAAGCGGTTAGAAAAACTAAAAATCTTTCAGTTCATATTAATATTACATGTATAAATGAATAAATATGTTAAAAGTATTTGAAACCGTGAGCGGTTACTATTTTGGTTACAATCAGTTAGTTATATATTCCATTTATCCGAATCGAAATGGTTTTTTCATCCAGTGATGTCCTAGCGGTAAGGCACTTGAAATGATCTACTAAAAGTCACAAATTCGATCATTCTATGTAAATATTTACTAGGATTGTCAGTGGAAGGTTAAAAAATGGCAACGACAACGGTTAAGTTGCATTAATCACGAGTAAAGTTCGGCCACCAGGAGACGACCGATTATAAACAGGAATTCTTATAGTTTGCTCTACATACTTTTATAATCAACTAGAGGGATACCCGCACAATGCATATTTTTAATAAACATAAATCTTTTTTTAAATAGCAACTGGGTTAATTGAAAATTAAGCAATCCTAATTTGAGAATGACTTAAAAGCATTATATATAGTAAAATAATTGCCCTCAACGAATATAATGTCCATTTTTTCAATAGTTACGTTGTTTGACTTTTGACCAACTAACTAGACTAGGGGATTCGAGTTCATAGTGCACAAAATATAATCGATTAGTGTGAAACATTTCAAGATTAGTCATAGAATTCACCCGTATGGCCGTATGTTGATGCATTCTTAATTTAGAACAATCAACCCCTAATAAAAAAAATCCCGGATTAAGTTATACGTTTAAGTACACTATAAATGTCACTATTTTTGGTAAAAATCATCCTCTATAGGAAATATGCTTACAAAAATGCATCAATCACATATATCATTATCCCCTTTAAGCAGCACCAGAATGCTCCATCATCATCAGGCCCTGAAAGTATCAACAAAATTAGAATATTTTTATCATAATAATAACTTCCTATAATCATATTTAACACATTAATTATTTGTAAAAACAGCTAAAAAAAATTTATGTTGCACAAAGAGCATATAAACCTACGGTACTGGATTTTCCAACTTAATATCAGTGAATGAAGCAGCCAGAAGATGATCACGCCTGCTCTCAATGAACATTTGCCTTAATTCCTCAAATTTGCCTTCTGTAATTGCTTCTCTAATTAACCGAAAGAATAACAAATAGTGATGCGTGTTGTGTCTGCAAAAACAAAAACAAGGTTGTAACTTGTTAGATGGGTTGGCAACGGGTCCAAAGTTAACCCGACCCACAAATATTATTTTTATAGGTGAATGGGTCGAAATTTCCATGAGCAATTGGTAAAAGTAAACAATTGGGAGAATTTATATTTATATTTACATTTCAAGCAGAATGTAAGCGAGCATTTCATGGACATTGAGGAGATGATTAATGTAGGCTTTTGTATGGTTCTGGCATGTATAGCATTTGCACCCATCAACTATTCGTGATGCATCTTTCCTGCACAAATAATAAATTTAGAAATAACAAATAAAAACAAACAGTTTCATTAATTAATTAATTGCGAAGGGTATGAGAGAGAGATTACCTATATATAGTTGCTTTAAGATTAATCTTTGTGTAATCACTAGTCATACCACTTAATCGTGGGTCAGACACATGTTTAAACTTGCCATCAAGTGGAAATGTAAGTGCAAAGCCACCAAGGGTAAGATGGTAAATATACCTGAAAAACCCATCATAATAGTTGACATAATGACAGCAAAACATAGAAATAGTAGAAGAAATGCAGTTAACAAAAGTTACTTACGAGGAGTCAAAGAGGTCAATGCCTGCAGCAATACCTTGTAATACTTCCTCTGTATTGATGGAAGGAAGATTAATTGGTTAATAAAAGGATCATGCACACAAGTAAATCTCACAGGGTTGAGTAACGGGTCAAACAGACTCGGGTTCAAACGGGTCATTTTTAGTACATGTTAAAATGGGTCAGACAAGGGTGTGTTGACCCGCAAACACTTTTTTGTCCACTTTCTAAATTCTTTTATAAATACGTAATATGATAATTATGATTCGAAAACCGATTTATTACAATAATAACCTAAATCTTTGAATAAATTACTTACGAGAAAATAAGATACAGAACATTACTTTAAGGTCAAACTGATCACTGTTAATATTTTGAGATAAGATTCTACAATTTTATTTTGAAAACATCAAAATCTGACATGTAAAAATGATACCTGGAAGTCCAAGTCCAGAAACCTGACGAGGTTTTTCTTTTGGTAAAGAATCCTGAAACAAATCATTAGATTAATTTGAATGTAGAAATTTCTAATTATATAAAGTGTCATTATAGGCTTTGAATAATTAAAAAAAAAGTATGTATATGAATAGTACTGTAACAGCATGCAGAAGTGTAGACCGTTCATCAATGCTATCTCCAAGCCCAAATCCACCAATATAATAACCTGAAAATGCCAAATTATATCATAACCAAAAAATACTCAACCATGAAAAAATTGTAGATAGAGGTGTAAGTGAGCCGAGTTGTTCGTGAGCAACTCGAGCTCGGCTCGTTAAAAGATCGATAAAAACTCGAGTTAAACGAGTTCGAGCCGAGCTCGAGCTTAACTTAGAGCTCGTTTAATAAACGAGCCCGAGCCGAGCTTCATACTAAGAGCTCATTTAGGCTCGCGAGCCTAAACGAGCTAAAATAGTTAATTATTATAAAAAAAATATAAATACATATTACGTATTTATCTAATTATGTGTATATATATTATACATATACATATATAAAATAATATATATAAAAAAAAGATTTACATCATATATTAAATATAATGATTTAATTAAAAGAATTATATATTTCGTATATATGGAAGCTTAAATGAGCTTAATCGAGCCGAGCCCGAGCCTGAAAAAATCTAAACGAGCCGAGCTCGAGCTGTACACATAAAGCTCGAAACGAGCCGAGCTCGAGTTCGAGCTCGATAAAATTAAACGAGCCGAGCTCGAACCTAGTCGAGCTCGAGCTCGGCTCGGCTCATTTACAGCCCTAATTGTAGAAGATTGTTTTCACTAAATGAAAAAAAATTATTTTGTAACAATGTAAGTAATGGTCTTTGTTCAATACCTTAAGGAATTAGGTATTTAAAATCTAATAAGAGCATTTTAGTCTCCTAAACAATAATTTGAAAGGAAAGGACGTAATATTTTATAAAAAAATTAAAAACTAAAAATAAAGAGCACCACATACCGGATACATTTCTTTTGGCTACCTCTTGAGCACAACGTTGGCGTTCCTCAATGCTACATCCTCCAACAATTGATCCAAAAAGAGCTCCATCAGCCTACTTTTCATAAATCATTACATATTAAAGGTGGGACGGATGTATTATTAATTAATATTGGAAACACATGACATGATTTATTTAATTATTTACCGATTTGAGTGAAATGCAATGATCAAGCCAGCTAATAGTGCGATCAACAGAAGCTTTATTCCTCTTTGCTGTAACTGAAGCAGGTACTTCATCAGCTAAACTCACCCATAAGTCTGGTTGCATTGAAGAAATCATTTTCATGTACTCAACTGGTTTCACCTGTCACAATACCATATATTATCCTCTAGAAAACCATACTTTATTTTAACTAATCAACAATAAACGATGAACAAACTAAAAATTGAGTGTATATCAGACGAATTATAAATGAAAACAATTATAAGAAAATTGTTCTTAGATTACCAAGAACCGGCCACAAGGAGTCTCAAAAGATGCTCCATTTTTGTTACTACTAGAAGCTTCTGGAAGTGAAAGAATAGAATCTCGTGGTACAGCAATGAATCCATAATCATGTAAACCAAGAAGTTGGTGCAATCCTCCAATATTTGATATTGTATTTGAATTAGGAACATCCATGCTGCAAAATGTAACAATTAATACTTCATATGTATAATAGTTCATGATGAAAAGAAAACAATTAAGTTAAACTATCAGATTCATTAACCGACAACTTAAACATCAAACAACTCAACGTGATTATAGTTAAATTACGAAAACTAACAACCACAAGTGGTTTTTTAACCATTATTTACCAACCACCTCAAAATATATTGTTTTTAACTATAGCTCTTAAGGATATAGTTAAAAAAAAATCCTAATTAATTTTAAAGTTGGGATTGTTTTCGCTAGCATGAAGCTAATTATAATTTGACACAATGACACCTAAATAATCTGAAGAAGCAGGTTAACACTACAAAATTGATTTTACTGGACTTTCATAAAATAAAAACACAATCAAACACTCCCGTATGGCCTTATATAATTTCAATATATAATTGAAGATAACATTTCAGTATAAACAATTACATCCACCTCATTGTTAAGTTCATGATTTGTATATTTACTTATGCATAACACTCTATTAATTGCTAGCATTTTCTATCTATTCAACTTCAAATTGAGTAATTTGAACTCCTATATAAATGTCAAATACTATCAAAATCCATATATGTTATTGAATTAATCCATATATGTTATTGAATTAATCAATAATCAAGCCTAAAATCACATTCCTTTCAATTTCAATTAACTTAACTAAAAATCAATAATTACTTACAAATGCATAGGGCTAAACTGAAGGAGACGAGAATCCGGTGACGGAAGTGATGAAAGGTGGTCAGGGGAGATGAAAGCCGGCAGGCCTTTGCGAGTTGTGAGAAGAAGCGCCGGTGTTTCTATCTCTATCACTTTCTCAGGCGGCCGTAAACTGCTGCTGCTCAATTGCAGCACGCCGACCCTTGCACGCCCGCTTTTGCTCAATGCCTTCACCGAAAACTTCATGTTCGCACTCTCTCGATCGCTGTGTATCTGTTGTAATGGTTCGTCGGTGATGTGTTGTTGCCGTTCCGTCGCCGGTGGCATCGAATTTGTAGTGTTTCGCCGCCGCCTGCAAATTTCGGAATTTTGGCGGTAGGTTTTGTGGTAGTACTTGGTAATAACCTGAAGGACGTGGAATATTCAGTATTTAATGTAACGAACATATTTGACAACAGTATCTTTTTTTACATATCAGAAACCTAACATTTACCAAGTAAATGTAGCCTCATTCACATATGAATCGACATGGGTGGTGGTTAATAAACCCAGAAAAGAAACTGATATTGTTGATTGCTTTTTTTAAGTGTGTCATCTGAACTAAAAAAAAAAATTCATATTATTTTAACACTATTCGAAATATTTTAAAGGTTGCACGGACAACTTCGTACACCATACTAAGTCCTCCACTGGTTAATAATTATAAACTTGTATTTGTTGGAGTTATGTTATGGTATTTTGGTGAGTTGACTTTTGTTATGAGTGAAAGAGTATTTTGATTTGTGAAGATGAAAAGTATAATGCTAAAGTGACATTGAGGTTAAGTGGCTCTTTGGCTTGAGCACCATGCACAATGCTTTAACAAATTTAAATCCGGTTCACGGGTTAAACCTAATGTTTAGGGGTGAGCATTTGGACCGGAAAAACGGAACCGAACCGAAAACCGACCGAAACCGAACCGAACCAAAACCGATAACATGTTATCGGTTCGGTTTCGGTTTTGAAAATTCATCGTTATCAGTTATCGGTTCTATAGGTTCGGTTCGGTCCGATCCGGTTTTCAGAAAATGATGAACATTTGGCCTAAAATAACCGAACCGAACCGAACCGAAAACCGACCGAAACTGATAACATGTTATCGGTTCGGTTTTGAAAATTCATCGTTATCGGTTCTATTGGTTCGGTTCGGTTTTGGCCCGATAATCACTCCTACTAATGTTGATCAAACCAGCCTAGTTTGATAGCTTGGTGTTATGTGGTTTGATAGCTCAAAGCTGAACCGGTTGCTAATCCATATTTGTTAAAACCCCTTTATTATTCTTAAAAGCCAATGGTTGGCAGGATCATAATAGATATTTAGGGAATACAAAACATACAAAAATCGAAGGTTATTTAGCTAATGTTATAGTCTCAAAAAGTACAAGCGTATAAATCAAACAACTTTTGAAAATGCTGACTAATTTCTGTTATCCGTCTTTTAAATCAGATAAAACCTAAACATCATATGATCAAGACTACAGAATTAAGACAAACAATAAAAAAAAAATCGATTCACGGAATCAAAAATAAAAATTCATTACTGATTTGAAACCAAGAACATATTCAAGATGAGCTCAAAGCCAAAACAGGACATAATCATAAAAGCATAACAGAAATAAAACCAAAAATATCATGGGTGTAGTGCATGATGACATGGCATGTGAGCATTGTTCCAACGATTAACAACCTCACGCTCGAACAGGTGGGGGACCACCAGCACCACCTGGGCGTGGTGCTTGACCTGGCTTGGGTCCATCATCCTGATACAAAGAAAAAAAAAATATATTAAATGACTAAAGTTTAACAATTATTACTACACACTGCATTTATCAACTTCCGAAAAATATATACATTGACAATAAACAATCAAATAATGTTTGTATTGCTATTATCAAACTATATAATCAAATACTCACTATGTCTGAAAATTATTGTCCACTAGTTAAAAACATATATTTTAAGAAAAGTGCATTGAGTATACTGTGCCACCAACCACTTAAAAGCTTTTTAATTAGTTGAAATTCATAAGTGAATGTTTTGTGACATGCTAAAAGGGAAAGATGGACAATTTAAGTATAAAATAAAATTCATACCCTTGGGCGACTGAATCTCTTTGGTGGCTCACGGTTCCTCCTATCAACTCGGGATCGAACCCTAACAACCTTTGAGTGAATCGCACAAGAAACGCAATACTGCATCTTCAAATACAACTTAGGGAGTGTGTACTCTGAAATATATTAAAAAATAAAATTTGTGTCATATATATGAATAATATCAAAACATTTTATTATGATTAAATCAGCGTTCTTACGGTCAAATGCACAAGCTTCTTGAACATCCCGAACAGCAGCCTGCTCGACAATGTTCCTAACCATGAATCTCTTAATAGCCTTATCCTGATAAATTATAATAACAAACACCATTAAAATCTTAATTATGATATGGAAATGCTTCAAAAGAGAGATCTCTAGCCAAAATTGCACAAAAAGCGAATAGAATTTTAGCTTAAAGTAAGACAGCATAATAATAAAATCAAACAAATTAACTGTATTTAAACTAGGCATGTGCATGGTCGATGACGTTTGGAACCGAACCGATGTAATTTCTTTGACTGTTTTTTCCGGTTTTTCTCGGTTTTAGACCGAACCGAGAACCGATGAAACTTCTTTGACTTTTTTTTAGGGTTTTTCTTGTTTTTGGACCGAACCGATTGGAACCGAACTTATGTAGCTTGGGACGTAGCTTGGTTCGGTCTGGTTTTAGTCGGTTCTCGGTCCAATTTGCACAGGCCTGATTTAAACGTAACATAATCGAACACATTTTGCAGAAACGATACCGCATGATCATTGACAAATTATATATATTAAGATCAATCACTAAAATATTAGAAAATATATCGGAAAAAAGAAGAGACCTTAGGGCAACACTTGCCGCAATTAGAGCAGCGAATGAACTTGACATGGCCACGACCATGCTTGTTCCGTCCACCATTCCTGCGCTTAAATGTCTGCACAAATAAATACAATTTTTCAACAAAATCAGTTGGCCGGAAATCGACATAATATAATAACCGATTCAGACCATCGTGAAAAACTAACCATCTTCGATAAGGATTCCGGCGGCCGTTTCCTGATAGAGAATAACGAGCTAGGGTTTTATGGTTTTATACAGTTAGCTGGGAAAGTTCAAATATACTTTCATGGCCAAGCCCAGTTAGATAATGTAGTTGGGCCTTAAAAAGGTCAAGCCCAGTTAGATAATGCAATTGGGCCTTTTATAAGGCTTCAAGAGCATGCAAGAACGTACTTTAACTAGGAAAATGAGGTCACGTGCTGTTATGGTCATATTCAATCGTAATTCGTAAGTCCAAACCAAAACAGCCCGTTTTATTTATGTAATTTTATTCGACATTTTCTTTTTGATCATCTAAGTATAGTGGCCAAGAGAAATAAAAATAATGATAGAACATATGTTTGTGCATTACGACGGATTTAAAATTATACACGAGTAAATTACACGAAAGTTCCTTGTGTTGACTATTATATCACTAATTACAACATCAGTCCTTAAACTTTGTTTATTACATTGAGCATCCCTAATGTATACACTTTGTTGCATTCATGGTCCTTACTGCCTTTATTTTTTTAAATGACCAAAATACACTTTTGCCTTTTTTAATAAAGCAAAGATAAAGAACAGTGAATGTAATAAGTGATAAATCACATAAATCATCTGTGAAATTTACTATATTAATTGATTTTTTTCTTTTTTTCTCTTGGATCCATATTCTTCCATCATTATCGCCGCGCCACTAAATCCCCTAAAAAGTCGATACATCCTCAACCCCTACCTCTGGCTGTCTTCTCCAGTTGTCTGCCCGACAGTGACGTTTTATCGACATGCGTGTGCAAAACACCAACTCCTCTAGCGACGTGCATCAACGGTCTGAATTAATTCAGGTCGATAGAACGTTGCCGTAGGCAAAACAACTAGAAAAGGAAACCGCAAGTATGGGTTTGGGATTAATGGTGGAAGAATATGGATCCAAGAGGGGGAAATCAATCAATAGAGTAAATTTCACGGATAGTCAATTGGTTGATCACATATTATATTAATAGTCCTTTATTTTTGCTTTATTACAAAAAATCAAAAGGGTAATTTGGTCTTTTAAAATTTATAAGAGCAGTAGGATCCATGAGTGTAACAAAGTGTAGGCGTGTTCGTTTGGATGGTTTAGTTTTATCTGAACCAAATTGATGACTCAAAATGCTTTTTGGCTTTCAATAACCAAGGTTATAATTTGTGATACATTACAAGAGCAATATGTGTAATTTACTCTCATATTTATGAACAAACATAATACATAAAATACTTCATTTGTTGTTTTGAATTTTTGAAAAGAATCAAACCTAATATGGAAACATCATTTTAATTTTTAAATACTACTTTTTAATTTTTAAAAAAACACATATATATTTATGTACTATAGGCTCCGGATCCGGTGAGGACTTTTTTCCCGGTGAGGACTGCGAGGACTCAAAAAAAAAAACACTAAAAACGATCCAAAACAAACTTTTTTCAAAAAAAAAATTATTTTTTAAATATCAAAATCGCAGCCTAAAATATCCACCAAAAAAAATCAAAAATGATCCAAATAAAAAATATGGATCATTATTTTGATCCACAAAAAAAAAATGGATCATTTTTATGATCCGCAAAAAAAAAGTGGATCATAATTTATTTTTCAATTTTTCTTTTGTCAAATGTAGTAATAATCATGGGGAGTTATATATATTTTTTTCGGAATTTTTTGAAATGTTTTCTAGGTGTACTCGCGAGTCCTCACCGTTTTTTGAGTCCTCACAAGATCCCACTTCATGTACAATATATGAATAATATTTTTTAGTAAAATAAAAAATAATGTTATTAAACTATGCTACAATAAAACCGGTGTCAATGGTGAGAATCGAAGGCATCGGGTGGGGGGAAAGCAGCCTCCATCCTTTGGCACGCCCCATCGATTGGATCTCGTCGATTTTGGACATCGGTTAGGGGAAGAGTTCAGTTGATGATATTGTAGGGCTCATGTCAATTTAATACTTCCTCCGATTCAAAATATGTGACATGTAACACCTCAAATTTTAATACAAAACTTTTGGCCAAAATAATCATTAATAAAGAGGAGAACTATCCCAAAATACGGATTTACAAAAACCTTTGGTATGAAAATCAAAGTATAAGTTTGGTGTTACTATATCAAAACCAAAGCTAAGTCTAAATCCGTTCTAGTGTTCTTCTACTCTAGGCCCCGCATCTCTATCCATGCGCACCTAAACCTTCGATCCCGAACCTAAGTACACAGCAAAAACAACAAGGAGTACGTGAGACAAAAACGTCTCGTGAGCTACATGGGTTTAGACCCCGATGATAGTAATAATAATAAGACATATAAACAAACATACACGTAATTCGTCCATCTATCTAGTCACCATATTGTGACTCTACAATCCTTGCTTTCCTAGCAATCATATCTAGTTATCGGGTTGCCCCCAAATTAACTAGAACCACATTAGCTTATTAACCTGGGACCCCTCGCATTAATAAGCTTCAAGGTAAAGGCAAGAGGGAATCGCGCAATCTACCTATACCTGCCTTACTCGCCGGACTACTTCCAGTTAGCAAAACTACTATCATGGAATGGGCCGATGGGGATCCGCCCAAATGCTCCCCATTCCATATCCTCATGACCGGGGATCCCTCGCATCATCACATCATCTCATCCTTACTATAACTCAACAGTTATTTCAATCAAAGCCCTTGGCTATCACATCAATCATCAAACAAGTTAGTTAACTATATTCAACAATATCTATATACTAAGCTCTACACATTTATCAATTAGACTCGACATATATAATAAAAGACATTTGCATGGCTATGTACTCATTAAAGTCCACACGTACTCACCTTAGCAAAATAATGCTCCAACCGTGCTTCACACGAAATCGCTTTGTTCCAACAATCGATCAACCTTCCAAGACTTCACCAAAAGCCTAATATAACAATCACAAGTTGTTCAACATCACATACCACTAACAATGTATCCATTCATCGATAGATACCATTAACTGTCACTTTCCCACAATTATGGTGATTACCAAACCCTAGGTTTAACCAACCCTTAAGATTCTTATAAATCTTAATCATACACTTGTTTCCTTTGTTAAAATACCATCTATTAGGTGTATCCATCACTTATTCAACCATAAACCATAACCCCCAAGAACTAGGGTTTCAAACCCATACATCAAGATACATGGATCTAAAGCTACAAAGATCAAAGAGTGAAGATATACCTTTAATCTTCACTTAGGGGTGAAATCTATCAAGCTTTGATGAAGAAATCGACCAAGATCAGCCCTTGCACTCCAAAATCGCCAATGGGAGAAAGGTAGGGTTTATGGGCTGCATTTATGACCAAAACCCGACTTTAATGTTATTGTCTTCCCACATAAAATCTTTGCTTGATGTTCACCGAACCAATCCATACCAATAACTATATCGAAACCCGCAATTTCCATGGGCAATAAATTCACCTGAAACTTTTCCCGTCTATTTCTCACTCACAATTTCGACACATATGTTGGACTATGGAAGTTTTACCATCCACTATTTCTATATCATATATCTCATCAAGAAGTTCTAAAGGCACTTTCAAAACCACAACAAAATCATGTGACACGAATGAATAAGTAGCACCCGAGTCAAATAAGATCCGGGCGGGAATAGAATTTACGAGTAGGGTACCTGAAACGACATCGTGGACTTCCTTGGCTTCATCTCGGGTAAGTTGGAAGGACCGTCCCTTGACCTTTGTCGGCTCCGCTTTCTTTTGAGCGGTCGACACCATGGTCTCGCTTCCCTTCTTCGGGCAAGAATTGCTATAGTGCCCTTTTTCATGGCACGAGTAGCACTCGATTTTGTCCAACGGTTTGGCCCGGCAATCCCTTGCCATATGCCCCGGCCTTCCACACTTGAAACACGATTTTGAATCCGCCAAACATTCTCCCTTGTGGTCCTTGCCACACTTCTTACAAGCACCAACACTCGATTGCTTAGAATAGGTCGGGATGAACTTTCCCTTCTTTACCGATCCCGAGCTTCCTTCAAACTTTCTCTTTTCAAACTTTGGCCTTTCATTGATCTTCCTTTGGCCCACTTCCTCAACATTCCTCGCCGCACCGATAGCCTCATCGAGTGTGGCGGCCCTTTTTACTTCCAACTCATACTCCCACGGGAGTCCATTAGCATATCTAACAATCCAGGACCTCTCATCCGGATACAATTTGATCACAAACGGGATCAATCCCGTGAACTTTTTAGTGTACTCATCGACACTCATTCCTTCCTTTTTCAAGTGGACAAACTCTTCTTGAAGTTTCTCCAAGTTTCTCTCGGGGCAAAACTTTGCCTTCAATCGTTTCACAAATTCATCCCAAGTCATCTTGTACACCTCCCTCTTCCCCAAAGTTTCATACATGGTATCCCACCACACGAGGGCTTCATCTTTCAATAACCGAGAAGCATAGATCACCATATCACCTTCATTGCATTTACTAGCTTCAAGGACTTGCTCGGTTTCACGGATCCAACGGATCGTGACTTTCAGTTCGGAGCTATCATAGTAGTTATCGGGCTTAAAAGCCACAAAGTTCTTGTACGTCACCCCTTCCTTTCCCTTGGCTCGGGGTCACTCTCCTCTTCTTCCGTCGATGATCTCTCGGTTTGAGCAACACTACTTGACTTGCTCTTCGTGCGGGGTGGAGATTCCTCCCGCCTTTCACGTGCCTTATGCTCATTGAGGATTCGGTTCACATCCTCGTTCACTATGTCCCTCATTTGGTTTAACATAGTTTGGAGGTGTTCTACGGTGACCGGGTGTGAGTGTTCCTTTCAACACCCGAATTTTCCTCCCCTTCACGAGGTTGAGGACCAAACACCGGTTCGACAACAATGTTATTCGAATCTTGCCCTTGATCAAGTGGGCCTCTTGCACTTCTAGTTCTCACAATTTTTCTATAATAAGACATCAATCATTTAGAAGTCAATTCATCAAAGTAACGGTATCATTGACCGTTCCAAAACAAAACATGACCTATTCCTTCAAGGTCAACCCTATTGAACCTACACTTAAGGTCTCAATAGTCAATTCACAAGTATCCTATGGAACCTACGGTCCTACTAGCTCAGTTTAAGTCTAGGATGGTCAACTCAACCTAGTTCACTTAAACTATAGCTCTGATACCAAGTTGTAACACCTCAATTTTCAAAACAATAATTAAATAACATTTAATCCAAAATACATAATATTGTATCGGTGTCAAATACCGGTTTTACAAAAACGAAAAGGTTTCTTGTTCGAGATTATCAGAGTTTACAAAAACGGTGTTACAAATTATATCTTAACCATAGGATAAGGACTCTAATCATCAACACCGAGCTAATCTCTACAAGGCCTCTTCTAAACGGGCCTCCTAGATCTTCGATCCCGAACCTGAGTACATAGCAAAGCACAAACATAGTACGTGAGACAAAATTGCCTCGTGAGATACATGGGTTTTAGACCCGATAAACAACTAGTCAAATAATATCATTTAAACTTAAAATAATATTACTAGGTTCGTTTGGGTCACTTGATTACTTTCATCATTTGGCCAATGTTAAGATAATCGGAATGCCTCCAATCTATCAAGACCATCATATCCACGGTAACCGGAATGCCTCCAATCTACCGGGACTCATAGGTGTTGGGTAATCGGAATGCCTCCAATCTACCACTAACCTTAAGGTACCGTAATAACCGGAATGCCTCCAATCTACTACGGCCCTAGGGACATCAACATCAACATCATCATCATCACTTATCTCTTATCATTATGAGCCTATAGCTCCATCATTTCTCAATCAATTAATCATTTCATCGTCATATAAGCAATTCATCATAAATCACATAAGTAACTAAATTACTTAAAGACTCGATAAAAACATTTAATCATAAAACATTTACTAACTATGTACTCAGTTTTGAAAGTTCACATGTACTCACCTTAGCCAAGCTTATCCAATGACGTGTTCCTTGAACACCAATATCACTTCTCAAGATTTGAATGCCTCAAATCCTCCAATCGATAACTATTATCAAAACCAATACAATGGTTTGCATCAATCACCAATACTAACTACATAATCCATGGCTAGTCAACTACTAGCACCAATTTCCCTTAGTCATCAAAACCCTAATTCCATAAATCACCATCTTTTCATAGATTCATATTATGAATACATTTTCCTTGTTAAAATACCATAGATCTAATTTATACCACTTCCATTTAACCATTTATAAATAATCCCAAAACTAGGGTTTATGATTCAAGCTTTTCCTACTTGAATCTATGATCTACAACATAAGAGAGATGAAGATTTACCTTTGATCTTCAACTACGAGCAAGAATGTAACGACCCGAATTTTGTAAATAAATAAATTGTACAAAAATATGTTAAATAAGGATAAATCGTTTAAAGAACGTAGGAATTGGTTTCCTGTCATTTGGACACCGTACGAGAAAGTTATGGGCGAAACCGGGTCGAGCCAAAGATTAAAAAGTGCAGCCTGGGCTGTTCAGGGAGTTCACGGCGTGAACTAATGTTCACGATCGTGAACTCGATACAGCTATTTGGGCAATCCGTCGCGAAGTAGTTCCCGGCCTAGTAACGATCGCGAACTATGCATGCGTGAAGAAGTTCACGACGCGAACTCAGTAACGATCGCGAACTTTGCCCGACACCAGCATTTAATTCGGGAAACATCATTTATTTCACATGAAACCCTAGTTTTTCTCTTCTCTTTTGGTGTGTGCGATTTTTGAGTGTAAGGTGTCATTTGGAGCTCAATCTTCATCAAATCTTGGTGATTCTTGCTCCTTATTGAAGAACAAAGGTAAATCTTCAATCCTCTTGTGTTATAAGTCTTAGATTTAAGTATGGAAGCTTGAATCATAAACCCTAGTTATGGATTTGTTCATGAATGGTTAAATGGAAGTAATATAACTTAAATCTATGGTATTTTAACAAGGAAAACGTGGTCATGTTATGGATACACGAAAATGTGGTGATTTATGAATTTAGGGTTTGGTAACTTTGGGGAAAATGGTGCTAGTAGTTGACTAGCCATGGATTATGTAGTTAGTATAGATGATTAATGCAAACCATTGTATTGGTTTTGATAATAGGTTATCGGTTGGAAGATTTGAGGCATTCAAATCTTGAGAAGTGATATTGGCGTTTAAGGAACACAACAATTGGTTAAGCTTGGCTAAGGTGAGTACATGTGAACTTTCAAAACTAAGTACATAGTTAGTAAATATTTATAATTAAATGATTTTATCGAGTCTTTAAGTAATTTAGTTAATTATGTGATTTTTAATGAATTGCTTATGTGATGATGAATCGATTAATTGAATGAGAAATGATGGAGCTATAGGCTCACTATGATAAAAGATAAGTGATGACGATGATGTTGATGTCCCTAGGACCGTAGTAGATTGGAGGCATTCCGGTTATTACGGTACGTTAAGGTTGGTGGTAGATTGGAGGCATTCCGATTACCCAATACCTATGAGTCCCGTTAGATTGGAGGCATTCCGGTTACCGTGGATATGACGGTCTTGATAGATTGGAGGCATTCCGATTATCTTGACATTGGCCAAATGATGAAAGTAATGAAGTGACTCAAATGAACCTAGTAATATTATTTTAAGTTTAAATGATATTATGTGACTAGTTGTTTATCGAGTTTTAAACCCATGTATCTCACGAGGCAATTTTGTCTCACGTACTATGTTTGTGTTTTGCTATGTACTCAGGTTCGGGATCGAAGATCTAGGAGGCCCGTTTAGAAGAGGCCTTGTTGAGATTAGCTCGGTGTTGATGATTAGAGTCCTTATCCTATGGTTAAGATATAATTTGTAACACCGTTTTTGTAAACTCTGATAATCTCGAACAAGAAACCTTTTCATTTTTGTAAAACCGACATTTGATGTTGATACAATATTATGTATTTTTGGATTAAATGATATTTAAATGTTGTTTTGAAAATTGAGGTGTTACAACTTGGTATCAGAGCTATAGTTTAAGTGAACTAGGTTGAGTTGACCATCCTAGACTTAAACTGGGCTAGTAGGACCGTAGGTTCCATAGGATACTTATGAAATGGCTATTGAGACCTTAAATGTAGGTTCGATAGGGTTGACCTTAAAGGAATAGGTCATGTTGGTAGTGGAACGATCGATGTCACCGTTACTTTGATAAATTGACTTCTAAATGATTGATGTCTTATTGTAGCAAAATGGTGAGAACTAGAAGTGCAAGAGGCCCACTTGATCAAGGGCAAGATTCGAATAACGTTGTCATCGAACCGGTGTTTGGTCCTCAACCTCGGGAAGGGGAGGAAAATTCGGGTGTTGAAAGGAACACTCACACCCGGTCACCGTAGAACACCTCCAAACTATGTTCAATCAAATGAGGGACATAGTGAACGAGGATGTGAACCGAATCCTCAATGAGCATAAGGCACGTGAAAGGCGGGAGGAATCTCCACCCCGCATGAAAAGCAAGTCAAGTAGTGTTGCTCAAACCGAGAGGTCTTCAACGGAAGAAGAGGAGAGTGACCCCGATCCGAGGGAAAGGAAGGGGTGCACGTACAAGAACTTTGTGGCTTTTAAGCCCGATAACTA
Source organism: Calendula officinalis (assembly GCA_963853835.1). NCBI lineage: Eukaryota > Viridiplantae > Streptophyta > Magnoliopsida > Asterales > Asteraceae > Calendula > Calendula officinalis. The sequence continues at coordinate 97,156,188 of OY970821.1, forward strand.
CTATGGTAGCCCCGAACCGAAAGTCACGATCCGTTGGATCTGAGAAACCGAACAAGTCCTTGAAGCTAGTAAATGCAAGGAAGGTGATATGGTTATCTATGCTTCTCGGTTACTGAAACGTTGGGAAAAAAGGCGATGTACAAGATGACGTGGGATGAGTTTGTGAAAAGGTTGAAGGCAAAGTTTTGCCCCGAGAGAAATTTGGAGAAACTTCAAGAAGAGTTTGTTCATTTGAAGAAAGGTGGTTTGAGTGTCGATGAGTAAACTAAGAAGTTCACGAGATTAATCCCGTTTGTAATCAAATTGTATCCGGATGAGAGATCCCGGATTGTTCGGTATGCTAATGGACTCCCGTGGGAGTATGAGTTGGAAGTAAAGAGGGCACACTAGATGAGGCTATTAGTGCGGCGAGGAATGTGGAGGAGGTGGGCCAAAGGAGAATCAATGAGAGGCCAAAGTTTGAAAAGTTTGAGAAGAGGAAGTTCGAGGCGAGCTCGGGTTCGGTGAAGAAAGGAAAGTTCACCCCGACCTTCTCTAAGCAAGCAAGTGTGGGTGCTTGTAAGAAGTGTGGCAAAGACCACAAGGGGGAATGTTTGGCGGATTCAAAGTCGTGTTTCAAGTGTGGAAGGCCGGGGCATATGGCAAGGGATTGCCGGGCCAAACCGTTGGATGAAATCGAGTGCTATTCGTGCCATGAAAATGGGCACTATAGCAATGCATGCCCAAAGAAGGGAAGCGAGACCATGGTGTCGACCGCTCAAAAGAAAGCGGAGCCGACAAAGGTCAAGGGACGGTCCTTCCAACTTACCCGAGATGAAGCCAAAGAAGTCCACGATGTCGTTTCAGGTACCCTACTCGTAAATTCTATTCCCGCCCGGATCTTATTTGACTCGGGTGCTACTTATTCGTTTGTGTCGCATGATTTTGTTGTGGTGTTGAATGTGTCGTTAGAACTCCTTGATGAAATTTATGATATAGAAATTGCGGATGGTAAAACCTCCATAGTTCAACATATGTGTCGAAATTGTGAATTGGAAATAGATGGGAAAAAGTTTAAGGTGAATTTATTACCCATGGAAATTGCGGGTTTTGATATAGTTATAGGTATGGATTGGTTGGGTGAGAATCAAGCAAAGATTTCATGCGGGAAAAAGATAGTCTCGATTAGGACTCCCGACAATGAAAAAGTTTATGTGTATGGTGAGAGACGACACCATTTACCATGTCTTATGACCGCGGTTAAAGCTAGGAAATGTTTAGCCAAAGGGTGTTCGTCCTTTTTAGCATATGTATTAGATGGAAGGAAAGAGAAGAAGACGGTGGAAAATGTAAAGGTGATTCGGGATTTTCCCGAGGTATTTGCCGACGATTTACCGGGATTGCCACCGGAGAGGCAAGTTGAATACCGTATTGATTTAGTTCCGGGAGCGACGCCGATAGCTCGTGCTCCATACCGTTTGGCTCCCACCGAAATGCGGGAATTGATGTCCCAATTGCAAGAGTTACTCGACAAAGGATTTATTCGTCCTAGCTCGTCTCCATGGGGTGCGCACGTATTGTTTGTTAAGAAGAAAGACGGTTCAATGAGAATGTGCATCGACTACCGAGAGTTGAACAGATGACTATTAAGAACCGATACCCGTTGCCTGGAATCGACGACTTGTTTGATCAACTTCAAGGTGCCGACTATTTCTCGAATATCGATTTAAGGTTGGGTTACCATCAAGTTCGAGTGAAAGAGGGAGATGCCGAGAAGACGGCGTTTCGTACACGTTATGGACATTACGAGTTTTTGGTAATGCCATTCGGGTTGACTAATGCACCGGCCATTTTTATGGACCTTATGAATCGGGTTTGCAAACCATTCCTCGACAAGTTCCTTATCGTATTTATTGACGATATTCTTATTTATTCAAAAACCGAAGAAGAACACGAGAGCCACCTAAGGCAAACGTTAGAAGTGCTACAACGAGAGAAATTGTATGCTAAGTTTTCTAAATGTGAATTTTGGATTCGAGAAGTCCGATTCCTTGGTCATGTCATGTCCCGAGAAGGAATCAAAGTTGACCCGTCGAAGATTGAAGCGGTTATGAAGTGGGAACCGCCACGAACTCCAACCGAAGTGAGAAGTTTTCTCGGCCTTGCCGGATATTACCGTCGATTTATTCAAGACTTTTCTCGAGTGGCGACACCACTCACATTGTTGACCCGAAAGAGTAGTGAGTTTGTGTGGGGAGAAAAACAAGAAAATGCATTTGCCATATTAAAGGAAAAATTGTGTAACGCCGGTTCTCATGTTACCCGAAGGGATGGAAGACTTCGTCGTGTATAGTGATGCTTCACATAAAGGTTTGGGTTGTGTTTTGATGCAACGGGGGAAAGTGATTGCCTACGCCTCGAGACAACTAAAGAATGCGGAAGAAAGGTACACGACTCACGATTTGGAATTGGCGGCGATAGTGTTTGCTTTAAAGTTATGAAGACACTACTTATACGGTACGAGGTGTACGTTATATACGGATCACAAAAGTCTTCAATACGTTTTCACTCAAAAAGACCTAAATATGAGGCAAAGAAGATGGATCGAATTGATACAAGATTATGATTGTGAGATTGTTTACCATGCGGGGAAGGCCAACGTGGTGGCCGACGCCTTGAGCCGAAAAGTATATGAAAAGCCGATTAAAGGGAAGCTAACACGTATTGAAGTAGTCTCGAGTATAGTAGAACGAATCAAGAATGCCCAACAGGAAGTGATGGAAAAGGATGAGTTAAGGCAAGAACGTTTGGGAAAGAACCAACATTATGTGGAAAACAAGCAAGGGTTGAAAACCGTGGGTGGTCGAATTTGGGTTCCCAAGTTCGGGGGTACCCGAAAGGAGTTACTAAACGATGTTCATAAGTCTAAGTATTCGATCCACCCGGGAAGTAGGAAAACGTATCAAGATATAAAAAAGATGTATTGGTGGCCCGGGATGAAGGCAAGAGTGGCAAAGTATATTTCTAAGTGTGCCACGTGTGCACAAGTAAAAGCCGAGCATCAAGTACCTTACGGGATAGCTCAATCGTTACAAATTCCGGCCGGTAAATGGGATGATATAACAATGAATTTTATTGTTGGATTGCCAAGGACGAGCAAGAACCACGACGCCATTTGGGTCATAGTCGACCGGTTGACCAAAAGTGCATTATTCTTGGCAATTCGGGAAACCATGCCACTTGAGAAGTTGGCAAAATTGTATGTGGATGAAGTAGTAAGACTTCATGGAGTCCCGTTGTCAATTGTATCCGATAGACATGCGAGGTTTACCTCGAGGTTTTGGAGATCGTTGCAAGAAGAGTTGGGAACGAAATTGCGGTTGAGTACGGCTTACCACCCGCAAACCGATGGTCAAAGTGAAAGAACTATTCAAACGGTTGAGGATATGCTAAGATCGTGTGTGCTAGATTTTGGAGGTAAATGGGATGAACATTTACCGTTAGTTGAGTTCTCCTACAATAATAGTTACCAATCGACTGTTAAAATGCCGCCTTATGAGGCGTTGTATGGAAGGAAATGTAGAACTCCATCGTGTTGGCTTGAAGCAGGTGAGACGAAACTCACGGGTCCCGAGATTGTGAAGTTGACCAATGAAAAGATTGGGATAATCCAAACCAATATGAAAATCGCCCAAGATCGACAAAGAAGCTACTCGGGTTTGAAAAAGAGACCATATGATTTGAATGTTGGAGACATGGTGATGTTGAAAGTATCGCCTTGGAAAGGCGTAATGCGGTTTGGTAAGAAAGGCAAATTGAGCCCAAGGTATGTTGGCCCGTTTAAGAGTTTGAAACGGGTCGGTTTGCAAGCTTTCAAGTTAGAACTCCCACCCGAACTTCAAGGTGTTCACGATACGTTTCATGTAAGTTATTTGAAGAAGTTCGTGGGTGAGGTTGAAAATATAATTCCGTTACAAGAGTTGCGGGTGGATGCCCCGAACCGATTGATTGAGGAACCCGAAGCCATACTAGAATCAAAAACCAAGAAACTTCGGAATAAAGAAATTGAATTGGTGTTGGTCAAGTGGAAGCATTCACTTGGGCCGAACTTGACTTGGGAAGTCAAGGACGAGATTCGGAAAAGATACCCGAACTTCGTGAATTATGATGAGATTCCGAGGACGGAATCTCCTTAAGGGGTAGATAGTTGTAATGACCCGAATTTTGTAAATAAATAAATTGTACAAAAATATGTTAAATAAGGATAAATCGTTTAAAGAACGTAGGAATTGGATTCGTGTCATTTGGACACCGTACGAGAAAGTTATGGGCGAAACCGGGTCGAGCCAGAGATTAAAAAGTGCAGCCTGGGCTGTTCAGGGAGTTCACGGCGTGAACTAATGTTCACGATCGTGAACTCGATATAGCTATTTGGGCAATCCGTCGCGAAGTAGTTCCCGGCCTAGTAACGATCGTGAACTATGCGTGCGTGAAGAAGTTCACGACGCGAACTCAGTAACGATCGCGAACTTTGCCCGACACCAGCATTTAATTCGGGAAACATCATTTATTTCACATGAAACCCTAGTTTTTCTCCTCTCTTTTGGTGTGTGCGATTTTTGAGTGTAAGGTGTCGTTTGGAGCTCAATCTTCATCAAATCTTGGTGATTCTTGCTCCTTATTGAAGAACAAAGGTAAATCTTCAATCCTCTTGTGTTATAAGTCTTAGATTTAAGTATGGAAGCTTAAATCATAAACCCTAGTTATGGATTTGTTCATGAATGGTTAAATGGAAGTAATATAACTTAGATCTATGGTATTTTAACAAGGAAAACGTGGTCATGTTATGCATACACGGAAATGTGGTGATTTATGAATTTAGGGTTTGGTAACTTTGGGGAAAATGGTGCTAGTAGTTGACTAGCCATGGATTATGTAGTTAGTATAGATGATTAATGCAAACCATTGTATTGGTTTTGATAATAGGTTATCGGTTGGAAGATTTGAGGCATTCAAATCTTGAGAAGTGATATTGGCGTTTAAGGAACACAACAATTGGTTAAGCTTGGCTAAGGTGAGTACATGTGAACTTTCAAAACTAAGTACATAGTTAGTAAATATTTATAATTAAATGCTTTTATCGAGTCTTTAAGTAATTTAGTTAATTATGTGATTTTTAATGAATTGCTTATGTGATGATGAATCGATTAATTGAATGAGAAATGATGGAGCTATAGGCTCACTATGATAAAAGATAAGTGATGACGATGATGTTGATGTCCCTAGGGCCGTAGTAGATTGGAGGCATTCCGGTTATTACGGTACCTTAAGGTTGGTGGTAGATTGGAGGCATTCCGATTACCCAATACCTATGAGTCCCGGTAGATTGGAGGCATTCCGGTTACCGTGGATATGACGGTCTTGATAGATTGGAGGCATTCCGATTATCTTGACATTGGCCAAATGATGAAAGTAATGAAGTGACTCAAATGAACCTAGTAATATTATTTTAAGTTTAAATGATATTATGTGACTAGTTGTTTATCGGGTTTTAAACCCATGTATCTCACGAGGCAATTTTGTCTCACGTACTATGTTTGTGTTTTGCTATGTACTCAGGTTTGGGATCGAAGATCTAGGAGGCCCGTTTAGAAGAGGCCTTGTTGAGATTAGCTCGGTGTTGATGATTAGAGTCCTTATCCTATTGTTAAGATATAATTTGTAACACCGTTTTTATAAACTCTGATAATCTCGAACAAGAAACCTTTTCGTTTTTTTTAAAACCGACATTTGATGTTGATACAATATTATGTATTTTTGGATTAAATGATATTTAAATGTTGTTTTGAAAATTGAGGTGTTACAAAGAATCTCCAAGATTTGATGAAGATTAAGCTCCAATCGCCACTTTACACTCAAAAATCGCACTAGATTTGATTTGATACAATATTATGTATTGATTGAGGTTTGAATTCAAAGAGATAGATGTGGTGGCGAGTTTGAATATGTGGGAGAATATGAATTAAGGAGAAAAAAAGAAAAAAAAATCAATTAAATAGAGTAAATTTCACGGATGGTCCCTGTGGTTTATCGCTTATACATTCACGGTCCCTTATCTTCTCTTTATTACAAATAACCAGAAGGGTATTTTCGTCATTTAGAAAAAATTAAGGGCAGTAAGGACCATGGGTGTAACAAATTGCATACACCAGAGACGTCTGGTGTAATAAACGAAGTTCAGGGATTGCGACTGCAATAAGTGGTAAACCACATGGACCTTCCGTGTAATTTTCTCTTTATTTTAAATATATATTATGGTGTGGAAAGATGATGTTTAACAAGATAGAAGATGAAGATGATGAATTGATGATGGAAGTAAAACATGAAGTTAAATGTCTTAGGCTTTCATGTTGTATTTTAAACAAATTTTAGTAGTTTTTAGACATGAAAGCATGATGCTTTATGTAAACTGACCCACTAAAGCCAGATGTTTTAATTATGTGTGTTTTTTCTAATTTTTTTTTTTGTAAACTGATGTTTTATTGGGTCAACCTGTTTATGACCTAGCCCGTTTAAAAAATAAGTCGGGTTGAAATAAAAATGTTGGGTTGAGATGAGATTTTCAACCCAAAAACCCAAACATGTCAACCCGTTTATAACCCAACCCGTATTATTGGCACCCCTAAGACTGGGCGTATTGCATGACCGATCGAATGGTCACGACCGCCACCTCACCTCCGACGACACGTCCTTCCCCCTTACACGAAATTCGGTCGCGACCGTTCGCTGGCCGAATGGTCGTGGAGTCGACCGTTCGTCTTGCCCTCTTTCATTTCTATATACACACACACACACACACATATATATTACTCCCTCCGTCCCATTTTAATTGTCCAGTATACTATTTTAGTTTGTCTCACAAAGAGTGTCATTTCCTAAATTTCAACCAATCAAAAAACATTTAAGTGGGAAAGAGAAAATTTGATTGGTGACATTATATAATTAATGCACTTTTCTTAAACTGTGTGTTTTTTTGTAGTGGACACTTAAAGTGGGACGGAGGGAGTAATAAGTTAATAATTAATAATTTAATAATATATTATATATAAAATAAGTAATATATATATATATATATATATATATATATATATATATATATATATATATATATATATATATATATATATATATATATATATATATATATATTAGTAATCTGCAAAAAAAAAAAAAAAAAAAAAAAAATTGGTCGCCAATTCGGTTGCCCATTACGGGCTATTGGTCGCTGTCTGATCATGTGTTTGATCAGGAGAGAGAAAGCTGATGTGACGCAGAGGTAGCATGGATGACCAAACTTAATTTGGTCATCCGGGTAGTCTAATCTATCTAGACTTTCATAGATTAAAGTCTAGAGCTATTTTTATGATATACTTCAGCATTTAATGCCTAGTATTGCTATCTATCAACCATGAAAAAAGATGGACCAAATGAAGACAATCTGCACAAGAAGTCAGATTTCACCTGTATGCAGCATAATCTCCGTTGACTTTTAGATATATACAGAATTTTCTATTACTTTCAAAATAAAAGAGTATTCACTTGGTTTGAAGTAATTGATGGGAAATGAAATAATAAAGAAATTTAAAATAATGGGAAATTTATTTTATACAACGAGCTTATTACTTATTATATTTAGCTTATAATAAGCTTTTGCCTAATATTTGTTTTAGCTTATAATTATAAAGTTTATGGGTTTCGTACATAAATCGTTTATACTTTTATTAGTGGGGGTTGATTCTTAAAATGTAGGGGCAATTAGTGATTATTATACAAGTTTTTAATGTGTGTCTTGACGTCTTATATAAGGGCGGTCATTATCATTTTCCAAAGTTTATCTAACACATCCCCTGGGAACATGAAATAAGAGTATTCCAAAATTATTTTATACATGTTACAAAACCAACTACCTATTACAATTGAAGATTTTACAATAAAACCAAAATATCTAACGGATCCGAGTTTGTTAACATGTAAATAAGGTGTGGCCCTTTTGGTCGAAATACCTTTTTCACGTACTCAAAAACAATGACAAGACTACCCCACAAGAACTCAGAAATTCATAGTCAAATCGTAAAATCGGTGGAAAAACAAACCATTAATTGAGTCGCAAATTCAGCTCCTTTGCGTGGCCCTTTTCTGATTATTATTATTATGATATTATCATAATAAATTCTCACAGTACTTTCACCTAATATCCCTCTTCCCCTGAACCCTAAGGGGCCGTTTGGTTCACGGAATGTTTTCCAATGAAATTAGAATCTTGGATGGAATTGGAATTTCAAGGAATTTGAATTTGAATCCAATTCCTTGCCTTTTGTGTTTGGTTGGGTCATTAGGAATTGAAATTTAAATGTAGTTCTATCACTCCACAACCACCTAGGGGTGTTGTTCGGTCTGAACTTTCGGGCCATTTAGGTCGGGTTTAACGGTTTTTATTGTGGGTTTTTAAAATCATGTTATATTTTTCCGGGTTTTTTTTTCGGGTTATAGCCGGTTAGAAACCGTTTTTGGGTTCGGAATAACCGGTTTGGACCGGGTTCAACGTTCGGGAAGGGTAACCGGTTAGAAACCGACCGGTTTTAAAAAACCGAACTGGTTTGGGTCAAAACCGGGTTTGGCCGGTTCGGTTTTCGGTTTCGGGTCCGGTTACAGTTCGAGTTTTTTGTGCACCCGAAACCCAAATAAATAACATACCCGATTATAACCCGAACTTGAATCGGGTTGGTTGAGTTATTTGGTTTGGTTATAACCCGACCCTATAAATCGGAAATCCAATTAATACTCGATCAGGTGAAGGACAGGTCTGGTAGTCGGAAGGAATCTGAATTCCTTAGGGTGTGGGAAGGAATCTGAATTCCCTCAACTGAAGGAAAGTTTTGGTGCACTGGATTCCAATTTCATCCTGAAAATAGTGAACCAAACGCAGGAAAGCTCTAGAATTAGATTCCAATTCCCAGTAATTCAGGGATTCCAACGAAACCAAAAGCCACCTAAAGAAACACTACAAGCTCGCCAGCTCAAATTACTTGTTTTTATACTCGACCTACAATTTCCTATAATTACAATTTGTAATTTTTAATTTGAAATTCGTTAAGAATGGGAAATCGATTTAGTTGCAAGACGAAGGATAATCACACTGGGTCCAAGAGTAGTAGGAGATTTGGGGGTGGAAATCGATCACAGAGGAAATTGCCATCAGATGAAGAATTATTGCATATGCAAGCTTTATCACTTGCAATTCAACATCACCAATCGTCTCAGAGATTTGAAGGCTCTATGTCTCGCCGGATTGGATCTACTAGCTCCCGTCGCCGGAATAACCCCGTCGGTGATCCAGCGTTGACTAACCCTAAACTGCAAAAACAGGTCACGTGAAATCAATTCTAGTTGCTTTTTGATTTTTGGTTTATTTGGTGAGCTTACTTTGGTTATTTAATTTGTTAATTTGGTGAAAAGGTGTTAAGGGAAAAGTGAATTTTACACTTTAGATTTGTTTGAAGGATTCATAGCCTAAAAAGTTATTTAAAAAAGGAAATTTAATTATTTTTTCTTAAGTAGTATCTTGATAATCATATAGCCTTTACAGAGTTGACTATTTAGGGATGCTTTTTTGTTGTCTCATTTATGGTTTCTATTGTTGTTTCATTGAATTTACCATATTGTTCTTGTTGATTACATATCTTGATTAGTGCTTATGTATGTGATTTACGAAAATGTTAATAAAGTTTTAGTATAAAGTTACAACTTGTTTTTTTCTATAAGGCTACAAGGACATGAAATATATGTGTATTTTCCAGATTTTCCTAAAAAAGATATGATTTCTGCCCTAAAAAGTAAAGTTTACCATCAACCATGTATGGCAATAAGACACTACAATAATAAGGATATTTTACACTGTAGTTGAATTTGTGTTATGAAACCCATTATATGTTTATTTTGATATTGATTTGTAGTCACAATAATTAGATTTTAATGTTCTTTTATAATTGGGAAAAACTCGCACCCAATCACTCCCTAAATTAAATTTTTTTACCATTGACTAGCATATAAGGAAAAATAAAAATAAAATGGTAACTGTCAAGGGTATTAACAATTTATTGTTGTTGCATTTTCTGACATGATTTAAAATTGATTTATTTTCAGTCACCAGAAGTGTTGGAAAATGTTGAAACAAAGAAAATTGTTTTAATACACGGTGAAGGATTTGGAGCATGGTGTTGGTACAAAACTATTGCTTTATTAGAGGAATCAGGAATGATTCCAACTGCTTTAGATCTTACTGGTTCTGGTATCGATTTGAAGGATACAAATAATGTCACCACATTAGAAGATTATTCAAAACCACTAATCGATTATTTGCAAAACTTACCCGAAGATGAAAAGGTAGTAAATATCTCTATCTTTGCATGATTGTTTTTGGTGTGTTATATGTTTGAAGGTGGTGATTTCGACCCGTTTGGTTAACATGGTCGATTAGGGTTATGTTTTGAATTGGCCAAATGGGTTTAAATTCATCTTAGGTGTATCTTTAATACATAAAAAGTATTTTTATTCCAAGAGTTAGACAATTGCTGAGAAATGATATGCTTTTCTAATAGGTGATTTGCATAAAATAGAAACATAGTATACACTCATTCCTATTTCTAACAAACAACTACAAAAACTCTATACAATAGAAACAAACTTCTTCTTATTTTTTTGTTGCAAATATAGCAACATTTTACCTATAAACCCGGTTGTGAAAAAATGTTGTGGCGATCTTTAGATTCTTACCTTTGCAAAAATAGTAACATGGTTTTTTTTAGATTTTTTTGCAACAACAGCAACATTCTATTTCTATAAGATATTCAAAAACAAGTTTTTCTTTTCTTCTAATATGTGCCCTAAGGGCACATATTATTGCATTGAATTTTCTCTTAATTTTCTTAGTATACCAAATTTTCCCTTAATCTATGTACTCATTATTGCTTAAAAAGATAGTCACACTATTATAGAAAGGGTAATACAGGTAAAAGTAAAACAAAACCAATCAAGAGATAATTAACATCATTTAAGATTCAATATGGAAATTTTTGTTTCATAAATACTTTTTAACATGCACCCATAGGGCATACATTAGAAAAACTCTTAAAAAAATAAATTTTTAAATGATGTTACCATTTTTACAAAAAAGACTGAACATGGCAAACATGTAATATCTTGCCATTTTTGAATGAAAGGTTATCTATTGTAGGGAGTTTTCATAGTTTGCTGCTAAAAATAGGAATTAGCATATAATATCTTGTTATTTTATGCAAATAACATTTTTTATAATCTTATTCAACTCACTAATTATTTAAAGACGAATCAAATTTCCAGACAAGTATTTTTTCAGGGCAACCCACCCGAACCCGACCCGTACCAAAATGTACCCGTTACCCGTCCCTGAACAATAATATTCTTATTTATTTTTTGAATTTTTGTAGGTAATACTGGTAGGACATAGTATTGGTGGTTCTTGTGTTTCATATGCATTGGAGCATTTTCAACATAAGATTTCAAAAGCCATATTTTTATGTGGTACAATGGTAGCTAATGGACAGAAAGCGTTTGATGTTTTTGCTGAACAGGTATGTAATTTATGCTAATAACTTATAATGCACATGTGGTAAAAGGGGCGGGTTAATAATCGGCCAGTCAAAAGTAAAGCAGGTAGTATTTTTGTACATGTCAAACCGGGTTGACCCACAAAGACTTCTCTCCTTATTTTATGGAAAAATTCATAAAATGGCAATATGCTTTAGCTGACCACTTTAGCTGGTGGTCAGTTTTGGTAATTATAACTTTTTATAGTCTGTTTTGGTAATTATGAGTTTTAGCCAAGCTATTTTGGTGGTTAAAGTTTTTTTGACATTTAAAGTCAAAGTCAAAGTATTGCTTAAATTTGAAGAAATGGGTATGAATTATGAAGTTAAAAAGCTAGTTCATTTGACATTTAAAGTCAAAGTCAACATCTTTTAAATTTCATATCTGATTATTGTTATATAAATTCTCCTTTTTCAGTTGGGATCTGCAGAAGTGTTTATGAAGGAATCTAAGTTTTTAATACACGGAAATGGGAAAGACAATCCGGCAACCGGATTCATGTTCGAGAAGCAACAAATGCGTGGATTATATTTCAATCAATCTCCAACAAAGGTAATATTTTGACCAATATGAAATGTTGACTATTGCATGAAACGTATGGTTGACTTTTTGCAGGATATTGCTCTAGCTATGGTTTCCATGAGGCCCATCCCACTCGGGCCCATAATGCAAAACCTATCATTATCCAAAGAGAAATACGGAACGGGCCGTAGATTCTACATTCAAACACTTGAAGATCATGCCCTTTCACCCGATATTCAAGAAAAACTCGTGAGAGAAAATCCACCCGAAGGTGTTTTCAAGATCAAAGGTAGTGACCATTGCCCGTTTTTCTCTAAACCGCAATCGTTGCACAAAATTTTGATCGAGATTGCTCAAATCGCATAGCAAGATGGAATTTCTTTGAGTTGATATGTGTAAGGGTTGGAAATGATAGAAATTTGAGATATTTTGTTTTTATATAAATTATTATATTTTTGTATTATTATGAAACGTTTAGAGCTTAGTAAGTTGTAATTTGTTTATAGTTAAAAAGAACATTGATATAGGATCTCTTTTTCATTGCCCAAGTGTATGAGGTTTTATAATAATTAATTCTCTAGTAAATTCTAAAATTTGAAATGAACAAACTCTTAAGTTGAAGTACCAAAGTTATAGAGTATACATGTTTTGGAAGTGTATAATTATTTGTAGTAAACTCATAAACATATAGATAGGTATAAGAATAATCAGTGTATACAAACAAAAAAGTGAACAAATTCATACAAGAAGTCGTCATTAATTTTATAATAAATAATTACATATAAAACATTTTGATGAAATTTATTCTTATTTTTAATTTGGTCACATTGACATAATTTATCATTTAACTTCATAAAAAGTTCCATTGGTTCACATTCAACCTATTAAAATATATGTTCACATTACCCTTAAATGCACTTTTTTAATAACCAAATTAGCATTAACAATAAATTAAATTAAAATAAAATTACAAAATCTACAACTTCTTAATTAAGGCCCACTTTATATACTTCCTCCGTATCAAAATAAGTGACACAAATTGGCTTACACGTTTTTTGAGGTAAAAAATTAAAGTAGAGGTTAAAATATATTAAAGTACATAATTAGTGGTGAAGGGGTCCCACTTTTCTTGAATAAAGTGATATTAATAAGTTTTAAAAGTAAAAGTAAGGGTATAAGGGTAATTTCATTATATTAAAATGGATAATTAGTGGGTATGAGTCCCACTATTTTTACCAAATAAGGAATTTTTTTAAAGTATGTCACTTATTTTGATACGGAGGAAGTATTACAAAATGAAATAGCCCAATTTGATATATTACAAAATAAAATAGCCCAACCTAGATTATTGATTTAAGCCCAAATTAATGTTAAAAATACCCTAACCCTAATAAACCTTCACTCTATTCTATCGGCTTCTCCATCTGAATTCTCGATCCCAAACTTGATCTCTGTGAACGATAAAGGTATATCAGCCACTGTAAGTCTTTCTTTTCGAACTATCTTCATTCCTGTCACTCACCGTAACTCTCTCCCCCCACTGGCCACAACAATTATCTGTTCGTGCGTCTGGTTTGTGATTGTGAGTTTGAAGTAGAAAAATCAAGCATCCACCTTTTTCGATTCAAGATGTGTTTTTTCCCTAATGTGGCCGGAAAATATCTGGTAGCTGGTATAAATCGTAAATGAGTCACCGGAAAATTTGAAAATACTGGGCCTTGATTTATGCTGTATGTATGTTTGCTGATTTTTTTTTATATATTTCCAATGTGTACAACATATGTAAATTTGTAATTAACGTTTTTAGTAAAAATCCGTAACTATCAGAATAAAAGAAAATTTGAAAACTAATTAAATTCTTATAAATGTAATAATTTTGGTATGATTTGATGAGTGTTACAATGTTTTTGCTTGTTGAAACTTCAGTTAAGGAAGTACATAATTTAGTCAGACTTAAGTTTTAAGTGTAGCTTTTGCAGGATCCTTTGACATATTTTCTTGTTTTTTGTCTAATAGACTTAGCAGCCAAGATGCAGAACGAAGAGGGACAAAACATGGATCTCTATATCCCAAGAAAGTGGTATGTTTGCGTTATTTCTACATTAAAATACATCTCCTTGTTATAAACAATTAACAACTCAAAATGCTAATAAAATATCATATTTTTTCTATTTTTGCAGCTCTGCAACCAACAGGTTGATTACCTCAAAGGATCATGCTTCAGTCCAAATTAACGTTGGCCATTTGGATGAGTCTGGCCGATACACCGGTCAATTTTCCACCTTTGCCCTATGTGGGTTTGTGCGGGCCCAGGTTAATTAATCATCTTTAAACTAACATATTTGTATATTATATTAAGTATTATAATTATAATTAATTTGTTGTAGTATATAGATGAACACATATGTTGTTCTGTAGGTTTTATCACGGGTTTGGTTTGAAACATGTTTTTTTGATAGGTTCCGTTTTTATAAGAAAGTAAAGCTATAAATGTGATTACAAGGACAATATTGTTAATAATCCAACACCTTGAATAAACGACGGATTTAACTGAGTTTGATATAACTGAGTTTTAAGATATACAGTTTTACTATTGTATGTATCTTTCTTGAAGATTTACCTCTTGATTTACTAAACTTCCAAAATTACCTTTTGATGTAGTTGTTGTACATAGTAGTACAACAATGATTTGGTACATTATGATGTAGTTTTACCTCTACTATTTGTAATATACGATTTTATTTATTGTTTTTAAGATTATTTTTTTGTGTGCAGGGAGATGCAGACAGTGCACTTGATAGGTTGTGGCAGAAGAAGAAAGTCGAAACCCATCAATAATTATTTTGAGAGGTTTTCTGTACCCGAAGGCGATTTTAATGTTGAATTTTCTGTAGTGAAATTTATCTGTTTTCAATTTAGACTTGGTATTATGGAATGAAATATTGCATCAAGTTTTAAACCTTCAAGTTTGATTTGTGTTTTGAGCTTCAATTTTTGATAATTAAAATCAAGTTTTGATATTCCAACCACTTTTCTTTAGAGGTGGTGGCTGTACTAATTCAGGCAAAGGTTGACTATAAACACACAGCTTATAAAAATCAACTTATTAGGTATAATTAATGTGCATATTTTCTTTGTTTCTTCGGCCTTTTTTTTCTGCATTTATAAAAATAGAAGATACCATCAAGAGGAAAATGACAGAAATTGAAAATGAAGGTGATACAAGTCCAAAATTAGAAAATCTTAGCGTGTGAGTAGTGTGTTAAGTTAACACGTTCACTTGCAAATTTGCAAATTAATTCACCAAATTTGCAAATTTGTACAAACTAATTATTGAAGAAACCATGATCAAGGTGCATATGTTATACCGGGAAAAAGTTCTGCTATCTTATAGAACACATCCATAACCTGAAACATTAAAAATGAATAATTATAGAATAAATAATTATATGTTTATAACATTATCATTAAATCATAAAAAGACGCATGATTTTGATGTTCATTGGTCCATACTTCATGACAAGTAGCAAAAAGAGTGTTATTTTAAACTGGGGGGGGGGGGGGGGGGGGGACATGTCACTTGCCACCTCAGCAGGTTTTTGAACCCCTCAATCGCTCTTTTTTGGTAATTTTATACTCCTTCCGTCCCATTTTTATTTTATTGTCCATAATACTATTATAGTTTGTCCCACAAAGATTGTCATTTCCTAAATATTAACCAATCAAAAAACATTTAAGTGGGAAAGAGAAAACTTGATTGGTAACATAGTATAATTAATGCGTTTTTCTTAAACTGTGTGCTCTTTTGTAGTGGACAATAAAAATGGGTCGGAGGGAGTATATTAGTTCCTTTAATAATCAAAAAAATGATTGGATTATTGTTAAATAATCATATTTTGGATAATAAATGTACCTCCTTGTCATTTTGGTAGTTCATGATACTCATAGGGTCTTGACAACACTGCAAAACATAAACTCAATGTTAAAATTAAATAAACAGTCATAAAATACAAGTGCTTAAAAATATGAAAACGAAAGTGTTGTTAGCATGAAGAACATACATCCATGATGGCTGCTTGAACTCTAGGGTTTTTAAATCCCATTGCAACATCAGGATTTGCATTCATTTTAGATAAAACTTCTTCAAGTGTAAATCCCATTTGATCTTCAACAACAATCACCAAAAAAAGGCATAAATTTATGTATGTAGCAAAAACAAATATATTATGAGGTCATTTAAATATCTAAATTAGATGTTTCTTAAGTAATTAATTTTGTGAGAAATTACCAAATTGCTCCTTGACCTCAGGACTGCTAATATCGAAATTTTTCATTGATTCCAACATACGGTTGTCCATTTCAGGGCTTCCCTCCAAGCTATTCCTGAAAAAAAATCAAAAATCAATAAGGTGTAATTATTATTGAAGAAAATCAAAATTAATGTTAGAATGCAAAAAGTCAAAGTCAAACTAAAACTTACAGCTTATCTTGCAGTTTTTGACGATAATGTGGGTTTTGAAGCATCCCTGTTTTTTTCAAATGCAACATATTAGCAAAGGTGGTGGGTGGCCTTTTAAGCCTTTAACTTTGAACAAAAGGGTAACAATATTTATATAAAATCATACAAATTATAATAAATAGTTAAATAAAAAAACTCACGTGTTAAAGTGGCAGGGTTCTTCATCTCTTCCACGAGATACCTAAATACAACTTTTTATAAGAACTTGGGTTTTAAATAACCGATTTATATTGTTTCGATAATCTAGTTCTCTTAAATTTTATATAACTGATACTATCAAAAGGCAGAGTAAATTGAATAAAATTAATAAAACAGTAGTATTAAAGTAATAACTTACGTTGGATCCTCCATCATTTTCTCCAAAGCTTCAACAGACATAACAGGATTTGGATTTGTTGTGCCTGCCCCCAATTTTTTAAGAAATTATTATATAAAATATCACAATAATAAAATATAAAATGTATTATATGCTTCAGTTTAAGAAGAAAAGAATATTAAATTACCTGTTGATGAGGAAGCCCCTTGAAATGGATTATCCGTTGCCATTGGTGGCTTAAAAGCAGCTCCATTTTGTGAAGCCTTGATTTTTATTAAAAGATTTATTATTATTATTTAAATGAAATCAGATATTCAAAAATATTAATAAATAAATAAAATTTATGACTTATAACGTTTAAAAAAAATGGTGTAGAATTAGGAGTAGTGTAGAGGGTGTGTGTTTGTTGTTCAAAAAAATAATAAAATTAACGTTTTAAATGACATCAATATCTTGTAGTTGACACTAAACTTTAAAAAAAATTCTAAAGGTCATTTTCGTCATTTGACATGATTATGGCCGAAATTTGTATAAAACTTAAATGACAAAGATTGAACAACCTACAACTACATTATCCCTTTTGAACTAACCAGAATTTGTCAAACATTCGTACATTTGATTATTTATTATTTCAATACCGCCTAATTTGATACAACCGCTCACCTATGATTATTTAAAAAATCACATCAGATAATACCTTCCAATACCTAAATTAGTAGTAGCTCGTTCACAAATCATTAAAAAAAAAACTTGTGTGAAGAAGTCTACCTTCATGTATGAAGCTGCCTGCAATTCAAGACAGAATATTAGTCAAACACTTTTTACCCAAAATATTTATCTAATACATAATAAGTCTATCAAATACAATGAGAAAAATTACATAATATAAAAGAGCTAGGAGGATTTAGGTATTAATAATAAGGCAAATGCCAATATATTTTAAAAGGTTGTTCGTTCAGTTATTTAAAAAAATGCCCACTTAGGGCCACAATAACTTTCTTTTATTAGGGTTTAGGGTTTAAAACAGACCACCGCCTAAAGTATATTGTTATTTTATGACATTTACCTTCAAAAAACACTTTGGTTGACTACCGGCCCGTTTCGTTTACGCTAATTTTTAAGTTACAAGTTTGACCCATATTGACCCGTTCATAAGTAAACATTGAAATTGCCATTTATATTATTAAGAAACAAACTTTGCCTTAAAAAACTTCAAGCAACGTATCATGATACTCACCCATGAAAAAGCCGCTGAGAACGCAACACCAACTCCCACCCAAAATAAAGGAGAACCTCTACAAACACAACAAAAAAAAGTCAATGGGTCAACTTTACTTCTTTTTATACATAAAAAAAGGATCAATAATCAATAATCAATATCAATAATAATTTATATAGTAGAATCACATTAAGAAAACGGGAGAAAAATCATAATTACAGTTGAGAAGATGGAAGTGGCACTGCAATTTGTGGGGTCCCAACTGAAGACGTTTGTTGATTGCTCGATGATGAAATTCTAGCAAACACAACTCTTTCTACTACTACAAAAATTTAAACTATTTTTATTAAAATTGTAACTTAAACAAAGTAAATGATTTTGAGTTTAATAATACTTAATAGAAGGCCAAATATATGCAATGCTCGTAAGTAGCTAACGAATTATTGATGAACATGAGGGAAATAATTACCATTTGATTTGCTAACTGTTCGTGGAAATGAGCCCTGAGGGTTAGACACAGCCGAAACTGAAGTTGATTTCGAAGTTAGGTTTCTTTTAGGGATTTTGAACGAACAAAATAAGGGTTTCTTGGAAATTATGGAATCAGTTCGAGGGCTTGGAGTAACACCTAGTACTAATTTTTTAGAAGAAGAATAAACGGCTAAATAATGCATCGCTTGAAGCTAATGTAAGATTACAGACACAAAAATTTCTACAAAAGTGGGGTTGAATTAGGGTTTTGGAAGTGTTTATTTGGTGTGAAGAAACAGGGGAGGCGTTGTGAAAAGGGAGGTGTCTTTCTATATTTGGTATGAAATTCAATTGCCTTGTAAGTTTATGTGTTTTTATCTTCTTTTCTTTTTTTCCCATAAAATACAAGTGAGTAAAAATAATCCTACCTTTTAATTTAGAAATAATTACTGATATAGACCGTAAAATTTCATTTGTTTTTGTGCTACTGTTGATAAACTGTGAGACTTGATGTGTTTTTGTGAGGTTTCATATTTTTTATGCGATTTGGATTTTTTTTTGTGAAACTAGACATGTTTTGTGTGACTAGTGTAAGGAAGTTCCACTATCTTTGTATGACCAAACCATTTTTTGTGTGACTTGAGGACACTTGTAATTTTTTGTGTGAAAATTTCATAGTTTGACAGTCAATTTTGAGAACCATTTAATTTATTTCATTTAGATAAGTGCTTTAACAATTAATTTAATTTTGGTCAAAATTACTTCTTTTATCAAGATTATATAGGTGATAATTTATCTTTGTAATATGTAATATGGTAAGTTTTCTCGATCTATAACCTTCTATTTCAATCGTTAACTCCTCTCATGTGCATTGCCCATAAGAGTATTACGGTTATTTTCATTGCTTTGTATTTAAAATACCATTATCATTATAAATAATTTACATACATGACCCAGCAGGTTTGGTCAAAATTGCAGCTATAATCCTTTTATATATGTGAAATTACATGCATAAACATTTTATACTTCTTCCGTATCAAAATAAGTGACACAAATTGGCTTACACGTTTTTTGAGGTAAAAGATTAAAGTAGAGGTTAAAATAGATTAAAGTACATAGTTAGTGGAGAATGGGTCTCACTTTTCTTGAATAAGGTGATATTAATGAGTTTTAAAAGTAAAAGTAAGGGTATAAGGGTAATTTCACTTTATTAAAGTGGATAGTTAGTGGGTATGAGTCCCACTATTTTTACCAAAAAAGGAAAGTTTTCAAAGTGTGTCACTTATTTTGATACAACCCAAAAAGGAAAGTGTCACTTATTTTGATACGGAGGAAGTACATAAAATATTTGATTAATATTGACAATTAATTATTATTAATTAATAATTGAGATTATTTTTTGGGACTACAAGGTATTTGAATAATTACTCATCTTTTTATATATATAATAGGCGGCTTAGACCTGTCAAATCGTGCTATCGTTTCTTATTTCTGGATAACATGACATTACACGAATTTGTTTTTCTCAACCCGAATACGACATGACACAAAGTCGTGTTTTATTTTGCTAACACGAACACGACCCAGGTAAAAAAACGATGAATACGAAAAACACGGCAATATGAGATATATAATAAAACCATCAAATTTCTTACTTAGTGCATACTTCAAAATCATAAAACACGACAAAATATATTATAAATTACTATTAATTGTTATCAAAATTATAACTTTATGTTTGTTTTACACGACACGACACGAATTCAAATTTCAACTTCAACTCAATTTCATTTTTTTTATCGTGTGAGGTTTTGAAATGCCTGACAAATATCAAATAAGGCCAAACTTATAATTTAAAAAACTGAAAGTAATTTTTTTTTAACGGCACCTAATCAACTCTTTTTATTTACGATGAGACTTGAACTCATAACTTTTGAGTCATGAATACCACTAGGTTATAAGCTTTTGAGTAAAAAAAAAAAAAGAAAAACGAAAAGCATTTACTACTGCACAAGAAAGCATGGGCCCGAAGTGAGGTCTTCTCTTCACTCCGCAGATTTTGATAAATAAAAAAAAAAGAAAAAGAAAAGATTTTAGGGCTAGCAGGAACCACCGCAAGAACACCGCAAAAAAGCTATCACTGCAATTTCATCTCCAAATTCATCGTCTCCAGCGATCCCCAGCTCGAATTTCGAAGGTAATTCTTTCAATTTCAACTCTCCTGTGTTTCCCAATAATAAAAAATGAACGAAAAATCGATTCATTCACTTTGAAACCCACTTCAAATCCCCAATTTCATCACCGTTCATCGATTACCCATTATCTAATTTAAGCTCACCCTTTTGAAATCATCGACTAATTTGCATCTGAAGCAAGAGCTACAAGATTATTTAAACCTCTGTAATTTCAATAGTGAATTAGTCATTACAATTTCCCAATGGCTGATGAACAATTTGCTGAAATTACCGAACCACCCCTAGTAAACTTTACAGACCACCACCACCACCACCAACAACAACAAGTCGATTTAGCAGAATCACTCGATCTACCAACAAATCAAGGCCTAGTAATTGGTCAAGAATTCCCAGATGTCGAAACATGTAGAAGAGCTTTAAAAGACATCGCAATATCACTCCATTTTGACCTTCGAATAGTCAAATCCGACCGTAGCAGATTCATAGCAAAATGCTCAAAAGAAGGTTGTCCATGGCGTGTACACGTGGCAAAATGCCCAAACGTCCCAACCTTTTCAATCCGAACATTACACGCAGAACACACTTGTGAAGGTGTAAGAAATCTTCATCATCAACAAGCTTCTGTTGGTTGGGTTGCAAGATCAGTTGAATCAAGAATCAGAGATAACCCACAATATAAACCGAAAGAAATTTTACAAGATATTCGTGATCAACACGGTGTTGCGGTTTCATATATGCAAGCATGGAGAGGTAAAGAAAGAAGCATGGCGGCTTTACACGGGACTTTTGAAGAAGGGTACCGACTTTTACCGATTTATTGTGAACAAATTAGAAAAAGTAATCCCGGAAGTATAGCAAACGTTTCTTCAACGGGTCAAGATAATTGTTTCAACCGTCTTTTTATATCGTATCGTGCTTCGATTGTTGGTTTTTTAAACGTGTGTAGACCCCTTTTGGAGCTTGATCGAGCTCATTTAAAAGGGAAATATTTAGGTACACTTATTTGTGCATCGGGTATTGATGCTGACGATGGGTTATTTCCTTTAGCTTTTGCAGTTGTTGATGCCGAAAATGACGAGAACTGGATGTGGTTTTTGTCAGAGTTAAGAAAACTTCTCGGTGTGAACACCGAAAACATGCCGAGACTCACCATTTTGTCGGAACGAAAACCGGGTATTGTCGAAGCGGTTGAAACGCATTTTCCAACCGCTTTTCACGGGTTTTGTCTACGTTACGTGAGTGAAAACTTTCGCGACACTTTTAAAAATTCAAAATTAGTTAACATTTTTTGGAGTGCCGTTTACGCCCTTACGCCGATCGAATTCGAAAGCAAGATTTCCGAAATGTTTGAAGTTTCACAAGATGTTATCTTGTGGTTTCATGAATTCCCGCCTCAATTTTGGGCGGTTGCATATTTTGAAGGTGTCCGTTATGGTCATTCCACATTAGGGGTAACCGAGGTTTTATATAATTGGGCTTTAGAAGGACATGAATTACCAATTGTACAATTAATGGAACATATTCGTCATCAGTTAACATTATGGTTTGAAAATAGAAGAAATATGGGAATGAGGTGGAATTCAATCGTTGTTCCATCAGCCGAACAAAAGATTCTTGAATCGGTTTCAGATTCCCGTTGTTATCAAGTCTTACGTGCAAACGAAGTTGAATTTGAAGTTGTTTCAACCGAACGAACAAATATTGTTGATATAAGAACTAGGGTTTGTTCTTGCAGAAGATGGCAGTTATACGGTCTTCCATGTGCACATGCAGCAGCTGCTTTAATATCTAGTGGAAAAAATGTGCATGTTTTTGCTGATCATTGTTTTAAAGTTGAAAGTTATCGGGAAACTTATTCACAAATTATATATCCGATTCCCGATAAAGCCCTTTGGAGGGATGTTGATGAGGGTGGTGAAGCTAGGGGCGAAATGGTAATTCGACCACCGAAAACACGAAGGCCTCCTGGTAGGCCGAAAAAGAAGGTTCTTAGAGTCGAGAGTTTGAAACGACCAAAAAGAATTGTTCAATGTGGTCGGTGTCATATGTTGGGCCATTCACAAAAAAAGTGTGCAATGCCGATTTGAGTTTAAGGTTATATGTGTTTATTGTCGTTTATTTAATACGAATATGAATTTGTTTTTTGTTCGGGTTCTTAATTTTGACAGTTGAGATAGAGTTGTGTATTTGTATGGTTATCAAGTTGCTAAAAATAAGTTTTTCTTAGTATTATAGTTTGTTTTTTCTCATCTTTTTGGCTGATTTGAAGGTCTTTTAGCACTACAAATACTAACCCATGCTACTCCGACACACACTTAAGCAAATATATACAATGGATGAAAAGTGAGTTGAATACACACCACAGAATATAAAGACAAGTTGAAAACATTCGTCAGCACTTAACCTTATTTTAACTTCCTCCTCCTTGAAGAATCATGGAATTAATGCCATTAGAACTTAATAAATATAATACATTGTTTTCTTTAGGAATGAAGAATAAGGATTGTTTTGGAGGATTCCAAATATTTTAGTCTCAAGTAAGAATTACATTGAATAAAAGCAGAAACATAAAAAGTATTGAAATATACGAATGATAATGATACTCAATCATGTCGAACTCTAATGAAGTATTGAAAAATAGAATGCACGACAATCTAGCTAGTTGCTTGAAAACTTGACAATTTGATTAGCAAGTTTCTCTAAATCCAAGAAAGAAGACCCATGAGAACTCGTCGCCATTTCCGCCGATTTCTTCCATTCTATAGCTTTCTTCCTCATTGCTTTACCTTCTTCTCCCTCCATTAACTCTTTCACAAGCTTCTCCACTTGATCCCTTTTCACATTCTTCTCATTAATCTCCATACCAACCCCCCACTGCTTACACATTTGTCTACAATTAGTTTGTTGTTCACCAATAAATGGCCAACAAATCATCGGCACCCCAGTCGACAAGCTCTCGATGACCGAACCCCAACCGCCATGAGTCAAGAACCCACCAACCGAATGGTGGTTCAGGACCTCTTCTTGTGAACACCAACCAGCAATAAAGCCTCTACTTTTAATCGCCTCCTCAAGTTCTTGAGGTAAAACCGCGGGTTTCCCATCAATCAAATCGGCCCTTATGATCCAAAGAAAATAACAGTCACTGTTAACGAGCCCCCAACCAAGTTCAACTAAATCTTGAATAGACATAACTGCCAAACTTCCAAAGTTAACGTATACCACGGAATTCGGTTCCTTCGACTGGAGCCACTGAACACACTCGGGTTCTTCCTTCCATAAACTATACCCAACGGATTTGCTGGTTTCCGTTTCTAATTTCATCTGATTTATAAGCATTTGAAGAGGTCCAATGGTGTAGACTTGAGGGAATATCGATTTGATCTCTTTCAGGAGACTAGGCTCGAGTTCCTCGAAAGTGTGGATGATTGTATGTGAAACTTTATCAGCACCTAGGGCGGTGTCTAGGTAGAATTTAAACACATGTTCATTCAGATTTGTGGCTGGTATAAATTCAGGTAGATCCTTCAAACGAATTGCTTCCATTCCCGGAATCCAATCTATCTCCATGTCAAGATATCCATTCGTCAAATAACTTTCATCTACAAAAATAGTTAAACATTGATTTGTTTAAAGGTTAAGTGCACCAAAATGCAATATGATCTGTCCAAAACCGAGCAATTCGGTTCGGTCCAAAACCGAGAAAAAACCGAAGAAGTCTAAAATACTTTCTCGATTCTCATTTCAGTTCGGTTCCGACCGGTTCTCGGTCCTGTTTGGTTGGTTTCCGAGCGTCATTTGTTCGGCCAAAACCATTTTGTCGGCCGAAACCAGTTTCTTGGTTCAAAATGATTTAGTTTAGTTCTTGGACTATGCACGTCAATATAACAATTGCATCAAAATATACGAGACATACTTTAAACTTTTTATAATGCTACAAGATTACAACAATGATAAGTGGGTTTGTAAACAAGGTGAAGATTTAGTGAACAGTGCGTGAACCGTTTGGCGGTAGTTAAAGGAACAAACACGAACAAGATTTTATGTTCGTTTACTTAAACGAACGAAAGGTCCCGTTCTTTCGTTTACATTTGTGAACATGAGTCTTTGTTCATTCGTTAATGTTCGTTCGTTAGTATTTTGATTGTGTATGTTCATATATTTGTTTTTCCATACATAATTGTTAGAGTTATGTTTACAACATATTTACTTTATTTATATAAGGTATTGAGTGGAATCTCTTCAAGATTTACATTTTGATTTTATTGTCTTTTTCGTCAATTTAAGTTTTTTTTTTACTCTTCATTTCAAGTTTTGTAAGCATTTAAATTATTTACTTAATTCATTTCCTAGAATTATTAGAGATTACAAAAATCTTGGAAGATTGTTAACAAAACTTGTTAAGGTTCATTCATTTATTATTGGAATTCAAAATAGTTTCCATACTTATCTCTTCCTATTAGTTTAAACCGATTCTAGCATATCTCTTATATTTTTAGCATATCTCTTATATTTTCTAGGAATATTGTTAGTTAGTAGAAGTATATATATATATATCACCTCCATGTATTTGGTTTATTCAATCAATCAATAATAGAAATCAATCAAATTCTTTATGGTATCAGAGCAGGATACCGACTTCTTCCAAAACCCAAAACAACCCTAAAGCCGCCGCCGTCTGAACTATGACCGGCGGAGAAGGAACTAGCGATCCCCACAAAAATACAGGAGGAAGTATTCCTGATGCAAACTCTCCATTCTACATACATGCATCTGATTACCCGCGACAAATGCAGGTCAATGATGCATTGACAGATAGCAACTACATCGACTGGGTTCAGGAGATGGAGAACTTCTTATTCGCCAAAAACAAAATTGGGTTCGTCGATGGTACCATCGGAAAACCACAGAAAAACGAGGTTGAATACATGGAATGGATGCGTTGTGATGCCATGATTAAAGGGTGGCTAACAACGGCCATGGAAAAGGAAATCCGAACCAGCGTAAAATACGCAATTAAAACCGCTGAGATGTGGACGGACCTCCGCGAGAAATTTGGAAAACAAAGCGCGCCTAGAGCCTATGAGTTGAAGCAGGCGATCTCCAACACAAGGCAGGATGGGATAACAGTCTCTGCGTACTACACAAAACTGCGCAGTTTATGGGACGAGATCCAATCGGTTCTACCGAGCCCACAGTGTTCATGTAACGAATGCACATGTGGTGTTGGTAAATCTCTAAACAACCTAAGAGAACAAGAAAAACTATATGAGTTTCTCATGGGTCTAGATCCCGAGTTCTCTATCATAAGGATTCAAATTCTTTCGATGAAGCCTATACCGTCCCTTGGGAATGCCTATCACTTAGTTGCCGAGGACGAGCAGGAGAGATCCATAACGAGCACAAAGAAACCACAAGTGAGGCAGCTGCTTTCCAAGCCTTTGTAAAACGTGACACCAACACAAACAAATATGTCAAGAAAAACACGAAACCTGCCGAACGATGCACCTACTGTGAAAAGGATGGACACTCTCGAGAAGGGTGTTTTGAGCTAATTGGCTACCCGGAATGGTGGCCAGGAAAGAACAAGCCAAACAGCAAAACCTAACCAAAGGCAGCTTGCGCCGAAGTTGAGTCGAGCCCGTGAAAGGTCTGACTAAGGAACAATACCAACAGTTCGGGATCACTTTAATCACGCAGCAAATGAAACAAAGGGAAATTCATCTCCTTCAGCAAACATGGCAGGTAAAACCATTAATAATGACTCTTGGATTGTTGATACAGGAGCCACTGAGCACATGACAAATCGAGTTGACATATTAGAAAACAAAGTCACATCTCCATTTGAGGAACCCGTGACCATTCCCAATGGTCAAGCCGTTCCTGTAGAAGGGAAAGGAAGCCACACATTACCAAACGGGACTAAAGTTGAAGGAGTTTTACATATTCCCGATTTAAATTGAAATTTATTATCCGTTAGCAAACTTGCTAATGATCTAAAATGTGTTGTTCTCTTCTTTCCAAAATTCTTTGTAATGCAGGACCTAGCTTCGAAGAGCTTGATTGGAGCGGGTAACTGCATGAATGGTCTATATCGGATGGGGATGCTTGAACAAGAAAGAAGGGCTATGATGTCAAGTGGAAACGTGTGGCACAAGAGATTAGGTCATGCTAGTGAAGGGAAGTTGAGTCAAATAAACCTCCTTAAGAATTTTTCTTTTAGAAATAAAGGTCATGTTTGTGATTCTTGCACTAAATCAAAATTGACTAGACAACCTTTTCCCATTAGTATCTCTAAAACAAATGCATGTTTTGATTTAATACATTGTGATATATGGGGAAAATATCGCACACCATCCTTCTCCAGGGTAAACTACTTCCTAACCATTGTAGACGATTACAGTAAGGCGGTTTGGGTGTTCTTGTTCAAGCATAAATATGATGCAAGCACATGTCTTATAAATTTTTATAAAATGGTCAAAACACAATTTGAAAAGAACATCAAAAGAGTCAGATGTGATAATGGTTGTGAATTTACATCTAATAACATGTTGGATTTTTACAATGAGCATGGTATTCTTCTAGAAACTACATGTCCTCATACCCCTCAACAAAACGGTGTTGTTGAACGTAAACATCGTCACTTACTTGAAGTTGCTCGTGCCTTGAAAATTGAGGCCAAGTTTCCAACTAAATTTTGGGGAGAATGTGTTTTGACCTCCACACACATCATAAACAGATTGCCCTCGAAAACCATTGATAAGAAAACCCCATATGAAGTTTTATACGGTCAAAAACCTGAATACAACCACATGAAAATTTTTGGTTGCCTAGTTTATTACCGCAATGCAGACACCAAAGGTGATAAATTTGTCATCAAAGGAAAACCGGGTATCTTCGTAGGATATCCCCATGGAACCAAGGGATATAAAATATATGACCCCGATCAAAACAAAATTATTGTATCTCGAGATGTCAAGTTTGCCGAAAATGCCTTCCCGTTTAAAACCAATTATAGTCACGATAATGAAGAAGATGATGAAGTTTTCAGTGGCACGTATGAACCCGACGCTGCCCCTGATACTTTGACTGATTCCATCAAGAACAGTGATGAATTGGAAGAAGTTGTGCCTGAAATTCCACATAACAACACAGATTTGGGTCAACAAGAAGAAGACCCAATTGAAAATAACACCGTCAATCACGGTAGAGAGCAGCGAAACAAAACAAGAACAAAACATCTCGCCGATTATGAAGTCAAGCTTCCCCCGTCCATAGACCATGCTCAACCCGCTACAACTCAAGAACACACTACGGTACATCCTTTAGCAAATTTTGTATCTTATGAAAATTTTTCTAAAACTCACAAAGCTTTTCTTGCGGCCATCACCTTAAATGATGAGCAAAAAACGTTTAAACAAGTTGCTCAGGACCAAAATTGGACGCATGCCATGCAAAAAGAAATAAGTGCACTTGAAGATAATGAAACTTGGTCCATCGTAGACTTACCAA
The DNA here is from genome assembly GCA_963853835.1 of Calendula officinalis. NCBI lineage: Eukaryota > Viridiplantae > Streptophyta > Magnoliopsida > Asterales > Asteraceae > Calendula > Calendula officinalis. The sequence continues at coordinate 97,184,606 of OY970821.1, forward strand.
AAGGAAAGCGTGCCATTGATTCAAAATGGATATACAAAATCAAATACAAGCCCAGTGGAGAAATCGAACGATACAAAGCCAAACTTGTCGTGAAGGGATTCACGCAAATGGAGGGGGTAGATTACCATGATACATTTGCTCCTGTTGCAAAATTAACAACAGTGAGAACCCTTCTTGCCGTAGCGGTTAAAAGGGATTGGGTCATCCATCAAATGGATGTGAACAACGCCTTCCTTCATGGTGACTTACATGAGGAGGTGTACATGAAGATCCCGGAAGGTTACGAGAAAGGGGGAGCGAACAAAGTGTGCAAATTAAAGAAATCTTTGTACGGATTGAAGCAGGCGTCGAGAAATTGGTACCAAAAGCTCACATCCATTCTCACACAACTCAAATTTAAGCAATCACATCCTGACCATTCCCTTTTTATATACAAACAAGAAGATGTCTTTGTTGCTACCCTTGTTTATGTGGATGACATAATAATTGTGGGAAATCATGCAGACAAAATCCATGAGGTCAAGGAATTTCTTGATAAGAAATTTAGCATCAAAAACCTTGGAAACCTTAAATACTTCTTAGGAATAGAAGTCGCTCGAACCAAGGATGGCCTAGTCCTCAATCAAAGAAAATATATTCTTGACATCCTTGAAGAAACCGGCATGACGGGATGTCGTCCATGTTTGTTCCCAATGGAGCAGAACTTAAAACTGGACAAAAACAGTGACGAACCTCGAGTGGACGCAGGTAATAATCGAAGATTAGTGGGCAAACTGTTATACTTGCAAGCTACAAGACCGGATCTCACGTACACTGTAAATGTGTTGAGCCAATTCGTCTCAGATCCCCGACAAGATCATATGAATGCTGTCAACCGGGTGTTGAGATACCTAAAAAGCACCGCAGGAAAAGGCCTACTGTTACCGAAAGAAGGAGGGACATAATTGTTAACTTATTGTGACGCAGATTGGCTTGGCTGTCCTTTCACTCGTAGGTCTAGAACTGGATACATTTTGACTCTTGGTGGTGCCCCAATTTCCTGGAAGTCCAAGAAACATACTGTAGTTTCACGTTCCTCAGCTGAAGCAGAGTATCGAGCAATGGCAGCTGCAGTTAGTGAAGTCGTTTGGATGCGTTGGCTCCTCGAGAAGCTAGGTGTCAAACAGCATGAAGCAACCCCTCTCTATTGTGATAATCAAGCGGCTCGTCATATCGCAAATAATCCAGTTTTTCACGAACGAACCAAACACGTTGAAATGGATTGTTACTTTGTTAGAGAAAGAGTTGAGAGTCAAGAAGTTATTCCTAAGAAGATTCATACAAAGATGCAGATTGCAGATCTATTTACCAAAGCTTTGGGTCTCCAGCAATTTAAGTTCTTAAGTTCTTAACTGGCAAGATGAGCATGCAAAACATACATGCTCCAACTTGAGGGGGAGTATTGGAATTCAAAATAGTTTCCATACTTATCTCTTCCTGTTAGTTTAAACCGATTCTAGCATATCTCTTCTATTTTCTAGGAATATTGTTAGTTAGTAGAAGTATATATATTACCTCCATGTATTCGGTTTATTCAATCAATCAATAATAGAAATCAATCAAATTCTTTATTTATGTCCATGAACGTTTGTTAAGGTCCGTTTGTGTATGTTCATTTACCAAAATTGTTCGTAAACAGTTCGTAAACACTTAATTTACTTAACAAACGAACACGAACATAAAAGTTTATTCGTTTAAGTGTCCACAAACACTTTTCTACTCAACAAACGGACACGAACAAGGCCTCATTCGTGTTCGTTTACACACCTAATGGTAAGAAAATGCAAATATCTTTCATTACAAATATATGACATGAAATTAACCCGAATTAAAACATGATAATATTGTTGTCTTTAATTTGAGTTTTGGGAATTGATAGAGGAGGGATTAGGAAAAAACCAAACCTTTAAGCGGGACAAGTCCTTTCTCCATTAGAACTTTCACCTGGTAACACGCCATAAATCCGGAGGCAGCCATGGTCCAGAAAAGGATGACCTCGATCTTAAGCTTCTCAGCAGCACATATCGCATTCGCAAAAACCATGAAACCGTCACAAACAATACAAGTAACCGCAGTTTCAAGTCCAGATACCAGATCAACAAAGGAATCGCAGAAATTGGTTTCAAGATAGCTCATTACTTCAATTGTGGTTGGAGTACGCTGGACACCATCATCTGTACCAACAGAAGAAGCACAATCTGGAACTGTTTTGAATTCAAAATCAGGAGTGCCATCGAGACCGCGGGTCCCACCGGAATTCACGAGGCGGTTATGGTTGGAGCGAGTGTTGATGAAGGTTATACGGATGCCCTTGTGGTGTAGCAGCCTGGCTAGTTTGAGCATACACTTGATGTGGCTTTGTGCTGGAAATGGTATGAACACCACATGAGCCTTTCTTTCATCAATCCTAGGAACTTCATCCATTGATCTTTCTCTGTGTGTGTGTTATCGTGGTGTTTTTCTTGCTTTTAATGGTTTCAAATGGCAGTAGAAAGGTTATCAGTTTGTGTCATACGTTAATGTTTTGCCCATCACTGCAGCCTATCCTTATCTTTGACTGAACTTCAATCATGTTCCAATGCACTGTTCCATTTTTGGTACTAAAATAAGTCAACATTCGTTTTTTTTTCTTTTTCCGGAATTTTTATTTTAAACGAATTAATTAATATAATTAATATATTTCTATATACATACAATTAGTAATTAATATATGTCCTAAATGCTTTATACTACTTATGTATCAAAATCAGTGATACACTTTTTATTTAGGGGTGAAACAAAATAAGTGATACACTTTTAAAGCTTACTTTATTTGGTAAAAAAAATGGGACTCTTTCTCCACTAACTATCTACTTTAATAAAATGAAATTACCCCTTTACCCTTATTTTTAGTTTTAAACATCATTAATATCACTTTATTCAAAAGAAGTGAGACACATTCTCCACTAACTATCAACTTTAATTTATTTTAAACTATCCTTTAATCTTTTGCCTTAAAATCGTGTTTTTTCAAATGTATCACTTATTTTGATACAGAGGTAGTATATATATTTTGAAGACTTTTTGTTGAACATATATATTGATCAACTAATATAATAAGTCTCATATTAATAATCTTGATTATCAGCGGAAGTCTTCTGATCATTGAGACTTTATGTCAATCTATAGTTCTTAATAATTGTTGTTGAGGTAACATCTTCATAAACTTGTATGAAAGATATTAAGATTTATCTTGAAACATATAATCTTTCGTTTATACTTTAAATTAATTAATGTTTACGCTCCTCCTCAAACAAACAATTATTTATTCACGAGAGTTGTATTAAACATTTTGAATTTTACTCCCCGATAAACAAGTACTTACCTAATTTAACTATATGATAGTTGTTTGATATCTTTGTTAAGTCTCTTATTTATTGTTTATTCTCCCATAACTAGTGCATATAACATACTAGATTGTAGAGTAAACTCGGCATATTTGTTCAGATTTATTCATATAAAGAATTTCTGGTGCCCTCTCAGTCCTCCTCCTCAAAAATTAATATGAAATAATCATCATGATCGACAACGTTAAATTCAATGGGGGTGAAAATAAATTCCATATAAAGACGCCCTTGATGAAAATGTGTTGAATATTGATTTATACATTTTTGTATTAATCAATTCACATCACGATTTTGTTTAAACCCCAACTTGTTGATAATGTAAGCTATTTATGAGCTAAATTATGTAGTTCTTTTTCTATTTATGAGCTAAATTATCTATATATACATAAAGAATGAGTTCCACTTTTGAAGTTGCATTAATTACCATCTACTAAAAATTTATGATTAATCTATTAAAAATCATGTTAATAAAAATTGAGTAACTCAAAAGCTGTAAAATTAATAATAATTTTAGTAATGAAATCATTTTAGTAATAATTTGATAAACTCAATAAGTTGTAAGATCAAGAGTTTTGAAATAAATATAAATAATGACAATAATAAAAAGTTCATTAAATAGGACTTTTCAAGTGTTATGAATCTTACACATTATGATCTATAAATACTCATTTTCATGTTGCAAAAATTTTAACACTCTAAAGATGCATCCAAAAGAAACATCTAACAAGTGGAGTCAACAACAAAGACCTTTAGTGATTATGTTCTTCATAGAGATGAGGTGTTTATGGTATTATTTTAAAGAGAGTATGTTTGTTGTTTTTGTTTAAAATTACACAACCTCTTTTGTATATGTATAAAATTGTTATTCGTTGTTTATGTACATTTTGTATAAAAATGATATTATATAATGATCTAATAGTTATCATTATAGTATATGAGATTGTGTGTAATATTATCACACAAAATTTAAGATGGATGTGTTATCATGCTAATGGTTATAATTGTTGTTCATTTGATTTGTTATTTTACTTTTAATCCAATTAATAGGTTTTGATTTGATGTTGTATTTATCATACTATTAAATAAATCATGTTATATATAAATTGAGTCTCATTTTGATGTTATATATATTATAATATTAAATAAATCATGTCTTATCATGTTAATGGTTACAATTGTTGTTCATTTGATTTGTTATTTACTTTTAATCCAATAGGTTTTGATTTGATGTTGTATTTATTATAATATTAAATAAACCATGTTATATAAAAATTGAGTCTCATTTTGATGTTGTCTTTATCTATATCTATATTCTATATCTATATCTATATAACAATAAAAATTGAGTTTCAAAATTGATGTTGGAATTATTACCATGTATTAAATTTATAATTTGTATATCAATCAAAACCAATTAAAAATTTATTGCCATCAGTTGGTGATGAAAATGGAATGACACAAATTATTACCATGTATTAAAATAAGTAAATTAACATAAATTGAGTTGGTGATGAAAATTAAAACCAACTGAGTTGGTGATGAAAATGAAACGACACAAAATTGAGTTTCAAGTGAATGTATCATTTATTAACATAAGTAAATTAAAATAATGTACTCCAATCTCTTCTCCTCCTCATAACCAAAGAAGGAACCGACGTATCCCTGCCGTTTCATATCATTCACCGGTTCATAACAGTCCTTTAATATCTTATACCCGCGTCGCATAGCTTCCTCTGATCTACCGTTTCCCCATAGGTTCATTTTGTATATAAACTACCAACATCGCTCAACCTGGCAATAACTGAAAATCTTCAACCGATTCAACCTAATTCCATCAACAAACACATCGTAATCGAAGCTTCAGTCACCAATCGGTACGTCTTTCCTTCATAGCCCTTCAATCTATAAACCCCCGTCATTTCTTCTACATCTTCTCCGATTGGATTCCACACACCAATTTCAAACTTGCGTTCGGGTTCAATGCGTCGTCTTAAAACTTTAATCTCCTTATAAAACCAATATGAAAACCTTTTCATAACAAACAATCTAATTTTTATGCAATATACCCCCAATTCCTATGTTTTAGCATTCATTTTTCATTTAGTATGATGATTATGATTGTTGTTGATTTCATATTATGTACTGTTTGTTAAGATTTTTACTTTGACTCTAATTGCAAATTTTTAATTGTTAAATACTAATTTCATTGATTTGTTTACCATTGCAGTTTTATTTTCATCAACACAGTTATTTGATGCACACCAACTCTTTGAGGAAATGTCTCAAAGAAAGTTTCAAATGATATAAATTATTCGTTTTTGTTATTGGTCAAAGTTTCAAATGATTGAAATTAAAGTGATTATTTTTTAATGTGCATCAATATTATTGATTTTTCTATTTGATTTCTTCCTTAATTAAATTCCATAAATGTTAATTGACTTTGTCAATATAGACTTGAATATGGACTTGAATACTACCTAATTTCTATTTTACTGATGCAGGAATGAAACTTCATGGTGTTAAAAAATAAAGTTTTGTATGTTTCTATTTTTATCCTTTAATTTGGTCACTTACGTGATGCATTGCATTGTTGAATGCATACATATTTTAACCAAATGGTGACTGAATTTCTCTTAAGCCTAGGGTCAATGATTTTCTTTTTACTAAGATCAATCTTTGTAATCCTAAAAATTGCATACGTTGACCATGTCTTATGTTTTTTCCACAAATGTCTCAAGTAAACATGAGGGATTTGCTTTTTAATTCATGGCTCATATATATACTAATTCAAGAGTTAATTTGAAAAACTATGAAGAACATATTAATCATTTAATAAGTTTCATTAAATGTTAATTTAAAGGGCTATGAAGAATTAGTTATTGTCTATATCTAACAAGTGGAGTCAAGAATAAACACTTTTAGGGATTTTGTTCTTTATCCTCGATATTAATTGTCAATCCAACTTAATCTTTATATTTGTATTTTTTGAAGTAAAAAAAAAATAAATCATAGAGATGAAGTCTTTATGGTTTGTTTTCAGGAAGAGTATGTTAGTTGTTTTTGTTTAGAGTTAATACACAACCTCTTTTGTATATGTATTGTTATTCGTTGTTTATGTACATTTTGTATAAAAATGATATTATATAATGATCTAATACTTATAATTATAGTATATGAGATTGTGTGTAATATTATCACACATTATCATGTTAATAAAGATTGAGAAGCTCAAAAATTGTAAAATCAAGAGTTTTAGTAATGAGTTCATTTTAATAACAATTTGACAAACCCACTAAATAGTAAGGCCAAGAGTTTTGAAATAATGTACTTTTGGAGAGAAAAATGTACAATTAGAACTCTGACATAATGTTTGCATTAACCGACATTAGTTGAAGATATATCATCGTTCATTCATAGTTTTGCTTACAAAAGACAAATTTGTGAAGTTCTTCATAGTATCACTTATAAGTTATGAATAACATGTTTTGTGTCGCGCTAATAAAAAACGATAATGGTTTTGTTACTTTGCTTTTTTTAGTAAACTACTCGCAATCAACGATAAACATGTTAGCAATCTTGCTTTCAGAACTTTTTCCGGACCAATATAATGTACACGCTTTACCTTCAATAACACGTTATCATGAACAAAGCCCGTGCATCGCACGGGCCGATGATCTTAACTATTGATAGAATTCTTAAAAGATTAAACTACAAGTTATTGACTAGGTCAAAGTAGTAGTTGAAGTGATGCTTAAGTTCCATAAATGATAGTGGGAGCTAAGACTAACATAATTTATTAAAGGCATTAATGGATTTAGTAAGTTAGTAAGACATTAAAAACAAGGTTTTACCAAGTCGTTAGCCAAAGAGTTAAGAGAAATAATAAATGATCGTTAATTAGACTATTGCAAACCTAATAGCGTGATCACAAGTCTTGTGATTAATTATTGCATATCTAATAGGTTGTTCACACTCCAGTGAATAACATAATCATTTAAGGAAATTTCTTTAACTAGTAATGATATATCTACAAATCAAGTAACTAAAAGAGGCTTTAGTTACAAGGAGAATTTTATGAATTCAAGAAACTAAGGAGTTAATTTCCAATCCTTCTATGTTTACCGAATTGCATAAAAGGCAAGACTAGAATATGTTTTAGATTGTTGCAATAACAAAATCTAGCAAAGGCAAAAGAAATAGTATTTTTCAAATACTTGTCTTATGTCTTTAGTTTAATAGAAATGACTGGTTTAGTGATAAAGTTACAATTAAGGTTGTAAAAGTCATTAAGTAATCAACGCGAACAAAAGGAATAAGTAATGATAATAATTCAGTATCTATGTCCAGTGAGGAATAATACTCGAGTTAGAATCATTTTTATTCAGACTTTGTATGTTTTATAATATCCATGAATAAAAGTCTTTTTATTCAAAAAGATATAAATCCGTGACTACTCGTCTTGGTGGGAACCTCGATGGGACGTTAACGTCATCGCGGTATTTGGTGGTAGATTCGAAGTTATTCGAAGATAGCTACACAAGTTTTGTGTAAACCAAATATCGGTGATATTCTGTTGGAGCTCAACGAATATTGGATTGACCACCGTGACAATACTTCGTGGTTGAAAAGTTCAAAAGTATTGTTCACTAGGATTTTCCTTAAGCCTGAGGTATTTGGTTTAGGATGCAATTACTAATATGCTTTGGTTCGTCTTAGACAATTCTAAAAAAATGTTTGTCGTACGAGGCGAACTGGGTACAAAGGAAGTTGTATTTTAAATCGAAATATAACAAGATGGTAATTGCACCTCCTCTTTAGGAGAGATATTTATGGGTCCTTTGACATGATGAGATAACTGGAAAGTGCATGTACATGCCCAAATGAACTGATTTGTTCTTTGTCATTTATCACAACAGTTTGAATCAAGAAGTCATGAAATGATCTCGAATACATGAGTTGATAATTTCTACCATGCTCGTATTCGTTATCACAAATATCATCCTGTAAGGGATAAGCCTAACATAGTTGCCCAAGAAGTAGAGACAGAGTGTTCTTTACTAGGAGACGCTATTAAAGAGTTTTTCATAAAACAATACCTGGGTTACGGAAGCTATTTTTATGGGGTTGGTTACCTACATGCCCATCTAGAAGGCCACTATAGCTCGTATCATTAAGACAAAGGTTACGAACTTGCACAAGTGGGAGTCTGAAGGATTTATGTGCACAGTTAGTCAACCTATGATGATACATCCATGCCTACGAAACACTTAAGGGTCACACCGGTGAGTGCATGTAATACGAGCAAGTTATGCAATGATACTACGAAGAGGAATGATTCATAATAGTCATTATGAATCAGTTAAGTATTGAGTTAAGTTTAACTTATTACTAGATTAGTTTAACTAACTAATTAATACAAGAAGTTGTACATTCACTAGTTGAGTAAATATACAATGTGTTAATTATAGAATATCCATGATATGATTTAAAGCTATTAAATCATATAGTAATTGGATAATATTGTTGTATAAATTATATAAAGGTTATTATATAATTAATTATTAAAAGTATAAATACAAGTATATATAATTCGTGTATATGGGTACCGAATTATTAGTGTGTTAATACTAGACATTTAATAGTTAAGTTCAACAATAATAAACTAGTTAAAACTATAAGGGATGGATGTGTAAAAAGGAAGTTTAATTAAGAAGTTAATCTTAATTAAACTAGAAGGGTTTTAAGTGTAAGATCTTCTATTATAAATAGAAGGCTTATGGCTTAAACCTAGTTGTTGATCCTTGCCTCACAATCACGAAATCCCCTCCCCCTTTGTTCCTCTCGATCGGCCGAACACAACACAAGAACACAAGTCTTGTGTTCTTCGTGTTCTTCGTTCGTTCTTCGTGTTCTTCGACTTTCGAAGAACAAGATTGTTGCAAGTGATCAACTAAAAGATCGCTCGGCGTGTTCATCATCAGTGGATCTATCTTAAGCATTAACCTAAGGTATGTTTCATGGAACACACTTTCTTCTTCTCCTTTTGTACGATCGAACGAGAACAGCAAGAACCCTAGGGTTATTGGTGAGTGTTCGACGAACACACACAAGTATGTGTGTGTGTTCGAGTTTTTCGTACAAGGTTTCTTTCTTGTTAATCTAATCTAGATTTCCAACATCCCAATCCTTTAGGGTTTAAGGATTAGGTTTAATCCCACTTCCGCTTTTAGGGATTAAATCAGTATGGTTTTAACCGGCCAAGAACAAGTTCATGTTCGTGGTCAGTATGGTCGAACCAAGCATACTAGCAGGTTGACCCAAGTGGTCGATCAGTGTTATGAAACCCTTCAAAAAGGAGGACCCACCTCCAGTCCTCGCCTTCGTTTGTCCACGTATAGAGTCTAGAACCGAATTAAATTTCTCTAGGACACAGGCACCCTACCAAGCATATCTTTGTGATATTACCGGAACATTCATAGTGATACAAAAAATATTGGTATACCACGATGATTGAATGGAAATCCTACCAGTGCTAACATCAAAGCCAACACTGAACGTAGGTCACACAATTTCTGCAACTGTTGTGCTAACATGCAATCTATGTGATCCTGGGTTACCCTGATACCTTCTCGTGCGAAGATCAGACGACTGTACTCCATTCTTATCAACAACAGTCACTATGTATGATAGAGGATCTGATGACTGTACTCCACTCTTTTCAACAACAGTCATTACATCAGATAAGGAAATCTATGACCGTACTCCAACATTATCAACAACGGTCAGAAAATCCAAATCAAATCAATATTCCGCACTACTACGACTTCAACCAATATCAGGAACAGAGGATCAGCAGCAAATCGACAAAGCCACGACTTCAAGAAAGGACTTCCGCTGCTAACCGCTCTATCTATGAGTCTACATTTCGTCGATTTACCTGAAGTCTTCTGGAATACTTTATATTGGTTGAAAAGCCAATTAAAAGTATGTCTATCACCGATCATCAAAAGCTGATGCTGATTTTTCAACAAACTGCACAACGGTTTAACACTCAGCTCCAGCTTTACAAACAAGGAAGACTTCAAAGATATGTAACTTTGACTATTGTTACAAAGGGGGAGATTGTTAGGTCTTAAAATGTTGTAATTAATAGTCTAGGGGGTATCTAGTAACATTGCATATTGTATTACTTAGTTAACTAGGATTAATTAAAGGAATTAGGGAGATGGTATATAAGCCATAGTGTAATCCTTAATTCTCAAGTTTTGCCATTAATCAAAGATACATTTCAGCAAAACCCTCTCCCTTCTCTCTAACTTTCTCTCTCTAAAATCACCATATTTGATTAAGCAATGGATTGAATCTTTGTTCTAGTCTTTTCAATACCATTAATGGAAAATACCCAAGCACTGATTTTCTTGTTTCGGATGAAAAGGTAATATTTACCGTACCCATTTTAATTTTGTTCACTTCTTGCTAATTCATATTTTGTACTGATAAGGTTTTAGACGTTTCTATTGTGTTACTAAGGTTTTTTACTGTGCAGAAAAGAGAACAATACCACATATTTAAAGAAAATGCTTACTTGATTGAGCTAAACGGTTCTACAACTGTCAGCAAAGCGACGACTAACCCTGGATCTTTTGTTAGACATCCCTACCATCTTATTGATTTTGAAAATATTAAACCAATAGAGCGAAAATACTTATTGGTATGTTTTCCCTTATTTCAATCGTAATTTCATCGGGTCAAACATATGGTTTTTTATCGAGTTAAACTTAAAACTAATTAATAAGAAGTGTTTTGAAACTTAAAACTAATTAACAAATGGTTTAATTCATGGTTTAATTCATGCATCCGTTGCATGAAAGTTACTTGATTAGTCCAATTGTTTGATTCCTTCTGCTTCTTGCTTGATTCAATTTTTGGGTGGTTTGATTGTTTAGCTTTTCTCCAGTTGATTTAAATTGTTTGTATACAAATATATGTATAAAAATGAAGACATGGTATGTTGCCTGATCTATATGTGTATAAATATAGAGTAATGGTATTTAGGCCTACCATTTAAACCTACTCATAGGCCTACTCATTAGATGAAGACACGTGTTAAAATCAATGGATAATATTAGGAGAAAGAAATAGTAAAATGCACATGTCATCCTATCAAGTGGGTAGACATATAAGTAGGTCTAAATGGTAGGATTAAATATCATTTCTCATAAATATATGAATTCAAAATGAAGATTAGGATAAGAACCAATTAAATTTAAGAACTTTTAAAACGATGAGATTGACTCATTTAACATATGAAATACAATTATTACATATTTTTATTGCACACTTAAGTTTTAATTCAAGATAGTTTACAAAAATCCATTCTGACTACTCGAGATTTATTGAGCCATACACATTGATCATGGCTTTAGTTGATCGTAATGACAACTTTATTGAGCCGAACACAATAGGCTTTTGTTTGATCTTAACGTGCGGTCCTAATCATCATATTCTGGAAGTATTCCATAGGATCTTGTTTGACCTTCTTCGGCTGGTTTGACTGATCAATAGCTGCATTTCCTTGTTCAATCTCAGCGAAGTTCCTCTTTGTGGATACCACCGCTGTGGTCTCACCAAGGAATTTTCTATACCAAACAGCCGATTTTTTTGGATACCTTTCTAGGTCTTTTGCGAAATCAACATAAATTAAACCAAATTTAAGTTTAAACCCAAAAGTCCATTCAAGGCTATCCATGAACGACCACACATAGTACCCTGTCACATTTACATTCTTACTGTACCAAGAAAAAGTAAAAGATTGTAAGATATTACCGATAATAAAAACAAAAAAATTTGACAAACGTAAGATTGCAGTCTAAATTAACTTACCTCCTTGCTACTTTGACAGCATTAATATGCTGCTGTAAATAATCAACTCGAGCTGTATCATTGCGAACTTCTTCATATGTTTTACTAGTATCACCCATCGATGGACCACCTAGTAAAAGAGATCAAATTGCAATCATTAAATTTGACATAACTTAGATCTGAAGTAAAAATACAAACACCAAACTAATCATTTTACCATTTTCGGTGATGATAAATTCTTTATCAATGTTATATTTTCCTTTAAGGAGCACCAAAAGATTCGAAAACTGCTCAACACAAAGACAAAATCACGATCCTTGAAATAACGTTTAGTTGGGTCAATGTTATATATATTTATTTACTTATTTATAAATAGTAGGCTTACATTCTCTCCGATATTGCTCCCAAAGACTATGTGATCTACAACAATATTGGAAAATCAAATTATGAAGTAAGTAACATAAATGTAGTTTGAAAGTTAGCAATTAATTAATCCAAATCAACTCATAAGTTATATACCAGTTTCCAGGAAGTGACCATCTGTAGTATATCCTAAAGGAATATCAGCAGAAGGAGCTTGATATTTAACATACGTTGCAACATAGTAGTTCAATCCCAGAAAGTCATACGAACCAATCAAGCGTTTTAGCTCATCGGCGGAAAAGGTGGGCAAAACACGACCATTTGGGTAATTTGGTGTTGGCGTAGTGGCAAATTGTTGAATGCTTTGAGGCCAAATACCTTTTACTATTGGTTCAATAAACCTGAAATAAGCAAATATATCATAATAGGTTTTTAGTATTATCTTTCGCCCTGTAAAACGTTGTTATATATGTAACCATTATGTATTCTCACCATCCAAATGTAAAATCATAGGCATATTGAACAGCTTGGACGTCTTGTGCATTATCTTTCTGGGCAGGTAGAAAATAGGTGGCATTGGATGTAATGCCTACCTTACCCTTTTGAAAAGGCTGAAATATAATTATATATAGTTATATTGTTACAAGATTTGGATGGACAAACAATGTTTTCTTTAGTGAATATATAATACCTTATATTCTTCTTCATATTTCCTATAGGCAGCAGCATGAGAGTTTAGTAGGTTGTACGCTACCGTATATGGTTCCACTTCAGGGTCCTTCTTACCTTCGGTACCTCGACCAGGTGCATATTTACCCGTGACATACCCACCGAAGGCTACCGCATATGGTTCATTCATTGTCACCCAATTCTTCACCCGGTCTCCAAACTCCCAGAAACAAATTTCCGCATAATTAACAAAATCATCACTATATATAAATGATGTTTAAAACACGCAATAAGTTAGGGAGATGCATACATTCACAAAAACAAACAATATATATATATGATAATCACTTACACTATTTTTGGGCTTAAGAAACCCATGTATTCTTCTTCCAAAGCATTTGGAGTATCCCAATGATAGAGGGTGACAAATGGTTCAATGCCATTGGCTAATAATTCATCTATTAACGTGTTATAGTGATTGATTGCTTCCACGTTTTTACCCATACATACTTTCCCACCTATATATTAAAACATTCAAGATCGATCTATAAATCTCACATCTTCTTGGACTTTTGGAAGTTCATATTAATACTAGAAATAAGTATAGGACGTGCTTTACCTGGTAATATTCTCGACCATGAAAGAGAAAATCTGTAAGAATTTATACCCATTTTCTTCAAAAGTTTCACGTCTTCCTGTAAAAGGTTTGTTTACAAAGATATAAGAATTACACATAACACCAACAATCAAAAGTCGTTGCTAATTACTGTTTCAACGACATAAGGGACTACAGCCCCATTCCCTGCTATATCACCCTTGCTAAATCTAAGATTTTTAAGTTTCTCAAATCGTTGCTAATTAGGAATGATGTTTTAATTTTGCTAGTTTATAATTATTGGCAAGTCGTTTAACAAATGCAAATTAACTGTTATTCAAGTTAGTTGATTTTTAGGCGATTGTATAATTTTTGGAAACTAAATTATGGTTGCATGCACAGAGCTCGGAAACCTTCATTCTTGCATAGTTATCAACAGTGGTGTTTCCATTTACACCTCCCACAATCGTGCCTGTAAAAATTAGCATATATGGTCAAGTGTTAATTTAATTTAATTTAATTTTTGGAAGGCTATATATATCAAGTGTTGATCGATCGAGAGAGAAGAGACAAACCAGGACGTCTATTGGTAAAAGTGTCCCACACACTGAATCCTTTACCTTCCGCTCTCCAGCTACCTTCAACCTGAAATCCAAATAATTTAATAATTAAGAAATATTCCGTATTAATTGTTGAAAAGAAAAGATAACTATTTTTTCATGCATGCAGTTTTATACTCCATCTATCCCCGAAAAAACTCCCCAATTCATCCTAGATTTTTGTCCCACAAAAGCCTTCTCATTTCATACATTTGATGGGGTCCACATAATAAAATACTATTTTTATTAAGGACCACACCACTAACTATCCACTAACTATCATTCTCTCTCCAAACAAATCTTATATTTTAATCAAAATTATTACCATGACCCCACCACTAACTATCGTTTTAAAACTTGTGCCAAAGTCAAATGAGAAGTTTTTTTTGAAACGGAGGGAATATATATAAAATTAATTATGCTTAAAAAATTAGAAACAAACCTGGTATGCAGATGTTCCTACTCCGAAGAGAAAGTCAGCAGGAAAATCACTGCGTTTGACGTCTGAAGCCAGAGCAAGAGCGGCCATTTGATTAATTAACTAATATTAATTAATTGATCGTAGGTGGGTGGTACGTTAGCTTGCTCATATGGCCTGCTATTTATAGCCCAAATGCATGCAGTTGAACATTAATTGCAAAGATATATAAATGTGCCCTACAGTAGATCGCACACTGATTCCATAATATGACCCAGAGTAGATGGCACACTAATTGCGCATGTGCCCTCTTATCTCTTACTCCCTCCGTCTCATATTTTTATTGTCCAGTATACTATTTTAGTTTGTCCCATAAAGATTGTCCTTTCCTAAATTTCAACCAATCAAAAAACATTTAAGTGGGAAAGAGAACATTTGATTGGTGACATAGTATAATTAATGTAGTTTTCTTAAACTTTGTGCTTTTTTGTAGTGGACAATAAAAATAGGACGAATGGAGTATTTAATTTATCCATGATCAGATCGGATCATAATTACTTATGTTTTGTTATGTTTGTACACTCTACTTTAAAATTTTGTTCATTGCTGTCGGTTGCGTAGTGTGTATACATATAGATATAGAGAATTTGTATGTATATATCCATGATCAGATCGGATCAGGTGGAGTGGATGATCATCGTTTCGGATGCTTGTTGCTATCCCTACCAACTATCGTTACACGTAAATGCAAACAAAGCCACAAACACAATCTCCAACCTACCATGCCTGCTGCAATTCGATCTACCACGTTTCAATTGAATTTAATATATTTTCATACCAAATTTTTCAAAAAAAAAAAAAACATCATGATGATTAATGATATTGTTATAGGACAAAGAAAATCGTAATTCAAAATCTATGACCAAAACAACATTTAACAACAAAACTGAATGCAACATATAAATGGGGCTCTTTTATGTAAATCACTTTTATGTAAATGGGGTAGAGGTTTAAACAGGAAAGTTTCCATTATGCAAGCACGTAATCTGCTTTCCCCATCATTCTCGCTCAAATCTGAATCCAATTTTCGGGGATTTGGAATAATATTAGTAAGGTTCATTCACAGTTTGGCAAGCTAAACATCCCTATTGTGAGCTGGTTATTGAAGAAAAAACGGGATAATGCATGGTAATGGTCCATGGTCTTGGATATTTGAGCCTTCTGGATTTTTCACTATGTCCTCGATCTTTTTTTTTTCATTATGTCCTCTTTAAGGAAAGCGCGCAATTGATGATTTAATTTTTGGGCCTAGAAAATTAATTTGTGCAAGGTCGTTTATTTAAATATTGGATTTACTTAAATGTTTTATACACTTTTATTTGTTTTAAACTTCACTTGAAGAATTATAACGACTGTTTTTATTATTATTAATATCATTTCATTTTAGATATATATGACCCTATGATTTAATTTTTCTATAAACATATAAATAGAATATAGTCACATTTAAAAATTTTAATTTGACTTTAAGTTGTACTCCTCCCGTCCCTTAATAAAGTTATTATTTCTATCAAAATATTTGTCCTAAAATAAAATTCTCATTTTTCAAATTAGAGTGACTCACTCAATAAAATAATATTATTACCATTTACTTCACCACTAACTATCTTTAAAAAAATACTTTCTCTCTCCAAAATAACCTTATATTTTAATCAAATTTATTATCAAGAACCCACCACTAACTAACTCCTAAAAACTTGTGCCCAATTGAAATGAGAACTTTATTAAGGGACGGAGAGAGTAATATTTTATGGCCACAGTTTAACTTATAATGTTTGCGTGTCAAAAAGTAAATATTCATATTTTTTGTTTTCGCCAAATGATATTAAAAGTCATGGATTTAAAACATTCACGTGGCCGGAGAATAAACCATAACTACAATTACGTGTCTACAAGAACCTTATAGCCGCAGTCAAGATAACTACATGCGCCTATAAAGAACATATTAGCCATCATTAATGACAAAAATGTGTGTTTATAAGTAAGATTGTGGCCATGGTTAACAACATTACATGTAGCTTTATTTATTTGAACGACAAACACACGAACTCATTAAATCTACACCAATTTTGTCCTTACCAGGACTTGAACCCACAACTATGTGGTACATGTAGCTATATGTCACGATTTGCAATCAAGTATAAAAAATTTGTGTGTCTAAGAATATGGTTAAGGTCATAATTTCCACAAGTAAATGTCGCTATATGGTAATCATTAACTACAATATATAAATAAAATGTAGTGTTATACGGCCACAATCAACATAACATAGGGCTATATATAATATAATAGCCACAAGGTACAAAAAATCGTGTGTCTGAAAATAGGGTTATGCATTCAAACATGCCTACATAGCTACATATGGTTATATGGTAAACCTAAGTCACACTCTAGAGAAAGCGTGTATTTAAACAGGGGTTATTGCCACAATAAATTACATGTGATTATATGATATACAATAGACACAACGTATATATAATTCCGTGTCTACAATCGGGATTATGGTCACCCAGGGGCGGACCTTAATGGTGCCCGGAGGGTCCCGTGCTATCCCTTAATTTTCGACTAGAAGTATAATATTTTTACATTAAAATAAACTATATGTCGGTACTACTCATAAAAAAGCGTTCGGTTACCCTTCACTTGTAGTTTCAGCAAAAAAGTAGCCCAAACTTGAAAGTCCTAAATTTGTTTAGATTATTAAGTAGCTCAAATTTCAATTTAATATAATAAATAAAGTTCACTTTCAAACTTTATGATAATTTGAAGAAAAAAAACTCAATACCCTTTTTGTCTCTCTATTGGAATCATCAAAAACACATGTCGAACAATTGAAACAAACTGATTTGTAGTGTAAAAAAGAAACAACTTATGGTGGTTACGGATGTAAATGTAATGACTCGTTTTCGGAAAACAGGTCAACGAAGAAGACAACATTAGAATGTGTTAGGTCACATTCTAGAGTATTGTAATAGTCTAGGGGTGTAATGTGACAATTTATTGTAATCAATAGTCTAGGGTACTTTATGTAATTACTCAATACTAGGCCTAGGTTTAAATACCTAGTGGTAACCTAGTATTGACCTAATCTTTGCCGTTGTCAAAAAAGAACGTAACATTTTGGTGCAAAGCTTCTTGTTCTTGTTCTTCCAATTAATCATTTTTATTGCTTAATCTGTTATTAAATCGTTAGATAAGGCTTCACAATTGGTATCAGAGCACAAATCATCTTTGATTCGATCCATTTCAGTGAAGATTAAGCAAGATCTTGAAGTTTTTGGTGAAGAACTCAAGAATCAAAATCGCAATTTGAGGTAATAAATCGTCCATATTCTTTGTTCATTACATTCATCTTGTAATTCTAAGCATATTAGAATCAAGTTTCGATTAAATCCATCAACAATTGATCCCAATTCGTTGATTTTAAAGAAAACCATTAAAACACATTTTTTTCTTCTGTAAAATCGAAATTACCTTCTGATTTGTTGTTTTTTGATCGAGTTTATTGCACCCATTATGTGCGAAAATCAATTTCGAGCATTTTGGGATTTGAATTGCTTGATTTGGTTAAGTTTTGAGCATTCTAGGATCGATTTAGTAGAAAATATTGCTGAGTTCGTTCGTAACAGTCAAGAAAGTTCTCGGCCCGAGAACAGTAACAAGTTCGGCCCGAACTTCACATCGAACTTCGGCCCGAACTACACAACGAACTTCGGCCCGAACTACACAACGAACTTCGGCCCGAACTTCACATCGAACTTCAGCCCGAACTTCACATCGAACTTCGGCCCGAACTACAGACTTCGGCCCGAACTTCAACCTCGGCCCGAACATCAACCTCGGCCCGAACTTCTCAACTTCGGCTCGAACTTCTCAACTTCGGCCCGAACTTCTCATCTTTGCCCCGAACTATCGTGTGTCAAAAGGTGTTATACTAAAACGATCATAACTTTAAGCTCGGGTGTCCGTTTCCAGCCCACGAGTAACCAAATCGAAGCTAAAGACGAAAGCTACGACGTGATAAACGCCGTAGGCGCTTTACCCGACTTCTCGGCCCAAAAACGCTTGTTTCGATCACTTTATTTGCGTTTTTTGTGATTTTTCGGTCAATTTCCAAACTTCGTTTAGCCCCCAGTTTCTTACCCAATTATCATTTTTGGCCAATTCGAAAATCGAGGACATATTTAAAGGGTCTTTTATCATCTGAGATCTTTTTGAAAATTTTTCAAATTTAAAATTTTTTTTCGGTCGTAACCGAACATCAAACAATGACTTCAAGAGAATCACTATCAATCGGATCTGATCTAAAACCTCCAGTCCTATTCAGAGGGGAGTATGCCCAGTGGAAGAAAAGGTTTCTTCACTTCATCAACAGCCAAGAATTAGCTACTGAAATTCTTGAGTCCCTTGAGAATGGAAACGCAAAATTCTATGAAGATGTTGTTGCGTTACCTGATGCAGATCCTCCAGTTATTGGCGGTCGAGTTCTCATTCCTCCCTCCAGATATAATGCTATTCAAAAGCAACGTGCCAAAGCTGATCGTCAAGCATATTCATTCATGCTTCAAGGACTACCGAATGAAATCTACAATAGTTTAGATAGTCTTGAGAGTGCTGAAGAACTTTGGGATGAAATAAGAAAACAAATGGAGGGCACGGTTCTTGGGAATAAGGCTAAGATGGTTACTACGTTAAACTCCTACGAAAATTTTAAAGCCTCAGTCGGGGAAGACTTGCAAAGCACTTACCACCGATACTGTAATCTGTTAAATGATCTCCGCAAAAACAGTCTATCAAATGGAAACCTGGAGATCAACATCAAATTTATCAACAGTCTTCTTCCTGAGTGGGAAATGTTTTGTAACAATGCTATGCAGAATAAAGATCTAAGTCTGATAGATATCCATGAGCTGTACGAATACTTATACCAAAATGCTCCAATGGTGAGTAACATAGCCAAAACAAAACAAGAGACACAAGATACTCTTGCACTTCTTACCAAACAACAACATCAATTAAATGAGTCTGCTAAATCTAAAGAAAAAGCAGAAGAACCCACTCCTCCAAAACTCGATGATTTGGATAAAGAATTTCAAGAAGTGCTGCAAGCCATGTCACTCATCT
Source organism: Calendula officinalis (assembly GCA_963853835.1). NCBI lineage: Eukaryota > Viridiplantae > Streptophyta > Magnoliopsida > Asterales > Asteraceae > Calendula > Calendula officinalis. The sequence continues at coordinate 97,204,721 of OY970821.1, forward strand.
CCAAATATGAGAAGAAATATTACCCAAAAACCGCAAACAACAATCTGCGATTTTCATCAAACTTTAAATCTGCTCAATCTGCTTCTGCTTCAACTGATAAGCTAGCCATGACACCTTTGGATCCTACAAAGAAATGTTATAACTGTGGTGTTGCTGGTTACATCTCCCGTGATTGCACGAAACCTAAAGTTCGTGATTCTAAATATTTCAAAAAGAAGATATTAATGGCAAAACAAATTGAATGTGGGAAAGTGTTGTTAGCTGAAGATCTTCAGTGGATGGAAGACTCTGATCAAGAAGATGAGGAACATGCTGCAAACTTGTGTTTCATGGCAAGAGAAAATGCTGAGCTCCACGAACGTTCCAATGAGGAGACCAACAAAGAAATTGAGGTAACCAGCTCTTCTTTATCTAATTCTGATCATTCCACTGATTCTGATACTTGTCTTGATAAAAATCTGATTTTTGAAATTGATACCTTAAATCAAACAATTTTACTCGAAAAGGATATGAATACACAACTTTTAGAGCGTGTAAACATTTTAGAAAATCAATGCAAACAAACTGCTCATCTAGGTGAGCAACTTGTTAATCACATTAAACAAAATAAAATTTTTACACTGGAAACTCAGGATTTAAAAAGACAAGCATCAGAAATAAAGGTCCAATATGAATCTGATATTCAACATTTGTCACATACAATTTCCGAGAAAGAAGCTGAAATCACAAATCTAAAAAATGCACAAAATCCTATTTCAAAAGAACGAAATGACAAATATTACAAACTGTATATTGAAACGTTCCAAGAATGTCAATTCACAAAAAACTGGATGGAACGTAAACAACAAGAATTCGATGATATTGAAACCCAATTTATATCTTTAAATTCTGAAATCAAAGAATTAAAAGAAAAATTAACCGATCAAACTAATCAATCATTGCAAGATAGAAATAGTCAACAGGTTATCATACATCGTCTCACCCATGACAAAGATCAGTTAGTATCTCACATTAAACATCTTGAAGAGTTAATTGCCAAACGAGGACATACTGATCAAACCATACATTTGAACAAGCCAAAAGAGTTCAAATACTTCAACTCCAAACAAGGTCTCGGGGCAGACAATCCAGGATATCTGAGCAAGGCGTGCAGGGTTCTTCCGACACTATATGACTCTCGCTACATGCAAAGAGATATCTGGAAAAGCTTCATGCGGGTGACTGATGAAGAAAAAGAAATCGAAGCATTCAACAGGGCGAAGCAGGAAAATGCTCAAATCAGTTTCAATTATGCAGAATTAAACAAAACTTATGAATTTAAAAAGGCTAAATTTGAAAATGATGAATATTTTCCTATTATAACTCCAGAAGAATTTGAAATTAAAGGGGATGCTGTCGTTCAAGAAAAAGTAACACGAAAACTTTATATTCCATCGTTAATTCTTGAAAAGAAAATCTGCCAATTAGAAACAGAAATTGATGAAACACAAAAGGCATATGATAAAGAAAAATTAGTTTTACAAACCAAAATTCATGATTTAGAAGCTAAACTTGTTAAAACCAATTCTTCTTCTGTTCAAAATGATTCTCAAAATAATTCTTCTGTTCAAACTAAAACTCTTGAAAAGACTTCTACCATTAAAATCCCTGTTATTTTAAAAAGACGCTCTGACTCAACTGGTTTAAATGTTTCAGATAAAACCTTAAATTCAAAGCTTGAGAAGCCCATGCCAATCGGAGACAGAGGAGCAGCTCAGATAAAGAAGTCTAAGTCGTCCGGCTCTAGTATGCTTAAGTCAAAAGAACTTAAGAAGTCTAGTACATCGTCCTTTTTAGTTTCTTCTTTTTCTATTCATAATAAATGTAATAACTCCATGGATTTTATTGCTCCTAAATTGGCTTTTGGTACTGTTTATGATTCTGCTGTTATCGTCCTGTGAATTATACTGTTAATGGTGATAATTTGGTTGTTAAATATGATAAAACCGATAAAAAGATTTATTGTGACAAGCAAACAAATAAACAAATTTCCCAGTATGATGAACGATACTTCATTAGGTTAGATGCTCCATGTGGTCCTAGAAACTATGTTTTACATAAGTCTGGTAAAATAATTAAGTCCTGCAAAACTTGTTTCCCATCCTCATGCAAAACATCAGTTTCTCGTTCTTTGCTATATCAACGTCAACATTTGTCTACACCAGCTGTCAAATCGACTCCTGTTCGTCCCATCCCACGTCACACAACTCGAGGAACCACCACACCTAAATCATCACAATCAAGCACTTCATCCAATTCTTCAACAACCAAATCAAAGATGAATAACACAAAATCCACGTTTATTAATTACACTTGGATCAAGAATGAACAGTCCCAATGGATTTTACATTCTCCAGAGAAAAAGCTTAAATGGTCTATCAAATCTATCCAAACAGAACTGCCTCCTTGCAGTTCCCCAAAATCTCTAAATTAATCCTGCTGTAAAATCTACATAAAACATCCATCACTAATCGTATAGGACCCATAATTGATTGGGTACCTAAACTGTTTTTTAATTGTTTTATGTAGAATATATGGTATCTTGATTCTGGATGCTCACGGCATATGATTGGAAACAAGAACCTCTTAACAAATTTCAGAGATAAATATTTGGGTACTGTTCGTTTTAGAAATGATCATTTGGCTGCTATCATGGGAATTGGCGATATCATTCGTGACAAGTTAATCATTCGAAATGTTACTGATGTTGAAGATCTTGCTCACAACTTGTTCAGCATCGGTCAATTTTGTGATAAAGAGTTAGAAGTTAATTTTCGAACAAAGAAGTGTGCTGTTCGTACTTATAATGGAAAAGAACTTCTTACCGGATCACGGGATACAAATCTGTTTACTATCAATCTAAATGACGTGACCCCAATGGAAGAAGTATGCTTACTGTCAACAGCGTCATCAGATGAATCTTGGTTGTGGCATCGTCGCCTCTCTCACCTTAACTTCAAAACCATCAACAAATTGGTAAAAGGTGGCCATGTATCTGGTCTCCCAGACGTTAAATTTGCAAAAGATCATCTGTGTCCGTCTTGCGAAATGGGAAAGATGAAGAAAACGTCACACAAATCCAAACCTGTTCCAAGTACATCCAAACCTATTGAATTGCTTCACATGGATCTATGTGGACCAATGAGTGTACAATCAATTGCTGGTAAATGGTATGTGTTAGTGATAGTTGATGACTACTCACGGTATACATGGGTTCACTTCTTACGTACCAAAGATGAAGCTGCAGATACTATTATCGCCTTTATCAAGAAAACTCAGACAAATCTGGAATTAAAAGTCAACACCATTCGGACTGATAATGGAACTGAGTTTAAGAATCGAACCCTAGATTCATTTCTTGAATCTGTAGGTATAACCCATCAATTTTCCGCTGCTAGAACTCCACAACAGAATGGAGTAGTAGAACGAAGAAATCGTACCTTAGTTGAAGCAGCCCGCACAATGCTTTCATTTTCGAAACTACCTTTATCTCTGTGGGCTGAAGCCATCAACACGACATGTTTCACTAAAAATCGTTCTATCATCAACAAAACCTACAACAAAACACCGTATGAATTGATAAATAACCGAATTTCGAATGTTAAATTTTTCCATGTTTTTGGGAGTCGTTGCTTCATCTTGAATGACAAAGAAAAATTGAACAAATTTGAAGCTAAAGCGGACGAAGGGGTATTTGTTGGTTATTCACGAGAATCTGCATCATTCAGGGTTTACAATCGATCAAATCGGACAATAAGAGAAAGTGTAAATGTGAATTTTGATGATACTTTTCCTCTTGAGTCACTTACTTCAGATATTAAACCTCCTGCACCTCCTTCCGCTCCTTCCACCTCTGAAAATGAGTTCGATGTATTGTTTGAATATTTTTATGATGAATATCATAACATCAGACGTACCTTACTTCAGGAGGCTGGCGTTCCATTCCCTGCAGCTGGAGATGTTCAATCAATCAGTGTCCCTGAGACACTCATTCCGAGTTCCCCTGATTCTCCATCTCCAACATCTGCTGCTCCTGAGAACACTGAGTCAGTATCAAATTCAGATTCTACTTCCTCATCAATGGAAACTCAATCACCAACGGATGTCTCTTCATCGCCCACTCCAGTTGTCGGTGATTCTGATTCACTTGTTGAACCCGCTCAAGTTCCAAAGTTGGTGATCGATTTCTCCAAATTCAATGTTCAACAAGTCGATCCCCCACCTTCTTCATCCAATACCCAAACAACTATAATCCCGCATCCTGCATTTACTGATACCTCCAATATAACACCAGGTCAAATTCCACTTCCTCATACTCTGAAATGGACCAAAGAGCATCCTTTACATCAAGTAATTGGAAATCCTGAATCCTCGGTTCAAACTCGTAGAGCAACTACTGATGAATGTCAATACTCATCTTTCTTAAGCTCTAATGAACCTAAGAAAGTAAGCGAAGCATTATCAGACCCAGACTGGATTCTTGCAATGCAAGATGAGATCAATCAATTTGAACGATTGAAAGTTTGGCGTCTAGTTCCAAAACCACCTGGAAAGTCCGTTGTTGGTACTAAATGGATCTTTAAGAACAAAAAGGATGAAAATGGGATTGTCATTAGAAATAAAGCACGTCTGGTTGCTAAAGGGTATTCTCAACAAGAGGGCATCGATTATGAAGAAACTTTTGCCCCGGTTGCACGGATAGAAGCCATCCGAATATTTCTGGCATATGCAGCACACAAGAATTTTACAATCTATCAAATGGATGTAAAAACTGCATTTCTTAATGGTATTCTCAGTGAAGAAGTTTTCGTTCATCAACCAGAAGGATTTGTCGATCCACAATTGCCTAACCATGTCTACATACTTGATAAAGCTTTATATGGTTTGAAGCAAGCTCCACGTGCATGGTATGATGTTTTATCACAATTTTTAGTCGACTCTGGTTTTTCAAAAGGCAAAGTGGACAAAACTCTATTCATCAAACGAAAAGGGGAAGATATCGTTCTCATTCATATTTATGTAGATGATATTATTTTCGGCTCCACAAATCCTAAATACTGTAAACGTTTTTCAGATCTTATGATCAAGCGATTTGAAATGAGTATGATGGGGGAGATGAATTTCTTTCTCGGTCTACAGGTTCGTCAGTTACCTACCGGGATCTTCATTAATCAATCCAAGTATATCACTGATCTGTTGAAGAAGTATCTGATGGATGACTGTAAACCCATTTCAACACCAATGTCACCCGGTTCAAAAATGCATTCTGATCCTGACGGAAAGCTAGTTGATATCACCAACTATCGAGGCATGATCGGGTCCCTACTATATCTAACTGCCAGTCGATCTGATATAATGTTCTCTACGTGCGTGTGTGCTCGGTATCAGGCTGCTCCCAAAGAGTCTCACCTTCAGGCAGTCAAACGCATATTTCGTTACTTAAAGGGTACTCGAGGTCTTGGTCTTTGGTACCCCAAAGAAAACTTCGTTTGACTTGTCTGCATTCTCTGATGCTGATCATGCTGGCTGTATGTTGGATCGTAAAAGCACTTCTGGCGGTGCTCAATTTCTCGGTGATAAATTGGTGAGCTGGTCATCAAGGAAACAAAATGTGTATCTCTCATCAACTGCCGAAGCGGAGTATGTTGCTGCTGCAAGCTGCCTGTCCCAGGTAATTTGGATGCAGTCACAATTAAAAGATTACGGCTTTTGATACAGCTGTATTCCTTTATATTGTGACTCTCGAAGTGCAATTTCAATTTCATGCAATCCTGTTCAACATCCCAAAACTAAACATATTGATCGTCGATATCATTTTATCAAAGATCACGTTGAACAAGGAACTGTGGAACTGTACTTCGTATCCACCGATTTTCAGCTAGCAGATTTATTCACCAAGGCTTTAGACGAAAAACGTTTTAATTTTCTTGTGTCTAAGCTTGGTATGTTAAATCTCAAAGCATAAATCATTTCTAAATTTTTTTTTCAATGTTGTTTCTGCAAAATGCTTTTTACTGCTTACATTTTTCGCAATGACTTATATACACATCAGTATATAACTCGAACTTTAAAGCACTGGCTTTCCAGTCCATCAGCTTGAAACCCGCTCTTAATCAGAAAACAAAGAACTGTAAAAACTCTTCTCCACCCCTATGCTGCTGTTAAAAGGTACATTTCTGATCTACAAACTTTTATATATCTTTATTTTGTCGAGGGGGAGTAATATTAATTCTAGGGGGAGAATTAGTCTTTCCAGGGGGAAAACTTTCTTATATAAATATTCTTATACCCGTTTGAATTTTTTTTATTCGATCAATTTTTTTTTCAAACGACAATACCTTCCCATGGTTTGCCAGAACCGGCCTTACCTTCCAAGGGAATTCTTTTTTCAGCCATTTGGTAAATATGAGGGTATACGTCTAGGGTATAGCAATAGGTGAGTGCAAGGTGATGTGAAAACATGATAACTTTAAGAAAACACACCTTTGAGTGCATCCAAACGATAACTAAACCTGGGAAACATACAAATAGGGTGGTCATTCATATGTTGAATGTTTCGCCAGTCTTTACTAGCCCAGTAAAGCAATTGCACGCCACCACCAACCACTCAAATTCCTCTCAACAGGAATTTGTTTCAATTCATTAGGGGACGTAACACAAAAGCTACTAACTACTCATTCGGAGTTTGTCGGTATCGAAACATAATAACCTCCTGCCCCGGGTTAAGTCTCTTTGTATGCACAGTGTGTCTAGTTCTCACCCTCAAGAATCTTCCATTATAGGACACTTGCACTATCAAAATGGATCTCTGTGAATCCATCGGAACACTCGTAGTGGCATCACAATCTGATGTTTCACGAGGATCGAGTGGAAATCCTGCTAGAGCTACCATCATGCCAACTCTAAACGCAGGTCACACATTTGAATCAACGGTTGTGCAAATGACTACCGATTCATACCGTGTGCTAACGGATACTCTAAGTGAGTCCGGTGTTACCGAAAAATCCCTGTGAAATTCCTAAAATAAAACATCTTTAAAAAGCTGATTAAAATGCACATGAGCATAATAGACCACTCTCAAATTACTCCTATGATCAGCTATATCCAGTATGATCTTCCCCGGAGCCACCAACATTATAGGAACTAAAAAGTGAGGGTCCCTAAGTCTAGGTGAGCAGAATCAAGTATCTTGGGATCTTGATTGGGGTGTGTTGAGGTAAAAACATTGAGAGGGGGTATGAAGTATGAGGTGCAATTCAGTTTATCACATGGTAACACAAAACGAGGGTGTGGTTAAAAAAAATGATGAAAAAGTGAGTTGAGTGAGGAGCGTGTGTGAAAGGGTTAAAGAAAACGAAAAACCCTCCCTAAACCGAACAAAAATCCGGGTAACCACGTCTATACCAGAATGCATAACTTGCTTTCTGATTAAGTCATCATGGACCCAGTGATGCAATGCACAACCCCACTACCCACTCAAGTACAAAAAGTACTTGTTTCAAAATCACGGAGATTACCACATCTACTATCGACATCTCATTTGGAGATTGTTGATATTGAAAAAGAGGACCTACCTCCAGTCCTTGCCTTCGTTTGTCCACATATAGAGTCTAGAACCGAATTAAATTTCTCTAGGACACAGGCATTCCACCAAGCATATCCTAGTGATATTGCCGGAACATTCATAGTGCTACCAAACTTATTGGTATTCCACGATGATTGAATGGAAATCCTACCAGTGCTAACATCAAAGCCAACACTGAACGTAGGTCACACAGTTTTTCAACTGTCGTGTTAACGGGCAATCTATGAGATCCCGTTTTACCCTGTTTAACTTTTCTGTACAATGTGTTATATATTGATTCATTCAAAAAATGAATGTATCATTATTCAACACATTTTCATCAACAAGCTTCGGTGATTCTTCCTGTTACATGATGCTTCAGACATATCCTGCTCATCATGAGGGGGAGAATATACTAGCGTAACTTACTCCACATAAAAAGGACACATATGCACCAGTGAAGTGGGAGTAAACAAGGAACCGAAGACCCCACGAAGAAATAATTGTCTGTTTGAGGGGGAGCATAAACCTTATCAACAAATTTCCCGAACAACAATTATTAAAGATCATTGATCGACATAAAGCCACAAACTTCAAGAAAAGACTTCCGCTGTTAATCTCTCTATCATTATGGGTCTCAATTTTGGTCGATAAATATGTATCTTCAAAGTAAAGTCTTCAAAAATACTTTTTGTGGTTAAAAAGCTACAAGAAGTATTCGTTTTCACAGATTAACAAAGCTCAAGCCTGATCATGATTATTATGCAACGAAATATCTACAAGACTAGGCTTGTGCTAAAGATGAAGACTTCGAAGACATGCTTCCAAGACTATTGTTACAAAGGGGGATATTGTTAGGTCATATTCTAGAGTATTGTAATAGTCTAGGGGTGTAATGTGACAGTTTATTGTAATCAATAGTCTAGGGTACCTTATGTAATTAGTCAATACTAGGCCTAGGTTTAAATACCTAGTGGTAACCTAGTATTGACCTAATCTTTGCCGTTGTCAAAAAAGAACGTAACATTTTGGTGCAAAGCTTCTTGTTCTTGTTCTTCCAATTAATCATTGTTATTGCTTAATCTGTTATTAAATCGTTAGATAAGGCTTCACAGAATGTAGTATCCAGTTTGTCGTTTTGTAATGTTTAATTAACCCGTGTTTTAATATTTACGTAGAAAAAAAAATGTACTACCCCTAAACATTTGGTCTGGGTCCGCCACTGTAGTCACCAATAGCATAACTACATGGTGGCTATATGGTGGTCATTAGCAACATTGTATAAAAATAATGTCTCTTTAAAAGTAAAATTACAACTATTGCCACTTGAAGCATATGTGGCTATATGGTGCGAAATAGCCACGATTGTATTTATAATTACGTGTCTACAATCGGGCATATGATCACCACCAGCGTAACTGCATGTGGCTCTATTGTGACTATTAGCCATGGTCTATACAAGATAGTATCTTTAAAAGTAAGATTACAACTACTGCATGCCACTTTAAATATAACTGGCTATATATTACGAAATAGCCACAATTGTATGTAACGTGTCCACAATCGGGCTTATGGTCACCATCACCATAACTGCATGTGTCTATTAGCCACGGTGTATAAAAACTAATGTTAGGACCATTATTGTAATAATGTTAGGACCGTTATTATAATAGTTTTGACCTTTAAGTCCGTTGGTTAACTTTTCCCTTGTTAAGTGGTAGAAGTATATAAGGATGTATGATTGACTTACAATGTAAGCTTTCCCCCAGTTTTAACTGAAATACAATTCTGAAAGCTTATCACCTCCATCATTCTCTCTCTTTACACACACTAACACCAAGAACACACACACACACACTCAAATCTTCAATTTCTCTCTTGAATCTCAATGGATTAGCTTGATTCTAGTGTATTACGATCTTACAAGTGGTATCAGAGCGAAATCTCTCTTTGAGAAGATCCAATTTCGAGCTAGAATCATCCAGATCTGAATTTTGAAGAAAAAGTTGATGTTCGTCATGAGAAATTTAATGTTATAAATTTTTTGTCCAAATCAATGAATTGATCAGAGATTAGTGTTTCTCCAGTGTTTCTAAGCATAATAGAATCAAAATTAGATTCATTCCATCAACAATCATCTTCAATTTGATGATTTTAGAGAAAAAGTGAAAAAGTTCAAAAGTTGCTGTAAATCGAAGAATCGAAGCTTTTGTGTTATGGATTGAAGAAAGTGATTGGATCAAAGTGTTAGCAATTTGATTTCGAGCATTTAGCAAAAAGAATCATTGAAATCGGTGAAGAATTGAGCAAAATCAGATTGAAATAGTGATGTTTGTTCTAGCTGTGTTCGTACGCTACATACTTCGGCTTCAAGAATGATGAACATGTTCGGCCCAAAGTAAGTAAGAAGTTCGGCCCAGTTAAACTCAAAAGTTCGGCCCGAAGTTAAAATCAAGTAGTTCGGCCCAGTTAAACTTCGGCCCAAGTTCGGCCCGAACTTAATAAAACCTAATGCTCGGCCCGAACTTAAGCCCAATTCATTCAAGTTCGGCTTTCATGTTCGGCAGTATTTCATCCAAAAGAAGTTCGGCTTTCATGTTCGGCAGTATTTCATCCAAAAGAAGTTCGGTATCAATCAATTCAATCAACAGCATCAACATAATCGATCTCAAATTCTGCAATCAATTTCAATTCATAATCTGATTTCAATTGAGATAATCAAATTGTTTTTGAAGTTCGGCTTTTGAAAGATTTTGGGACTTCAGTCAATTCCAACGGATCAATCAAACCGATATCAATCAGAAGTCAAACCGATATCGATCAGAAATCAAACCGTAAATCATTTAATTTAGAAATCGTTCAACATCGGCATCTGATTGTTCATCGTACAAAATCAATTTCAATTCAAAGATTCCCGACTTTATCAAATTTTTCGGCTCCTCAAAATCAAATTCAAAGTTCGGATTGGTTAGCAAGATTCCGATATCAAACACTAATCGACTCTGCTCGACTCGATTTGAATCTATGCTTCGAATTGCTTGTTCCATCGATTTGTTGTTCCAACGACCTGCTTGTTCGTGCTCAAGTCTGCGTATCAATCTTCGGCCCTAACCATTTAAATCTAATAAGCCCAATATAGAATCTAAGCCCATCGTCAATTTTATCTTCAGCCCAAGAACCAAATTAAAACTCATAGCCCGAAATTCAATTTAGACTCAATTCTTTAAATTTTGGGCCAATATCCATTTTTACAAATTTCGTAAAGCCCAAACTCAAATTATAACCTGTTTACATTTTTAAAACCAACAAATCCTATTCAATTTTTTTTTTAAAAATCGAAAAACGCAAACAGTATTTGTACAAATCATTTTGAAATGACATCAAGAGATGCTCTTTCAATCGGAACCGATCTCAAACCTCCGGTTTTATACCGAGGTGAATACGCCCAGTGGAAGAAACGATTCCTCCACTTTATAAAAAATCAAGAACTGGCAACGGATATTCTTGACTCACTAGAAAATGGTGTTGCGGTATTTTACGAAGATGTAATAGCTGCACCAAATGCAACTCCGCCAGTTCTTGGAGGTCGTACTCCGCTTCCTCAGTCTAGATACAATGCTCAACAAAAACAACGAGCTAAAGCAGATCTACAATCCTTTTCATTCGTACTTCACAGTTTACCGAACGAGATATGGGATGAAATTAGAAAGCAAATGGAAGGCACCGTATTAGGAAATAAAGACAAGATGGTAACCACTCTGAATGCATACCAATCATTTAAAGCTTCCACCGGGGAAGAATTAGAGAGCACATATCATCGGTATTGCAACTTGTTGAATGAACTTCGAAGGAATAATTTGAAGAAGAAAATTTGGAGATCAACATCAAGTTCATCAACAGTCTTCTACCAGAGTGGGCCACATTTGGAAACAGTGTCATGCAACATAAAGATCTGAGCTAAATTGATGTGCATGAACTGTATGAGTATTTACTTCAAAATGCTCCAATGGTGAAAGACATAGTCAAAACCAAACAAGAAAATGCAAACACTCTTGATACTCTTGCTCTTCTTACAAGACAATACCAGTCTAATTCATCTGGTAAACTGAAAGAAAAATCAGAAGAACCCGTAAAAGATACAAAAGAAGAAATGGAGAACGAATTAGAACAACTGTTGCAAGCTATGTCTTTCATCTCAAGATATGAGAAAAAGTATTACTCAACTCCAACAAACAACAATCAGAGATCTTCATCCACTTTCAAGTCTGCACCATCTGCTTCAAATACATCTGACAAACCCACAATCACACCTTTGGATCCGACAAAGAAATGTTATAACTGTGGACTTCCTGGTCATTTCTCCCGAGACTGTAAGAAACCTAAAGTTCGGGATTCTGAATACTTTAAACGCAAAATGTTAATGGCCAAGCAGATTGAGTCAGGCAAGGTATTATTAGCAGAAGATCTTCAATGAAAGGAAGACTCAGAGCCTAAGGATGAAGAACATTCGGCAAATCTATGTTTTATGGCACGTGAAAATGCCGAAATCTCTGATCGATTCAATGAAGAGGCTACCAAAGAAATAGAGGTAATCAGTTCTCTCTTATCTAATTCTTCAAATACAATTGATTCTGATAAATATTTTGTAACAAACCAGAATTCTGAAATTGAGTCTTTAAAACAAAACCTTTTGAAAGAAAAAGAATTAAATGTTCTATTCCAACAAAGTTTAGCTGATTTAGAAAACGAAAATGAACAAATTGCTGAACATAATACACAACTTGTTCATTATTAAACAAAATAAAAATTTTGAGAAAAAGAATCTGACGTTACAAAATCGAATTTCAGAGTTGACTGTTAAATATGAGACTGATATGCAACATTTGTCTCATACTATTTCTGAAAAAGAAATTGAAATAATCAATCTAAAAAACACACAAAGTTCCACATCTAATGCAGAAAATGATAAATATTACAAGTTATACATTGAAGCATGGAATTAATATCAAATCACTAAAAACTGGTTGGAACGTAAACAAAAAGAATTTGATGATAATGAGAATCAATTTAAATCTTTAAACACACATTATCAGACACCCTTCATGAAAAAGACATTCAATCATCACAAGAATTAAATAGCAAACAGAATGTCATACATCAACTTCAAAATGATAAAATTCAACTTTCTACCCACGTCAAAAATCTTGAAGAAATAATTGCTAAACGAGGACAAACTGATCAAACTATTCACTTAAACAAGCCTAAAGATTTCAAATATTTCAATTCACGAGAAGGTCTGGGGGCTAACAATCCTGAATATCTGAAGATGGCTTGTAATGTGCTTCCAACACTGTATGATTCCAAATACATACATGTTGATGTTTGGCAGAGTTTCCTTCGCATGACAGATGAGGAAGAAGAAATTGAAGCGTTTAACAGAGCTAAAACAGAGAATGCACAAATTAGTTTCAATTATAATGAATTAAATAAAACATATGAATCTAAAAAGGAAAATTTTAAAAATGATGATTATTTTTCAATTATTACACCAGAAGAATTTGAGATAAAGGGTAATGCTGTGCTTCAACGAAAAGTAACACGCAAGATTTATATACCCTCACTTATTCTTGAAAAGAAAATCTGCCAGCTGGAAACTGAAATAGATGAAACTCATAAAGCATTTGACAATGAAAAATCTGCCTTACAATAAAAAATTCATAATTTAGAAGATAAAATTATGGAATTAAATTCAGTTTCCAATGCAAGTGCTTCTCCAAAGCCAACATCAGTCAATGAAAATTTCTCTTCTCCTAAAACTCCAACTATTTTAAAAAGAAATGCTCATTCCACTACTTCAAAAAGAAATGCTAATTCCACTGTTTTAAATTTTTCAGATAAAAATTTAAATTTCAAGCTTAAGGCGTCACTGCAAGACAGGATGAAAGAAGTTGAGCAGTCTCAGAAGTCTAAGTCGTCTAAGTCTAGTATGCTTAAGTCAAATGAGCTTAAGAAGTCTAGTTCTTCCTCGTTTTTAGCTTCTTCTTTTTCAAATTCGAATAAATGTAATAACTCAACAACATTTATTTTCCTGCTACACGTTATGGAATTGTCTTTGATTCAGCAATTTATCGTCCTGTTAATTTCGCTGTGAATGGTGCAAATTTGATTGTTAAAACAGATAAAACTGGCAAAAAGGTTTATTTTGATAGAAAAACTAATACACCAATTTCTCAATATGATACACGATATTTTGTTAGAACAGATGCACCTTGTGGTCGACGACATGATGTTCTTCATAAAAATGGTTCAATCATTAATTCATGTACCACTTGTTATCCAGAACCTTGCAAAACAATGCTCGCTCGATCTAACACATCTTCACCTACACGTTCTTCTCCTAATCCTTTAAAATCTGTTTCTCGTGTAGTTTCTAAAAATAAATCTCCAAAATCGGTTAATCATGTAGTTTCTTCACCAAACTCTTCAACATCCGCATCTAAACCACAATCCGTTTATACACCTAAATCCGTTTCTTAGCATATGCAGCACATAAGAATTTTACAATCTATCAAATGGATGTAAAAACTGCATTTTTAAATGGCATTCTCAAAGAAGAAGTGTTCGTTCATCTACCCGAAGGTTTTGTAGATCCACATATGCCTAATCATGTTTATATTCTCGATAAAGCTTTGTACGGTTTAAAACAAGCTCCCAGGGCGTGGTATGATGTCTTATCCAAATTCTTAGTTGAGTCTGCTTTTTCTAAAGGGAAAGTCGACACAACTCTCTTCATCAAACGTCAAGGGGAAGACATTGTTCTTATTCAAATTTATGTCGACGATATAATTTTTGGTTCTACAAATCCCAAATATTGCAAGAAGTTCTCTGCTCTTATGGTTAAACGTTTTGAGATGAGCATGATGGGTGAAATGAATTTCTTTCTTGGTCTTCAAGTTCGCCAATTACCTACCGGAATCTTCATCAATCAATCCAAGTATATCACTGATTTATTGAAGAAATATCTTATGGATGATTGTAAACCAATTTCGACGCCGATGTCGCCTGGTTCTAAACTGCATGCTGATCCGGATGGCAAACTTGTGGATATTACCCATTATCGGGGGATGATCGGATCCTTGCTATATCTGACTTCGAGTCGCCCAGACATTATGTTCTCTACTTGCATATGTGCTCGGTATCAGGCAGCTCCTAAAGAATCTCATCTTCAAGCGGTCAAATGAATATTTCGTTATCTGAAGGGCACTCGAGATCTTGGTCTCTGGTATCCTAAAGAAACCTCTTTTGACTTGATTGCATTTTCTGATGCTGATCATGCTGGATGCATGTTGGATCGAAAGAGTACATCTGGAAGTGTCCAATATCTGGGAGATAAATTGGTGAGCTGGTCTTCACGGAAGCAAAATTGAGTGTCTCTTTCAACTGCAGAGGCAGAATATGTTGCTGCTGCAAGCTGCTTATCCCAGGTAATTTGGATGCAATCACAATTAAAAGATTACGGCTTTTCATACAGTCGTATTCCTTTATATTGTGATTCTCGAAGTGCAATTGCAATTTCATGCAATCCTGTTCAACATTCCAAAACTAAAATATTGATCTTCGATATCATTTTATAAAAGATCATGTTGAACATGGTAATGTGGAATTGTATTTTGTTTCCACTGATTATCAATTAGCTGATTTGTTTACCAAAGCATTAGACGAAAAACGTTTTAACTTTCTTGTGTCTAAACTTGGTATGCTAAATCTAAAAGCTTAAACCGTTTTATGTTTCACAAAACAATGGCTTATGCACACATCAGTGTATAACCCGTTCCTAATTGTTAAATGGCTTTCAAGTACATCAGCTTGAAACCCGATCTTAACCAGATTTTCACATAAATGTAAAAACTATTTCCCACCCCTCTTAAACTGTATATTTTTCATTACCTTTATTTTGTCGAGGGGGAGAAATATTAATTCTACGGGGAGAATTAGTATTTCCAGGGGAGAAACTTTCTCATATCAATACTTTTATACCCGTTTGATTTTTTTGAATCGAATAATTTTTTTTTTATCAAACGACAATACCTTCCTATGGTTTTCCAGAACCGGCCTTACCTTCCAAGGAAATACGTTTTAGCCAAAATTGGTAAATGCGAGAGTATAAGTCTAGGGTATAGATTTAGGTGAGTGCAAGGTGATGTGAAAACATGATAATAACTAGAACTCACATCTTTGAGTGCATCCAAACCGACTATAAACCGGGAAACCTCACTAAAATGTGTTCATTCATGTGTTGAATGTTTCACCAGACTTAACTGGCCCAGTCAAGCATTTGCACTCCACCACCAACCACTCAGATTCCTCTCAAACGGAATTTGTTTCAATTCATTAGGGGACGTAGCACATAATCTATCGACTGCTCATTCGGAGTATGTTGGTATTGAAATAATTAACCTTCTGCCCCGGATTACGTCTTCAATTGAATGCACAATGTGTCTAGATCTCACCGACAAATATTTCCAATTTAGGACACATACACTATTGAATATGAATCTTTGTGTATTCATCGGAACACTCATAGTGGCATCACGATCTGGTGTTTCACGAGGATTGAGTGGAAATCCTGCTAGAGCTAAAATCGCGCCAACTCTAACTGCAGGTCATACATTTGAATCAATGGTTGTGCAAACGACTATCGATTCATACCGTGTGTTAACGGATACTCTATGTGAGTCCGGTTTTACCTAATTTGTTCAAGTTGTTGTACCTACACTTTTATATCATAAAGGCAACAACTTATGCCGGAAACACATACTTTTCCGATGAAAAATCCATGTTATTCTTACAAAGTAACATCATAAATGCTGATATATTGCACATGAGCGTTATAGTTCACTCTCAAATTACTCCTATGATCTGCTATAACGGGCATGATCTTCCCCAGGAGCCAACTACAATATAGGACAATATGTAAGGGTACATAGGTCTAGGTGAGCAGAATCAAGTATCACGGGATCTTGATTGGGGTGCGCTGAGATAAAATTTGAGAGGGGGAATGTCGTATGGGGTGCAATTCAGCTAAACATGGTAAAATGAAATGAGGGCGTAGTCGAAAAATGAAAAAGTAAGCTTGAGTGAGGAGGGTGTGACAGGGTTAAATAAAACGAAAAACCCTTACCAAACTGATAAAAAGCCGGGTTGCCACGTCTCTATCAGATTGCATGTGTTGCTCTCTGATATTGAAATATACATCATGGACCCAGTGATGCAATGCACAACCCCCCCAGCCACTCAAGTATTTCTTAAAAAGTACTTGTTTCATTTCCACGGAGACTATCTCATATGCTATCGACATCTCACTTGGAGATTGTTGATATTGAACAAGAGGACAAGCCTCTCCAGTCCTCGCCTTCGTTTGTCCACTAATTAAGTCCAGAACCGCAATACACTTTTAGGACACAAGGCATAATACCAAGCTAATCTTTGTGATACAGCCGGAACATTCATAGTGATACCAACATTCTTGGTATTCCACGATGATTGAATGGAAATCCTACAGTGCTATCATCTATTCCAACACTGAACGTAGGTCACACAGTTTGGGTAACTGTTGTGTCAACGGGTAATCTATGTGATCCCGGTTTGCCATATTTGATTCGATCATTGAGATTACATGCCAAATGATTTGATCAGATATCTACATCATCAACATCAGTTCGGTTTTCGATGATACAGTGTGATGTATATTGATTCATTCAAAATATGAATATATCATTCTTCTTCACATTTGTATCCATGGGCTTCGGAGATTTTCTTCATTTCACCTCGACGAACTTCACTTTTTCATGATGATTCCGATAAATCTTAATCATCATGAGGGGGAGAAAATTTACTAAGAAGTTCAGTTTATGAAGAAAAATTCTTACAAGACTTAAGAGAATATATTAGCCCAGTTTACTCCACATCAAAAAGACATATGCACCGATTAAGGGGGAGTAAACAAGAAACCGAAGAAGATTTGTTGAAAAATAATTGTTTGTTTGAGGGGGAGCGTAAACCGTATCCACATTTTTCTCTCAACAACAATCATCATTGATCATAAATCGACAAAGCCACAACTTCTAGAAAAGACTTCCGCTACAAACAACTCTATCTATTTATGGGTCTACATTTTCGTCGATTTACATGAAATTATTTGTGAGGCAAAAGAAATTTCTCACGAATTCTCAACATTTTCATTACAAATCTTAAACTGACAAATCATTCTATCCAAACCACAAATTCACATTCATATCCATCCAAAATCTAATCGTTTAAATCATTCTTTCCAAAATTTCATAACATTCATATCCATTCAAAAGCTTAACTGTTCTAATCTGTTGTTCATACCAAATGCAAATTATCCACATTCATCCAAATCCTAAAAGTACATATCATTCTTTCTTACATACAAAACTTACATACATACATATCCAAAACTTTTAACTTTCAGATCATTCTTACCAAATCAAACACACACTTCCAAAACTTTGACTGACAAATCATTCAAAAACATTATCATTATATCCTCATCCTCTACTACAAAATCCAAAAACAACCTTTCCATTATCTGAAAACCCACTCAAATCCTTACTTAACTGATATACCCTTTCCTAAAATTTTCAAATCTTTAGTAAATCAGTTATAGGATTTCATCACTCAAACAGTATCAACGAAAAACATATCTTCTTTGAGTATCTTAAACTTCCAGATTTCTGAAATGTTTTGTTATTGAAATTCAGTAAAAACATTTTCTTGCCAAAGACAGATTATGAGAAGAATCTGGAGTCTGAAGACTGGGATGATGTATTAAAGATCAAAAAGGGGGAGATTGTTAGGACCATTATTGTAATAATGTTAGGACCGTTATTATAATAGTTTTGACCTTTAAGTCCGTTAGTTAACTTTTCACTTGTTAAGTGGTAGAAGTATATAAGGATGTATGTTTGACTTACAATGTAAGCTTTCCCTCACTTTTAACTGAAATACAATTCTGAAAGCTTATCACCTCCATCATTCTCTCTCTTTACACACACTAACACCAAGAACACACACACTCAAATCTTCAATTTCTCTCTTGAATCTCAATGGATTAGCTTGATTTTAGTGTATTACGATCTTACAAATAACCTCTCTAAAAGTAGGATTACAACTACTTCCACTTTAATTATATGTGGCTACATGGTACGAAATAGCAACGATTGTATGTTATTGCTACACTTTTCCTATGATATGACCACCAAATTTTAGCGTAGCCATATATGTACTTTAAAACGCGGGAAAATAGACTACGCTTTTGATGTAATATAGAACCGTGGCCAATGATGTATAGCCACGGGTTTTTTGTAGTCGCGATATGTGTTTTTTGTACTAGTGATCGATACATTGTTCCTTGGATTAAGGCATTTCCAAGAAAAATTAATGTCTTTATATGGAGACTAGCTTCAAAGCCCGCCCGATTGGGCGGGCATGCTTCAATAGATATGTAGAAAAATAACAAAAATATTGATACAGTTTAAATGGCATAATAATCCATAATTGTAATAATAAGTTGACACAAATTTTGAAACATGAATAAATGTTACAAAAAACTATAGACGAAATAATATTTCTTTGTAAATGACATTTGCTGTTGAATTAGTGTGATTGCCATCTTTTCGCAACAAATAACCTTCAATCCGTTTTTGTTCTTAACCCGTGAGAAATCACGGGTGGTTCCTAATTTTGCTGAACATAATATTTATATAATACAAAAATTAATCATTAATTGCATGATTATCACATATACAATAAGAAAATATATAATGCTTCTATAACGCAAATTAGGAATTCAAGCTTACAAATTATAATCATAAGTCAATTTAACCTTGACTCTTGTTAATGGTCAAAGCAAAACAAATAGCTTGTAGAATTGTCTTCCTTCCATTTTTTTTAAACTATATTATTTAATAAATTAGTTTAATCTATAAATAACAAAGTCTAAAGATGCAACAACATAATTCATTCCGGCATTATACACCATTATTTTAAGTCATAACAATAGCCCAATGAAGAATTAGCCGAAAACAACAACTGTGATTCATTTTATTGAGTTTAAATAGCAAGCATGAATTTGACTTTAAAAGTCAACGTGTACAAATACATAAAATTTGAAAAACTAAAACATATAAACATTCAAGTTTTGACGTTGAGTTTCCTTACTAACCCTAAATCTAACCCTAACCAATAAACATAATAGTATAGAAACTAAAAGAAATTTTGATAAAATTAATACATTGGAATAAATATAAAATGTTATTATTGTTTTCACAGTTTTAAAAATCTCTTTTAATGTTTGACCATTAAAGTCAAATAGTTGGAAAAATGCTAATTTCTATCTTGTTTCTATATATGATGCAGGTGAACTATGAACAAAAAATTAAATTAAATTACAATATAAACAAAATAACACTAAAATTTGATTACTGTATACAATTAATGGATGAACAGAAAATTAATAAAATCACTGTACAAAATTACAATATGAATCAAATGAACATAGATACAGACAATTTTTTTGCGATTCAGTACAAATCTCTACGAAATGAACAGATCAAAAGTTTAATCTATATATAATCATAACTACAAACACAAATATGATTTCTTATTAAGAAATAGTCTAACTTACTTTTAGTGTAATATTTATATTAACTTTCAGATCAGAACAAAAATTTGCCAATTGTTATACATGGATCTTTAAAATGAATATATTATTTGTCAATTGTTATATTATAAAAAAAAATACGTGTGCTTTGTTGATTTTTACCATTTTTTTGGTACTGAGTGGAAGGATATGTGAATTAATATTTATCAAAAATAAAGAATTAATTGATTACTTCCATAATTATAGCAAGGGTTGTTCAGAACCCGATTTTAGCTATTAGTTAGGTTAAAAGGAAATAATTTAATTAGGTTTAATGAAAATCAATGAAAATTCTGAATTTAATTCTTTATACCGAATTTACAAAATCGTTGGCCAATGGTGTAATTACATGTGGCAATATGGACCAATGAGAGAGCTCCAAACTGCTGAGTTGGCAAACGTAAATCAAATGTAGGCTCATATATATGAGAAGATTGGCTCATCGGCATAAATATGGAATCTATTGTTTGCTTCGAGTCAGGCATGGATGGAGTTTTGATCGCAGGAACAAAGTGGATTTTTATCATGCTTCTTGGCCCAATGGGTCGACATTAGTCCAAGATGCATATGCTTTTTTCTGGATTAGGCATAGTTGGACCTTGTGGTGTTGTGATCCATGTTCCATTTATTAGTTTCTCCTTTTTTTTTTTTTTTTTTTTTTGCTTTATATGTTCCTATAATCCTATCTCCTTGGTAGTTTTTTTAAACACATTTAGATCTTTAATAACAAAAAAGTGTGTATATAATATGATGCCGGTACCCAAGGCTTCTATCCTAGTGATATTGGTGAAAAGATAAGGTGTTGCCCATGATCAAGGTCATAGGTTCAAGTCCCGTCGTGGACGTGGGGTTTATTCCTCATAGGTGGAGGGTTCGAGGGAAGACATACTGCCCCTTGTGGATGTCACTGTATAGGCTCGAATCACTAACTTACTAACTTGCCGTTCAAAAAAATATACTCCCTCTGTCCCTTAATAAAGTTCCTATTTCTCCTGGGCACATGTTTTTAGGAGATAGTTAGTGGTGGGTCCTTGGTAATAAATTTGATTAAAATATAGGGTTTTTTTGGAGAGAGAAAGTGTTTTTAGGAGATATTTAATGGTGGGTTATTTGGTAATAATATTATTTTATTGAGTGGGTCCCTCTAATTTAAGAAATGAGAACTTTATTTTGGGACAAACATATTAGGGGAAATGGAAACTTTATTAAGGGACGGAGGGAGTAATATGCTTCCGTCTGCTATTTAACTCATTCATCGTTTGAGAAAGACACCTTACTTAGCATTATGAATTCTATAATCGATTAAGATATTCAATTCAGAATTTATTTATAACATTAAAATTCCATTTCATGCATATGGGCTAACTTTTTCGACATGTCACATGTTTATGTAACCCGTATCACATCACCCTGTTACCTCTTTTGAAGAGGTTCGATACGTCAAGTAGGAACTTTTGAAAGTTAAATGCACATGATGGACGACAAGTGAGTTGGATAAACACTACAGGATATCGAGACAAGTTGAATACATTCGTCGGCACTTAATTAACATTATTTTAACTTCCTCTTCCTCGAATATATCATGGGATTAGTGAAAAGTTTGCCATTAGAACTTAATAAATATAATAGGTTTTCTTTAAGCATGAAGAGTAAGGATTTTTTTTGGAGGATTCCAAATATTTTATTATGAAGAATTACATTGAATAAAAGCAGAAACATAATTATTGTAGTATTTGAAATATACGATAATGATACTCAATCAACATGTATAACTCTAATGAAGTATTTGAAATATACGATAATGATAATGATACTCAATCATGTATAACTCTAATGAGGTATTTGAAATATAGAATGCATAACAATTTAGCTAGTTGCTTGAAAACTTGAAAATTTGATTAGCAAGTTTCTCTAGATCCAAGAAAGAAGACCCATGAGAACTCGTCGCCATTTCTGCCGATTTCTTCCATTCTATAGCTTTCTTCCTCATTGCTTTACCTTCTTCTCCCTCCATTAACTCTTTCACAAGCTTCTCCACTTGATCCCTTTTCACATTTTTCCCATTAATCTCCATACCAACCCCCCAGTGCTTGCACATTTGTCTACAATTAATTGGTTGGTCACCCAAAAATGGCCAACAAATCATTGGCACCCCAGCCGACAAGCTCTCGATGATCGAACCCCAACCGCCATGAGTCAAGAATCCACCAACCGAAGGGTGGTTCAAGACCTCTTCTTGTGAACACCAACTAGCAATAAAGCCTTTACTTTTAATCGCCTCCTCAAGTTCTTTAGGTAAAACCGCGGGTTTCCCATCAATCAAATCGGCCCTTATGATCCAAAGAAAATAACAGTCACTGTTAACGAGCCCCCAACCAAGTTCAACTAAATCTTGAATAGACATAAATGCCAAACTTCCAAAGTTAACATATAGCACGGAATTCGGTTCCTTCGACTGGAGCCACTGGACACACTCGGGTTCTTCCTTCCATAAACTATACCCAACGGATTTGCTGGTTTCGGTTTCTAATTTCATGTGATTTATAAGCATTTGAAGAGGTCCAATGGTGTAGACTTCAGCTGGAAGTATCGATTTGATCTCTTTGAGGAGACTAGGCTCTAGTTCCTCGAAAGTGTGAATGATTGAATGTGGAACTTTATCAGCACCTAGAGCGGTGTTTAGGTAGTGTTTAAACACATATTCATTCAGATTTGTGGCTCGTATAAATTCAGGTAGGTCCTTCAAACGAATTGCTTCCATTCCCGGAATCCAATCTATCTCCATGTCAAGATATCCATTCGTCAAATAACTTTCATCTACAAAAATAGTTAAACGTTGATTTGTTTAAAGGTTAACTGCACCAAAATGCAATATGATCGAATCGGCCGGAACTGTAGCCGTCGATTCCGATCTTGGTTCTAATTTTCATACAAAATTGGCTATGGATCCGGTTCAGTTCCGAGCAATTCGGTTCGGTCCAAAACCGAGAAAAAACCGAAGAAGTCTAAAAAACTCTCGATTCTCAGTTCGGTTCCGACCGGTTCTCCGTCCTGTTTGGTTCGTTTCCTAGCGTCATTTTTTCGGCCAAAACCATTTTGTCGGCCGAAACCAGTTTCTTGGTTCAAAATGATTTAGTTTAGCTCTTGGACTATGCACGTCAATATAACAATTGCATCAAAATATATGAGACATACTTTAAACTTTTTATAATGCTACAAGATTACAACAATGATAAGTGGGCTTGTAAACAAAGCGAAGACTTAATGAACAGTGTGTGAACCGTTTGGCGGTAGTTAAAGGAACAAACACGAACAAGATTTTATGTTCGTTTACTTAATCGAACGAAAGGTCCCGTTCTTTCGTTTACATTTGTGAACATGAGTCTTTGTTCATTCATTAATGATCGTTCGTTAGTATTTTGTTTGTGTATGTTCATATATTTATTTTTCCATACATACTTATTAGAGTTATGTTTACAATATATTTACTTTATTTATACAAGGTATTTACATTTTGATTTTACTGTCTTTTTCGTCAATTTAAGTTTTTTTTACTCTTCATTTCAAGTTTTGTAAGCATTTAAATTATTTACTTAATTCATTTCCTAGAATTATTAGAGATTACAAAAATCTTAGAAGACTGTTAACAAAACTTGTGAAGGTTCATTCATTTATGTCCATGAACGTGTCCATGAACGTTCGTTAAGGTCCGTTTGTGTATGTTCGTTAACCAAAATTGTTCGTAAACGGTTCGTAAACACTTAATTTAGTTAACAAACGAACACGAACATAAAAGTTCATTCGTTTAAGTGCTCACGAACACTTTTTTCCTTAACAAACGAACACTAACAAGGCCTTCGTTTACGCACCTAATGGTAAGAAAATGCAAATATCTTTCATTAAAAATATATGACATGACAATTAACCCGAATTAAAGCATGATAATATTGTTGTCTTTTGAGTTTTGGGAATTGATAGAGGGATTAGGAAAAAACCAAACCTTTAAGCGGGACAAGTCCTTTCTCCATTAGAACTTTCACCTGGTAAGACCCCATAAATCCGCAGGCAGCCGAGGTCCAGAAAAGGATGACCTCGATCTTAAGCTTCTCAGCAGCAGACATCGCATTCGCAAAATCCATGAAACCGTCACAAACAATACAAGTAATTGGAGTTTTAAGTCCCGATACAAGATCAGCAAAGGAATCGCAGAAATTGGTTTCAAGATAGCTCATTGCTTCACCTAAGGTTGGAGTATGGTGGACACCATCATCTGTACCAACAGAAGAATCACAATCTGGAACTGTTTTGAATTCAAAATCAGGAGTGCCATCGAGACCGCGGGTCCCACCGGACTTTACTAGCCGGTTTTGGTTTGACCGAGTGTTGATGAAGGTTATACGGATGCCCTTGTGGTGTAGCAGCCTGGCAAATTTGAGCATACACTTGATATGGCTTTGTGCTGGAAATGGTATGAACACCACATGAGCCTTTCTTTCATCAATCTTAGGAACTTCATCCATGGATCTTTCTCTGTGTGTGTGTTATCGTGCTGTTTTTAGTGATTTGGTTCGAGTTTTCTTGCTTTTAACGGTTTCAAATGGCAGTAGAAAGGTTATCAGTTTGTGTCATACGTTAATGTTTTGCCCATCACTGCAGCCTATCCTTATCTTTGACTGAACTTCAATCATGTTCCAATGCACTGTTCCATTTTTGGTACTAAAATAAGTCAACATTCGTTTTTTTTCTTTTTCCGGAATTTTGATTTTAAACGAATTAATTAATATAATTAATATATTACTATATACATACACTTGGTGATTAATATATGTACTAAATGCTTACTTCTGTATCAAAATTAGTGATATACTCCCTCCGTCCCTAAATAAAGTTCCCATTTTGCCTTCAAATTTTGTCCCTAAATAAAGTTCTCATTTCTCAAGTATAAGGGACCCACTTAATATAATAATATTATTACCAATACTTTCACCACTAACTATCTCTTAGAGCATCTCCAATGGTAGCTTTTTTAAAAGCTTATTACTATTACAATAAGCTTTTGTATGACTTTTTACCATTGGAATAGTGAGCTTTTTTAAAAACTTATTGCAAAGACTTTTTTTCTACTAAGCTTTTAAGAGACTTTCAATGTTTGTCATTTTTAGTCCCCTATGTATAATAGTTTTTCATTTTAAACTTTAGATATATTATACATAAATTATTTATTATATTCTTATTAGTTAATAAATAAATTATATAATATTTAGTGTCAATTATTATAATATATTTGTATGAGATATTTTAAAAAATAATATACTTAGTAAGGATGTTATAAAAAGTGTCAAATTATATAAGGGGTATTTATAAAATATTTAAGATAGATAAAGGTAAATTAGAAATATTGTAATAGAAAAAGCTTTTAGAAAGGTTAACCATTGGAGATGCTATTTATGTATAAGTTTTTGGTGAGTAGATTGTTGATGTGGCAAAAGTAATAAGCTATTGTGAGGTTAACCATTGGGGATGCTCTTAAAACACTTTCTCTCTCCAATCAAACCTTATATTTTAATCAAAAGTAATACCAAATACCCCACCACTAACTATCTCCTAAAATGTTGTGCCCAACACAAATGGGAACTTTATTAAGGAACGGAGGGAGTACTTTTTATTTAGGGGTGGAACAAAATAAGTGATACACTTTTAAAATTTACTTTATTTGGTAAAAAAAAATGGGACTATTTCTCCACTAATAACTATCTACTTTAATAAAATGAAATTACCTCTTTACCCTTATTTTTAGTTTTAAACATCATTAATATCACTTTATTCAAAAGAAGTGAGACACATTCTCCAGTAATTAACTATCAACTTTAATCTATTTTAAACTACCTATTTTATGTTTTCCCTCAAAAACCGTGTTTTTCAAATATATCACTTGTTTTGATACAGAGGTACGTAGTATTTATATTTTGAAGACTTTTTTTTTGAACATATATATTGATCGACTAATAATAAGACTCGTATTAATAAATCTTGATTATCAGCGGAATTCTTTTGATCATTGAGACTTTATGTCAATCTATAATTCTTAATAATGGTTGTTGGAGTAACATCTTGATAAACTTGAATGAAAGATATTAAGATTTGTCTTGAAACATATAATCTTTCGTTTATACTTTAAATTTATTAATGTTTACGTTCCTCCTCCTCAAACAAATAATTATTCTTCACAGAGTTGTATTAAACATTTTGAATTTACTCCCCGAGAAACAAGTACTTACCTAATTTAACTATATGATAGTTGTTTGATATCTTTGTTAAGTCTCTGATTTATTATTTATTCTCCTATAACTAGTGCATATAACATACTAGATTGTAGAGTAAACTCGTCATATTCGTTCAAATTTATTCGTATAAAGAATTTTTGCTGTCCTCTCAGTTCTCCCCCTCAAAAATTAATACTCCCTCCGTCCCATTTTTATTGTCCAGTAGTTTAGTTTGTCCCACAAAGATTGTCCTTTCCTAAATTTCATCCTATCAAAAAACATTTAAGTGGGAAAGAGAAAATTTGATTGGTGACATAGTATAATTAATGTACTTTTCTTAAACTGTGTGCTATTTTGTAGTGGACAATAAAAATGGGACGGAGGGAGTATGAAATAATCATCATGATCGACAATGTGAAATTCAATGGGGTGAAAATAAATTCCATACAAAGACGCCCTTGATGAAAATGTGTTGAATATTGATTAATACATTTTTGTATTAATCAATTCACATCACATGATTTTATTGTGTAAACCCCAACTTGTTGATAATGTAAGCTATTTATGAGCTAAATTATGTAATTACATGTGAATCCGTATATATCGATTAATCAAACAATTAAGCAAGAACAAAGATTGAGATGAAGAACAATATGAAGCTTTGCACAAAACGTTACGTTCGATTACACTGTGTCGGCAAGCTTGGCCAATACTAGGTTACAACTAGGTATTTATACCTAGGCCTAGTATTGACTAATTATATAAAATCACCCTAGACTATTTGTTACAATAAATGTCACATTACACCCCTAGACTATTGAATACACTAAAATGTGACCCAACAATCTCCCACTTTGTAACAATAGTCTGGGAAGCATATCTTCGATGTCTTCATCTTTAGCGAAAGCCTAGTCTTGTAGATATTTCATTGCATAATAATCAGGATCAGGCTTAAGCTTTGTTTATCTGTAAAAACGAATACTTCTTGTAACTTTTCAACCACAAAAAGTATTTTGATGACTTTACTTTGAAGATACATATTGATCGACCAAAACTGAGACCCATAATGATAGAGAGATTAACAGCGGAAGTCTTTTCTTTAAGTTTGTGGCTTTATGTCGATCAATGATTCTTAATAATTGTTGTTCGGGAAAATTGTTGATAAGGTTTATGCTCCCCCTCAAACAGACAATTATTTCTTTACGGAGTCTTCGGTTCCTTGTTTACTCTACCTTCACTGGTGCATATGTGTCTTTTTTATGTGAAGTAAGTTAGGCTAGTATCTTCTCCCCCTCATGATGAGCAAGATTTTATCTGAATCATCATGTAATCAGGAAGAATCTCCGAAGCTCGTTGATGAAAATGTGTTGAATAATGATACATTCATATTTTGAATGAATCAATATATAACACATTTTACATCATAGTCAACTAGGGTAACCCGGGATCACATAGATTTTCCGTTAACATGACAATTGAAAAATTGTGTGACCTACGTTCAGTGTTGGCTTTGATGTTAGCACTGGTAGGATTTCCATTCAATCATCGTGGAATACCAATAAGTTTGGTATCACTATGAATGTTCCGGCAATATCACTAGGAAATGATTGGTGGAATGCCTGTGTCCTAGAGAAATTTAATTCGATTCTAGGCTCTATACGTGGACAAACGAAGGCGAGGACTGGAGGTCGGTCCTCTTTATCAATATCAACAAACTCCAAGTGAGATGTCGATAGCATATGAGTTGATCTCCGTGAAAAAAATGAAACAATGACTTTTTAAGAAGTACTTGAGTAGCTGGGGAGGGGGGTTGTGTATTGCATCACTGGGTCCATGATGTCTTTTTTCAATATTAGAGAGCAACATATGCAATCTGATAGAGAAGTGGCTACCCGGCTTTTAATCGGTTTAGGGAGGGTTTTTCGTTTTCTTTAACCCTTTCGCACACACTCCTCACTCAGCTCACTTTTTCATTTTCAACCACACCCTCGTTTTGTTTTACCATGGGATAAGCTGATTTGCACCCTATACTTCATATACCCTCTCAATTATTATTTTTACAACGCACCCTAATCAAGATCCCATGATACTTGATTCTGCTCACCTAGACCTATGGACCCTCACAGTATTTCCTATATTGTAGGTGGCTCCTGGGAAGATCATGCCGGTTATAACAGATCATAGGAGTTATTGGAGAGTGAACTATAACGCTCATGTGCAATTGATCAGCATTTACGATGTTACGTTGTAAGAATGATGTACATGTTTTTTTTTTTTTTTTGGAGGTTGAGTTGTGCCAACGTTGTGGAAGCAACGAAACTCAAATAGTGTTTGAAGGATTTTGAGTTTAAGTTTGAGATCAAAACTGAGAAGATAATGTCATCAACGCAAAAGACAAAGGTTTGTCATAGACAGATGCAATCAATACTAATCGAAATTATTAAAGAGATCGACGAATTTGACAAAAATTTGTATCCTACGTAGATAACATTTGAGTTTTAAAGAAGGTGAACAATTGCTCCCCCTTGACACTAGAATATTGGTTTTCTCCCCCTCAACCAGTTATTGCATTGTAAAGAACAAGTGTCAAGGTATTTACCAATTAGGACCGGGTTATACACTGAAGTGTGCATAAGCCATTGATTTAAAGTGTGAGTCATATACTGAAGTGTATATAAGTCATTGCTTCTAAAGATTTAAAAAATGAAAAGCATTTTGCAGAAACAAAATTTAAATTGAAAATGTAGAAAACGATTTATGCTTTGAGATTTAACATACCAAACTTAGACACAAGAAAGTTAAACCGTTTTTCGTCTAATGTCTTGGTAAATAAATCAGCTAACTGAAAATCTGTGGATACGAAGTACATTTCGACAGTTCCTTGTTCAACATGATCTTTGATAAAATGATATCGAAGATCAATGTGTTTAGTTTTGGAATGTTGAACAGGATTGCATGAAATTACAATTGCACTTCGTGAGTCACAATATAAAGGAATACAGCTGTATGAAAAGCCGTAGTCTTTTAATTGTGACTGCATCCAAATTACCTGAGATAGACAGCTTGCAGCAGCAACATACTCCGCTTCGGCAGTTGAAAGAGATACACAATTTTGTTTCCGTGAGGACCAGGTCACCAACTTATCACCAAGAAATTGAGCACCTCCAGAAGTACTTTTACGATCCAACATACAGCCAGCATGATCAGCATCAGAGAATGCAGACAGGTCAAATGAAGTTTCTTTGGGATACCAAAGACCAAGATCTCGAGTACCCTTTAAGTAACGAAAGATGCGTTTGACTGCTTGAAAGTGAGACTCTTTGGGAGTAGCCTGATACCGAGCACAAACGCAAGTAGAGAACATTATATCAGGTCGACTTGCAGTTAGATATAATAATGACCCTATCATGACTCGATAGTTTGTGATATCAACTAGCTTTCCATCAGGATCAGTATGCAATTTTGAACTGGGTGACATTGGTGTAGAAATTGGTTTACAGTCATCCATCAGATACTTCTTCAACAAATCAGTAATATACTTGGATTGATTAATAAAGATCCCGGTAGGTAACTGACGAACCTGTAGACCGAGAAAGAAATTCATCTCCCCCATCATACTCATTTGTAATCTTTTGATCATAAGATCTGAAAATCGTTTGCAGTATTTGGGATTGGTGGAGCCGAAAATAATATCATCTACATAGATCTGAAAGAGAACGATATCTTCCCCTTGACGTTTGATGAATAGAGTAGTGTCCACTTTGCCTTTTGAAAAATCAGAGTCGACTAAAAAATTTGATAGAACATCATACCACGCACGAGGAGCTTGCTTCAAACCATATAAAGCTTTATCAAGGATGCAGACATGGTTAGGCAAGAGTGGATCGACAAATCCTTATGGTTGATGAACGAAAACTTCTTCACTGAGAATGCCATTAAGAAAAGCAGTTTTTACATCCATTTGATAGATTGTAAAATTCTTGTGAGCTGAATATGCCAGAAAGATTCGGATGGCTTCTATTCTTGCAACTGGGGCAAAAGTTTCTTGATAATCGATGCCCTCTTGTTGAGAATACCCTTTAGCAACCAGGCGTGCTTTATTTCAAATGACAATCCCATTTTCATCCTTTTTATTCTTAAAGATCCATTTGGTACCAACAACAGACTTCCCAGGTGGTTTTGGAACTAGACGCCAAACTTTCAATCGTTCAAATTGATTGATTTCCTCTTGCATTGCAAGAATCCAATCTGGGTCTGTTAGAGCTTCGCTGACTTTCTTTGGTTCATTTGATCTTAGGAAAGATGAGTATTGACATTCATCAGCAGTTGCTCTACGAGTTTGAACAGAAGATTCACGTTTTCCAATGACTTGATGCAAAGGATGCTCTTTGGTCCATTTCAGAGTATGAGGAAGTGGAAGTTGACCTAGAATTACGTTGGAGGTATCAGTGAATGTAGGATGCGGGATGATAGCAGTTTGGGTATTGGATGAAGAAGGTGGAGGATCGACTCATTGAACATTGAATTTTGAGAAATCAATCACAAATTTTGGAGCTTGAGCGGGTGCAATGATTAAATCAGTAACACCGGCAGCTGGAGTAGGAGGTGAAGAATCATCCGATGATGATTGAGTTCCCATTGATGAAGTCGAAGAATCTGAATTTGATACTGATATGGTGGTATTAGGAGCAACAGATGTTGGAGATGGAGAATCAGGGGAACTTGGAATTTGAATCTCAGGAGCAGTGATGGACTGAACATCTGCGGCTGAAGGAAATGGAACACCAGCCTCCTGAAGTAAGGTATGTCTGATGTTATGATATTCATCATAAAAGTGTTCAAACAAAACATCAAAATCATTTTCAGAGGTGGAAGGAGATGACGATGGTAATGGAGATTCAATAGCTGAGGTTAGTGAATCAAGAGGAAAGGTCTCATCGAAAGTAACATTTACACTTTCCCTTATCGTCCGATTTGATCGATTATAAACTCTAAACGATGCAGATTCACGTGAATACCCAACAAACACTCCTTCATCAGCTTTTGCTTCAAATTTATTCAATTTGTCTTTGTCATTTAAGATGAAGCAACGACTCCCAAAAACATGGATAAATTTAACATTTGGGATTCTGTTATTTATCAATTAATACGGAGCCTTGTTGTAGGTTTTGTTGATGATAGAACGATTTTGAGTGAAACATGCCGTGTTGATGGCTTCAGCCCACAAAGATAGAGGTAGCTTTGAAAATGAAAACATGGTGCGGGCTGCTTCAACTAAGGTACGATTTCTTCGTTCTACTACTCCATTCTGTTGTGGAGTTCTAGCAGCGGAAAATTGATGGGTTATACCTACAGATTCAAGAAATGAATCTAGGGTTCGATTCTTAAACTCAGTTCCATTATCAGTCCGAATGGTATTGACTTTCAGTTCTAGATTTGTCTGAGTTTTCTTGATAAAGGCGATAATAATATAAGCAGCTTCATCCTTGGTACGTAAGAAGTGAACCCAGGTATAACGTGAGTAGTCATCAATGATTACTAAAACATACCGTTTACCAGCAATTGATTGTACACTCATTGGTCCACATAGATCCATGTGAAGAAATTCAAGAGGTTTGGATGTACTTTGAACTGGTTTTGACTTGCATGACATTTTCTTCATCTTTTCCATTTCACAAGACGAACACAGATGATCTTTTTTCAAATTTAACGTTTGGGAGACCAGATACATGGCCACCTTTCACCAATTTGTTGATGGTTTTGAAGTTAAGGTGAGAGAGGCGACGGTGCCATAACCATGATTCATCTGATGACGCTGTTGACAGTAAGCATACTTCTTCAAGTGGGGTCACGTCATTTAGATTGATAGTAAACAGATTTGTATCACGTGATCCGGTAAGAAGTTCTTTTCCATTATAAGTACGAACAGCACACTTCTTTGTTCGAAAATTAACTTCTAACTCTTTATCACAAAATTGACCGATGCTGAACAAGTTGTGAGCAAGATCTTCAACATAAGTAACATTTCGAATGATTAACTTGTCACGAATGATATCGCCAATTCCTATGATAGCAGCCAAATGATCATTTCCAAAACGAACAGTACCCAAATATTTATCTCTAAAATTTGTTAAGAGGTTCTTGTTTCCTGTCATATGCCGTAAGCATCCAGAATCAAGATACCATATATTCTACATAAAACAATTAAAACAATTTAGGTACCCAATCAATTATGGGTCCTATACGATTAGTGATTGATGTTTTATGCAGATTTTATTGAAGGATTAATTTAGAGATTTTGGGGAACTGCAAGGAGGCAGTTCTGAGTTGATTGATTTGATGGACCATTTAAGCTTTTTCTCTGGAGAATGTAAAATCCAGTTTGACTGTTCATTCTTGATCCAAGTGTAATGAACAAACGTGGATTTTGTGTTATGCATCTTTGATTTGGTTGTCGAAGAATTGGAAGAAGTATTTGATTGTGATGATTTAGGTGTTGTGGTTCCTCGAGTTGTTTGACGTTGAGAGGAAATCAATTTATTAGAGATGGGTGAGGTAGTGGGACGAACATGAGTCGGTTTGAAGGCTTGTGTAGAAGAATGTTTTCGTTTATATTGCAAAGGACGAGAAACATATGTTTTGCGTGAGTACGGAAAACAAGTTTTGCAGGACTTAATTATTTTACCAGACTTATGTAAAACGTAGTTTCTAGGACCACATGGAGTATCCAACCTAATGAAATATCGTTCATCATACGGAGAAATTTGTTTATTTGTTTGCTTGTCACAATATATCTTTTTACTAGTTTTATCATATTTAACAACCAAATTATCACCATTAACAGTATAATTCACAGGACGATAAACAACAGAATCATAAACAGTACCAAAAGCCAATTTAGGAGCAATAAAATCCATGGAGTTATTACATTTATTATGAACAGAAAAAAAAGAAACTAAAAAGGACGATGGACTAGACTTCTTAAGTTCCTTTGACTTAAGCATACTAGAGCCGGACGACTTAGACTTCTTAATCTGAGCTGCTCCTCTGTCTCCGATTGGCATGGGCTTCTCAAGCTTTGAATTTATGGTTTTATCTGAAACATTTAAAACAGTTGAGTCAGAGCTTCTTTTTAAAATATCAGGGATTTTAATTGTAGAAGTCTTTTCAAGAGTTTTAGTTTGAGCAGAATAATTAGTTTGAGAATCATTTTGAACAGAAGAAGAATTGGTTTTAACAAGTTTATCTTCTAAGTCATGAATTTTGATTTGTAAAACTAATTTTTCTTTATCAAATGCCTTATGTGTTTCATCAATTTCTGTTTCTAATTGGCAGATTTTCTTTTCGAGAATTAATGATGGAATATAAAGCTTTCGTGTCACGTTTTGTTGAACGACAGCATCCCCTTTAATTTCAAATTCTTATGGGGTTATTATAGGAAAATATTCATCATTTTCAAATTTAGTCTTTTTAGTTTCATAAGTTTTGTTCAATTCTGCATAGTTGAAACTGATTTGTGCATTCTCCTGCTTTGCTCTGTTGAATGTTTCAATTTCTTTTTCTTCATCTGTCACCCGCATGAAGCTCTGCCAAATATCTCTCTGCATGTAGCGATAGTCATATGGTGTTGGAAGCACCCTGCATGCCTTGCTAAGATATCCTGGATTGTCTGCCCCAGACCTTGTTTGGAGTTGAAGTATTTGAACTCTTTAGGCTTGTTCAAATGGATGGTTTGATCAGTATGTCCTCGTTTGGCGATTAAATCTTCAAGATGTTTAAGTGAGTGACTAACTGATCTTTGTCGTAAGTGAGACGATGTATGATAACATGTTGACTATTTCTATCTTGTGATGATTGGTTAGTTTGATCGGTTAATTTTTCTTTTAATTCTTGGATTTCAGAATTTAAAGATTTAAATTGGTTTTCATTATCATCAAATTCTTGTTGTTTACGTTCCATCCAATTTTTTGTTAATTGACATTCCTGGAACGTTTCAATATACAATTTGTAATATTTGTCATTTCTATCCTTTGAGATTTGACTTTGTGCATTTTTAAGATTTGTGATTTCAGCTTCTTTCTCGGAAATTGTGTGTGACAAAGTTTGAATATCAGATTCATACTGGACCTTTGTTTCTGATGCTTGTTCTTGTAAATCTTGAATTTCCAGTGTAAGAATTTTATTTTGTTTAATGTGATTAACAAGTTGTTCACCTAGATGAGCAGTTTGTTCGCATTGATTTTCTAAAATGGTTACACGCTCTAAAAGTTGTGTATTTATATCTTTTTCGAGTAAAATTGTTTGTTTTAGGGAATCAATTTCAGAAATCATATTTTTATCAAGACAAGGATCAGTAATAATGGTATAATCAGAAGTAGATAAAGAAGAGTTGGTTACCTCAATTTCCTTGTTGGTCTCCTCATCTGAACGGTCGTGCTCAGCATTTTCTCTTGCCATGAAGCACAAATTTGCAGCATGTTCCTTATCTTCTTAATCAGAGTCTTTCATCCACTGAAGATCTTCTGCTAACAACACTTTCCCGGATTCAATTTGTTTAGCCAACAACATCTTCTTTTTGAAATATTCAGAATCACGAACTTTAGGTTTCGTGCAATCACGGGAAAAATGACCAGCAACACCACAATTATAGCATTTCTTTGTAGAATCCACAGTTGAAGCAGAAGCAGATTTAAAGTTCGATGAAGATCACAGATTGTTGTTTGTAGGCTTTGGATAATATTTCTTCAGATAGTTAGAGATGAGTGACATGGCTTGCAACACTTCTTGAAGTTCTTTATCCTAAATCATCAATTTTTTAAGGTGTGGCTTCTTCTGCTTTTTCTTTAAGTTTAGCAGTCTCATTTAGTTGATGATGTTGTTTGGTGAGAAGAGCAAGAGTATCATGAGTCTCTTGTGATGTTTTTGCTATGTTATTCACCGTTGGAGCATTTTGGTACAAATATTCGTACAGCTCATGGATATCTATCAGACTTAGATCTTTATTCTGCATAGCATTGTTACCAAACGTTTCCCATTCGGGAAGAAGACTGTTGATAAATTTGATGTTGATCTCTAGGTTTCCCTTTGATAGACTGTTTTTGCGGAGATCATTTAACAGGTTACAGTATCGATGGTAAGTGCTTTGCAAGTCTTCCCCGACTGAGGCTTTAAAATTTTCATATGAGTTTAACGTAGTAACCATCTTAGCCTTATTCCCAAGAACCGTGCCCTCCATTTGTTTTCTTATTTCATCCCAGAGTTCTTTAGCGCTCTCAAGACTATCTAAACTATTGTAGATTTCATTCGGTAATCCTTGAAGCATGAAGGAATATGCTTGGCGATCAGCTTTGGCACGTTGCTTTTGTGTAGCATTATATCTGGAAGGAGGGATGAGAACTCGACCGCCAATAACCGGAGGATCTGCATCAGGTAACGCAACAACATCTTCATAGAATTTTGCGTTTCCGTTCTCAAGGGACTCAAGAATTTCAGTGACTAATTCTTGGCTTCTGATGAAGTGGAGAAACCTTTTCTTCCACTGGGCATACTCTCCTCTGAATAAGACTGGAGGTTTTAGATCAGACCCAATAGATAGAGCTTCTCTTGATGTCATTGTTTGTATGGTTACGACCGAGGGGAAAAAAATTAAATTTGAAATTTTCTCAAAAAGATCTCAGATGATAAAAGTCACTTTAAATATGTCCTCGATTTTTGAATTGGCCAAAAATGACAATCGAGTTAGAAACTGGGGCTAAACGAAGTTTGGAAATTTGACCGAAAAATCACAAAAACGCAAATAAAGTGATCGAAACAAGTCTTTTTGGGCCGGGAAGTCGGGTAAATCGCCTACGGCCGTTTATCACGTCGTAGCCTTCGTCTTTAGTTTCGATTTGGTTACCCGTGGGCTGTAAACGGACACCCGAGCTGGAAGTTATGATCGTTTTAGTATAGTCCCTTTTGTCACACGATCTTGGGTTGTTCGGGCCGAACTGTGGAAATGTTCGGGCTGAGATCTTTGTTCGGGCCGAACTATGAAAGTGTTCGGGCCGAAGAGTGTAAGAGTTCGGGCCGAAGAGTTAAATGTGTTCGGGCCGAAAACTTTGGTGTTCGGGCCGAAGATGGTGTTCGGGCCGAAAACTTTGGTGTTCGGGCCGAAGATAGTGTTCGGACTGAAGATGGTGTTCAGGCCGAAAACTTTGGAAGAGTTCGGGCCGAAGATGGTGTTCGGGAACTATGAAAGTGTTCGGGCCGAAGAGTGTAAGAGTTCGGGCCGAAGAGTTAAATGTGTTCGGGCCGAAAACTTTGGTGTTCGGGCCGAAGATGGTGTTCGGGCCGAAGATGGTGTTCGGGCCGAAAACTTTGGTGTTCGGGCCGAAGATAGTGTTCGGACCGAATATGGTGTTCGGGCCGAAGACTTTGGAAGAGTTCGGGCCGAAGATGGTGTTCGGGCCGAAAACTTTGGTGTTCGGGCCGAAGATAGTGTTCGGACCGAAGATGGTGTTCGGGCCGAAAACTTTGGAAGAGTTCGGGCCGAAGATGGTGTTCGGGCCGGGAACAGTGAAGTGTTCGGGCCGAGCTTGTTCTTGGCAGTGACGAACGAACCAGCTATTTTTCTCACTAAATCGATCCTAGAATGCTCAATACTTAACCAAATCGAGTGATTCAAATCCCAAAATGCTCGAAAATTGTTTTCGCACGTAATGGTATAATAAATCGATTAAAACACAACAAATCAGATGGTAATTTTGATTTAACAGAGGAAAAAATGTGTTTTAATGATTTTCTTTAAAATCAACGAATTATGATCAATTCTTGATGGATTTAATCGAAACTTGATTCTAAAATGCTTAGAATTACAAGATGAATGTAATGAACAAAGAATATAGATGATTTAATACCTCAAATTCCGATTTTGATTCTTGAGTTCTTCACCAAAAACTTCAAAAACTTGCTTAATCTTCACTGAAATGGATCGAATCAAAGAAGATTTATGCTCTGATACCAATTGTGAATCCGTATATATCGATTAATCAAACAATTAAGCAAGAACAAAGATTGAGATGAAGAACAATATGAAGCTTTGCACAAAACGTTACGTTCGATTACACTGTGTCGGCAAGCTTGGCCAATACTAGGTTACAACTAGGTATTTATACCTAGGCCTAGTATTGAATAATTACATAAAATCACCCTAGACTATTTGTTACAATAAATGTCACATTACACCCCTAGACTATTGAATACACAAAAATGTGACCCAACATTACCTTTTCTATTTATGAGCTAAATTATGTAATTAAAGATTTTGGTTATGATGGTAGAAGAATTATGTATATTTTCATTACAAAAGACAAACTATGTCTTTATTACCCGTACCACATCACTCGCTCACCTCTTTTAACAGGTTGGATACGTCAAGTAGAAGCTTTTGAAAGTTAAATACGCACTATAGAATATCGAAACAAGTTGGATATAGTCATCAGCACTTAACTGGCCTTATTTAAGCTTCCAAATATGTTATTCTGTAGTCAGAATTACCTTGAATAAATGCAAAAAAATAATTATTAAAGATACGAAATATAGAATGCGCGCTTGATAATTTAGTTGCTTGAAAACTTGACGATTTGATTAGCAAGTTTCTCTAAATCCAAGAGAGAAGGCCCACAAGAACTCATCGCCATTTCCGCCGTTTTCTTCCATTCCATAGCTTTCTTCCTCATTGCTTTACCATCTTCTCCCTCCACTAACTCCTTCACGAGAAATCATCTGTTCGAGTAGCCTGATAATTAAATTTGATCACATGAAAAATCGTAAAAATCGTAAAAGCGAGTAGCCTGAAGAGAAATTATTGGTGGTCGGGGATGAAGTCGAGAGTAGCAAAGTACATATCAAAGTGTGTCACGTGTGCACAAGTGAAAGCCGAGCACCAAGTGCCTTATGGTGTTGCACAATCATTGCAAGTGTCGGCCGGTAAATGGGTAGATATCACTATGGATTTTATTGTTGGTCTTCCAAAGACAAGTAGGAATCATGATGCCATTTGGGTGATTGTTGATAGGTTAACGAAAAGTGCGTTATTCCTAGCTATTCGGGAAACTATGCCACTCGAGAAGTTGACAAAATTGTATGTTGATGAAGTTGTTCGCTTGCATGGGGTATCGTTATCAATTGTGTCCGACCGGGATGCAAGGTTTATCTCGAGATTTTGGAGATCACTTCAAGAAGAATTGGGAACTAAGTTGAGGTTGAGCACGACTTACCATCCGCAAACCGATGGTCAGAGTGAAAGGACGATCAAAATGGTCGAAGATATGTTGAGATCGTGTGTGATGGATTTTGGTGGTAAATGGGATGAACATTTACCATTGGTTGAATTTTCGTATAACAATAGTTATCACTCGACGATTAAAATGCCACCATTTGAGGCATTGTATGGGAGAAAGTGTAGAACGCCTTCTTGTTGGTTGGAGGCGGGTGAGACGAAACTCACGGGTCCCGAGATTGTGAAAATAACAAACGAGAAAATCGGAATAATTCAAGCGAATATGAAAGCCGCACAAGATCGCCAAAAGAGTTATCCGGGTTTGAAAAAGGCGACCTTATGATTTAAATGTTGGTGATATGGTGATGTTGAAAGTGTCGCCTTGGAAAGGTGTGATGAGATTCGGTAAGAAAGGAAAGTTAAGTCCACAGTATGTTGGAGCGTTTAAATTTTGGAAAAAGTCAGGCTTCAAGCTTTTAAGCTTGAACTCCCATTCGAGTTGCAAGGTGTACATGACACATTTCATGTTTGTAATTTGAAGAAATTTGTGGGTGAAGTTGAGAATGTGATCCCACTTCAAGATTTGCGGGTCGATGCACCCAACCATTGGATTGAGGAGCCCGAGGCCATATTGGAGGCCCAAACGAAGAAATTGAGGAACAAAGAGATTGAGCTAGCGTTGGTCAAGTGGAAGCATTCCCTTGGGCCAAATTTGACTTGAGAAGTCAAAGATGAGATGAAGAAACGCTACTCGGGTTTT
The DNA here is from genome assembly GCA_963853835.1 of Calendula officinalis. Taxonomy (NCBI): domain Eukaryota; kingdom Viridiplantae; phylum Streptophyta; class Magnoliopsida; order Asterales; family Asteraceae; genus Calendula; species Calendula officinalis. The sequence continues at coordinate 97,244,333 of OY970821.1, forward strand.
GTAGATTATGATGAGATTCCGAGGACGGAATCATCTTAAGGGGTAGATTGTTGTAACGACTGTAATTTTACAATTTGTAATTCCGTATGTTTAATTCGGATTTGATTCGAATTTCGTTATTTATATTAGATTATGGTTTCCGTTGTGTTTTATTGAGTGTTTGAATGTTTGGGACTTGGTCTTACCAAGTATGGGTCAAGACTTGGGTGGAAACAAGTTTAAAGACCAAGAATCTACCTGGAACAGCTCTCGCGGCGCGAGGCATGATTGAGGCAGGCGCGAGTAAGCAAGTAAGCAAACAGAAATTCCAGGGACCAGACGCGAGAAGTTCGCGTCGAGCTCACGTTTGGTTCGCGGCGCGAACTCGGCGCGACGGAGGCGCGAAGTCTGGGAAAAAGCGGGATCTAGCAGGCAAACCCGCGTCTCTTTGCGGCGCGAGGTGGGTCTGAAGTATATAAACTTGAGTGTAGGCTAGAGTTTCATTACACCTACTAACCTACACTTAGAGCAGCCGTTTTCTAGAGAGAAGTGCACGTTTTTGGAGATCAAGAGCTCAAATCTTCACCATCTTGAAGGATTGAAACATCAAGGGTAAGGATTCTTGATTATCTTGCTTATCTACCTTGATTTTGAGCTCTGTATGGGTAAAAATGGCGGTTTGGGGAACCAACCATGTCATCTTTGGGGAAGATGATCTATCAAGAGTGTAGAACACTCATTGTAGGCTTGTAATCAATGTGTACAAGTTGGATTTGGGATTATTGATGGAAAATCTTGAACTAGGATTTAGGATTCCACCAAGTTGAATGAACTTGCTGGTTAGGAATGTTAATATGGATTAATTAGTGATCAGTTATGGTTAATAAGTAGTTAATGTGATGATATTGATGTTAGGTCAAGAGGACCTTAAGTTTGGAAGTCCTTCTTTGACTAATAAGTAGAGATTGTGTTGATTTACACAGGGTTTGGAAAACATTGCTAAGGTGAGTACATGTGATCTTTTCTGAGTACAGAGTAACCCAAGTTTTATAGATTGAAATGATTTATGAGTCTTTATTAGATAATTATTTTAATAAAGAAAATGATTGAATTGATATAAGTATGAATTGAATTGTTAATTGATTTGTTAGTTGCCACTAGTATGATATGAGTTGTGATTTGGAGCATTGGCTCAAGTTTGATGATTTGTTGTGTGGTAGCTAATCAATCGGATCCTAGACAACCCACACAAGTTGGGGGAGTTAGTAACACCTACTTGGGGCGGTACCACCCCGCGCAAGGGTAGTGTGTCGAGAAATATATAACCCGGAAAGCGGGGGAGTTTGAGATAACCCGGATATCGGGGGAGAAATAGATAACCCGGAAACGAGGGAGTTTACCTATATAACCCATATCGGGGGATTTTGTTTCAGGGAGGCCTGTTACGTATGTGTGGTTTATGGCAAGCCTTAGAGTATGATTGACTATGTGCATTGTGATAATTATCTATTTATTATTTTGATGCAAATTATTTCTAACCGGGTCTAAAACCCATGTTTCTCATGAGACAATTCTGTCTCACGTACTACGTTTATCTTTTGCTATGTACTTAGGTTCGGGAGCTAAGGATTAGGCGGCCCGTAGTTAGAATTTGGAAGGATTAGCTGGTGTACTTATTTAATTCCCTAGACTTTAGTTTTGATATATTTGTAACACCGATTTTTGGTACTTGTTGATCATTCCAAATGTTTTATTTAAACCATGTTTTGGATATTATGGATTTTTAATGTTAAACTTATTTATTTAAAGAGTTTAAATTAGTTTGAAAAATTGGTGTGTTACAGAGAACCCTTAGAAAGCATTCCGATTTCGAACTTTTTTCGTTTTGCGCCGCTAGAGATGGAAGATTTATATGAGCAGCTGCGAGAGCCGGAGTTCATTTGGATCAAGTAGGTCACCCCTGGCGAGTTTATTTTATTCATAACCTTATCGTTCTCTTGTATTGCGAATATGTGTCGTTGACGAGTCTTTGATTGAGATGCGAGATCGCCACCCCGATCTTCTTCCGAGCAATGACTTCGAGGACGAAGTCTATTTCAAGTGGAGTTGAGTTGTAACGCCCTAAAAATATAGTAATTAATTTAATTACCTTTTATTTAAAATAGATTACGTTTTAATCATTTTATTTAGAATTATGTGTCTATATGATTTACTGTGTATTTAATTTGAGCAATTAAATGTGTGTCGTTTCATCCTAATAACAAGAGGGTTATTTATTTCGAGTTATTTAATTATATAGAGTCAAATGTTTATTTTGAGTCAAATGTTTTTAAACAATTATTTTATTTTCCGCATTAAATCATGAGACGGTTCAGTTTTAAAATTATTAAAGAATGAGACCTTTCGTGTACTTGTACTTTGGGGAAAATGTTGCTTTTTATTTTATTAAAAAAATTTAAATTGCCCCTGATTTTTGGGATGTTACACCCAAGTAAAAAACGATGAACACGAAAAACACGACAATACGAGATAAATAATAAAATCATCAAATTTCTTACTTAGTGCATACTTCAAAATCGGAAAAATAGACAAAATATATTATAAATTACTACTAAATTTTATCAAAATTATAACTTTATATCTGTTTTACACGACACGAATTCAAATTTCGACTTCAACTCAATTTCATTTTATTTTTATTTTTATTTTTATCGTATCAGGTTTTGAAATCCCTGATAAATATCAAATAAGGTGAAATTTATAATTTAAAAAATTAAAAATATTTTTTTAACGGCATCTAATCTACTCCATTTATTAACAAATAAGTTATTGAAGTGAGGTCTTCTACTCCATTTTTTATCGTATCCGAAGTGAGGTCTTCTCTTCACTCCGCAGATTTTGATAAATAAAAAAAAAAGAAAAAGAAAAGATTTTAGGGCTAGCAGTAACCACCGCAAGAACACCGCAAAAAAGCTGTCACTGCAATTTCATCTCCAAATTCATCGTCTCCAGCGATCCCCAGCTCGAATTTCGAAGGTAATTCTTTCAATTTCAACTCTCCTGTGTTTCCCAATAATAAAAATGAACGAAAAATCGCTTCATTCACTTTGAAACCCACTTCAAATCCCCAATTTCATCACCGTTTATCGATTACCCATTATCTAATTTAAGCTCACCCTTTTGAAATCATCGACTAATTTGCATCTGAAGCATGAGCTACAAGATTATTTAAACCTCTGTAATTTTAATAGTGAATTAGTGATTACAATTTCCCAATGGCTGATGCTATTTAACACTACTTCAGTCCACTGCTTCCGTCTGCTATTTAACTCATTCATCGTTTGAGAAAGACACCTTACTTAGCATTATGAATTCTGTAACCCGTATCACATCACCCTGTTACCTCTTTTGAACAGGTTGGATATCGAGACAAGTTGAATACATTCGTCGGCACGTAATTAACATTATTTTAACTTCCTCCTCGAATATATCATGGGATTAGTGAAAAGTTTGCCATTAGAACTTTATAAATATAATAGGTTTTCTTTAAGCATGAAGAATTACATTGAATAAAAGCAGAAATATAATTATTGTAGTATTTGAAATATACGATAATGATAATGATACTCAATCATGTATAACTCTAATGAAGTATTTGAAATATAGAATGCATGAAAATCTAGTTGCTTGAAAACTTGACAATTTGAATAGCAAGTTTCTCTAAATCCAAGAAAGAAGACCCATGAGAACTCGTCGCCATTTCCGCCGATTTCTTCCATTCTATAGCTTTCTTCCTCATTGCTTTACCTTCTTCTCCCTCCATTAACTCTTTCACAAGCTTCTCCACTTGATCCCTTTTCACATTTTTCCCAATCTCCATACCAACCCCCCAGTGCTTGCACATTTGTCTACAATTAGTTGGTTGGTCACCAATAAATGGCCAACAAATCATCGGCACCCCAGCCGACAAGCTCTCGATGATCGAACCCCAACCGCCATGAGTCAAGAATCCACCAACCGAAGGGTGGTTCAGGACCTCTTCTTGTGAACACCAACCAGCAATAAAGCCTCTACTTTTAATCGCCTCCTCGAGTTCTTGAGGTAAAATTGTAGGCTTCCCATCAACCAAATCCGTCCGTATAATCCAGAGAAAATAATAGTCGCTGTTAACGAGCCCCCAACCAAGTTCAACTAAATCTTGAATAGACATAACTGCCAAACTTCCAAAGTTAACATATAGCACGGAATTCGGTTCCTTCGACTGGAGCCACTGGACACACTCGGGTTCTTCCTTCCATAAACTATACCCAATGGATTTGCTGGTTTCGGTTTCTAATTTCATCTGATTTATAAGCATTTGCAGAGGTCCAATTGTGTAGATTTCAGGGAATATCGATTTGATCTCTTTGAGGAGACTAGGCTCGAGTTCCTCGAAAGTGTGAATGATTGAATGTGGAACTTTATCAGCAGCATGAGCACTGTCCATGAAATATCTTAACACGGTATCATTCAGTTTTGTGGCTCGCATAAATTCAGGTAGATCCTTCAAACAAATTCCTTCCATTCCAGGAATCCAATCTATCTCCATGTCCAGATATCCATTCGTCAAATAACTTTCATCTACAAAAATAGTTAAGATTGAATTGTTTAAAGGTTTGTTCATTTACGTTTGTGAACACGAGTCTTTGTTGACAAAACTTGTTAAAGTTTATTCATTTACGTCCATGAACGTTTGTTAAGTCTTGTTCGTTCATTTACGTCGGTGAACGTTCGTTAAAGTTCGTTTACCAAAACTATTCACGAACAGTTCGTGAACACTTAATTTTTTTAACAAACGAACATGAACATAAAAGTTCATTCGTTTAAGTGTCCGTGAACCATTCACAAACTCTTTTTTCTTAAACAGACTAACACGAACAATGAACACAAACAAGGCCTCATTCGTATTTATTCGCTTTGTTTACTGACGTAATAGAAAGAAAATGCGAATATCTTTCATTAAAACATGATATTGTTGTCTGAGTTTTGGGAATTGATAGAGCGATTAGGAAGAAGCAAACCTTTAAGCGGGACAAGTCCTTTCTCCATTAGAACTTTCACCTGGTAAGAAACCATAAATCCAGCAGCAGCCACTGTCCAGAAAAGGATGACATCGATCTTAAGCTTCTCAGCAGCATATAACGTGTTTGTGAAAGCCAAGTAACCGTCAAAAACAATACAAGTAACCGGAGTTTCAAGTCCAGATACGAGATCAACAAAGGAATCCGAGAAATTGGTTTCAAGATAGCTCTTTAATTCAGAAAAGGTTGGCGTATGCTGGACAGTATAAGGAGAATCTGGAACTGTTTTGAATTCAAAATCAGGAGCACCGTAGAGACCGTGGGTCCCACCGTAATTCACGAGCCGGTTATGGTTGGACCGAGTGTTGATGAAGGTTATACGGATGCCCTTGTGGTGTAGCAGCCTGGCTAATTTGAGCATGCACTTGATGTGGCTTTGAGCTGGAAATGGTATGAACACCACATGTGGCTTTCTTTCATCAACTCTACCAACTCCATCCATAATTATCTATGTGTGTGTGTGTGTTATCGTGGTGTTTTCTAATGATTTGGTTCGATTTTTCTTGATTTTATATAATGGTTTCAAATGGTTAACAGTTTGTATCCCTACGTTAGTCTTTTGCCCCTCCTCATTTTGACAAAACTACATACAACATGTTCCAATGCATTGTTCCATTTTTGGTACTAAAATAAGTGAACATTCATTTTTTCTCTTTCTTTTAAAACTCTATTTTTGGTACTAAAATCAGTGAACATTCAATTTTTTTTTTCTTTTTCTTTTTAAACTATTCAAATTAATAATAACAGGATGGGAAAATTTTATTAATTTAAAGTGTTATTAATTTATCGATAAATTATACTCTATATTGTATCAAACGAAAAGACAAATTAGTCTATGTCTTTTAGAAGATATTGTGAGTACTATCATTCAGAACAATGTAGAGGATGACGGCGAAGATTGTACATTGTCTTTGGAGCCTGTTACGCTAAAGGAAGCACTTATGACGTCGAACATTCTTCACAACTTTATGATACAATACAAAAATACAACACCCGAGCTCGATATAGATTTGAACTTTAAACTAAAACAGACAACTAATAAATCATGTTTCAGTAGAGTGTAATGTATTTTTTTTAGTTCAATTTTCTATGAATGATTAATTTATTATTTTCTTGGGATAAAAAAATATAGAGGGATCTCACAGAAAATTATCGACTTTTTCAATTTTTTACATGGCCCAAGTCGGGTCCGAATATATTTATTATTTTAGAGAGTTTATTAATTTACCGAATATTAATTTAAAGGGATTCTAATGTACACAAAATCTTGATTTTAAAGAAATTAATTAATAATTAACATATTACTATATACATACAACTGCAATAATAAAATAAGAGTTTTGATAATAACAACCTTAGTGCTGTCAATAAGAAGAAAATAGTTTGTTTTGAAACATACTAATTTAATTATATTACAAATTATTTACCCATATACATTTTCATTATTTAAATTTCCTCCATTTCTTTTGGAATATTTAATTAATCATGCAACTAATTCTACTAAAAAACATATTTTCAAAATAGAATATTCTTTCTTATTAATATTATCAAAAACCATAAAATAATAATAAAATCTATTCACTGTGATTCAATTGGTGTTTTTCTTTTGTTTTCAACAATTCAGATTTTATAACGGGGTTTTAAATATTTCCAAAATTACCCCTAAGTTAAGGGTGATTTGGATAGTATTTAAAAATATATATTTATTCAATTGGTGTTTTTCTTTTGTGGAATATCTATCATTAACAAGCACACTGATATATATCATGTTGATTATCAGGTAGTCGAGTAAATAACTTCAGTGCAATTTATTAATAACTTCAAGTAACTTTGAAGTTTGAGGTATATGATATGAACCGGATAATCAAGCAACCAATCACAGCAAGAACAGAACAATAATACTCCAAAATAATACGAATACGATAAACCCTGATAATCAAGAATCAGGAAAACTATAATGTCAAAAGACGCACACAATTTTCTGAATGAAAAGTCAACAATGGGTGGCCAGCCCTAATTAAAGCCGACGCCTAAACCCCTAAGAAATAGGGTTACCACAATTAAACAATAATGAAATAAAAAGTAAATAACGATAGATTAAGACTTGTCGATATTGCCCCCTTCAGTATTCTTTCTTGCATCTTGCCCTTCTTCTTTACGGCTGTAAAGTTGGCCCCACAAATTCCTTCCATTCCAGGAATCCAATCTATCTCCATGTCCAGATATCCATTCGTCAAATAACTTTCATCTACAAAAATAGTTAAGATTGAATTGTTTAAAGGTTTGTTCATTTACGTTTGTGAACACGAGTCTTTGTTGACAAAACTTGTTAAAGTTTATTCATTTACGTCCATGAACGTTTGTTAAGTCTTGTTCGTTCATTTACGTCGGTGAACGTTCGTTAAAGTTCGTTTACCAAAACTATTCACGAACAGTTCGTGAACACTTAATTTTTTTAACAAACGAACATGAACATAAAAGTTCATTCGTTTAAGTGTCCGTGAACCATTCACAAACTCTTTTTTCTTAAACAGACTAACACGAACAATGAACACAAACAAGGCCTCATTCGTATTTATTCGCTTTGTTTACTGACGTAATAGAAAGAAAATGCGAATATCTTTCATTAAAACATGATATTGTTGTCTGAGTTTTGGGAATTGATAGAGCGATTAGGAAGAAGCAAACCTTTAAGCGGGACAAGTCCTTTCTCCATTAGAACTTTCACCTGGTAAGAAACCATAAATCCAGCAGCAGCCACTGTCCAGAAAAGGATGACATCGATCTTAAGCTTCTCAGCAGCATATAACGTGTTTGTGAAAGCCAAGTAACCGTCAAAAACAATACAAGTAACCGGAGTTTCAAGTCCAGATACGAGATCAACAAAGGAATCCGAGAAATTGGTTTCAAGATAGCTCTTTAATTCAGAAAAGGTTGGCGTATGCTGGACAGTATAAGGAGAATCTGGAACTGTTTTGAATTCAAAATCAGGAGCACCGTAGAGACCGTGGGTCCCACCGTAATTCACGAGCCGGTTATGGTTGGACCGAGTGTTGATGAAGGTTATACGGATGCCCTTGTGGTGTAGCAGCCTGGCTAATTTGAGCATGCACTTGATGTGGCTTTGAGCTGGAAATGGTATGAACACCACATGTGGCTTTCTTTCATCAACTCTACCAACTCCATCCATAATTATCTATGTGTGTGTGTGTGTTATCGTGGTGTTTTCTAATGATTTGGTTCGATTTTTCTTGATTTTATATAATGGTTTCAAATGGTTAACAGTTTGTATCCCTACGTTAGTCTTTTGCCCCTCCTCATTTTGACAAAACTACATACAACATGTTCCAATGCATTGTTCCATTTTTGGTACTAAAATAAGTGAACATTCATTTTTTCTCTTTCTTTTAAAACTCTATTTTTGGTACTAAAATCAGTGAACATTCAATTTTTTTTTTTCTTTTTCTTTTTAAACTATTCAAATTAATAATAACAGGATGGGAAAATTTTATTAATTTAAAGTGTTATTAATTTATCGATAAATTATACTCTATATTGTATCAAACAAAAAGACAAATTAGTCTATGTCTTTTAGAAGATATTGTGAGTACTATCATTCAGAACAATGTAGAGGATGACGGCGAAGATTGTACATTGTCTTTGGAGCCTGTTACGCTAAAGGAAGCACTTATGACGTCGAACATTCTTCACAACTTTATGATACAATACAAAAATACAACACCCGAGCTCGATATAGATTTGAACTTTAAACTAAAACAGACAACTAATAAATCATGTTTCAGTAGAGTGTAATGTATTTTTTTTAGTTCAATTTTCTATGAATGATTAATTTATTATTTTCTTGGGATAAAAAAATATAGAGGGATCTCACAGAAAATTATCGACTTTTTCAATTTTTTACATGGCCCAAGTCGGGTCCGAATATATTTATTATTTTAGAGAGTTTATTAATTTACCGAATATTAATTTAAAGGGATTCTAATGTACACAAAATCTTGATTTTAAAGAAATTAATTAATAATTAACATATTACTATATACATACAACTGCAATAATAAAATAAGAGTTTTGATAATAACAACCTTAGTGCTGTCAATAAGAAGAAAATAGTTTGTTTTGAAACATACTAATTTAATTATATTACAAATTATTTACCCATATACATTTTCATTATTTAAATTTCCTCCATTTCTTTTGGAATATTTAATTAATCATGCAACTAATTCTACTAAAAAACATATTTTCAAAATAGAATATTCTTTCTTATTAATATTATCAAAAACCATAAAATAATAATAAAATCTATTCACTGTGATTCAATTGGTGTTTTTCTTTTGTTTTCAACAATTCAGATTTTATAACGGGGTTTTAAATATTTCCAAAATTACCCCTAAGTTAAGGGTGATTTGGATAGTATTTAAAAATATATATTTATTCAATTGGTGTTTTTCTTTTGTGGAATATCTATCATTAACAAGCACACTGATATATATCATGTTGATTATCAGGTAGTCGAGTAAATAACTTCAGTGCAATTTATTAATAACTTCAAGTAACTTTGAAGTTTGAGGTATATGATATGAACCGGATAATCAAGCAACCAATCACAGCAAGAACAGAACAATAATACTCCAAAATAATACGAATACGATAAACCCTGATAATCAAGAATCAGGAAAACTATAATGTCAAAAGACGCACACAATTTTCTGAATGAAAAGTCAACAATGGGTGGCCAGCCCTAATTAAAGCCGACGCCTAAACCCCTAAGAAATAGGGTTACCACAATTAAACAATAATGAAATAAAAAGTAAATAACGATAGATTAAGACTTGTCGATATTGCCCCCTTCAGTATTCTTTCTTGCATCTTGCCCTTCTTCTTTACGGCTGTAAAGTTGGCCCCACAAATTCCTTCCATTCCAGGAATCCAATCTATCTCCATGTCCAGATATCCATTCGTCAAATAACTTTCATCTACAAAAATAGTTAAGATTGAATTGTTTAAAGGTTTGTTCATTTACGTTTGTGAACACGAGTCTTTGTTGACAAAACTTGTTAAAGTTTATTCATTTACGTCCATGAACGTTTGTTAAGTCTTGTTCGTTCATTTACGTCGGTGAACGTTCGTTAAAGTTCGTTTACCAAAACTATTCACGAACAGTTCGTGAACACTTAATTTTTTTAACAAACGAACATGAACATAAAAGTTCATTCGTTTAAGTGTCCGTGAACCATTCACAAACTCTTTTTTCTTAAACAGACTAACACGAACAATGAACACAAACAAGGCCTCATTCGTATTTATTCGCTTTGTTTACTGACGTAATAGAAAGAAAATGCGAATATCTTTCATTAAAACATGATATTGTTGTCTGAGTTTTGGGAATTGATAGAGCGATTAGGAAGAAGCAAACCTTTAAGCGGGACAAGTCCTTTCTCCATTAGAACTTTCACCTGGTAAGAAACCATAAATCCAGCAGCAGCCACTGTCCAGAAAAGGATGACATCGATCTTAAGCTTCTCAGCAGCATATAACGTGTTTGTGAAAGCCAAGTAACCGTCAAAAACAATACAAGTAACCGGAGTTTCAAGTCCAGATACGAGATCAACAAAGGAATCCGAGAAATTGGTTTCAAGATAGCTCTTTAATTCAGAAAAGGTTGGCGTATGCTGGACAGTATAAGGAGAATCTGGAACTGTTTTGAATTCAAAATCAGGAGCACCGTAGAGACCGTGGGTCCCACCGTAATTCACGAGCCGGTTATGGTTGGACCGAGTGTTGATGAAGGTTATACGGATGCCCTTGTGGTGTAGCAGCCTGGCTAATTTGAGCATGCACTTGATGTGGCTTTGAGCTGGAAATGGTATGAACACCACATGTGGCTTTCTTTCATCAACTCTACCAACTCCATCCATAATTATCTATGTGTGTGTGTGTGTTATCGTGGTGCTTTCTAATGATTTGGTTCGATTTTTCTTGATTTTATATAATGGTTTCAAATGGTTAACAGTTTGTATCCCTACGTTAGTCTTTTGCCCCTCCTCATTTTGACAAAACTACATACAACATGTTCCAATGCATTGTTCCATTTTTGGTACTAAAATAAGTGAACATTCATTTTTTCTCTTTCTTTTAAAACTCTATTTTTGGTACTAAAATCAGTGAACATTCAATTTTTTTTTTTCTTTTAAAACTATTCAAATTAATAATAACAGGATGGGAAAATTTTATTAATTTAAAGTGTTATTAATTTATCGATAAATTATACTCTATATTGTATCAAACAAAAAGACAAATTAGTCTATGTCTTTTAGAAGATATTGTGAGTACTATCATTCAGAACAATGTAGAGGATGACGGCGAAGATTGTACATTGTCTTTGGAGCCTGTTACGCTAAAGGAAGCACTTATGACTTCGAACATTCTTCACAACTTTATGATACAATACAAAAATACAACACCTGAGCTCGATATAGATTTGAACTTTAAACTAAAACAGACAACTAATAAATCATGTTTCAGTAGAGTGTAATGTATTTTTTTTATTTCAGTTTTCTATGAATGATTAATTTATTATTTTCTTGGGATAAAAAAATATAGAGGGATCTCACAGAAAATTATCGACTTTTTCAATTTTTTACATGGCCCAAGTCGGGTCCGAATATATTTATTATTTTAGAGAGTTTATTAATTTACCGAATATTAATTTAAAGGGATTCTAATGTACACAAAATCTTGATTTTAAAGAAATTAATTAATAATTAACATATTACTATATACATACAACTGCAATAATAAAATAAGAGTTTTGATAATAACAACCTTAGTGCTGTCAATAAGAAGAAAATAGTTTGTTTTGAAACATACTAATTTAATTATATTACAAATTATTTACCCATATACATTTTCATTATTTAAATTTCCTCCATTTCTTTTGGAATATTTAATTAATCATGCAACTAATTCAACTAAAAAACATATTTTCAAAATAGAATATTCTTTCTTATTAATATTATCAAAAACCATAAAATAATAATAAAATCTATTCACTGTGATTCAATTGGTGTTTTTCTTTTGTTTTCAACAATTCAGATTTTATAACGGGGTTTTAAATATTTCCAAAATTACCCCTAAGTTAAGGGTGATTTGGATAGTATTTAAAAATATATATTTATTCAATTGGTGTTTTTCTTTTGTGGAATATCTATCATTAACAAGCACACTGATATATATCATGTTGATTATCAGGTAGTCGAGTAAATAACTTCAGTGCAATTTATTAATAACTTCAAGTAACTTTGAAGTTTGAGGTATATGATATGAACCGAATAATCAAGCAACCAATCACAGCAAGAACAGAACAATAATACTCCAAAATAATACGAATACGATAAACCCTGATAATCAAGAATCAGGAAAACTATAATGTCAAAAGACGCACACAATTTTCTGAATGAAAAGTCGACAATGGGTGGCCAGCCCTAATTAAAGCCGACGCCTAAACCCCTAAGAAATAGGGTTACCACAATTAAACAATAATGAAATAAAAAGTAAATAACGATAGATTAAGACTTGTCGATATTGCCCCCTTCAGTATTCTTTCTTGCATCTTGCCCTTCTTCTTACGGCTGTAAAGTTGGCCCCACCGATTCTCATCATCACCCTGGACCCGAAAATTCACCTTGTCCTCAAGGTGAAAGGCAGGAAACTGCTGCAACATCGCATCATACGGCTCCCATGTCGCTTGTGATTCAGGTAAGCCTTCCCATTTGATTAACACCTCGCGGGTACCGCCCATTTCACGTGACCCCAGCAGCTCGCTGGGCTCGTGGATCTGTCTGTTCTCTGCTCCCTCTGGTAACACAGGGTCGGCATTATGAGTTCCCACCAATTTCTTCAACTCAGACACATGAAACACGGGATGAATTGCCGACGTCTCCGGCAATTTTAATTTGTACGCAACATTACCAATTCGCTTTAGAATCTCGAACGGCCCGTAAAATCGTGGGGATAATTTCTCATTTCCCGGGTGGCCGCCGATGTTTGACGATACGGCCTCAACTTCAGAAATACCCGGTCACCTTCCTCATACTGAACGTCTCTATGTTTCTCATCGGCCTGCGATTTCATCAACTGTTGAGCTCGTAACAATTGTACTTTAAGTTCATCTAATACCCGGTCACGATAGAGTAAGTACCTATCCACCTCAAATGTGGTCGCCTTGCCCCGGTCATAATGAATCAATGCGGGTGGGCCACGTCCATACATGACCTTGAAGGGTGTCATGCGGATGCCAGTATGATAAGAAGTATTGTACCAATATTCTGCCCAAGGTAACCATTTGACCCATATTTTTGGTTTGGTAGAAGCGAAACATCGTAAGTAAGTTTCAACACTGCGGTTAACGACCTCTGTCTGCCCGTCTGTCTGTGGGTGGTAAGCGGTGCTTCGTTTCAACTTTCCATCCTTAATATATTCAACACCCGAAATACCAACATTCTCTGTTTCCCGGGTCGAATGGGGCGCTGGATTATCACCACGATCAATCATATCTGTAACAATCACAACATCTCACCATTGGGTTAGTTTAATCCGTTAGTACTACTATACTAACCTCTAACAACTAATTCACTTTCCTACTAATCCTCACTCATCTTGGAATGTTTGTCTACACTCAAACCAAGATTTAGGAATGCTACACCAAAATGTGCACACATTGCCAAATCAAGGCTCTGATACCAAACTGTAACACCGCAAAATTTAAGCCATTTTTTTAAAAAAACAAACCTTAACCTAACGGAAGCGTTTCTGAACTTCCAAACTATTACAAGTTACTAAATATTTACAAACCAATAGTAATTTCAAAACTAATTTAAACAATTTTAAAAACTCTTGGTGTTATTAACCCAAGGCTTGACCCATTTTCAAAATATCAGAGTGTCGACAAACATTCTTCCAACCCGACTCTTTGGTCACCCAGTCAAACCTGTAAAGAGTCAACAAGAGAGGGATTAACATAAAGCTAAGTGAATGAATTCATAAACAATAATTTGTACAACAACAATTTAAGATATCACCCTTTTTCAAATAACACCCTTTGCAACTAACAAATAACCAGAGGAACGGCAATTTGGCCGAACTACAACTGTTGTCGGCCCAACAACAGTTTACCGTTAGCCCTATGCTACTTGGTACAATACCGGTGCTCCTCGACCTACCCGTGTCCAAAGAGTCCTGGTATTGTTTCCAATAGCAAACGATGCTCAGCCTCTAACTGCACGGGCTGACCTCTTTCCGTGTATCATGCGCATATAGCACTTAATTAACACATAGCAGCTAATTAACTAACACCCAATTAATATTCGAATCGAAAAACAAATTCTGCAACAAATAGCCTTGTTCGAGCCGAGAAACCTAAAGTTCGCGCCGCGAAGAGTCTGCAGATACTGAAATCCTGCATTTTCTGCACAAACCGAAGTGAAACCCGAAACCATTGCAAGTAGTACACCCTAATGGTTATAAATCCACTCACCTTAGCAAAAGCTCCTTTAACTCAGTAGTCTAATGTCACTGAGTCCCTTTGCCCTTTCCTGCAATCACAAGTAACATCCGAATTAGTAACCGTTTGACCCGAAAATGTGTAAAACTACACAATACACTATAAGGACATAACAACAAGTGTACAAACTCAAAACTTGCACTCAGAAACTTGCACACTGACCCTTTGACTCACCAAAATCAAACCCGTCCAATTTATGCACATTTAATCAATTTTAAACTAAAATACCTAAACAGGTCAAAAACCGATTAATACACTTTAGTACCTTGCAATACTTCCCAAATCATACAACTTCGTAATTATAAGTTAACTAACCCTTACTTATATTTTTAAAAATCAGAATTTGCAACTTTGACTTACCAAAGTCAAAGTTCAACAATTAATGCCATTTTGACCCGAAATGTGCATTTTACTACCTTAATGTCACAATACCAATACACTAAGTTATTTAACCTTTTATTTGTATTCCTACACTTGGTAATTACCATCTTTGATTTGTATAAGTCAAAGTTATACCCAACATGCTTACGATCCCGTTTTTTAAGTAATATGATAAAACGGGTCAAAAGCCCATTTAACCATTTAATACCCTATCATTCCATTTAATAGTCATACTGGATTCAAATCACATTTAACATTCAATTATCAATACTAAGAAATCACAATTTTCACCATTTTGACCTATTTTGACCAAACGGGTCAAAAGGTCCACTTTAGTACCTTAAACTTTCAACTATCATTTATATTAAATACCAAATCACAATTAACATCTAATTAATGTTAAAATCTCAGATTTGACCTCTTCCCAAGTCAACCAAAGTCAAATTCCAAAATCCCACCAAAATAATATTTTTTTATAAAAACTGGACAGCCTGTGCCATTTCATTCTTCTGACTGACTTCAACTTCGAATCTGGTTCTAAAATAAACTTTTATAGAAAGTAGACTCGAATACCTTTCCAACGGTACTGACCATACTAAATTCCGAGTTACGATTATTTTTCTATGATTTTTACAAAACAGTAATGTTTCTAATTTTGATGCTGCCAAAATTCCGAATTTTGGTAAAACTATACAAACTCAATTCAATACAACTCCCAACCCTTGTATGCATTAACCCCAAGTTATAAAATACTTGTAGGGGCAATTAGAAGCTTAATTACATGTCCAATAACAACAATTTAAACACATAAACCAACTATTCCACTTTTAATATCTTTTAGTTGCAAACATACACCTTTACTAATTACCAAAACTTAATTTAGTCAATTATCATTCTATTTACAAGTCAATTCCATGTTTCACTCCAACCGAAGTCAACCTTACAAATTTTGATCTTAATCAAAATCCCACCAATTATCAAATTATTCAAGTCCTTAACACTTCTTAACATGTAATTAACAAACTAAATACAATTATCATAATTCAAGAACTAGGTCATGATAATCTTCTTCATCATGAATCACCTCCCATGGTGATTCATGGATAACTCAACAAATTTAAATATCAATCATCAAGTAGTCATGTATAGTACATCACTAACACCATAAACCCTAACAATTTAATCAATTTCATCAAAACCCTCAAGAACCCTAATTTTTAATAACTCAAAAACACCAAATCTAAAGCCCTAGACCAAAAGAAGATATTACTTACTTGATTTCTGCACTATTTCGAGATTAGGGTTACAAATCTTCAAGGTTTCAAGCTTAATTTGAGAAGAAAGATCAAGAAATCAAAGTTTCTATATGTTTTGTGTGTGGAACGAGATAACAGAGAACGAGAATGAGATAGAAGCCCAAAAAATCTAATTTCCCATATCATCACACGTATTCCACACGTGTCCAACACCAAATGGCCCAATTTTCATTAAACACAATATTATACTTTAACTATAATGTTTAATTTGGAACCCTAAACGAACTCTGTCTTTAAAACTGAAAATACCATTGCAATCTCGGTTTAAAAGAGATCCCAGATATATAAAAATCTTTCTAATATATATCTATCTCAGTATTTGCTAATTTTAACCCCGTGGTTAAAATTACAAATAATTCAAATAAAATCCAATTAAATTCTATAAAATAGATAATGATAAAATAACTCTTATCAAAAGTAACATAACGCTAGACCGGGTTTCAGGATATTACAAAATTAGTATAGTCTGTGACGACTGGGGCTGATAGTTCCCGTAATTCAACTCCACCCCTTCTCGACAAAGCATCGGCCGCCCCATTTTCTTTACCCGGCCTGTATAATATTTCAAATTCATAACTAGATAATTTTGCAAGCCATTTTTGGTGCTCTCCCGACACGGTGCGCTGCTCGAGTAAGAATTTGAGGCATTTTTTGGTCAGTGATCACGGTGAATGATCTCCCAAGTAAATACGGTCGCCACTTTTGAACTGCTAGTACAATTGCCATTAATTCCCTTTCGTACACTGATTTGAGTTGTGCCCGTTGCCCTAATACTTGACTGAAGTATGCGATCGGTTTTCCGGTTTGCATAAGGACCGCCCCTAACCCATACCCCGATGCGTCTGTCTCGATAATAAACGGTTGTGAAAAAGCGGGTAATGCGAGCACGGGTACCCGGGTCATTCTTTCCTGTAATTTACGGAATGCTCGGGTAGATTCTTCGGTCCAGCAAAAGTTGTCTTTTTTGAGTAAGTCGGTCAAAGGCCTAGCAATTTTCCCGTAATCTTGTACGAATTTACGGTAGTAACCTGTGAGGCCCAAAAATCCCCGGAGTTCCCTTATATTTTTCGGTAGTGGCCACCCGGTCATAGTTGTGATCTTTGTCGGGTCCGCCATTACCCCTTCATTAGTCACGATGTGGCCCAAATATTCGACTCGATCTTGACCGAAAATACATTTCTTCCGATTGCAATATAACTTTTCCGGCCGTAAACAAGTAAATACCACGGTTAAATGTTCTTGGTGTTGTGTCATATCTTTGCTATACACCAAAATATCGTTAAAAAACACAAGTACAAATTTACGAAGATAAGCACGAAATACCCGATTCATAAGTGACTGAAATGTCGAGGGGGCGTTGGTCAAGAATCAAGCAAACAATCACAGCAAGAACAGAACAATAATACTCCAAAATAATACGAATACGATAAACCCTGATAATCAGGAATCAGGAAAACTATAATGTCAAAAGACGCACACAATTTTCTGAATGAAAAGTCGACAATGGGTGGCTAGACCTAATTAAAGCCGACGCCTAAACCCCTAAGAAATAGGGTTACCATAATTAAACAATAATGAAATAAAAAGTAAATAATGATAGATTAAGACTTGTCGATATTGCCCCCTTCAGTATTCTTTCTTGCATCTTGGCCCTTCTTCTTACGGCTGTAAACTTGGCCCGCCGATTCTCATCAGTATACTTATATACATGTTCGTCTAAATGCTATTGTGTTTTTGAAAGAGCAGATGATATGTGTGTTCTTGAATTGTTATGTGCTATTTGCAACTTTTAACCCTTCTACCATTTGACCCGTTTCTCTTTTAGGTGATTCAATTTTTTAATCTATTATCCTTTTAACTGGAATCATCCAACTTACCCGCTCACATAAAACATACTTTTGATTTTGAAGGTTTGAGAAAAATACCCGTTAGACCTGTTTCAAATAATTCACTTTTGACCATGTACACCGAAACCATTAGACCCGTTTAGAGTAATGCATATTTTACCAATTTTCTGTTTATTTACTAAATGAATCAGCTTTGATTTTAGTAGTGATGTAAATGTTTTTTTTTTCCATAAAATTCAGTTTTCCTTTTTTAAATAGTGATTTTTTAATGATTAAATCAATACTCATTATGAAATTACATTCATGGGTCAAAAGGAAAAGAAAAAAAAAATAGAATGAAGCCCACTGGTTTAAAGTATATTACCCTTTTGAATCATTTCGGACAATACCCATTTGACCCGTTTCAGGTAATTAAAGTTTTACCCGTTTTTTAAATCAGTCAGTTTTTTACGTAGATGTTTTAATTTTTTTCATTAAAATTAAGTTACTTTTTAAATAGTAACTTGATAAAAATTAGGTTAATACCCATGTGAAATTACATATACATGTCAAATGGTAATACATGTTTATAAGCTAAACCAAACACTTACAAATGATTATTTAATTTAATAAACTAAATAGCCTACAAAATTAGCTCTTCTAAACACCCGCTCAATCACTTTAAATGAATTGTATAGAAAAAGTATAATATAGACAATCATATCTCTACTCAAATATTGAAATATAGAACGCTTGACAATCTAGTTACTTGAGAACTTGACAATTTGATTAGCAAGTTTCTCTAAATCTAAGAAAGAAGACCCGTGAGAACTTGTCGCCATTTCTGCAGTTTTCTTCCATTCCATAGCTTTCTTCCTCATTGCATTACCTTCTTCTCCCTCCATTAACTCCTTCACAAGCTTCTCTACTTCACCCCTTTTCACATTCTTTCCAATCTCCATACCGACACCCCAGTGCTTGCACATTTGTCTACAATTAATTCGTTGGTCACCCAAAAATGGCCAACATATCATCGGCACCCCAGCCGACAAGCTCTCAACGATCGAACCCCAACCGCCATGAGTCAAGAATCCGCCAACCGAAGGGTGGTTCAGGACCTCTTCTTGTGAACACCAACCAGCAATAAAGCCTTTACTTTTAATCGCCTCCTCGAGTTCTTGAGGTAAAACTGCAGGCTTCCCATCAACCAAATCGGTTCGTATAATCCAAAGAAAATAATAGTCGCTGTTAACGAGCCCCCAACCAAGTTCAACTAAATCTTGTACCGACATAACTGCCAAACTTCCAAAGTTAACATATACCACGGAATTCGGCTCCTTCGAGTGGATCCATTGGACACACTCGGGTTCTTCCTTCCATAAACTATACCCAATGGATTTGCTGGTTTCAGTTTCTAATTTCATTTGATTTATAAGCATTTGAAGAGGTCCAATGGTGTAGACTTCAGCTGGAAGTATCGATTTGATCTCTTTGAGGAGACTAGGCTCGAGTTCCTCGAAAGTGTGGATGATTGTATGTGAAACTTTATCAGCAGCATGAGCGGTGTCTAGGAAGTATTTAAACACAGGATCATTCAGTTTTGTGGCTTGCATAAATTCAGGTAGATCCTTCAAACGAATTCCTTCCATTCCAGGAATCCAATCTATCTCCATGTCAAGATATCCATTCGTCAAATGACTTTCATCTACAAAAATAGTTAAAGATTGATTTGTCTAAAAGGTTAATTAAATGCACAAAAATGCAATATGATCGAACCGGCCGGAACCAAACCGGTTTTAATTTTCATGCCAAATTGGTTTTCGATCCGATTCGGTTCGGATCAGAACAAAGAAAAAATCGATAAAAGTAGATGAAACTTTCTCGGTTAGGTGCGGTTCCGGCCGGTTCTCGGTCTAGTTTGATTCGCTTCCGAGCGTAATTGGTTCGACTGAAATTATTTTTTCGGTTCGGTTCGGATCAGAACGATTCAATTTGGTTTTTGGACTGTCTACATCAATATAATAATTGCATATAAGTATATACTTCTTCTGTTTCAAAATAAGTGCTATACTTTCAATTTTGATGTGCTTCAAAATAAATTATACACAGTGGACCCCACATCCAGTATCTCATTTAATATAGTGAAATTACTCATTTATCATTACTTTTACTTTTAAGTATCATTAAACGCACCTTAATCAAAATGTATCGGATTCATCACTAATAGGCAACGATTTTGTAAATAAAGAATAGTTAAAGATATGCATATTAATCCAATTTAATCTGATATTCATTATAATCTTTTATCTCAAAAAAAATAATTAACCCGAATTAAAACATGATATTGTTGTGTTTGAGCTTTGAGAATTAATATATGGAGGGATTAGGAAAAAGCAAACCTTCAAGTGGGGCAAGTCCTTTCTCCATTAGAACTTTGGCCTGGTAAGACCCCATAAATCCAGAGGCAGCCATGGTCCAGAAAAGGACGATGTCGATCTTAAGCTTCTCAGCAGCATATATCGTATTCGTGTAAGTCATGAAACCGTCACAAACAATACAAGTAATCGAAGTTTCAAGTCTCGTTACAAGATCAACAAAGGAATCGCAGAAATTGGTTTCAAGATAGCTCATTGCTTCACCTAAGGTTGGAGTATGGTGGACACCATCATCTGTACCAACAGAAGAATCACAATCTGGAACTGTTTTGAATTCAAAATCGGGATTGCCATCGAGACCGTGGGTCCCATCGGACTTCACGAGCCGGTTATGGTTAGACCGAGTGTTGATGAAGGTTATACGGATGCCCTTGTGGTGGAGTAGCCTGGCTAATTTGAGCATGCACTTGATGTGGCTTTGAGCTGGAAATGGTATGAACACCACATGTGGCTTTCTTTCATCAACTTTACCAACTCCGTCCATAATTATCTATGTGTGTGTGTGTGTTTTATCGTGGTGTTTTCTAATGATTTGGTTCGAGTTTTTTTTTATTTTAATGGTTTCAAATGGCAGTAGAAATGGTTATCAATTTGTGTCCGCACGTTAATGTTTGGCCCATCACTGCAGCCTATCCTTATCTTGGACAAAACTCCATACAACATTATTGGAACTAAAATCAGTAAACATTTGTTTTTTCACTTTTACTTTTAGTTGTGTCCGGAATCTTAATCTTAAATTAATTAATTAATATACAGTGAGTATAAGGCCACCACCAACGGTGGTTTCGGTTTCCGACAGTTGTCATGGCTCGTTGGTGATGGTTCCTCGGTGAAACTCTTCAGCTAGGCGACACGAAGAGAGACGAAATTTGTGGGTATTTTATATAAAATATTGGAAGTTGTATGCGGTTAAAAAAAAGTGAACGATCGATTACAACAATAAAAGTAAATGTCATTGAGCAACACATTCACCAAAAATCAAAAAGTGTTACTAAAATTGCAGGCTTCCCATCAACCAAATCAGCCCGTATAATCCAGAGAAAATCATAGTCACTGTTAACGAACCCCAACCAAGTTCAACTAAATCTTGCATAGACATAACCTCCAAACTTCCAAAGTTAACGTATACCACACAATTTGGTTCCTTCGAATGGAGCCGTTGTACACACTCGGGTTCTTCCTTCCAAACTATACCCAATGGATTTGCTGGTTTCGGTTTCTTTCATATGATAATTCATAAGCATTTGAAGATGTCCAATAGAGGGATTAGGGAAAAGCTAACCTTTAAGCGGGACAAGTCCTTTCTCCATCAGAACTTTGACTTGGTAAGACCCCATATCGTATCCGAGCCTTGGAGAGCTGTATCCTGTGCATAAAAAGTTGTACCCTGAGCTTACAACTTCTATTCTGTAGAATCAGCCACGATCGACTGATTTCCTCCACTCAACTCCACCACCAATGACTCCGTCTTGCTCCGGCCACCTGTGAATTTCGCCACCGTCCGATCAGCCACACCCTTCCACGCTCCATCCATTTATCTGTGTGTGTGTTATCGATCGTGGTGCTTTAAGGATTTGGTTCGAGTTATCTTGATTAATTTTATTGGTTTCAAATGGCAGTTTTGGTATGTACGTGTCCTTACGTTAATGTTTTGCCGCTCACCGCAGCCTATCCTAATCTTTGACAGAACTTCGTGCAACATGTTCCAATGCACTGTTCCATTATTGGAACTAAAATCTGTAAATATTTGCTTTTTTACTTTTGCTTCTAGTTGTATCCGGAGTCTTGATTTTAAATAAATTAATTGATACTAACATACCCAAGATTCTAGCATAGTGATATTGGTGGAAAAAATAAGGTGTTGCTGATAGCCAAGGTCATGGGTTCAAGTCTCATCGTGGATGTGAGGTTAATTCCCCATAGGTGGAAAGTTTGAGGGAAGGCATACTGCCCCTTGTGGATATCATTGTCTAGACTCGAACCACTAACTTACTAACTTGTCATTCAAAAAAAAATATTGATACTAACAGGGTACCCGGCATCGGGTAACTTGTTAACTATATTTCATGACGATTTAAATGTTGTTCGGTTACATATTTTATTATAATAATTAATGTAGAAATGAATAATAATTTAAAATATATATGGTAAATACAAATCAATTACTACGTATAATGTAGTATGATACAATATAAATATAGAAGTATAGATATTACAATATATAATGAATTTTTAATGTTACTTGATATTAAAAAAAGACATGTAATTTAGTATAAAATTGAAATAAACAAAATAAAATTACTGTTAATGTGTCTAATTAGTTATCATGTAAAATCTTTCAATATATCACATTTGGTGTGTAAATGTCATTGAGATTAAACTTTTTTCGTTGGAGATACTAATACTTTTATCGTGTGACATAAAATTCATTTTAACAGGACAAGGATTATTGGTTAGATAATTGGTTATTTGAGTATAACACTTCATATATAAGGTAAACAGTGTCATATATAAGGTAAAAAAAACTCATATAATACAGTTTTTTATATAATTTATTGGTTATATACTTATATGTCTCAGTATCTTATAAATATTATTACAAGATATGATATGTACGAATAATATTTTGCTCTTTTTACATCATTAGTTATTTGAATGTGGATCAATATAATCAATTAATACTTTTGTTGGGTGTCTAAAAGAATTTTTTTTTTTATTAAACGAGACAGCATGGCCCGTGCGATGCATGGATTTTGTTCATGATAAATAATTATTTTGAATGTATCCGTGATTTATCTCATAAATATTTAGCATACTTTATTGTGCATAAGTTACAGAACTGAATAGATTGTTGAAGAACATTGTTTTCTAATGAAACATCTTATTAAAGCTCCAAAATACTTTTATTCCTCTGCTTAATTTTGTTGGTCTATTTAAACCTCAATAAATTCACTTTATTTAAAAATTTCAAAATTATTTCTAATTTCATTCTTACGTTAAGCTCTCAATATTATCTTTTGTAAATAGCTCCTTAAAGAAGCTAAACTAACAATAAAGATAAAAACTTTAATGCATAACAAACTGAAAAGTGGGCAAAGTGGGCATCTTTTAAGACCATCTTTGTGAGTCTTAGATTCTTCTGCAACATCTCGTGGGTTAAGTCTCTAATACAAACACAACTTTATATCTCATCTTTCAATTATTGCCATCACATATCACCAATTATTGTCATAAATAAATTATGGCTAAATAAATTAAAGTTATTAATTATATATCAAGAATTATTTAAGCAAATAAGATATCAGCTCCTCTAAATCTGGATTGTAGTTGTAGGCACTAAATCACCAAATCACCACAACATAAATAAACAAAGTTTTAAATTGAAGCAAATCCTTTACTGAAATAAAAAAAGGATAAAAACAACACATTTATTGGAAACAAAATCTTCATCGACTACAACATTCCCCTTTACATGCTAGCCTTTGCTACCCTACACTATTTTCCCAAATATCAAAAATCAATAAATCAAACTCAATATCAAACAACATAATAACAATTTCTCAATGAAGAACACCTTGACAACATAATAACAATTTCATGATTCAATTATCATGATAGTTTCTTCCCAAGCCATTTTTAGTTCATGTTTTAAAAATCGCCTATTGACTAATTTAAGCTTCATAACAAATTTCAACCCATAGAACTAAAAAACAGAAAATCAATATAAATAATATAAAAATAATTGTAGGATTACCACAAAGAATTTACTATTAACTCTTACCATTCAACATGGGATGGTAATGGACATTTTATTTTGACAGTTTGTTATTACATTTGAAATTGATAAAGTTGTTCAAACCCCTTTACCATCAACCGACATGTGCTTACCAAGCATTAATTTAGCAAATCTCTATTACATCATCTCCATTTCCATTTCACATTAGATTCAAGCTTCGTAAATTACGAACCAACTTTAGTGAGATAAAACAACATAATTTGAATTGAACAAACCAAACAAATTAAGAATTGAACAAACCACGATATCATAATGCTAATTGCATGTATACACTGAAAATTAACAAACCAAACAATTACAAAACTTGATACACTGAAAATTAACAAACCAAACAATTACAAAACTCTAATTTCTTAATATATATAAGCAAATTAAGAATTGAACAACAAAGAGAGTAGTAGATGTTTCTGAAAATTTGTGGATTTGGCAAACCTTGGTTTATATATATACACATATCAATAGCAATAGTGTTTCAAACGTTTTGAAATGCATTGGAAATCTTAATTGAACGATTTTAAAGGTTGGCTTTTAATGAATGGCTATTGCTCTTAATGTTGCGTTTTTTAATGCATGGCTTGTTTGCATTTAAATTATTACAGTAATTAATTAGGTTTTGTATTTAGTGGGTTAATTGATTAGGAAGAATTAGAACAGTTTCTAAAGTAACTGAATATTTGTTACTACTTAAAAGGCATACATTTAAGACGTTAAATGCAAACATTTCTAAGGCAGTGTACGTTTCTTAATATTGCTAGTAATGTTTTCTTATGCTTGAAACGTTAAATATTGTATTTAATATGTTTTTTTGAGGAATTAAATATTGTATTTAAAACATGAAATTTAATGCAACATCAATTTTGAAACTCGTTTTTTATATATGCGAGGCAGTATGGTCCGTGCGATACACGGGCTTTGTTCATGATAAGGAGTTATTGGTTTCATTTGCAACGTATGGACAAAAGAAAGTTTGTTGGAGGAAAATTTAAAGTAACAAAACATCGTGTTTATATTAACATAACACAACACATGTTATTCATAACACATATGTGTTACTACGAAGATCTTCGTGCTTCTAAAACACTTAGACATGAAACCATTTGAAACCCTTTTTTATCTAGCTTATTATA
The DNA here is from genome assembly GCA_963853835.1 of Calendula officinalis. Classification (NCBI taxonomy): domain Eukaryota; kingdom Viridiplantae; phylum Streptophyta; class Magnoliopsida; order Asterales; family Asteraceae; genus Calendula; species Calendula officinalis. The sequence goes on from OY970821.1 coordinate 97,269,896, forward strand.
CTAAAGCACCATTCATCTTCTTAGCCACCACTAGCTGATATAATGAAAATTATAGTATCAGACGCAAATACATCAAGAAATATATCATAAACAAATGCATTAAGAAATAAAAATATATAAAAACGAATTTTGATTCTTGCTACACATAATGTTTTCTTGCATATTGAAAGAGTTATTTTGTAAACAATTAAAGGTCATTAATAACGATTTAGATGTTGCTTTTGTGATATGATTTTAAATTAAAACAAATATATATCTCGTTAAAATTTCCAACCTTTGCAAAATCCACCTCCTTATCAACTTACTAAAAAATGATTCAAGAATGAAAACTAATCATTCCTAACAAAAAACTTAAATAAAAAAATGAAAAAAATATTTTTGTAGCATTTTTTTTTCTAAAACAACTACACATGAGCCCATTTAAAACTCTTTTTTATTTAGCTTATTATACTAAAGCATTATTCATCTTTTTTTTTTTTTGGAAACGGCTTTCATTAAAGAGAAAAAACGACTAGAAAAAACTAGCCACAAACAAGAGTTTATACATTACAAGGTAAAACTAACCATTATGTCCAACTAACTCTATATTTATGTCTACGATTACAAATCCACAAAAAGGACACTTCTTTTATAGAGTCCACGAGCATATTTCGACGAACATCGCCCGAGTTAAACGTAATTGCATTCCTATGCCACCAAATAACACCGTGAACGTCACCGCCTCCACAATTTTTCTCACTTTTGTCGACATCGGGCTAAAATCCAAATTGAACAAAAAATCGTCTAGCGAGTCAACATTAACGTCGACCACTTGAAGCCATCGACCAATATCCCGCCAAACACCCTTTGTGACTTCACAATTCCAGAAAATGTGGTCCATATTATCAACACCATCCCCGCACATAACACACTTTAAATCTTCGAACATAATACCTCTCATCATTAAATTGACTTTAGAAGGGAGTCGGTTTAAACTCACCTTCCAAAAATGAATGTTCACCTTGCGGGGTACTAAACTATTCCACCGAGTCTGCTCGATCGATGAAGGAAGAAATAAATTATCAATCCATCTCCTTGTACTTTTAACTTCAAAAATACATTCATTCCCAATATCCCACGACCACGAATCATGATTGTTTGACAATCTAACATCTTCTACTAACCGGTTTAACTCCGCCACCTGAGATTCTTCTCTACCCCCACGGATCTCTCTTAACCATTGCCACCTAACCGAGTTATTTACAAACCTATCATGCACCAAACAGTTGATGTCCGAATCCAACAAAATGATTCTCGGGTACAACATCATCAACGGCGTTGACCCGACCCACGGATCTCTCCAAAACCGAACCCGCATCCCGTCACCCAACTTTAATTTTAAGTGAGATAACAAATCAATACCAGAATGTTTTAAACGACACAACATCTTAATTATTTGCGCCCATGGAGTCGAACCCAACCGGCCATAATTCACGAAATCCAAACCTCCTTGACCACCATAAATTGATCTAATAACTTTAGACCACAAACTTTATTCATTTGTCACAAACCGCCAAACCCATTTAAATACAAGAGCAATGTTAAAAGCGTAGAGGCTTCCAATATCAAGCCCACCATTTTCAATGGACGACAACACCACATCCCACTTTACCCAATGGATTTTTCTCTTCACCTCGGTTCCACCCCAAAAAAACGCAGCTCACAACTTTTCTAAAATATTTACTACATTTTTTGGAATCACAAACAACGACATATAATAAATGCCCATACCTCCTAGAACCGATTTTAAAAGCAAAGACCTTCCTCCAATTGAAAGAGTATTAACTTTCCAACCCGACAATTTTCTTTTAAATTTTATCAACCAAAGGGTCCCAATTCTTCATTTTAGACATACAAGCCCCCACCGGGAGACCTAAATAAATAAATGGCAATTTCCCATGACAAACACCTATCGAAGTCGCCATCGCTTGCACTTCCCCATCCGACACTCCAACACCATATAAATTTGATTTATGAAAATTTAATTTCAGCCCGAAGACATTTGAAAATAATGCAAGATAATGAGCAACTTTTGCAAGTTATTCAATGACCATTCACCCAATCACATCATCCGCATACAATAAATGTGAAATGGACAAAGAATTCTCAATTACCTCCACTCCTTTAAAAATATGCCTCGAGGTCGCCTCTTCCATCATCACATGAAGACCTTCCATAGCAATGATAAACAAAAAAGGTGATAAAGGATCACCTTGGCGAAGACCTCTTTCAAGCTTAAACTCTTTAGAGGCGTTACCATTAAGGATAACTGAAGCCTTTGACGATTTTAAAATAGCACCAATCCGTTTCGGCCACATTTCCGGAAAATTCATAAATTCCATCATCCGGTTTAGAAACTCCCAACTTATGGAATCATAAGCTTTTTCAAAATCAATTTTAAGAACCATGGCACTTTTCTTTTTCTTCTTATACCATGAAATTAGCTCATTAACCATCATCGGGCCGTCAAGAATTTGACGACCCTGAATAAATGCCGATTGCTCACAACTCACCACCGAATCCACTACCACCGCAAGTCGTAACGCCAATAATTTAGCAATAATTTTGTATTGAACTCCAATCAGACTAATCGGCCTATAGTCACTCACAGCCATCGGATTTATTACTTTTGGAATCAACGTAATAAAAGATGCGTTACACCCGGTCGGAATAAAACCTGTATCAAAAAACTCAACAACAAAGTTATAAATGTCAGATTTTATCAGGCCCCAAAATTTTTTAATAAACGCGAATGTGAACCCGTTTGGGCCCGGGGATTTATCATTTCCACAACTCCATACCGCCTTCTTCAGCTCAGACATCGTGATTGGTTCCGTGAGAAGCGTCGCATACTCCTCCGACAGACTTTTGAATTTTTCGCTCCTACTTGCCACTTTAATAACCGGAACACATTTAAACTTGTTAGCATAATAATCAAAAAATATATTTTTTACCTCTACCGGTGACGTGATCCACTCTCCGTTGTGCTTCACTCCCCGAACCATAGAATGCCTTCTCTTACTGTTAATAATGTCGTGAAAATATTTGGTATTCTCGTCACCTTCAATCGCCCATTTAACTTTTGCCTTTTGCGATAAATCTTTCCATTCCTTGGCTTCTAACTTATATAAATCTCTTTTCGCCGCCTGTCTCTCCGTCAATTCTTCATCCACCACTGTGTTTGTTTCAATCTTCTTTTCAATTAACTCAATCGTTTTTGCCAACATCTTCTTTTGCTCAATGATATCTGGCTTCTTTCTTTTCCACCAATCTTTGCACTCTTCTTTCACTATCTTTAATTTATCCTTAAACTTAATAAAGTAACTTGCATTTGGCGACTCCAATGGAGTAGCCCAAGAACTCTTAACTACATCTTCAAACGAGTCTTCTTCTAACCAGGAATTGAAAAACCGAAAAACCCTAGGCCAATAATCAACTACTTGTTGAACTAACACAATGGGTCTATGGTCCGAAACTATGTCTGTCATAACATTTGCAACTAAATTCGCACACACTTCATACACCCCTTCATTCACAAAAAACCTATCCAATTTACTCAATTTACGACCATCCGAACTCAACCTCGTATATGCCGAACCTCCCATAGGCACTTCAATAAGACTAGATGCATCAACAAAACCATTAAAATCAATAATCTCTCTGTCATGTATCTCACAACCCCACCTTTCACCTTCCTCTCGAACCGCATTGAAATCACCAAAAATAAAAAATTTCCCTTCATTAGAATGCATGAAGTCCACAATCGTCTCCCACAACCTTCGTTTATCAACTACACTTTGTGGCGCATAAACGTTACCTATAACACACTGCAAGTCGTTATTCTTCCATTTCCCATGCACAAACAGAACGTTTTGAAGACACGTAATCCTGGAACTCGTAAATAACGACGGGTCCCATATCGATAATATCCCACCTGACATACCGACGGCGCTACTTAAAGCAAAATCAAAAGACATATTCCCCCATAACTGTTTAATCTTAAAAACATCCACCTTAGAGATTCTAGTTTCTTGAATCCCTAAAAAAGAAATCTTATACTTATTTGAGATACCACCAATTCTCTTACGTTTGACAACATCTCCAATCCCACACGCGTTAAGGGACATAAATTCATGGACAACCCTTTCCTTCTTCCATACTACTTATCATACTTTCAAGAGATTTCTGGCACCCCTCCATGTTGTGTCCCATCGCAAGCCCTATCTCGATATATCTATTCAAGTCATTTATCAACGACCCCGTTTTGTTACTTGCCTTTAGATTGCCTGTTGAAGCACATGAATTATAAGACCCTTCACCTTTCTTATTATTTCCCTCTACCTGAATTGGTTGTCGCCTTTCGAACCCTAGAGGAGGTGAAACTCAGTTTTGAGACACGTCAACATTCTCCACGGCTTCAACCTCCGTCACATGCTCGGGCACGAGATCATTGTTATATGTTCTCCCTCTTTTACTACATTCACCATCCGAGCATACCTTACCATTTCCGTCCACCTTTTCTATGTTAACCGTACCCCACCGCCCTCCTTAACCCCACTGCCCAACACTTCATTCCCACTACCATTAGACTTAGGCTCGGCAGCTTCACTGTTCTCAAACCCGCCCTCACTCTCTTCTTCTTCTTCATTCGTGCCTGACACCCCATCTTGGGATATATGGTCTTCATCCTCCTTACTTTCTAAATCGGCACTTTTCATGTTCGGTTGCACAGAGCAATTTCGTAGACCCAAACCGTATACTTAACGTTATCAAGCATTACCTCCACTTCTTTATCAACCCTTGGCCCAATTTTCGTTTTGATACACACCTTACCCGTACTACCTTCCTCCTCCTCCCCGTCTACGAACATGACATCACCCCAATCTTTAATAACCTTTTTTATAACATTAAATGTTCCCACCACTAAAGGTAAACCATCTACCCGAACCCATATCACCTTATCATCAACCACAAATTTATCGTCTAAATTAAGAAGTTGAGTGAAATAGTATACCATATCTGCATGATTTTTGAACTTATCGCACGCTAACTTGTTATCAAATTCAATCCATATCCACGATCCACCCAAGTAATGGAAATCAACATCACAAAAACCTTCTTTAACGCACACTAACTTAATGTTTTCAATCAGTGACAATTCTCGAACCTTACCTATCAAAATTGTACCTCGATTCTTCATAGGCATAGTATCTTTTCTGTCCAGCAAGATCACATTCTTTTTAGGTGAGTCTTCCTTAACCGCATTGGGTGTACTGTTCCCCACCGGCTGCCCTTTCAGCGCTTCTTGCCTGAATAGGTCTGAGAACTTCCTATTCTTTTGGACCTCGTTAAGAGAACTAACCGGACCACGAGCCACAGGTCGCGACTCACCCTCGAGAGGAACTTTCCGTTCAAACCTAGCCAACGAAGCGAAAATATGGTATGATCCATACCATGCTGCGTTCAACCTCTCCAACAAAGAGTCGACATTGTCAACCCTAATGAACCTTACAAAACCGAATCACCGTCCGATTTTTGATAGCTTCCGAGGAATAAACGCATCCACCACCGTTCCAAAAACTTGCATCGCCTTCCAGAAATCTGCGACATCCCATTGTCCGGGCAGATTCGTGACGTAGAACGTCTTGGCGATCCTTTTCAGGTCAAGCCCTTCCTTACGAAACGAGAATGATTGATTCACTCTATTGCTATTCTGTCTCCTTTGCATGTTGTTCTTCGCCATTGACAACGACCAACCCTACCCCCCTCCCCAGCGTCGGGAGAGAGCCGACGATCGGAGATCGCAAACCACTCAGTTGATATACTAAAAATCATAGTATCAGACGCAAATACATCAAGAAATATATCATACACAAATACACTAAGATGAATTTTGATTCTTGCTAAAAATAATGTTTTCTTGCATATTGAAATATTTATATTGTTAATAATTAAAAGTCATTAATAATGATTTCAATGTTGCTCAAGTTTGTGATATGATTTTAAATTACCTTGTTAAATTTTCCAACCTCTGCAGAATTCACCTCCTCATCAACCTATTAAAAAATGATTCAAGAATGAAGATTAATCATTCCTAACCAAAAAAACTTAAATAAAAATGAAAGCAAAATGTTTTGGTATCATTTTTTTTCTAAAACACTTACATATGAAGACATTTGAAACAGTTTTTTATTTAGCTTATTATACTAAAGCATCATTCGTCTTCTTAGCCACCACTCATCTGATATAATGAAAATCATAGTATCCGGCGTAAATACATCAATAAATATATCATAAACAAATACATTAAGAAATAAAAATATATAAAAACAAATTTTGATTCTTGCTAAACTTAATGTTTTCTTGCATATTGAAATAGTCATTTTGCTAACAATTAAAAGTCATTAATAATGATTTAAATGTTGCTCAAGTTTGTGATATGATTTTAAATTAAAACAAATATATACCTTGTTAAATTTTCCAACTTTTGCAGAATCTGTCTCCTCGTCAACCTACTAAAAAATGATTCAAGAATGAAGATTATTCCTAACAAAAAGACTTAAATAAAAAATGAAGAAAAAATATTTTTGTAGCATTTTTTTTCTAAAACACTTACAGATGAAACTCTTTTTTATCTAGCTTATCATACTAAAGCATCATTCATCTTCTTAGCCACCACTCAGCTGCTATAAGGAAAATCATAGTATTAGACGCAAATACATCATTAAATATATCATAAACAAATACATTAAGAAATAAAAATATATAAAAAGGTGATAAACGAATGTTTTCTTGCATATTGAAATAGTCATTTTGCTAACAATTAAAAGTCATTAATAATGATTTAGATGTTGCTCAAGTTTGTGATATGATTTTAAATTAAAACAAATATATACTTTGTTAAATTTTCCAACTTATGCAGTCTCCTCGCCAACCTACTAAAAAATGATTCAAGAATGAAGATTATTCCTAACAAAAAGACTTAAATAAAAAATGAAGAAAAAATATTTTTGTAACATTTTTTTTCTAAAACACTTACAGATGAAACACTTTTTTATTTACCTTACTATACTAAAGCATCATTCATCTTCTTAGCCACCACTCAGCTGATATAAGAAAAATTATAGTATTAAATACATCAAGAAATATATCATAAACAAATACATTAAGAAATAAAAATATATAAAAACAAATACATCAAAAGTGTTAATTGAAGTGAAAGCGACCACTCAGTTGATGATTTCATTAATCTGCAACAAAACAATTAAATTAATGAAGATATCAGAAATAACAACCATAATTTATGTATATATCAACTTGTAAATTAGAGTTGTAACAATGAAGGATGATGATAATAATAAAGGGAGAAGACTAAGACTATGCATCATCATATTCAAAATAAATATAATGAGACAAACAATTTTATAGGTTACATACATAGTTAGTAACCGAAAACATTAATATTAATAACAAAATTTAATTCAATCAAATTAACATTTTTTGTGATTTCAATTTCAATGATTTTGTTGTAATTAATTAATACATTAATGTTCCACAATCAGAACAATCGTTCAAACCACTAATTCAGCCGGAAGAGGTTTAATTGGACACTTAAAAGGTTGTAAATAAGATTTAAGGTTGCCTTTGCATTTTTTGTGAGTAAAATTCACAGTATTGATTGACAACTTATCATTATGTACTATTTACGTATTAGGTTATAATGTATCGTTTTTTTTAATTATTTCATATTATGCTCTTGCTCTATGTGTATTTGTCAAAATTTGTTGTATATACAATCTAGAATGACTAACTTTAAACCCAAGTTTTCCAATATAAAAGTCATTTATATTGAATTTGAATAGAAAGGTAGAGGCAGAGGTCAAATAATCCACAGCAAATACCAATTTACCTTTCAAACGTTTCAAATTAAAGCATTTAGTATAATTGAATTGTTTTGGTAGTGGTTTCGATTGATGCACTTGAAACGTTGATTGCATATAATTGCTTTCAAGCTATTTAATGGTATAGTTAAATGTATAATTCAAACTTAATTTTGGAACTACTTAAGTTGAAAGTATAATTAAATGCATTGGAACTCAATTTCATAGCTAAATATTTATTACATGGTAATAAATACAACTTCAAATTAGAAACTCATTTTTTTTATATACGAGACAGCATGGCCCGTGCGATGCACGGACTTCGTTCACAATAATGAGTTGTTTTGAGTGCATATCTTGTATGATTTATTGGTATCACCTGGAAAGTACGAAAAGTGTGATCGGTTGCATGTTTAATTAACTTTGATTGTGAGTATTCTACTAAATGAGCAAAATTGGTCTTTTTGTGTATTGATGTTTAGTGTGTGTTAATTGATATTATTTCTTCAACTTGAAATAGATTTCGTATGAGTAAGTAGCCATGAGCAAATTGGACAGAGAAGCGACCGGGGTCGCAGAACCAGACCGCACAGAACCGAGCTCCATCGGTCGTCCAAAACCGTATTTTCGTTCGGTTCTGGGGTTTTTTAATAAATATTTTTCATCGTGCATATTTTTATATTGATTGATTTTATTAAACCTATAAAGTTTGTTGTTATGTAATTAATATTTAATCATAATCTAGATATTCAACTATTTTTGTGATTCAGAAATGCGTGGACATTATTTTGTTATGTTTATTAAATATTATGTATGGTAAAACTTTTGATCTTACAATTGATTAACTTATTGATTTATATAATATTATTATTAATATTAAATGCATGGTATTAATTGCGACTTCAACGTTGGAACTCAATTTTTATAAATGGATGTTCTGTTAGGGCATAAAGATAATATCATTTGAAAACTCAACATCATTTGTATCATGATAGTGTGTTATTTATAGTCTACAATATGTAACTTCTAGTTATATGAAAAAACTATTATTTAGTTCAAATTATTACTATTATTTTTCTAGTTAAATTCTTTGTGTTATTTAATTAATTTGTAACATTAATTTGGCAATAATTAACTTAGGCTAATATATATGCAAGAAAATTATGGGGCCCTTTATTTTAGTAGGCTGTTCACATGCACGTTTTAAACACCCTTGGGTCAGCCCTGACTCAAATCCCATCAAATATCACCAATTGTCCTAATACCAACACAACTTTATATGACATCTTTCAATTATTGCCATCAAATATCACCAATTGTTGTCATACAAAAATCTTGCTAAATAAATTAAAATTATTAATTACATATCAAGAATTAGTAGTGCAAATAAGACATCAACTCCTCTAAATCGAGCTTGTAGTTGTAAGGAATGAGTCACCAAATCACCACAACATAAATACATTAAAGATTTAAACTGAAGCAAATTCTATACATAAATTTAAAAAAAAAAAGAATATAAAACAACTCTCCATTTCAAAGCAAAATCTTCATCGACTACAATGTTCTCCTTGTACATGATAACCTTTGCTATCCTACACTGTTCTCCCAAACATGAAAAATCAATAAATCAAACTCAAACAACGTAATAACAATTTCTCGAACCACTCTTGTTGGAACATAAACGACTGATTTACTACTGATGAGCATATCTGGAACAGATCAAATCCGAGATTTTGGTAGAGTTAGTTACGGAATGTAAATCTTCATGTAATTCAATTGTAATCGATTCCTAGAATAACTAGGTTAATAATTTAGGCTTCAAGGACTATTATATATAGTTCCTTATGAATTGTAAACATACGTGTATTGATTGAACGAATTAATACATTGAAGCTTTTTGTGATAAACTGTGTTCTTCGTTTTATTCTTATTCAATTGCAGTTTACATTGTTCTTAATCTAATAACATAAGTGTTAATCCGCTGTAACTTCTTGTGTTAGTAGATCTGAGTTTCTAATAACTTGATTGAGTTATTCGATCCTGACAAGTGGTATCAGAGCTTTACGGTTCTAGATCTACGAATTAAGAACAGCAAAAAGTTTCATACTTTCGATCTTAAAATTGTTAAGCATGTCTGATAGCAATGAAAGTACTAAAGCAAACAAGATTCCAATTCTCACTCCCAACAACTTTGGGATGTGGAAAAACAGAATCAAGCAGTATATGCTTATTACTGATTATTCCATGTGGGAAGTTGTTGTTGAAGGCAACAAAACGATTCAGACTCAAGCAGCAAGTTCGCCAACTGAAGCAGACAAACTTAAGAGTGAAAAGGAGAAGAAAGACAGAGGAATTGAACTCAAAGTTCTAAGCACTCTTTTGCTTGCCATTCCCAACGACTATCAACATCTCTTTGTTGAATATGATGATGCAAAGAAATTATGGCAGGCTCTGGAAAAGAGGTTTGTTGGTACAAAGAGCACAAAAAGAAACATGAAGTCTGTTCTGAAACAAGACTTTGAAAACTTCAAAGGACAGAAGAATGAATCATTGTCTCAAGTATTTGATCGGTTCAACAAACTCATTGGTGAACTAAATCAAGTTGGTTATAAACCAGACAATGATGATGTCAACAGAAAGTTTCTCAGGTCTCTAGGTGAAGAATGGTCTATGTACACTGTGATATATAGACAAGGAGATGCACTAGAAGAAAAAGAACTTGATGAACTCTACAATGAACTGAGAGTGTTTGAATCTGAGGTAAGTACTAAAACTCCACATCTACCTTCAAACAATTCTGCTTTTGTGTCAAATACAAGAACAGGTCAGGAGGCTGTAAAGAATGCAGGCATTGAAGATATAGCAAGAGAATCTTTCTTCACTAGTCATGTGCATACTGCGTTGATTAGTGAAGATTTAGAACAACTCAATCCTGATGATTTGGAAGAAATGGACATTAAATGGCAGATGGCTATGCTAAGTTTAAGAACCAAAAGGTTTCTTAAAAGAACTGGAAGACAAAACCTATCTTACAACAAAGGTGATAGAGCTGGTTTTGACAAAACCAAGGTTAAATATTACAACTGTAGTAATCTGGGTCACTTTGCCAGAGAATGCCCAAGCAAAGATCAAAGATCAAGCTACAACAAAAACAGCACGTCCAACTCAACTGCCTTAGTATCTCAAGAAGGACAAGGATATGACTGGAGCTTCCAAGCAGAAGAACATGCACAGAACCAATCTCTCATGGCCTTTACTACTGATCCTTCTTCTACTGAGGTACATTCTAAATCTTGCACTCCTGAATGCATTAAATCATACAAAGAATTAGAAAAACTAAATAAAGAAACACTAGAAGATATGATTTTAAATAGAAACAGAATAATTGAATATAATGGTTGTATAGCTGATTTAGAAAACCAAATTAAAATCTATAAAATAACTGATCAAAAGATAAAAGATGAATTGCTACAAACCACTTATGAAAAAGAACATATTGAATTGAAATTAAAAGAGACTTTGATCAAACTAGAAGAATGTCAAATGGAACTAGAACAGAATAAACTAACCATTAAAAAGTTTGAAAGAAGTTCTAAAATTGTCAATGAGTTAACTAGCAATCAAACTACAGAAAAAGTTATTCATGGAGTGGGATATCATGCAGTCCCACCTCCAACAAATTTTATTTCTCCATTAAAGTCTAGTACAGAAAGAGTTTTAAATGATTTAAAAATTGAAAGTCAATCTGAATCTGAAACCAGTAATGAATCAAATGAATCTTCTGATGATGATCAAACAACGGAGCCAAATGGTACAAGTTTTCACACCACACAAAGTCAAACTGAATCCCCAAAATACAACTCAGAAAATATACCTACAATTTTAAGAAGGGGAAATCAAAGGAATTTAAACCAATTAAAAGAACAAAGAAAACCTGAAAATTCTAAATCAACAAAATTATCATGCTTAATCTGTAACAAGTTTAACCACATAGCTAAAAACTGTCACTTCAATCCTATTAACAATCAAGAATTTAAAGAATTCAAAATCAACAAAGAAAAGGAAAAAAGCCTTAAAATTAAAACAAACTAAAGAATCAAAAGAAAAGAAATCTAAAACACCAAACCAAAAGGAATTCAATAAACCATGTGCTGACACTCATAAATTTGGAAGAACTGCACCACGATTTGTGCAAAATACTAGGTATAAAGTCCAAACAGAAGCAATTATTTTAAAAACAATGGAACACAAAATCGTTTTCCTCAATTTTCAAAGTTTTCAAACATCAGTAGAAACTATTCCAGGTTACTACTGGTAAAAACCCTAATTACAATGCTGTCTGGTATAACTACAAAAACACTACTGATTATGCTAAAAAATCATACTACCCAAACACTACTGGTCCATCAGTAGTAAAATTTTCAAAAGCTAAAAACTACGGGTATAAACCTAGATCAGTAGTGACTCAAAACATCAGTACTAAGTACAAATTTGCATTATAAGGCTTCTTCAGTTAGAAAGATGTAACGCCCCAAAAATTTAAGAAAGTAATTTAATTATGTTTTATTTATTATTAGAACTTATTGTATTTTTATTTGACGTATTAAATATGTGACGTTTCGTTTATACGAGTTAATTAATCATGTGACGGTTTAATACATAGACGTTGACTATTGTGACGTGTTATTATCCCGGGTTCTTATGAATCGGGGTTTGTCTAGTTCTCGTGTCGGGTCGAGGCCGGCCGTAGGCCAAGGCCAATCTCGAATCAGTATATTCCCGCAAGCGTGTTTGAGTATTAAACTGGAAGCCCCCTAGATTACCATCATGTGTTCCTTCCTTTTCGTGACTTGGGTTGTACCCGTTCCTTTATTTCTCTGCTAGAGCCCAATTCAATTTAAGAGAAAGGCTATAGGCCCATGCTTATTACGTACAAAAGCAGTATTTTTAATCCTACCCTAATCCCCACAACCTTCGACCGTTCTCTTTTTCCTCAAGCTTCATCATTCGACGGCAGTTTAGCATCTCCAATCTTCTGCTCGTATTAATCGAGAAAGCAGCTAACCTCTTCCGTTCTCGAGTATAAGTCGTTTTGAAGGTATCGGTTTAAGTTACTGTTTTTCTTTTCTTTCCCCACACGTTTTGTTGAACCGATTACTAAACAATTTTCGTTTGTGTGGTGTTTTTGTTATCCCGATTCTGGACCCCTTTCACCATCGAGCAGCAAGCAGAGATTGAGGTCGAGTGTTGGGTACGTGAGCGTCGTCTTCTCCACTGATCGAGGAACGAGGAGTAATTCCGAGCCGTAGAGTCGATCGATCTCGGTAATTCTTGTTGCTTATTTCGTTCTTCAACTTCATGTATTATTTGTTGTGGAATCTAACTGTTTCGTGCGGGCTTGGGTGTGTGAATTGTATCCTAATCAATCTGCGCAGGGCTGTTCGGGAGTTGGGTTGTTCGGATTCGGATTGTCCTCTATTTTTAGTTGTTTTGTCGCATCCTTAAACTCGTTTTCTGTATAAAGTTCTTCCGGTGATTTTCATATGTTGTGAGATTTGGGACTAGTTGTAAATCAGGAATCCTAGGCCGAGCCTAGGGGTGACCTCGGTAATGTTAGGCTTTATCTAAGTTGTCTTGTCTGCCCTTTCGATGCCTTGATCAAACATAAATCGGATTAGATAATTGTCCATGGTTCGGGTTGATAGTATGGATTAAAAACTTGTTCTGAAAAGGGTAATCTGTCATGTTTTGTTTCTATCGGTTGGTCTAATTACCGCGGGTCGGATTTGTTAAAATGTTTTTTTTTACTAATGCAACTTTTCTGATAGAATCTGCCTTTCTGTTCTCGATTGTTTTTAACCTACTTAAATTACATTTTGAGTTTTTGGCCCGTGTTGGGACCTTGTTTTCTGAGTTAGCTTTTCAACGCCGCAACCCTCTCGTCAATCCGATTTATGGTTTAAAAGTTATAACCATTTTAATATGCTGCTGTTAGGAAAATGACCTGTGCGACATGCCTGTCTTGCAACACTGTTTTGAGACACTTAGATTCTGTTTTGGCCAGTGACCGTCTCACAGAGATATGTAGTTCTGGTTGTCTACTTTTCATGGTAAAAATATGGGATAAATCTACTACACAGTTTAAGAGTTATGGCAGTTCCCGTGAGACCGACGGGTGCTGCCAGTTTTTCTGAAATAATGATAAGTGGTTAAATTTTAATCCGGGATTTCGATTTATGCTTTAGGTCCGTCTAGGAGATAATTTGCTGAATCTTTGATTCCTGTGAACCAGTTGGAGCTTACGTTTCTCGAGGTGAGTATTCTCACCGTGTATTCAGTTTTAACGTTATACATGCATGACTTACGTGTTATATTACTTGCACCTTAATTGTTATCCGAGCTTGATCTGTTATCTGAGTTTGATCTGTTATCCGAGTATCTGAGCAGCTGTTTACTTATTCATGATCTGAGACATTGTGCCTGGGTAACTGAGCTCGGCACAGAGTCATTCTGTGCTACTACTTGCTAGGGCATCTGAGATAATTATGTTAAAGAGATAATAAAACATAATAACACACATCTGAGTTTTTGGCTATATGCCTGGGATCACCTCCCGTCTGAGTTTTGGGATTATTCCCGTCTGAGTTTTGGGATCACTCCCGTCTGAGTTTTTGGCTTATGCCTATCTGAGGTGTGAGGAGGGGCGAGGTTGATCTCTCGTCCCAAATCACACAAGCGCGCTATATAAATTAAAATCTGAGTAATAAAATCTGAGAAATAAATCTGAGTAATTAATCGAGTAGATTCTGAGTAGGAGTACACCGATGTGCCCTCATGTGTTGTATGTTATGATTGTTTGCATTTTGAGAATTATTCACTCAGCTTCCCCAGCTGACCCAAACTTTCCCCCACATTGTTTCAGGTACCAGTAAAGGAAAGGAGAAGGTGGACGGTTGACCGCTGTATCGTTTCGTTACTGATGTGGACAGCAATTAATATTTTAAAACACTTCATTTTATTTTTAACTATTTCCGCAATAAATACATTTTTAAATGTTAAATATTTATACCGGAGCTTTATTTATGGGACCTTTGATTTTAATTTTGTATTTAAAAATTTTAAAAATCTTGTAAATTTTAGGGTGTTACAAGTTGGTATCAGAGCACTGACTTGAGGTATTTGGATTCACAAGGGGTGAATTCAAACTCAAATTTGAGTTATGAGTTTTTAAAATGAGAAATGAGTAAACTATTTTCTGAGTAAAGATTCCACATCCAGTATGCAGCATGTCACGTCGACCTCTCGCTTTCCAGTTGCCGGTAACATTTTAGAGGTTTTATTTATTTGGGAATTTCGTGGTATTCTGAGTTTTGAGGAATGACAAATATGAGAATTGTTGTTATTATTTTGAGTATAATTCTGATTTAACTCTGAGTGTATTTCGCGACGAGGATCGCTTTTCTGAGTATATTTTCCGTGTGTAATTCTGAGTGCATTTGCGTCATACATGCTAAAAATTATAATTACATACAATTTTATATAATCTATGAGGTTTTATAATTCTGATAAATTTGTAACCAAAAGGGGTAATAAATGAATATGAAATTTTTGATAGTAATTCCATAAGTTATTTGATGAGAACATGTCTTGGGTAAATAAAAATGAGAAGGAATAAATTTTTCGTTTGGGAAAAGCACTTAATAGAAAGAGTTATGGAAACGAGTAAATGAAAAATATTTTTACTATCAACCGATTTAAAGAATATTTTTATGGTGGTTTATCAAGTCGAGTGAAGTGAAAATACCAAGAACATATTTTTATAAAAAAAAAAAAAATTTAAAATTGATATTTATTTTAAGTTATTTACATTTGAACTAGACAAGAAATCTTAACTAGAAATGGATTTTATTTTTATTCGTTATTTCAGAGTCGTTTTAGTTTTAATATTAAAACTTTAGTTGGATTAAGCATGTTTTTTTTAAATGTTGAATTATCATTTGAGATTCTATTTAGTGGAACCTTTTCACTTATTTATCAAATTGAAAAAAATTAAATTTATGAGAAATTCGGGTGTTATGAAATCTTTGGACAATTAAAAAGGAAAATGTTTTTATAAAGAGATGAGACATGATGTATTGGGAATATCTTTTTACTGAGAAAATAATAAACCGAGATTTATTAAATTGAGATCAAATGAGAAAACTTTTAAAGTATGTGATTTTAATAGCTGAGTCTGAAAATCCATAATTTTTTTATGAATTCAGTGAGATATTATTAATTTAACACAGAGATATTGAATAACTTATATAAGTTTGTTATACCAACTAATTGAGAAATTTCTGAGTCAAATTAATCAGATATTAATGAAGCTCATCATAAAGAGTAATTATATAATAGGATTAAGAGGAAGCTAACGTCATCAATTTGATGATGATTTGTTTAAAAACGAGTTAAAAGAGCGATAAATGGAATCAAATTAATCGAGGAACGCAATAACTGAGAACTCTGATCAAAAAGATATTAATCGGCATGCTCACAAATTACAATAAATTTAATATAACTGTGAAGAGGATATAAGTTATATTTATGAGGAATGATAAATGGCATATCCAAATGAAAAGTTTAAAAGGAGATTTGAATTGTGAAAATAACTAAGTGGAAATATTTCTATGAATCTGAGTTATCCGAGTATCGCGTACGAGACTAAATGTACGCATGATTTTCTGAGTAATGGTTATGAGATGTTGAGTATGCACTGTTGAGTGCATATCTGTAGTTATCAGATATTGAAAATAAAATTCCTTTCTCTTGAGTGTGATTAAAATTCCTTTCTTCTGAGTGTGATTTGTTGGTGGGTTTATATGTGGGAAGTTGTAAACTTTGGGATTTACTCGTGACCAAACAGAAGTAGGTGTCGAAAGTAATAGAGGGCCCCTATTAGCGTACACACCGAACTTTTGGTTGGTTAGGGGGAAATTTTGAAGGGAACGATGGACCAATGCTTGTTATTGTGAATTTAGTATGTGTATCCTAATTGTTGGTGTGACTACATACTTGCTTGTTTATTTTGGTAGACAATACTAGTTCCAAACTCGAGGACGAGTTTTCTCCAAGTGGAGTTGAGTGGGGTAAAAAGGAAAATTGTCAAGAAATAATTATCATTAATTATTATTTATAAATATTATGAGCATGATGCTTATGCAGAGAGATTTTGTTGGTATGAATTTAAAGTGCGAATTCTAGATACATATAATTGATCAAATAAATTATAAGAGTAACTATCAAATCAAGCAGTTGAGAATAATTAAATTTATTCTATGGGTAATTATAGAGTTTACAACAAAATGATAGATCGGGTTTACTGGAGAAATTAATAAATCAAGTTAATTGGGTTGAATGAATATCATGCAAAAGGGAAGTAGTAATACTACCATTATATACAAAATAAGACAGTATACTTATTCTTGGGTGGTTATAAATGTGATAATGAGAAATCATTAAATTAAAGTGACGAGAACTTATTAATGAGTCGAATATGAGAAAACTGCTACAATGAAATTTTGAGGAAAATGAGTTAAAATGAGATCGGTAATTTGCTGGTAATGAGTTATTATTAAAACGAGCTAAATGATAAAATTTTATTTTGATTAATTATGGAATAATTTTGAGTTATAAGAAATTTACAAATCGAGTTACATAAGCAAATTAATAAGATGAGTCAAAAGAGAAAAGTATTAAATTAACGGGAAGTGTTATTCAAATTTTTGAAGTATTATTATAAAGTGTTATGAGTTTTGAGGTATTATAAAATTATATGAGAAAACTCTATTTATGAATAATTATTAAACTTGAGATGAGAACAACTATTCAATAAATTTATTTTGAACTTAGGAGAAATTTCGAAAAGATGAGAATGTACTGAATTGATGAACCATGAGTAAACCGTAAGTTTTAGAATAAAGTGTAACTGCGAATTGAGTAAATGAGAACTAAGGAATTAATTCGTAATTTGAGTAACGAGAAATCATTAAAATAAGAGTATGAAATTTAATTGAAATTTTTAGTGGGTAACATGAAATTAATGAGTAGATATCGTCAAAATAATTAAGAGACATTTTAAATTGTGTAAAATCAGTGAAACGGTCTATTAAAGGATCGTTAAACTAGATGAATGAGAAAACATCTATTAAAATAGAATGAGAACATATTAAAGGGAATTAAATGACAAGATCATTAATTTGAGCTATTTGAAGGGTTATCAACATTGGTAATATGCAAACCTAATAGAGTAAGGTAACAATATAATGTTAAATAAGAGTTATTTTGAGAACCAATAACACGGTTGAGAGAGAGTATATCATTCCAAGCCTTATAAGCTGGTAAACTGGAACACGCGAGTAGTAATAAGAATGAGTAAAAAGGTGATTTATACCTAATGCTACTACTTGTAAATATTATTACCTTATGAGTTGTTACTGAGTTAGAGTTTTGGGTTTGCTTCTGAGTTAAGATTTATGAGTTTGCTCCTGAGTTATACATTTTCGAGTTATACTCCTGAGATATGTTTTGAGTTTATCTTCTGAGTGGGACTTCTGAGTTATATTTCCAGATCATATTTTGGAGTTATATACCTGAGTATAGGAGAATTCTGGGTGACATGTATATTCCTTGTGATTTATTTGCATGGTTTTATATTAATTGATAATGGTGTAAACCGCTAAATTATTTATTGTGCTGTTAACAAACTGTTGACCCATAGAGTAGAGGATCTTCTGAGTCATTTTGGTAGAAAATTGTCGATAATGAAATTTTACCTGTTGCTAAAATGTGTAAGTGGTCATTTGATGGAGTTGTGCGGGAAGAAAATTTTCCATAAAAACTTGTTATCGTCATGAGAGATCCGAGTGTGACGTTGGCGAGTATGAGTTGAGACGCGAGATTACTACCCTGAGATTCTTCCGAGCCATGACTCCGGGGACGAAGTCTATTTCAAGTGGAGTTGAGTTGTAACGCCCCAAAAATTTAAGAAAGTAATTTAATTATGTTTTATTTATTATTAGAACTTATTGTATTTTTATTTGACGTATTAAATATGTGACGTTTCGTTTATACGAGTTAATTAATCATGTGACGGTTTAATACATAGACGTTGACTATTGTGACGTGTTATTATCCCGGGTTCTTATGAATCGGGGTTTGTCTAGTTCTCGTGTCGGGTCGAGGCCGGCCGTAGGCCAAGGCCAATCTCGAATCAGTATATTCCCGCAAGCGTGTTTGAGTATTAAACTGGAAGCCCCCTAGATTACCATCATGTGTTCCTTCCTTTTCGTGACTTGGGTTCTACCCGTTCCTTTATTTCTCTGCTAGAGCCCAATTCAATTTAAGAGAAAGGCTATAGGCCCATGCTTATTACGTACAAAAGCAGTATTTTTAATCCTACCCTAATCCCCACAACCTTCGACCGTTCTCTTTTTCCTCAAGCTTCATCATTCGACGGCAGTTTAGCATCTCCAATCTTCTGCTCGTATTAATCGAGAAAGCAGCTAACCTCTTCCGTTCTCGAGTATAAGTCGTTTTGAAGGTATCGGTTTAAGTTACTGTTTTTCTTTTCTTTCCCCACACGTTTTGTTGAACCGATTACTAAACAATTTTCGTTTGTGTGGTGTTTTTGTTATCCCGATTCTGGACCCCTTTCACCATCGAGCAGCAAGCAGAGATTGAGGTCGAGTGTTGGGTACGTGAGCGTCGTCTTCTCCACTGATCGAGGAACGAGGAGTAATTCCGAGCCGTAGAGTCGATCGATCTCGGTAATTCTTGTTGCTTATTTCGTTCTTCACCTTCATGTATTATTTGTTGTGGAATCTAACTGTTTCGTGCGGGCTTGGGTGTGTGAATTGTATCCTAATCAATCTGCGCAGGGCTGTTCGGGAGTTGGGTTGTTCGGATTCGGATTGTCCTCTATTTTTAGTTGTTTTGTCGCATCCTTAAACTCGTTTTCTGTATAAAGTTCTTCCGGTGATTTTCATATGTTGTGAGATTTGGGACTAGTTGTAAATCAGGAATCCTAGGCCGAGCCTAGGGGTGACCTCGGTAATGTTAGGATTTATCTAAGTTGTCTTGTCTGCCCTTTCGATGCCTTGATCAAACATAAATCGGATTAGATAATTGTCCATGGTTCGGGTTGATAGTATGGATTAAAAACTTGTTCTGAAAAGGGTAATCTGTCATGTTTTGTTTCTATCGGTTGGTCTAATTACCGCGGGTCGGATTTGTTAAAATGTTTTTTTTTACTAATGCAACTTTTCTGATAGAATCTGCCTTTCTGTTCTCGATTGTTTTTAACCTACTTAAATTAACATTTTGAGTTTTTGGCCTGTGTTGGGACCTTGTTTTCTGAGTTAGCTTTTCAACGCCGCAACCCTCTCGTCAATCCGATTTATGGTTTAAAAGTTATAACCATTTTAATATGCTGCTGTTAGGAAAATGACCTGTGCGACATGCCTGTCTTGCAACACTGTTTTGAGACACTTAGAGTCTGTTTTGGACAGTGACCGTCTCACAGAGATATGTAGTTCTGGTTGTCTACTTTTCATGGTAAAAATATGGGATAAATCTACTACACAGTTTAAGAGTTATGGCAGTTCCCGTGAGACCGACGGGTGCTGCCAGTTTTTCTGAAATAATGATAAGTGGTTAAATTTTAATCCGGGATTTCGATTTATGCTTTAGGTCCGTCTAGGAGATAATTTGCTGAATCTTTGATTCCTGTGAACCAGTTGGAGCTTACGTTTCTCGAGGTGAGTATTCTCACCGTGTATTCAGTTTTAACGTTATACATGCATGACTTACGTGTTATATTACTTGCACCTTAATTGTTATCTGAGCTTGATCTGTTATCTGAGTTTGATCTGTTATCCGAGTATCTGAGCAGCTGTTTACTTATTCATGATCTGAGACATTGTGCCTGGGTAACTGAGCTCGGCACAGAGTCATTCTGTGCTACTACTTGCTAGGGCATCTGAGATAATTATGTTAAAGAGATAATAAAACATAATAACACACATCTGAGTTTTTGGCTATATGCCTGGGATCACCTCCCGTCTGAGTTTTGGGATTATTCCCGTCTGAGTTTTGGGATCACTCCCGTCTGAGTTTTTGGCTTATGCCTATCTGAGGTGTGAGGAGGGGCGAGGTTGATCTCTCGTCCCAAATCACACAAGCGTGCTATATAAATTAAAATCTGAGTAATAAAATCTGAGAAATAAATCTGAGTAATTAATCGAGTAGATTCTGAGTAGGAGTACACCGATGTGCCCTCATGTGTTGTATGTTATGATTGTTTGCATTTTGAGAATTATTCACTCAGCTTCCCCAGCTGACCCAAACTTTCCCCCACATTGTTTCAGGTACCAGTAAAGGAAAGGAGAAGGTGGACGGTTGACCGCTGTATCGTTTCGTTACTGATGTGGACAGCAATTAATATTTTAAAACACTTCATTTTATTTTTAACTATTTCCGCAATAAATACATTTTTAAATGTTAAATATTTATACCGGAGCTTTATTTATGGGACCTTTGATTTTAATTTTGTATTTAAAAATTTTAAAAATCTTGTAAATTTTAGGGTGTTACAAAAGACTTATTCTTCAAAGAATGAACCCAAGACAAAACAAGCTTGGGTTCCCAAAATTAACTAATCCTCTTACTTTATGTGCAGAGTATCCAGATCCCTGAAGAAGGTAGAACATGGCATATTGATAGTGGATGCTCTAGACACATGACTGGAAATCTTCAAATACTTAGAGATTTCAAGTCTTTTGAAGGAGGGTATGTTGCTTTTGGAGAAAATCCTAGAAGAGGTAAGATTACAGGTAAAGGTATAGTTTCATATGGTAAGATTACTTTTGATGATGTATTTTATGTTGCTGAGCTTAAATACAATCTGGTTAGTGTGTCTCAAGTCTGTGATAAGAAGAACAAAATTCTTTTCACAGATGTTGAGTGCATCATTCTTTCTCCTGATTTTATTTTAGATGAAAAATATGTTGTTTTAAGAACACCAAGGAGAAAACAATGTGTATTGCCTAGATATAGGGGGAGAACTCATTTCATCAAATGAGATCAACTGCTTTATATCTAAGGCAAACACAAATGAATCAGAACTTTGGCATAGAAGGATGTGTCACACAAATTTTAAAAATATGAACAATTTAGTTAAAAAGGATTTGGTAGTTGGTCTACCACAAAAAGAATTTATGTGTGATCATCATTGTGTTGCCTGCCTAAAAGGTAAACAACACAAGTCTTCTCATAAGACCAAAGCAATTAATTCTATTTCTAATCCTTTGCAGCTCTTACATATGGATCTTTTTGGACCTACAAATGTAATGAGTATTGGAAAGAAACAATACTGCCTTGTTATTACTGATGACTTTTCCAGATACACTTGGGTATTCTTTCTCAGGACCAAAGATGAATCAAGTGAAATAATCAAGAATCTGATTGTAAAACTGGAAAATACAAGAGATCTCAAAGTGAAAGCAATCAGATGTGATAATGGAAATGAATTTAAAAATACTAACCTAATTGATTTTTGTGATCTTAAGGGCATTGACAGGCAGTACAGCTCACCAAGAACTCCACAACAAAATGGTGTAGCTGGAAGAAGAAATAGAACTATCATTGAAGAAGCCAGATCTATGCTTGCAGATTCAAAATTACCAATAACTTTTTGGGCTGAAGCTGTTAATACTGCTTGTTATGTTCAGAACAGAGTATTAATAGTTAAGCCTCACTTTAAAACACCATATGAACTTTTCAATAAAAGAAAACCATCGATAAGTTTCTTAAAATCATTTGGTTGTCCTTGTACTATTTTAATTACAAGAGAACAAATTGGTAAATTTGACTGGAAAGCAGATGATGGAATATTTGTAGGATACTCAACTCAAAGCAAATCTTACAGAGTATTCAACAAAAGGCTAAGGATCATTGAAGAAAGTGTAAATGTATCCTTTAATGAAAATATGTTGAATGAACAAGGAAATGGTCCAGATTGGTTGTTCAATATTGATAATCTAACCAAATCGTTTGATGTCAATTATGAGATTAATGCAGGAAATTCAAACAATCAAAGCCAACTAGCAGGACCATTATCAAGTGGAAGGCAAGAAATCATGAAATATATCTTAGTTGATACTGCTCCCACAGTTGATACTGAAGACAGTAGTAACTCTGGTAACCCTAAGTTCAATGATACCAGTAACAACTCAAATTCTGAAGATACTACTGATCCCAGTAGTAACTCTGAACCTCAGAGTTGTAATGATGATTCACTCAATACTGATGCCAGTAACACCAATGATCCTCCTGAAGTTGATGAAGAGAACGTTACTACTGACACCAGTAGGAATGATGAAACTCCACAAAATGCAAACAACCAGGAAGAAACATGGACAGATGCACAAATCCCTGAATCAAATGAGTCAAACCTAGACTCTCAAATCCCTGTTGACAAAATTCCTGGAACCAGAACTGAAAAGAATCATCCTTTGGACCTAGTCCTAAGTGATGTTAATTCAAAAATGCAGACAAGAAGCAAATTTACTTCTTCATTAAATTCAAATGTTTGTAACATAAGTTTAATATCTAATGAATGCATGTATGAATGTTTTCTGTCACAGGAAGAACCTAAGAAGATTCAACAAGCTATGAAAGATTCAAACTGGATCATAGCAATGCAATAAGAACTTCTTCAATTTAAACTACAAGCTGTATGGACACTTGTCCCTCTTCCAAAAGGAAAAAGAGCCATTGGAACTAGATGGATCTTCAGAAATAAGAAAGATGAAAGAGGAATAGTGATCAAGAACAAAGCAAGACTTGTAGCCCAAGGTTACACACAAGAAGAAGGCATTGATTATGATGAAGTATATGCACCAGTTGCCAGAATTGAAGCAATCAGAATATTTCTGGCATATGCTTCATACAAAAGAATCAAAGTCTACCAAATGGATGTAAAAAGTGCTTTCTTGTATGGGACAATAGAAGAAGAAGTATATGTATGTCAACCTCCAGGCTTTGAAGATCCAGAACATGATGACTATGTGTGCAAACTAGACAAAGCTCTATATGGCCTTCATCAGGCACCTAGAGCTTGATATGATACATTGTCTTCTTATCTATTGAAGAACAATTTCAAGAGAGGTGCCATTGACAAGACATTATTCACAAGGAAGGTCAAAGATGATATACTACTGGTCCAAATATATGTAGATGATATCATCTTTGGATCAACAAATGATAAATAGTGCAAAGATTTTGAAGAACTGATGCAGATCAAGTTCAAGATGAGTTCAATGGGTCCAATGAATTTCTTTCTTGAACTCCAAATCAATCAGAAATCAGATGGTATTTTGATCAATCAATCAAAATATGTCAGAGATATCTTAGAGAAGTTTGCAATGAAAGATAGCAAAAGTGCATGCACTCCAATGGAAACTCACAAACACCTACATCCTGATATTGAGGGGGAGGATGTAGATGAGCACCTTTACAGATCAATGATAGGATCTTTGATGTACTTAACTGCATCAAGACCTGACATTATGTATAGTGTTTGTGTATGTGCCAGATATCAAGCAAAACCAAAGGAGTTACACTTACAAGCAGTCAAAAGAATCTTCAGATACTTGAAAGGAAAACCCTCACTTGGTCTTTGGTATCCACATGCATCACCATTTGAACTCATAGCCTACACAGATAGTGACTATGGTGGTGAATGCCAAGACAGAAAATCTACTACTTGTGGATGTCAATTCTTTGGATCAAGGTTGGTGTCATGGCAATGCAAGAAACAAACCAATGTTTCAACTTCAACTGCTGAGGCAGAGTATGTAGCTGCATCTGCCTGTTGTGCTCAAGTTCTGTGGATTCAAAATCAACTCCTAGACTTTGGTATCTCTATACTTAAAACTCCAATTTTCATAGATAATCAAAGTGCAATCAGTAATGTGAATAATCCAGTAAAACACTCTAAAAAAAACACATTGAAATTAGATTTCAATTTATAAGGGATTGCAATGAAAAGAAATTAATTAAAGTAGAGAAAATTCATACTGATAATCAATTAGCAGATCTTTTTACAAAAGCATTTGATGTAGGAAGATTCAGCTTTTTGGTTAGAAGTATTGGAATGATTTTAATAAGTAAAGTCTAAAAGGAAAAACATGTGTAAAGTACTTTGTACTATTTTAACTTTAATTTTTTTTTTACTACTGGTTATTTATTACTACTGATACTATGATTCTACTATACTTTAGTACTGATAGGGTTTCTCAGTAGAAATTAGGTCAAGTATAGAAACAAAGATTACTACTGATGTTTCTACTACTGATACTTAGTTACTACTGATCGGCCGTTATCTGTAAAATACGAAAATTACATTACTGACCCTCATGAAAATAGCCGTTGAGTTATTATTCGAAGGATATTTTTGTCATTTTGCAGGTTTAATCGAAAAATATAAATAGCAGACTGAGATTAGTATAGCATTATCTTCTCCTCGATTTGATAAACCCTACGCTAAACCCTAATCTCTGCACAATCCGATCAAAACCCCACATCAGTAACAACTCAATTACGATCACACACTTGAAATTCCTACCAAAATGATCACTCTCTCTGAAAAATTCATACCAAAAGATCAAAATCAAGCACAATGGCAACCCTAAAATCTCTCAATGTCAATACTGATCTTAAATTTTCCGAATTCCACAATATGTGTGCCTTCTTAAGAAATTCAGATGGTACAAAGGATTTTCGACCTATTGTGATGTTCCTAAAGAACTCATATATAAAGTTTGCTCTCACCATCAATCCTAAAGCATATCAACAACACTTAGTTGATTTCTGGACAAATGCTGAAAGAGTTGAAGACTCCAATATGTCCAAAATCAAGTCTACTGTAGATGGAAAGGAGATCATTATCACTGAACAATCAATCCGAAATCATCTTCAACTCAATGATGAGTCAGGTATGTTCTCTCTTCCAAAGGAAGATCTTGTTGAAACTTTAAAGAAAATGGGGTATGAAGGAAGACTGGATATAGTTACTTTTCAAAAGGGTCTTCTTTCACCTCAATGGAAGTTTTTGGTACATACTATTCAACATTGTATCTCTCCAAAAAGAAGTACTTGGAATGAGTTCAACAAATCAATAGCATCTGCTGTTGTTTGTCTGAGCACAGGACAAGTATTTCATTTTTCAAACATGATATTTGAGGGAATGCTTGGAAACCTGTCATCCTCAAAAATTTTAATGTATCCAAGATTTCTAACTCATATATAAACTGTGAATTACAAAATCTGTCAACTCCCAAAAACATTTTTGTAACACCAGAATTAAACAAAAAGGTTTTTGCAAACATGAGAAAACAATTTAAATTTTCTGGTAAAGACACTCCACTATTTTCAAACATGATCTATGATCATCCCCCAACTGGAGAAGGGTCAAGTCACCCAATTGAACCACAACCCACTCCACCACTAAATACAGCCCAAACAGAACACATTCAGTCCACATAATTAAATGAACCAACAGATGTTCTGCAAGTGTCCCAGGTACATGAGATTAATCCCCAGAGTGCTACTCTTCACTCTGAGGAAGACCAGACCATAGCCAAACAAATCTCTAAAACTTATAAAAGGAAGAAAAATTCCTTAAAGGACACCAGGGGACTAATTGAGTCAAACCCCAGACTCCAAGAGTTGACCTCACAGGAGGAGAGAGGTCATGAAGAAAGGGCTCTCACTACTGATGCCCCAAAGGTGGGTGCACAGGATAGTGAGAACATCATTAGGACCCAGACCTCGGCAACTCTCAGTGATGAATCAGAATTTGAGGCACTACTGAGTGGACCCCGGTGCCAAGAAACCACAAGGGGGGCACTACTGCTTCTTCTAGGAAGAAGAGTAGGTCCAAACAACCCATTTCATCACCAAGAAGTGATGAGGGTAGAACAGAACCAATTGAATTGACGGATAGGATGGAAAACCTTAAAACCAATGTACCTATTGAGCCCAATGATCCACCCAAAGGGGCTGAGGGCAGTATTAAAACCACTAAATTGACGGCTAGGAAGGAAAACCTTAAAACCACTGTACAACATTGTATGGAGTTACTTAACAATCAAGGAAAAACCATGACCTACATGAAGCACTACATCAATACCTTGAACAAAAGGCAGAAGATGTTTGAGCACAGGCTTCAAAGGCAATCCAATTTGATCAGGAAATTACAAAGGAAGATTGCAGGTAGTGAGGCTCAACAAGTTGAGATCACTAAGGGGGATAAAGATCAAATTCAAGGGATGATTGATCAATCTATTGCAGCAGCAGCCCTCCTGAACTTGAAAGAGGTCCATGGTGAAACGAAAATGAAGAAGCTTCGAAATAAATAGATCGAGTTGGTGTTGGTCAAGTGGAAGCATTCACTTGGGCCAAATTTGACTTGGGAAGTCAATGACGAGATTCGGAAGAGGTACCCGGATTTCGTGAACTATGATAAGATTCCGAGGACGGAATCTTCTTAAGGGGTAGATAGTTGTAACGACCCGAAATTTGTAAATAAATAAATTGTATAAAAATATGATAAATAAGGATAAATCGTTTAAAGAACGTAGGAATTGGTTTCGTGTCATTTGGACAACGTACGAGAAAGTTATGGGCGAAACCGGGTCGAGACAACAACCGAAAAATGCAGCCCTGCTGCACAAGGGAAGTTCACGCCGTGAACTTGGGTTCACGATCGTGAACTCCATACAGGGATTGGTGTTTCCTGGCGATCGAAGTTCACGTTCAGGTAGCGATCGAGAATTGTTCACGGAGCGCAAAGTTCACGACCGTGAACTAATTCACGGTGTGAACTTGGGTCGACTGCAATAAATTCGGGTTTTAGCTCATTAAATGCCATATCAAAACCCTAGTTTTCTCCTTGGCGATTTTCGAGCTTAAGGGCTGGTTTGTGGTGATTTCTTCTCAAAAGCTTGATAGATTTCACACCTAGTTGAAGATTAAAGGTATATCTTCACTCCTTGATCTTTGTAGCTTAAGATCTAGGTATTTTGATGCTTGGGTTTGAAACCCTAGTTCTTGGGGTTGTGGGTTATGGTGATAAAAGTGATGTATACACTTAATAGATGGTATATTAACAAAGGAAACAAGTGTATGATGATGATTTGTAAGAATCTTAAGGGTTGGTTAAACCTAGGGTTTGGTAAATCACCATAATTGGGGGAAAGTATTAGTTGATGGTATCTAGTGATAAATGGATACATTATTGGTAGTATGTGATGTTGAACGTCTTATGATTGTGTAATTAGGCTTTTGGTGAAGTCTTGGAGGTTGACCGAATTGTTGGAACAAGGGAACCGCCGGAAAGAATACGGTTGGAGCATTTTATTGCTAAGGTGAGTACGTGTGGAATTTTATTGAGTACATAGCCCTTAATATACATTTCCTTAATCGAGAATCGGTCTATTTGATTAATACCTAGACTTATTATGTGTTGAGTTGGTTATATATAAATGTTGATAATTAACTAACTTGTTTGATGATTGATGTGATAGCCGATGGCTTGCTAGGCATAACTGTTAGGTTATGATAAGAGGTAGATGGTGGTGACGTGGGGGTTTCCCGGTCACTGAGACGAGTGTATATATGTTTATACACTAGGCACGTGGGTGCTCCTAGTACGCATATGTTTGGTACTAGACATGCTAGGATTCTAATACATATATGTTTATGTATTAGATGTGTTTGTGCACTAGTGCATATATGTTTATGTAGTATGCATGGATGTTAGGGATCGTTGGAGTCAAGATAGAGTGGCTAGATCATGTTGATGGAAAAATAAAAATATGATTATACCTTTAATGTGATATTTGATACTATCGGGTCTAACCCATGTAGCTCACGAGACGTTTTGTCTCACGTACTCTTTGTTTGTTTTGCTATGTACTCAGGTTCGGGATCGAAGGTTTAGGTACGCATGGATAGAGATGCGGGGCCTAGAGTAGAAGAACATTAAAGTGGATTTATGCTTAGCTTTGGTTTTGATATATTTTGTAACACCGAAACTTTATACTCTGATTTTCATACCAAAGGTTTCTTGTAAATCCATATTTTGGAACGGTTCTTCTATTTATGAAAAATGATATATATTTTGGGCAAATGTTTTATATTAAAATTCAAGGTGTTACAACTTGGTATCAGAGCTACAGTTTAAGTGAATTAGGTTGGATGACCATCCTAGTCTTAGACTCTAGCATTAGGAATATAAGATTCCTTAAGATCATAGGTTGACCTTGAGACTTTATGTTAAGTTTAGGGTTGAACCTAGGGGACCGATGAAAAAAAATTGATATGATTATGGGTATTGAGTCTTATGCGACTAATGGTTTGTGCATAAGGTACTAAATGTTTAATGTCTTTCGTATAGTCTTGATTGAAAGAAATGGTGACCACGCGTAGAAGTGGTAAAGCCCCGGAGGGCCGGGAGGAAGAGGTACCTCATGTTGAGGTGGTGGTTGAACAAGGAAGTCAACCGTCGATGCATCGGGATGATGAATCGGAAGTCGGAGCTAATAGGACTCCGGTAACCATGGCGGATCTCCAAACTTTTCTTGATCAAATCAAGGGAACGGTGGCCGATGAAGTGCACCGTATTATTGGGGACCGGGAGAGGTCGGGTGGAGACCGTGAATCCGAGGCTAAATCGGATGAGAGAACCGGGGGTAGTGGCACCGTTGAAGGGAAATCCTCCACGGGTGGCCAAAGTGATGCTAGGGCTAGGCCCGATGAGAAAGAAGGTTGCTCGTTTAAATCCTTCATGGCTTGTAAGCCGAATGTGTACACGGGTAGTTCGGACCCGAAAGTGACTATGAGGTGGATCCGAGAGACCGAGCGGGTCATCGGAAGTAGCAAGTGTAAGAAAGCCGATATGGTGACCTATGCGTCACAACTTTTGAAAGAAGATGCTATGATTTGGTGGGATATTGTGTATGAGACCCTCGGAAGGGAGGTGGTGGATAAAATGTCGTGGGATGAGTTTACCGCGAGGTTGAGAAAGAAGTTTTGTCCCGAGAGGGATTTGGAAAAGATGCACGAAAAATTTGTGACCCTCAAGAAGGGTGATATGTCGGTCGAGAAATACTCGAGGGAGTTCACGGGATTACTCCCGTTTGTTGCTAAGACCTACTCCGAGGAGAGGTTGAGGGTAGTCCGGTATGCTTGTGGGCTACCTTGGGATTATCAATTGGAAGTCAAGAGGACGGTCACACTTGACGAGGCCATTAGTGCCGCCCGGGGTGTGGAGGAGGTTAATGAGGCAAGAGTTGCCGAGAGGGCCCATGTGGGCGAGAAGAGGAAAGCCGAGAGCGGCTCTAGTTCGTTCAAGAAAGGGAAGTTCACTCCGAACTTCTCTAGGCAAGGAAGTGTGGCCTCATGCAAGAGGTGTGGGAGAAATCATACATTTTGAAGAGGTCCAATGGTGTAGACTTCAGGGAATACTGATTTGATCTCTTTCAGGAGACTAGGCTCGAGTTCCTCGTTTTAACTGAATTTTGTCCGAACATCCTATGAATTCAATTACGGTCTCTTAGTAAATTAACAAATTTGAATATTTTTATATTCTTCAGATTTTAAAATCGTTTAAAAGAATTAAAAAACATAAAAGAAATTAAAAACATAAAAAAATTTAAAAAAATTTTAAAAATTTTAAAAATAAATAAAATAAATAAATTTTAAAAAAATATAATTTTTTAAATAAAAAAATAATAATAATAAAAATTTAAAAATAAAATAATAATAATAAAATAAACTAAATAATAAATAATAAAATTTTTAAAAAGTTTTTAAAAAAGTTTTTAAAAAAATACGTAGTATTGATTTGAATTACAACTTAAAGTTTTGGTAGTCAAACGCGTAAATCGTATTAAATTAAACCAAATTTAAACCGATTTGAATTACATTACGTAGAATTACGTCGAGTCAAACAGTATCTAAGTGTTTGTGGAATGTAAGTTATACTAATTTTAAAAGATTTTAAGGGATGAATAAAATGTATAGTTGAGTAGCCTAACTAGAGATAGAATTAATTTTATAGAGTAAAACAAAACAAAATGGGTACGTGGGTGTAGAGGCTTCCACACAATCGATAATGGGCGAACAACCCAAATCCTATTCCACAGAATTTGTGGTTGCATTCATCAGAAATGAGTTGCAGAATCAGCTTCAGTGGTTTCACCACAAACACTGTTACTCCTTCCTCTGTTTTTCACTCCAACATCACTCCCAATTCCTTCCTGACATTAAGAACAAGAACAAAAGGATGCTCAATTACGAACCCTAATTATTCAAATAGGAAATTACGATGCAGTTTTTTAGAGCTCCCCCTTCTTCCTTTTCCTTCTGATCAGGTATTTCCTTTATTATTATTATTTTTTAGTTTTTTGTTGTTGGGTGAAATAAGTAGATAGCCATTGAAGAGTACTAACATACACCTGACTAGAATGAAATCACAAATATGGTAAGAATTTTTCTTTTGGTATGTTTTACTAGTTTTCCCTCTATTTTTAGTTTTTCTTTAATAACTTAGTGTTATAACAATATTAGATGTTTTATAGGATAAATTAACCATATAGTATAACTTTGAATATAAATATACAAACAAACAGATTTATTTTTTTTCATATGTATTTCAGGTACTTGTTCCATCTGAGGCTAAGACACTTCACCTTTTTGAAGCAAGATACCTCAAGTTATTGGATGAGGTACTTTATTATTATATAATTTTTTTCCTACCTAATTTTACATTTGTTTTGTTTAGTCATTCTACAAATTTCTCTTAGTTGTACATAAGATGATATAAATATTGTGTGATTGCAGTGTTTATTTAAAAAGAAAAAACTTTTTGTGCATTTTGTGTTGGATCCAATTGTTGTGAGTTCAACATCCAAAGAAGCTTCCTTTGCTGCTAGATATGCCTGTTTGGTTGTTATAGAAAAGGTAAACTTCCTTCCAATAGTTTTTTTTTTTAAAAAAGTTTTAATTTCTTTTTTATTGCCATTTAAACTCATTGTTGTCTCAGTTTTCCAACAGGTTGAACAATTAGATGTTGGTGCTTTAGTCTCTATAAGAGGAATTGGTCGTGTTACACTAGTCAAATTTGCAAAGGTAAGTTCAAAAATGATTATGTTATATTCAATAAAACAATCAAGTTTAATTTTAAGTTTTTTTAAAGTAGTAGTTTCTTAAATATAAATAATTATGCAGGCAGATCCTTTCTTAGAAGGCGTTGTATTACCGTTGCAGGACAATGTTCCACAAAATGAAAGTGAAATAAGCTCTAAAGTTGTTGAACTTAAAGAAGCTATTCACGGTTTAAATAGCTTGGAAATTAAACTAAAGGTTTTTCTCTTGTACCATGTGCATTAAAACTTGCATATCACAAAATTATTAATTTTTATTGATAATTATTAGGCTCCAAAAGATGAACCGTTGCATACCCAAACAGCAAACTCGTTAGAATGGGCTTTAAAAGAACCTTTTTTGGATTGTGAAGAAGCTTTCTTTCCATCTTATGCTGAGCGTGTGTCCTTTGCTGCACTTCAAAATGTTTCAGGTAATGTGGGTCCCACATTTACTAATGAACGGGTTGTGTTTTATCTCAAACGGGCCAATTATTAAAAAACAAAAAGCTAATTTATGTGCTGTTGTTGTAACAGGATCTACACAATCAGAAATGTTAAAGTTGCAGGAAGAAAAACTGAAAGCAATGGAAGTTAAAGAAACAATACAACGGCTTGAAAATTCGTTGAGTTTAGTTAAAAACAGAGTCTCCATGACTGCAGCCAAACTTGCTATTCAGTCATTGAACATGCAATAAATCAATTTTAATTTTTTATATTTTTACTTTTATACAGAAATATATCCAATTAATACATGAATTCTGTTGTATGTATTCCAGTATGATAAATATTTACCTTTTGATGTAGCAAGCTTTTAGATCATACTTTTCATGTAATTAATTTTTATATCTATCTACCATTTTTTTTACCTTTTAATGATTAAAATGAAATTTTTACAGTCTAATACATACAATACCAATTTGTGTAAATTTCGACACAAATAATTATAATTCATTAATTTGCCCTTTTAGAAATTAGTTTACCTTTATGTTTATTATTACATAATCATGGTTCTTATTGTCTATAAATGACTGTATAATGGTTGATGAATGATATTTCTCCACACATTAAAATCTGCCACTCATTCTTTATCAATGATGGTTAAAGAAATATAAAAAATAAAAAATTATGATTATATCTTTGCATGATATAATCTCTGAGGCCAAAATTCTCCCAACAGATATTTATTTGTATTATTCCTCACCAAATATCTCTTCTTCAGTCATCTGCCACATTACACACAGTACACACTGACTAGGTGAAACCAGAGATGGGGTTAACTTCTGCCATTTTTATGGCTTCAACTGCAGCAACAACCTCCATCTTTCTACCCAGACCAACCTTCTCTCCTCACCTTCATTTCTCTGTAAGTCACCAATTTTTTTTATTTTTTTTTAATGCGTCTGTTTTATGCAACTACTTTTTGTGTAGGTTGTAAAATGTGTTAAGAGTTATAACGTTGTGAATGTACACGATAAATATTAGGACATAATCAACCGAAAATACTTTGAGTATACATGATAAATTTCAAGGCATAAACATAAGAAATCATAACATATCCAAGATTTTTGGAAACATAAAATAGAAATTCTAACTTACTAGTATAATATTTAATTGTGAAAATGGCAAAAGAAAAAGTAACACAATATACCAAATTTTGACAATATATGGATATGTTGATTTTCTCGTTTATCATAAAGTAGCATAAATCAAATTTCTCACATTTAGGGGAACATTAACCAGGAAATCAGAACTCTTTAGGTAATATGATATATCAATTTTAAGAATGTGGGATATGTAAACTTACATTTTTTTTTTGGCTAATTTTCACCTAAATGTGAAAATTTGGATTTATGTTAAGCTGTGTTATCTTTATTGATAATTTTCCTTGTAAGAATTGTGTGTGAATTTGAATTTTGACAGTAAAGCTTCAGTTATTGTGCAGAAAATATGCAATTTAAATCTCAAGCATAACCGGAAATCTTCAATTTGGAAAGATAAAAATTGGTCGATACGTTGCAGTCAAGTGCAGATTAAAGATGATACTGATGAGGAAGCATGTGAGTTAGTTAATGGAATTGAGGTTTGCATTGGAGAAGGATCTGAAGCTGTTAATGCTTATCTTCTAACTGCTGTCAAAAACAACAATGGAACTGGTATTTTGTTGTTATCTGATATTTTCGGGTTTGAAGATTCGTCTACACGAGATTTTGCATATCGTATCGCCTGCAATGGCTACAAGTATGTCGGTTTTCTTCATTTACATCGTTTTAAATATATATTTTTTTTAAACAATTGTCTAATTGATGATGCAATGCAATCCCTACAATTTGCTTTGAATCATATCCTATCATACTTTCAACTTTAATATTTCAAATGGAATAATATATACAGAGTCCGAGTCGTCCACCCAATTATTCCTCATTTTCCATTAATGGCACCAAATTATTATGGGATTTTCTAATATGTGCCCAGGGGCACATCATAATAATATTAAATGTTTTTATGTCTCTGCATTTAATTTATCAACAATCTTTATTTTCAATTATGGTAAGGGTAAAATCGACATCACATGAAAATATTGATAACTCGTAAATATCATTTTACTATAATTAAGAAAATCTTGGTTTATTAAACATTCGTTATGGTACGCCCATCGCGCACGAATTAGCAAAACCCAATTATTATTAGAACTTTATAGTCATTAAGTTTCATTTTGTGTCACAGTGTTCTATTACCCGACCTATTCAACGAAGACCCATGGCAAAAAGACCGCCCCATGGACTTATTCGAGCCATGGCTAGCCACTCACGCTCAAACCGCAACAAAAAACATCACAACATCAATAAAATGGATGGTAGACGAATTTGTAGCCGCCGGAATCTCAAAAAAACTTGGGATCGTCGGCTTTTGTTTCGGTGGAGGAAAAGTAACCGAGGTTTTAGCCGAGGACCATGATGGTTGTTTTGGTCTCGGTGTCTCGTTTTATGGTACAAGAATCCAACCGTCTATTGCTACCAAAATTAAGGTCCCGGTTTTGTATATTACGGGTGACGAGGACCCGTTGTGTCC
Organism: Calendula officinalis; assembly: GCA_963853835.1. Classification (NCBI taxonomy): domain Eukaryota; kingdom Viridiplantae; phylum Streptophyta; class Magnoliopsida; order Asterales; family Asteraceae; genus Calendula; species Calendula officinalis. Next base: position 97,305,135 of record OY970821.1, read on the forward strand.
CGTGAAAGTGGTGGAAGATATTGAGAGGGATGACGTGGCTGGATCGAGGGTGGTGGTGTTCAAAGGGAGAGGACATGGATTTGTTCACCGACCGGCATCGGGTGAAGATGATAAAGATGCAGAAGAAGCTTTTATGATCATGAGAAATTGGTTGCATAATGGCTTGGTTGTAGAAAAAAGTTAAGTGTTGTTTGTTTATGTGATTATATGTTTTTTTCAATGTATATATTTGAATTATTTGGAATGAGTGAAAAAGTTGAATTTTAGGCTTGGGTACACAAACAAGTCTAATAAATCTATGCCATACTTTTAGCAATTTGAAACACTCCAAAATTCAAGAATCAGGTGAAAACACCTAAATATATTTGATTGTACATCATATCAATATCATATGTATGTAATGTAATGTAACAAGACAACATAACCGCAAATTGAAATTCTTATTACTCTTCTAATTCATACACGTTCAAATCAAAGCAATTCCAGTTGAACCTGAACTCTCTTTTTTCAGTCCTGAAAAATTAGCAAGATTTTTGGTATAAATACTTTGAGAAATTAAATAAATTTCATACATAATGCTGCAATATATATACACACTTGTACAAAAAATATAATAAAAAAATGTGCCTATTATTTTTTAAGTTTTTACCGCTATAATTACCTTAGTAGGACACAACTCAAAAACTTGCAATTATCAAAACGAACCTTGCAAAGTTAAAATTACTAAAACGGGCCACCAACTAAAGTATATAGTTTTATGACATTTTCGCTAAGATAAATATATAAATATATCTAACTAAACAAATATGTATCGGATCTTATAATGACATTAAAGCTGTGAACTCCGAAAGAACAATAACAAAAAAAAAAATATTATAAGCTAATTAACAACAATCCAGATTCCAGACAGTTGATTCACAAGAAACAGAATTATATATATCTTAACACTACCGTACAAAAAAGTAATAAACGGCAACAAAATAACATAAATAGTGACAAAACATACCTTAGCAACTGGTGTATTAAACTTTTGAGAGCAATCTGAGTATGCAGATCCAATGCCAACTCCTGCCCCAAAAGCAATTGATGCCCAGCGTGTAACAGGGGAACCTACCGATAATTTTAAAGTCAAACCATTTATTAAAATAATTTGAATTATATAACTTTAATAGCCTTCGTGTTTTGAGTTCTTTAATATATTTATTAATATAAAACCAACAACATTATACATATCTAAAAGCAAACTTTTATGCATGTAATGCTACATGCTTAATACTTGTTCATCGTTAGAGGATACTCTTTGTAATACTTTTCCCTTATTTTTTCAGACTTTTTTTATTGATATTTCTAATCACATTCTATGTAAACATCATGATAGGGCTTCCTAATTCACATGAATAACCTAACTTCAACTTCTATACCAAAAATGCCTATTTTCAACAATTTTTCAAATAAAATTTCATAAATATGTAAACATCTTACCCCAGGTCAAATAAATAACCTAAATCGTAACCCTAGATTGTAGCATTATCAACTCAGAAGTTTAGATTTGCTAAATTGTCCTCAATTCCATCCATTTGATATAAGAAAAAAAAAACGAAAGCTATTAAAAATGCCCTAATAACCTATTTTACTCAATTAAAGCACATCAATGCCAATAATCAAACACAAAAAGCATATTGCGATTCATATGAATGAAAATTTAGATAAAAAAAATTAAGAACGGAACTAGAACTCACGGAAAAAGATAAGGCCGGAGAAAGCACCGGCGGCTGAGGCGTATACGAACCGACGAACGCCTAAGTCCAGACATGCGTCCCACTTTGCATTCAGATCGTATTGTGGCGGAATCTCTTTATTTTCAGCCATATTTGTTTGGATTTAAGATCCTTTCTCTGTTAATCGACGAAATGTGATCTGATTCGGTTGTTGTTCACGGGGATGGCCGAGGGCTTTCACGAGGAAAATACGAGCCAATGAAATGATATGCGTACGTTTTCCCCAATATCTGAATCAATGGCATAATCGCAAATTATGTCCAATCAAATTTCTTTACTCTTGGGCTTTTAGAAACCGTGCATGGGTTTAAAAAAGCTGGAGCCCGTGTTATTTGGGCCAGTTGAGTTGGCAAATCATAATTGAACACACGTGAATATGAATGCATTTTTATAAAACTAACCACAAATGGGTCATCGACTAATGATAAGTATAGAGAAATGATATTTAATCTTACCATTTAGATATCATTATAGGCTTACTCACTTGATATGATGATATGTGTATTCCATCAATTCTCTCTCCTAATATTATTCTTTGATTTTGACACATGTTTTCATCTAATGAGTAGGCCTATAAGTAGGTTTAAATGGTAGGCCTAAATATCATTACACATAAGTATATTCAGATTAATCAATCATTAAATCATCACCACCACCAATATCACATGTGATTCATTCAATACATCAACACCACCACTACCATATCCATATGTATAAAATTACATTTGGTTAGATACGCAAAATAAAATTAAAAGGTTTATAAGTAGAAGATATAAGAAATGTGGTATAAATATTTAGAAAGATTTTCCGTTGGAATTTTTAAGGAAACTAATTAATTAACTTCAACTTTTTCATTAGAATTAAAGAATGCATTAAATATATTTCATAAAGATGTAAATATTGAACTTCACTATTAATAGTAAGAATATCTCCTATGGTAAATATATAAACACAATATTAGAGAATATTTCATAAAATTAGCTAGATAAGTTAATAAAATATTTTTTTATAAAGGGTTTTTCTAACATGTGCTCCCAAGGCACATGTTAGGTGTATTAATTGATTAAAAAGTTTCCTAATAATGTGTAATTAAACATTAATGAAGTGCATAAGTTATATTTTAAAGGGATGTATTAAATGCATTTTGAAGTTATAATGGAAAAATGATGTTATTTAATGCACTCTAACATGTGCCTAGCTTGGGGGCACATGTTAGAAAAACCCTTTTATAAATTATTGACATGAAATGATTAATTAATAAATCTTTATTAATTTCTGTAGGTGGTACTAGTGCTCTAATAAGACTGAATTTCCTTGAAAAACCCGATACCAGTAATCGATGTCTATAGTTTTTCTTTCCAAAACCATGTATAGTTTACAAGTAACTTCCAAAGAAAAACAAGACAGTATGTAACCATCAAGTTATTTCAAAATCTCATTGTGCACAACTGCACATAAGTAGTATCTAAGAATATACTATTAGTATTTGTTGTTAATAAAAGGTTAAATTATTAAAAGTTGTCAAAAGAAATATTAAAAGATCTTTGACCTAGCAATATGATGTGTGTTTTTTATTATTGTGATTAAGAGTTTAAATTCCGTTGTGAAGGTAGTTTCAAACAAAAGAATAACAAGAATCAGGAAAATAATAAATATCAAATATTATCATTATTTATCAGGAAAATAATGACATTAGCTTTGAAAGATAAAGCTATAAATATTCCAGCTCATAAAATGTCAAAGAAATCAAACAAAATCAACAACAAACACCTTTAAACAAATAAAAAATAAACAAGAGGAGACAATGGCAAAAGCATCTGGCCACAAATCCACTTCTATATTGAATACAAAATTTCAAATTTTTACTTTACTTTTATTGGCCCAAAAGTCCAACAATGCTGTGCACATATAACATTAGTAACAAAAGTAAAGTAATCAAACCATAAACAAAACAGACAAATCCCATGTAACAAGATTCCTCGGATCCCAAAGAGATAAATATAAATCCATGAATAAAAAATGTAATAATAATTTCAAAAACAGCACTTGGTTGTTGTGAGTTGAGTTTTTTAATCGGAGGTCAAACCCTTTGTCTTGCTCCTGTATAGGACTTTTTTCTTTTTACCGGTTTGGTTGTCAAATGTTAAGACCACTTTTCCCGGTTCACCACACTTGAAGGTCCCACACAGAACCGGTTCATCAGTTGTGGCTGCAATTTTCCGGCTTTTTTGCACGATTAGAGTGTACGCGTCTTCGGCTGCCGGTACGAATTCGACTCCATATGTGATTTCATAACCGACTACTCTGGCTTCCCATACCAATGTGCAAGTCTGTACAAAAAAAATTAATTAGATATATCTTTATTAATCAAATTGGGAAAAAATAGATTTAAAAAATCATTTAAACTAGTATCACATGAAAAAACCAAGATTTAATGATAATCATTCAAGGTAGCATTTTTAACAAATTCCCCACATGAAAAGAAACTGTTGAACACCAATAAATTCATTAAAAGAATTTTATAGTTTCTAACAAACTTCTCACATGAAAAGAACCAATATTTAATAAAAGATCATTCATAATGGAGTAGCATTTTTAGCATATTCCCGACATGAAATCGCCCAAAAATTAAAGGAAGCACATAATTTGATTGCAAGAAAATCGGTCAAAATCCCCAAATGAAAATAAATACTCCATAATATGGTAAAAATTATTCATGAATAAGTACCTCAGGAGCAGGGATTTCGATGCAGTGTTTGGTTGCAGGCTTAATGATCTCTTCAGTAACGGAATCAGTTGAAGTGAATTCTTGTTCACCATCCCTGCTAAGCCCACCATATTGAACTGGAACCAGCTCAGGTGCTATGTATCTGAGATTAAACAAAACATTTTTTAGATAAAATAATCACAATTGAAAATTTAAATTAATTGATTATGAAATAGTACTCACCTGAATAGTGTTTCAGCGGTCTTTGAAGGTCCAGCAAACACAAATTTGCTCTTAGTCCTTTGAGTGAAAAAAGGATTGATGATCTTATAGAAAGCCAGATACAGAAACGGAACGTTGATGAACACCTACAAAACAAACACATCATAATTAAAACTCACATAAACAATTCATCGAACATTTGGTGTGCATACACCAAACTATAAATTCTATAGTTCAGTTCATACCTGTTTAGCAACGAACTCGGGATAATTATCTTGGAGCAATTGGAGTGCTTGATTGGTGGCTTGACGGAGCTCCCACTTGAAAGGTCCAGGAGAATTCTTGAAATCGATAACTTGAACAATTGTGCAAATTCCATCGGGACTGAAATCGAGGTTCCTGATGCTTTTTTCTAGAAATTGAATCCTCCATCGGAGAAATTTGGTGCGTTTTTCTTCGGTTGAAAAGGTTTCGTTGTATAATTCTTTGTTTTGGTACTCACCGTATGCGTTGTAGCAAACTGGATGGCCTTCTTTATCGACTCCGTGCATGTAAACCACTTTCTCTTGCTCTGTTCCGAGATCTTCTTCAAGTAATGATTCGATTCCGAATTCTTTTCTCCATGCGACGACGTTTTTGAGCATAGTGAAAGCTTCTTTTACTTTGAAGTCTCTTGCTCGGAGGAATTTTAAGAGAACGACGTCGCTTCGTTCGTCCGCGAGTAAAGGAATTCCCCAAATTGAGACTTCTTCTGGCGGTGGTGGAGGTGCGGTTGGTGTCTCTTCTGTCGCCGGAGCTGGCTGTTCGGTTTCTTCTGTTTTTGTTGCTACGATTGTTTCCTGAATCGCTTCGATCTTCTTCGCTCCGTCTTCATCTAAGCAGGTTTCGGCTTTCTCGACAACAACCTCAGTCACCTCCTTCACCGGTTCCGGCGTTGGCTCAGGTGTAGTCGTCACGGTCTTCTCTTCCTTTTTACAATCAACGGCGGGTTCGGACGTCTCCGGTGGTGGAGGCGGGGTAGATTTCTCTTCCTCTTTGGTCTCAACCACAGCTTCCGACGAATCTGTCTTCTCCGGTGCCGGAGTCGAATCTTCACAAGCCTTAACTTCTCCTTCAACGGTTTTCTCCTCCGCCGGTTTCTCCTCCTTGACAGGCGCAGGAGGAGCGGTGAACTCATGCTTATTAAGCGCTTCCTGAACCAACTGTTTCAGTTCATCTAAAGCCTTCTTCTGAGGATCAGGAAGCTCACCGGCAACATTAGTTTCCTCCTTAAACGACGCCGATTCAGAAATCTTCTCCTCTTCCGGTTTCACCGTTTCCTCAGCCTCCGGGGGGCCATCTTTCTCACTAGTAACAACGGCGGGGGTTGCTTCAACCTTCTCCGGTTCTGGAACCACGGCAACTTCAGCAGCCGCTGCTGGAGTCTCCGATGCTGCCGCCGCCGTCTTCAAAGTCTCTTCCGCCATGAATAACAAGAAGTAATTTGATTACAAATTTCTAAATAAAACTGAGGGTTTCGATGATCTTGAGAGTGGTGGAGTGGGGGTTATGGGTTGAGGTTTGTGTTTGAGGGGGGATTTAAGGGCGGTTTGGGGTTTGAAACAGTCTGTTTATTTCTTTAATTATTTTTTATATTTTTAATTGCCAACTCAGTACCAGTGAAAACAATCGTGGGACCCACCAATATTTTTCCAACCGCTATTTGACAACTCAGCAATGTACTGTATAACGAGACGATCTACGTGGTGTTGTGTTATGTGGTCGTTGCAATTATCTTGTGTGATTGATGGCCGTAACCCCACCTCAACTCTGGACCGTTGGATTATCGTGGGCCGGCAACGGTATCCTTCTGTAGTTCTGTTGTATAACACGAGTATATCACGAGTATATCACGTAACTGAATTACAAAACGAAATATGAACGATGTTCATGCTTTTAGATATGACATGGCTGGTTTGTTTTTTTCTCATCAAATTTGGTTTGGTATATCTGTCTTTGAATAAAGTAGTCTGATACGTGCTTAACCATATCGAAAGAACATGTGTTCGTATCTTTGAAGATCATTTTCATTTTGTTTTCTTTAGAATATTTTAATTAAGTCATAAGTATTTAATTTTCTTTTTGTTAGGCTAGTTAAAAAGTAGTTTTATCATTTAGTGGGTAGTTTTACATTTCATGCATGTGTTTGTTCCCATGACTTAGATCATGGTTAGTGGGTAGGTTAATTGGTCATTTAGGATGCATTATAAATTGTAATTGTGTTTTGATTAATGAAGTTAGAGAAAAAAGTTGTTAAAAGTCTTTAGTTTATTTCTTAAATTCTTAGGAGATTAGCCATCTCGAATTGGCTTTATTCTTGGGAGATTGACCATCTCGAACCGGTCTCTATCAATGGTGCTTTCATCGATTCGTACCATGCCTCCAATGTCTACCCGCCTTGAAAAATCTTTGGCTAACTTAGCCGATACGGTGGCTAGTATTGACACCGACAACGAGCTTGTCAATTGTTGGAAAGACTTTGCCACCTCTTTTGCAACCTTTGTTGTAAGTTTTCTTCATCATAAACAAAGGGAAGCCATCACAAAAACCGCTAACACACCACCACCTCCCGTTGTTGCTCGCATCACCAAAACCAACCGTTCGATCTCAAACCCAACTCCACCTATGGGACAACTCAACCACGACATCTTTCTACATCCAAAACCATCCATGGCATTACCACTATGCGGCTTAGAGAAGATTCAACCAGGTTGCCAAACTAATATATTTTGGTTTTTGTTACCCATTTACACCGACACTAAATCGGGACAACCTAAGCCTCCTCCGAAACCACCGGACAAGAACTCCGACCTTGAGGACAAGGTCATTTTTCAGGGGCGAAGTATTGATACGTGCTTAACCATATCGAAAGAACATGTGTTCGTATCTTTGAAGATCATTTTCATTTTGTTTTCTTTAGAATATTTTAATTAAGTCATAAGTATTTAATTTTCTTTTTGTTAGGCTAGTTAAAAAGTAGTTTTATCATTTAGTGGGTAGTTTTACATTTCATGCATGTGTTTGTTCCCATGACTTAGATCATGGTTAGTGGGTAGGTTAATTGGTCATTTAGGATGCATTATAAATTGTAATTGTGTTTTGATTAATGAAGTTAGAGAAAAAAGTTGTTAAAAGTCTTTAGTTTATTTCTTAAATTCTTAGGAGATTAGCCATCTCGAATTGGCTTTATTCTTGGGAGATTGACCATCTCGAACCGGTCTCTATCATAGTCCTTGTATTTATTTTATATGCTAAAGTAAATATTTTAGTAATAAAATTTGATAAATTTACTTCTTTTCCAAATTGTTATAAAAACATAACTTGATGATATGTAATTTTGAATTAAAATTTTAAATGATAAAAAATATCAATATATGAATTATTTACTCAAAAAGTATTGATAATAAGTTTATAATACAAATTAGAAATAGTTCAAATGACTTTTAACATATAATTAAACTACAATAGTATAAGAAATATAGCATTGCAATAATGCAATTAGATGTGGGTTGTTTTGTTTCATTTCATTGTACATGCCACTTAAATTTTAATATGTAAATGAGTATTTAACTATTTAAGTTTAATATTTATAATTTCCACGCATTTAAATTATGAGATTAATTGTATGGATGAATATTTAAAATAATGGTTTTTTATTAAAAATCTCTTTAGTTTAATTTCTGTCTACTTAAATTAGGAGATTTATTATAATATTTATAATTTAGAAGAGAACACGGATAGAGAATATGGCTAAAATTAACAAGAATCACATGATAGAGAAATACACGAAATGAATTATGACAACTTATATATCTGAACTCTTAATAAAGTTCATATGTGAAAGTATACCAATTTGAGTTGGTTTAGAACAAAACGTCAAAAACTAAAAATCAAGGGTCTAATATAGTTCAGGTTATTTATTTGTACAACTCAGAGCGTTGAAAAATCTTCCAGCCTATGTCGCCACGATATATCCTGTCAAATGATTGATTTCTTACCATATATACCTACGGATGTTCTCCCACCAAACAATATCTACTTGAATTAAGGGTTTTGTTACTGATAATCCTTAGGATTGTCACTAACATACATAAAAATTTTATACATTAATTAAAAAAATAATATTTCTAAAATTTATGAAATTGTCTTTTGTTATTTTGTCTTCTTAATAACAACCCTAAGGACTGTTATTATTATTTTCCTTAAATTAAAAGGTTTGTAGACTGTAATCTAGTGATATTAGTTTTTTAATATTAAATATTGTGTATAGTTTAATAATTATAAGTTCAAGTTTCGTTAGACAGATTGGAATAGATTAGATCATTAAATGCCATTAGAAAAAATAATTTTAAAATTTTAGATTTCAAAGCTATAAATCATGTGTTGTCCTACTCGTATCTTTCTTATATATGTGGTGATTTTAATATGTGATGCTTGTACATGTATTATATATATGGTCTACAAGTTAGTTCTCTACCTACATATATGGATGACTATTTTAGTCATTTGATAATCACATAATTATTTTTTTAATTTTTCTAATTTTTTATTAAATTTTTATTTTTATTTTTTATTAGTTTTTATTTAATTTTTTTATTAAAAAAAATATGATGTAATAATCATATGTGATTACATATTTGATCAAACATTATTACATAAAAACATCATATATGATCAAGTATACAATCTATAAAAACATTAAATATGATTAAGTATATAATTGTATGTGATAATCTTATGATTTTTTTTATATAGAAATATAACAATAAAAAAGGACAATTATTATAAAATAAATAAAAGTTTAAAAATTAGAATTAAAATTTATATGAGTATCAAATAATAAAATACTCTTTCATGTGAAAATTCATGGTGAGAACCACGTTGGAGAGATGAGATATAAGGTAAATTCTGTTTTTTAATTGAAACCTGTGAGTAGTAGTCGGTGTGGACCAACAAGATATTTTGTGGTATTATATATGGAAAATGGAAATTTAATGTGACAGTAATATGGTAATTAAGTGGTTACTTGAATCTTACATGATGCTCATTCTCGTTCAAACTTACCACTCACCACTTGCATGTATGAAATAGTCACCAACAAAACTCAAACCAACAACCTTCAACTTATACATCAAACATATTATTTCAATTACACTTTTCAATGTTCTTTATATTACAATAAAAAGTATTATACATTTGAATTTTTTACAAATTAATATAAAGGCTAGATACTTACATGTGGTGTATCAAAAAAAACACTCCAAATAGTTGACATATATACGCGATGATAGGGACATGCCGTTGACGGGAGAGCAATAAATGTAGAAGATGACGGTATGATCACGAGAACATCCCGTGGGAGTACACATGAAAAGAAATGTCCCCAAAATATCGGATTTGAGGACCACATTCTAACTAGCTAGGTGTCACGTAAGCTTGTGCACGAATGTGTCTTTTATTATAAACATGAGATGATTCACCGGATGGAGGCATGTTCTAAATCCTCTAGAAAACTTGCTTGGTCGTATGTGGTTCATTTTCGGGGGTTCCTCTAGATAGTTGCGAACTTATTTCTTTCCTCCTATAAATAAGATAGCGATATATAATCATAGATAGATAATGGAATTAATCGTGCGAACTTATTTCTTTCCTCCTATAAATAGTTGCGAACTTATTTCTAACCACGAGTTAATCGTGCGTTTTTTGTAACCTCAACATGTGTTTCCTTCAGGGGGGAAATAGAGGTAGAAAATCAAGCAGTCATGTGGATCGGATAACAAGTAAAATTACGGGCTAAAATGCAACTTTTAAGCACAAACATAATGTACTAACTAGAAGGGTACCCGCGCAATGCGGCGGCGGGTACCCTGTGTATATATTTTGGGGGATCAAAAGTTGTGCAATCGAAACATGTCGCCTTTAATGGTTTCAATGCAAGCGACAATCTGCATATATCAGCAAAAAAAAAAAACCAACAATTCATTTTTAGGCTCATTTTTTAAAAAAATAATGCCATTTCTCTGTTCTAACCCGACCCGTTCCTCCAAGAACCAATTGTGATGTTATTAACTGCATACCTCTCTTCATTCTCTTACACCAAGAGTTTCATAAATAGATTCCAGGCTCTTATGGCTTACCTTTCATATAAACAGAATATGCAGAATTTCTTGCAGGTCAACAACCCTAAAAGTGTATTAGAAAAACATTGTATGTTTCTGTTTCAAAAAATAAGCTTTCTAGAAGAATCATAATGAAACATAATCCTATAGTTAATTAATAAACATACCTTAAAGCACGTACAACTGCTTGCGGGCTGAAAATAAGATAAATAACGACACTCACAAATCAAAAGCATTATATTCCAGATTAAGAATAAATGCATTTAAAATAGTTACAAAAGACACCATGAAACACAAATAAAGCTCATTCATTTCCATATAAACCTTAAAATCATAAGAGTGCAATATCATCAGCTCCCGTAGCTAGTTCAGTAACTTCTGGTTTCTGGGCAAGGAGTTGGCCAAGTAACTTCTGGTTTCTAAGCCAACTAATATACCGTTTAAACCATGATGATGTTTGAACCACTTTTCACATCTTGGAAATCCATCAGCTGCCAAAAATTAATATATTAACTAATTCATATAGCAGAAAATGGCCTAAAGGTGGCAAATTGATATTATAGATATATATACTTACCAAACATACAATCATCACCTTTTGATGATAAATCATCATTGCATTCTATAACAAGTATTGTGTTTAATAACTGGTTGATGACTCCAATGTCCAATGGCCTCTTAATAAAGAATTAAGATGCAAAAGTATTGGTGGATCTTCTGCAACTACAAATTATAATCCATGTAACACAACCTTAAAAGTCCCTTTGGCAGCATCCACTAATTCGGAACTTAATTTGAAAGCCATATTCGATTCGGGTCGTATTCTATGGTTACGATTCTACCATATATGTCTTTTGCATTATCGAGAAACTAAAACCAATGGATCACCTGAAAATGTAGTTAACATAACCAAAAATATTCATTATTCAACACACCTCCACTGGAATGCACTTAAGAAAGTGATTAATACCATAAAATCGGATCTATTTATGTTTATGTTGCCAACAATGGATTTGATTGAGCTAAAAACAGTGTTGCAAGATAAGTATGCAACGATACAAACTTTTGTTCCATCAATTCCAGAGAAAAATAGAACAATCTAATATATGCTTATTGTGATGAAATAGAGAGAATGATGTGAGACTACAGCAAAGTTTAATAGTTGTGTCTCTCACAATCGGTATATGCTTTATATTGAATTAGTAGATCAATGAGTCCATTTCCCATGGAAAATCCCTGTATCAAATAATAAAATTATAGAGAAAATAAAACAATAATAAAATCAAGATAAAAGAGATACATTAAGAACCGTTCATTAGTCATACTGAATGAAACTTGAATCTAAACATTAAAATCAGGATATAAAATCGAATTGAAGAACATTAAGAACCCTAATTTCAGTATATAAAATCGATTTGAGATGCAGATAAAAAACGAATTAAGAATCGATTGAGATACCTAAGTGAATTGAGATACAGTATATAAAATCCATTGAGATACTAAATGAGAATCGAATTGAACACTTACCAGAAGAATCGAATGGATGGTCAAAGAGTCTTGGGCCGCTAGGGGTTGCGTGAGCGACTACATTTTCGTCTCTTCAATCTTCGGCCTTCCCGTGAAATCAGCAGCAATTTTAGAGTGTTGAGAATTAGGGTGTAATCGAGGAGGCAATGGTGGAACCGAGGATGCAGTTTCTTGGTTAAGCAAAGAAATCATCATGTTGAAGGAATCGAGGCAATGGCTTCAAGTAGTTTGAATTTTCAAAGAAGTCGGATGTGTTTTTTCTACTGTGACGGGGCCAGGTAATTGTTTTAGTCGGAATCGAGGCCGCTATCATTTATTACATTTCTGTGTAGGCGTTTAACTGCAAACGACGGTCTGCCCTAGTGGTTTGGTCGCTGTTATTTAACCCGCAGGTTGCGAGTTCGAAACATGGCTGTAGCGTATTTTTTAACAAAATGGTTAAATTCCAAAAATGACAAGTATTTGGCTGAATTTTTAGCCGGTTATTTAGGGAAATGTCCTAAATGCATTATAAGTAGTAGAGATGTGTAGGGTTGTGTAATGTGTTGGATTGATTTGCCAGTATTTTATAATCTATTATTGTTTTTATTACAAAATTTGTAAAAACAAAATAATAATACCCTTGTTTAAAAAACGATTTAATACCACTAATTTGTGTCATTATTAATAAAATACAACCTAACCTAATTTAAAAACTGACAATTGTAGATAAAAGGACCGAGCTTGCAAATGTGTCGGTCTATTTTGGCCTTTTGGATGCAAGAGAACAAATATGTATGTGTGTGTTGGTATTGATTGTTGCCTTTATTATTAAGACAAATTTCAATTATATAAACGATAGCATTAAATATATTTATTTCTTCTCAAAAGTTTATTTTCATTTTTGGCAAAAATTAACATAAATTGAACAACATACATAATTTAGCTAACATTTATAAAAGTTTTAAGAGTTTTTTTAATAGGTAATCCGAAGACACATGATATGAAGTATTAAATAAATTTAAATTTCATTGATTAATGTAAAATATTATTAATGAATTATTATTTATTTTGTGCAAAACAAATTTTACTCCTACTAAAATGAAAAAAGATGGCTTTATATGAAATGATGCCATGGGCAAAAATGGAAATTAACTTTTGATATCAAGAGGTGCCTTACTGCCTATTAGCAAAACTCTAATTTAAAACGGAATAAGTTTAGTAATAAAAATCAATTAGACAAACGACTAAATTAAAAATTGATTTTAATTCTAACCGGAATTAATTTAGTAAATTTTACGTGAAGTCTGTTATATATTTTCTTTTATCCTTTTCGACATTTTTTTAATGAACATGAGGTATAGTTGATAAATAATAATTAGATCAGTGACAAGTAATGATGAAGAAAACTAAAAATTAGTTATAAAAAACAGGAATAGTTTTTTTAGTGGCATACATATGAATGTATTTAATAAAATAATTATTTCTTAAATATGTACTGAATAATATTAATAAACTCTAGTTTTTATCATTTTATAAAATATAATAAATATATTTTTTTATTTAACTAAAAATTTTATTTCACTATATGTCCCTATGATTATAAATTAGAAAAATCCAAATAAATAATAATTCTTACAGTAAAAACAAAATCAGCGGAGGGTCCAATGAATGATGAAAAGTGACTAATTTGTAGTGAAGTTTTTCTTTTCTTTTTTGAAACGATAAATCTAATGTATTGTTAATTACCACCTAGTGATTAAAATAATGAAGATATGAAATCATTCTATACATCCTAATTATCGAAAACGATTATATTTGACAATTTTTTTTATCAACACTTTTTATGTTTAACACACATACATTTCTCAATGGCGATGTAAATTCTATTGTTGCTACTTCGAAGGAACGGATTCTTTGTTTCTTGAGCTTAAAATCGGGCGAGAAACAAAACTACACTAAAATAGGCATAACTTTAGTTGCGGGTCTCTGTTGTTCGACCTGTCAAATTGAACATAACGACGAGGACGCAGTTTTTTGTTTAGTTTTTGAAATTTGTTTTAAGCTCAGTTTTCGACCAATAACCATTCGAAAATCTAGGCCTATTTTAAGATTTTTTTGAGATGTTGTAAGTTTCACTTTTAATTTTTATGTGTTGCTACGTGATTTCGCACCCTCCGGACGGGTATGTATCCTGCAACCAAAGGATAAATCTAAGTTAAGTGACCACCGGTATGAAATCCCGGGCTGACCCTCCGAAGATTAAGTCAGTAAGTGTATTGAGACGTAAGGTCGTAAGTGAGAATAATTAATGCGAGTAATAAATGCGATGGATTCAATGAATGTGTTTACCGTCTTGATGCTGTATTTATGGACGAATGGAAAAGAGTGGGAAGATTGTGATTCTTCCCTTTACATGCTGCGCCTCATTGTCCTGCGGGTATTAGCCTCAGACGGAAGCCCTTTACCCCGCATATTGAAGGATGTTCCCCTGCGTGAGCCGTCTTCGGGCTCCGTTCGCATTTAATGCGCCCCTTAAAATCTGATCGATGTATTTTAACGTATATGAGGGGCTCTACGTATTTTGTCTCTTTCCTCGAATTACTCATGATTACGCAGATTCGTCGTTCTGATCCTGTCGCAGGATGCTAATATAGCTTATTATTATGAAAATGTATTTTTCTTGCAAAATTTTAAGTGAAGACTAAATCAAGACATGTTTATGAATAAACTTAGTTTTGAAATAGATTGTTATAGGAATTTTAAGAATCAATGGGGTCATTTATCTTATTTTCTGTGACTCTACGTTACATGTACATTTGATGATAAATGCAACTATTGTAGACATAATATTGGGTAATAAATATTTTGCAACATCGTAAGGCTCTCCTTTGATTATATACATACGATTTCGCTGCACATACATATATCACAAATGCCGCTGCACCAATTCCCGCAAGAAGGTAGTTGTAATATCCGTATTTTTTTAAACATCGTTTAAATCATTTAAAATACATTTTCCCAATATTTGACATATTGTCCAAAATACAGTTTAACAAAAACTTTAAAACCTATATCAGAGTTTACAAAAATACGGTGTCACCAAGTATATCAAAACCATAATCAACGAGATCTACCTAATAGCTCCCGAGCTAAACATCTCTAGGCCACTTCTAGTGCAACCTTCTATCACTTCAAACCTGTACCTGAGTACATAGCCACAAAACAAACGTAGTACGTGAGACAAAATAGTCTCGTGAGATGCATGGGTTTTAGACCCAAAAATAATAATAATCGTTTCATAAATATATATATATAAACATATATAATATATACACTACATCAATTTCGTCTAGTCACCCTATTGTGACCCTATCGATTCTGCTCTCCTAGCAATATATATCTAACTATCGGGTTGCCCCCGAACTAGCTAGAAGCACATCATATCTAGTTATCGGGTTGCCCCCGAGCTAACTAGAAGCACAAACATATCTAACTATCAGGTTGCCCCCGAACTAGCTAGAAGCACCATCAAATCCAACTATCGGGTTGCCCCCGAACTAGCTAGAAGCACTATCCTATCTAACTATCGGGTTGCCCCCGAACTAGCTAGAAACATCACCATGTCTAGTTATCGGGTTGCCCCCGAACTAACTAGCATCACATCATCTCGTTCTTACCGTAACTCAATAGTTATTCCAATCAAAGCCTCCAGCTATCACATCAATCATCAAACAAGTTAGTTATTTAATAATAACTATATATAACTAGTTCAACATAGTGTGAACGTACCTGTATAGCCCCAGGGACTCGATCATAAGCAACTCACATCTACTTCTACATCTATAGCAGGTCCATACTTACATATCTCATATATCGATGTCATACTTTTATCTCTTGGTTGACTATAATACACAATTATTATTAGTCTTATCATATTCATTTCCATATATACGCGTTCTCTACTTTTATAAGTAAATCTTACCAATAGATACTCATCACTATAAAAGCATCCACAATTGCTTTACTAATACTTATCTATAATAAAGTCTCATTATACATACTTTTAATCAATTACTTCATTATTATGGTTCATTAACATAGATCCCATAATTACTTTAATTTATCGTATCTTCCTTCAAATTCATCAATCATACTAGACATATTCCAGTATCACATTCTACATACTTTCATACATTTTCAACCACTATCTTTATCAAAATATTTATTAATAAAGACTCATAAAATATCATATGTGTTTTCAAAACTATTCGCTATGTACTCAGTTTAAAAGTCTCATGTACTCACCTTAGCAATAAAGTGTTCCAACCGTATTCTTTACGCCAATTTCCTTGCTTCACAATTCAATCAACTTCCAAGACTTCACCAAAAGCCTAATACAATAATCACAATATTATCAACATCACATACTACTACTATTGTGTCCATCTATCTCTAGATAACACTTATTAACACATTTCCCCCAATTATGGTGATTTACCAAACCCTAGGTTTAACCAACCCTTAAGATTCTTACAAATCATAATCATACACTTGTTTCCTTTGATAATATACCATCTATTAAGTGTATACATCACTTATATCACCATAACCCATAACCCCAAGAACTAGGGTTTCAAACCCATACATCAAAATACATAGATCTTAAGCTACGAAGATCAAAGAGTGAAGATATACCTTTAATCTTCAACTAGTAGTAAAATCTACCAAGGATTTGTGGAGGATTCGACCTCAATCAGTCCCCAAGCTCGAAAATCGCCAAAGGAGAAACTAGGGTTTTGATATGGCATCAAATGAGCCAAAACCCGACTTTAAAGCTGTCGTCCCAAGTTCACGGCGTGAACTAAGTTCACGGCGTGAACTTTCCCTATCGTGAACTTTCTCCCGATCGCTAACCAGTCGTGAACTCGATTAATCAAAAACCACAAAATCGCTGAATGGAGTTCCCGATCGGGAACTCAAGTTCACGGCGTGAACTTCCCACTTCAGCAGGCTGCACTTTTCGGTTGATATCTCGACCCGGTTCGTCCATAACTTTCTCGTACGGTGTCCAAATGACACGAAACCAATTCCTACGTCCTTTAAACGATTTATCCTTATTTATCATATTTTTATACTATTTATTTATTTACAAATTTCGGGTCGTTACAGTAGTAAAAATAATCAACCTGTCCTTTATTTATATTGTCGGATATCCAACCATCTTCACCATTCCCACCTGTCATTTTCGCGATGACCGAGACGAGAAAACCGCTCAGAAAGTTACCGACACCCGATACACTCAGGTAAAGAGCTACACCGATGCTTCTAAGGTCACTTGGCACTTGGTCATAGAAAAACTCTTGCATACCCACAATTGTAAACACATCAGCAGTTCCCACCAAAATATATTGTGGTAGTAACCACCATATCTTCATTGGGATCGTGGCGGTTGGATCATCTAGTAATGCGCACTCACGAGCCGTTTTGAGTCTTTTTGTCTCAACGAGTGCTGAAACCACCATTATATGATAGATAAGAACATCCCAGTTCTGATTCTTTGTAGCATTGTTATACCCGAAGGTTTCTTTATAATGATTCTAGTCAGTCGCGGACCCATACCGAATATTTAGGGGTAACACATTTTGTTTTCAACGTAAATATTAAAACACATGTTAATTAAACATTACAAAACGACCAACTAGATACTACATTTTAATGTTGTCTTATTCGTTAACCTGTTTTCCGAAAACGAGTCATTACATTTACATACGTAACCACCATAAGTTGTTTCTATTTTACACTACAAATCAGTTTGTTTCTATTGTCCGACATGTGTTTTTGATGATTCCAATAGAGACACAAAAAGGGTATTGAGTTTTTTTGTTCAAATTATCATAAAGTTTGAAAGTGAACTTTATTTATTATATTAAATTGAAATTTGAGCTACTTACAATTTAGGACTTTCAAGTTTGGACTACTTTTTTGCTGAAACTATAAGTGAAGGGTAGCCGAATGCTTTTTTATGGGTAATACCGACATATAGTTTATTTTAGTGTAAAAATATTATACTTCTAGTCGAAAATTAAGGGGTAGCACAGGACCCTCCGGGCACTACTAAGGTCCGCCCCTGGTTCTAGTAAAAGGGACCAAAATGGTGTCATAAAAGGGGACGGGGATGATAATCGAGAGGCCGGAGACACATTGTAGTGTGGCAGCTGGAATCTCAAAATTTGAACCGAATGAACGGTCCATGGTAGCTCCTTGTTTGGTAAATAATGTGGATGTTTGGGATAATACAACCGAATATGCTAAACAAGTAGCCCATATTGGAACTAGCCTAAGAACCGCTTTGGCTTCTTCAACCTTACTAACGCTACAATTTGTTCCACTTTCATTTGATGAGAGCAATGCTTTGTCAAGAAATCTGAGTGAGCCCATATCAAAAAGATGTTGGCAACATACGCAACACCACATTAGAATAATCTATATTTTTCTATAATCCTAGATGTTTAGGACTCACTAAGGGCCCTGACTCGTGAGTGTGTGTGGAGAGTCATCAATCTTAGGCATGAATCAAACAAGTTCAATTTTCTAGAGATGGAAAAGTAAGTAGGTGGAGAGTCATCAAGTTGAAATGGGCCATTTTTTGAGTAGGGCTCGAAACGGGCTATTTGGGTCGGTTGATTTGCAAACGTTTTTAGATTTTTTAGTATTTTATTAAGGAAAATGCTAGCAGTCATTAAGAAGGCAAAATACACAAAAGACAACACCCCTGAATTTTAAGAATATTATTTTTTTAATCAATGTACAAACTTTTTATGCATGTTAGTGACAGTCTTAAGGACTGTTATTAGCAAAACCCTTTTATTAATCAATTAGTGTTTGAGTAAAGATAGTTTAGGAGTTTATATGCATAACAAATGGAATTTGGGCGACTTGACCAATTCCCCTTTTTGCAATTTTTTTTTTTTTAATTTGAGCCATTGAGAATAAACAGAACTCAAATTGACTGACTAATAAGTAAACTATACGAATTTGCCACCTGTACTATCTTTGATCGTACATGGAGCAAAGGAAAAAGGCAAACGGGCTAGAGAGAAACCCAACTTAGATATTACCATAACTTTTTGATATGTGTGGAGTTATGAATGAAGCACGTGACGGGCCAATTGACCGGCCAATAGATATTATTTATTTTGGTTTAATAAGCAATTATATAGAGGATTTCATAATATATAGTTGTATATATACTTACCTGAAGTGCCGAGAACCCTGATGAGCCAAGGTTTCACAAGCTTGGTCTTCCACACATAATGGTGAACATGTAGTTCGCCAATTTTAACAAGACCACATCTATCCTCGGTTTTCTTTGCAAATCGGTAAGTCATTGTCCCAAGCAAATCGGTTTTCTTTGCAAATCGGTTTTCTTCCACACATCTATCACGAGTGCAAAACCCATGACAATGCAAGGAATCGCATAACCAACACCCCAACTAACGTTATCTTGAACATAGCAAAGAACAAAGATCCCGACTACATCCCAAAATACCACCAATTGAAGAATGAACTTTTTGCTCCACTTTCATTTCAATCGTGTGCGTCAAACTGGTCACCCCCGAATGCCAATACATAAGGCTTGTGACAACCTTGGGCAAATTAGAGTGAAACGAAGAACATGATGACTTGGAGTTGGAAGAACATGATGAGGAACCAACAACCGTTTCGCACTAGGAAGGAAACAAAGTTGAAAGTGCTAACAACCCAAGCGCCTATCAATCATATCGTATTAGAAAATTAAACAAAGTTGAAAAGTGCTTAATAATTTGTTCAAATAAACAATCAAATTAAGATCATTCGAAGTTGATGCAGGCCCAAATGTATACGAGCGGACTCTTGTATATCTGGAAGCCCATGATCATGTATTTTAGACTTTGTTTTAAGCCCAATTTTGGCCCGTTTGTCTTTTTTGGCCCTTTCAAAGTTTTGGGCCACATTTAAAGTGTATTTGTAAGTCTGGAATAATCAGTTGAAGTTTTTAAGTAAATTGAATTTTCTCTCCCAAAATATTATTCTTTGTGTACGTTGAACAAGTTTTGAAGGTCAATCTCGCAGATTTCTTGAATCAACGTGGTTTTGATTAGATTGTCTCTATATTCGTTGAATAAGTAAGTCCAATCTATACTGTAACTTTTTAGCGTACATAATAAGTGAAGATGGAAAGATGACAAATCAGAAGATTTACATATATTACGGATAATAAAATATGCGGATCGCCAGAAACCGGATTTTGACCGGAGGACTGGATGATCTCTGTAGTTAACAGCACCATCGACAAAGTTGTTGAGCAGCGGTGTACGTCTCTGGTGGTGGTTTCCATGTTGGTGTCAAGCATATACATATTAGTTCATTTTATAATGAGTGCACTCTTTGTCAACGGTTTTTGATTCTCGAATGGATAACATTGGAGATGCTTCCAAGTATAAGAAACATGTTTTTTTCCAACTTGCAAGTATTGTATGTATAGATTCTTTAGTCGCCATTAGCTTTGGTAACGAGGGTGTTATCAGGATCGAATATTTCAAACAAGTTATTGAATCACATATCTACTAACAAAGAGAAGTTACAGCGGATTAACACTCTTGTTATTTGATTAAGAACAATGTAAACTGTAATCGAATAAGAAATATTAAGAACACAGTTTATCACAAAAAGCTTCAATGTATATTAACGATGAATCAATACACACGTACGTTTACAACTCGTAAGAAACTATTTATAATAGTCCTTGAAGCCTAAATATTTAACCTAGTTATTCTAGGATTCGATTACAATTGAATTACAATAAGATATACATTCTATAACTAACTATACTAGAATCTCGGACACAATCTGTTCTGTTTATCGTCATCAGTAGTAAATGTGATCGTCAGTAATAAGTCCTTCATCAGTAGTATCTTGTCATTCTGCCCTATCAGTACTAACTCGAGTATTTCTTCATTAAGTCTTCATCAGTACTAACTGCAGCTTCAGTAGTAAAATGCTTATATCCTAACAATCTCCCCCTAAACTTATTAATTCATTGTGAATTAATTAAGTTTCTTTTCTTGTTCTTCTTTCTTTTTCTTTTCTTCTAATAATTTGGCTCTTCTTTGATCACCTTCTAATGTCTGCTTGTTTTGTTGTTTTCTTTGTGCAATAATATATTTACTGTTTCTCTTCACAAAGTAGTTGAACTTTTCTTGAAACATAGCTAGATCACGAGGTTTCATAAATGAACAAGTTGTGATTTGGAACATAGTTTCTTCTGAGTGGGGATATTCTCTTTCATACAGATATAGTTCACACTTTTTACTTGTTCTCTCAAAGAAGTATATATTAACTGTTGGTAGTACATTCCAAGCATATACATTCTCTTTACTTGTGAACCTCTCAGGATAGTTGTCTGGATAGAATGCAGCATCAATAATTTCTGTTAAGTATCCAGCTCCTGAGTTTCTCCATGATTTCTTTGTCATACTTGGTTTACCAATAATTAGCACTTTAATTATGTCAGTTCTTGAACAAGATATAACCATTGGTTTCCAAGCACTAAATTTCTGAGTTGTTTTGTCTTCTCTTATTACTTCAATAACATCATTAACAACTCTCCAATTGATAATTGGATTATCTTGTAGAGGAGCAATAGGAAGATCAAGTACTTGTATATTTTGTTCTGTTTGTTTTGCTTTCTTCCTAGCCTCTTGATCTGTTTGTAGAGCTTTTCTCTTCTCTGCAGTAATAGTTGATGATTCACCAGAGAGTGGTTTTCTTGTAATTACTTCTTTGGGATCAATATCTATTAAGTTTGTTGATTTTTCTTCTTCAACCTCTTTGATCTCTGGTTCTGCAAATTCTTTCTTTTTCCCAATACAATATCTTTCAATGATGGTAATCAGCTTCATTCTACCAAAAGATTTTGCATTGTGACCTCTGGATTTTAAGTATGAGATCATATCTTCTTTCTTTTCTGCAAACTGTTCAGGCATGTCTTCTTTCATGCGTTTGCATTCCTTCACTTGTGCTTCAATGAGACTTATACTTTCTTGTTCAATTTGTTTTATATTATTTAATTCTTCCTGTTGATCTCCTTCTAAGAACTCTTCAATCTCTTGAATTGCTGCATTTTTCAATTTTTCTTCTTCAGCTATTCGTTTGTCTTCAAGAGCTTGAGTCTTAGCTACCTTTCTTAGATACCTCATCCTTTTCACCTTCCACTTATCTTGCTTTGTAGGTCTAACACAATTTATTTTATTTACCATAAAGTGACCTAAAGCTCTGTGTGGGTAGTCATCATCAAACTTTTCCTTACCTACATTCACACACTTTGATAGTGGGGTATATTTCATATCAATAACTGGGGTGATCACAATTGATAGAGAAAATATATGAAAGTTTCCCTCAGTTAATATTTTGGGATGAGGAGGTAGTGTACATTCATCTACATCATCCCAATTCACATTATCATCAATGTCAGGTATGATAGGTGGCTTTAATTCTGGAGTTAGAGGCCTTGGGATGATCACAGCTGGTTCAAGGAGTTCTGGTATTTCTTCTACATCTTCAGTAGTAACCAAGGTAGTTACTACTGGTGTTGTTTCTGTCGTATATACCATCAACTGTTGTGAGGAGTCTACTACTGGTGAGGTTGTTGTTGTAGTTACTACTGCTAGGGCATCAGTAGTGGAAATGATAGTTTCAGTTGTGGGAACATTTACTACTGGTGTTGTGTCTTCATCAATGGGATCAGTACTAACAATTACTTCAGTAGTAACTGGAAAATGTATTTGTTCTGCTGTTGGGGATTGATTTGCAGACACAAACACATCTTCATCCATACTCCTTACTCCTCTGTATAGATCTTCACCAAAACTTTGACCTGTTTCACCATAAGCTTCTTTAAGATTTAGGAGGGAGGCTGCTGCTGCTGCAATTGAATGATCAATCATTCCTTGTATTTGATCCTTCTCCCCCTTAGTGATCTCAACTTGTTGAGCCTCACTATCTGCAATCTTCTTCTGTAATTTTCTGATGATAGTTGATTGCCTTTGAAGTCTATAATCAAATCTTTTCTGTCTTCTATTTAAGGCATTGATATAGTGCTTCATATAGCTCATGGTCTTTCCTTGATTGTTCAAAAGTTCCAGGCAATGTTGTACATTGGTTTTTAGGTTTTCCTTCCTATCCGTCAATTTTGTTTGTTTAATACTGCCCTCAGCCCATTTGGGTGGATCATTGGGCTTGTTTGGTACATTGTCTTTGAGGTTTTCCATCCTATCCGTCAATTCAGTTTTGTTCAATCTACCCTCATCACTGCTTGGTGATGAAATGGGTTGTTTAGATACTCTCTTCTTCCTAGAAGAAGCAGAAGTACCTCCCATTTTGGTTTCTTGGCACCGGGGTCCTTTAAGTGCTGCCTCAAAGGATGAGTTATCACTTAAAGTTGCTGAGGTCTGGGTCCTAATGATGTTCTCACTAGCCTGTGCACTCACCTTTGGGGCATCAGTAGTGAGAGCCCTTTCCTCATGCCATCTCTCCTCCTTGGAGGACAACTCTTGGAGTCTGGGTGTGACTCAATGGATCCCCTAGTGTCCTTTAAGGAAGTTTTCTTCCTTTTATATGTTGTAGAAATTTGTTTGGCTTTAGGTTGGTCTACCTCAGAGTGAAGAGTAGCACTCTGAGGTTTATCTGCATGTACCTGGGACACATTCAGGACATTTGTTTGTGTGGGTAATTGAGTGGACTTTTGGGATTGTGTTTGGGTTGTTTTTGGTGATGGAGTGGGTTGGGGTTCAATGGGGTGATTTGAACCTTCTCCAGTTGGGGGATGATCATAGATCATGTTTGGGAATAGTGGAGTCTCTTTACCAGAAAATTTGAACTTTTTATTCAAAAGTACTGGTTCAAAAGTTAGGGAGAAAGCATTATCCATTCTCTCATATAGTCAAAAAGGGAAAAAGGACAAAAAGTTACTGCACACCCGACGCGGGCGCGTCAAGCTTCTGCGCGGCCGCGTGAACTCTGCTGGCATATTTTTGACTTTTAAGCATATGTCCCTATCAAAGAGACATCTTTGTCTCCAATTTTGTCTTCTTCTTCCAACACTTTGATCTGCATTATTTAGCTCAAAACCCATATTTTCCAAGCCCAAAATGTATAATTTCCTTTTAATGCTCCTTGATCCATCAATTAGCCCAAGTCTTCAAGTCAAATGCTCCAAAATGATTTCCACCACCACCCGATCCGCATTAGTCTTCTAAAAATCTGACATTAAACACGAACACTAGAAAGTACCCGATATAAACTGAAATAAATAAAATGGAGAAAATATGCAACACGAAACCAAAAATAAATGTCTAAATGCTAAAGTAAACTATAAAAAGAAGTAAATAAAATAAACCTATCAAATCACCGCAAGCTTAAACCTTTCCTTGTCCTCAAGGAAAAATAGAAGTAGAATAAGTGATGGATGATTAAAACACATAAAAGAAAAAGAATGAACACCCTATGGAGCAAACCAAAATATCTTAACATAACCAACATAAGGGTAACTTGAATTCCATGCAAATCACATCATGTCCATTTAAAAAAAAAACTATAGATCACAATTAGGGACAACTACATGCTATGTGAATCGCACGAAAGCGGTAGAATAAAAGCATTAGCATGGCCTATACAAATTACACCTAATCACGATAAACATGGCACAATCCAAAGGGTGTGTGCTCACAGTTGCACACTCGCTCGTGTATGCACTCATATCACAAAAGATGTGTGATCTCCCAGTATCAGGCTTTCTCTCAATTTTCAGTGGGGATACGCTCATGGATTGGTATAGGAATGATTAGGCTAATATGACTTTGCCACAAAACTCAGATAGACAACAAGCTACACAAACAAACATAATAACATATCGACTCATAATCTAACGAATGACTAACAAAGGAAACAAAATAGATGCGGATAAGTTTAGAAAACATAATAAAATATAATATAATTATCACTAAACGATTGCTTATTCTCTTTTTCTTTTCTTTCTTTTTTTTTCTGTTGTTTTTTCTTTTTCATTTTTTTTTCATTTTTTTTTTTTTGAAATTAAACTAGGGATAATACTAGAATTTCACCATAACAATAAAGACTCAAATGAAAATTAAAAAAAGTAAAAAAATCACTAAACACTATAAATTCAAACGGGTCAAAATAACATAACAAAGCGACCTTAATGTAGAACACATAATACCACATAATATAACAAGTACATATCCTAATAATCTCGCAAATGGGGCGAGAAGACCACACAAATAAACACATAAGACACTTATGAAACTTGTTGTCTGTTTTGAGTTCTAAAGCAAAGCCTGTAGCACATACATATCCTAACCGATTACACACAATAATAGAGTACTCACGGGTAATAAATGTTGCGCCCTTTATTTGACATAATTTATCGTGACTAGTTTCATTCGCATAGATCATTTTCTGGTGCACATATGCTATCACAGTCCCATGTAAGAGTTCCTACAAGTGATCTTAAGTTTCTAAAATGCACATGGTGTCATAGGCATGGAGGTCAAGGAAACCTAAATCAATTATGTAGCAATATTACGGTTTGCAGTTAAGGGTGATCTAGATGAGAAGAAAGAGAGAACAAAAATGCATGAAATGCAAACAACCTAGTCTAAATGCAACTAAAAGCTAGAAAATTATAGAAAAATAAGTAAGCAAAATAAAATAAAACAACTATATACAACCTAAAATGCATGCAAGAAAAGAAATAAAAATAAAATAAAATACCCCACCCCAAGCTTAAAAATAAGCATTGTCCTCGATGCTTAGGGAAATGGTAGAACTATCAACTAAATCGGGGGATCAGATGGCGGAAAATACCCACAAATATTGCAAAGCCATATAATATAATTCAATAAAAACAGAAGCAATAAATAGGAAAGAATTTACCCAAGACTTGAAGATCCAAAATTTGAAAATCGCACAAGCTTTCGAAAAGATCGCCAAAACCCGTACCATAAGCTTGGATCAGGCCATAGAAACGTAATTTGAAGCTTTTCCCGTGAAAAATGACCCCTTTTTTCTCTTTTCCGGCGACCTGCGACGGCTGTTCACGGTGGCTCTGCGTTTTTTTTTTTACAATTACCGGTTGTTGGTGGTGGATCGAAGAGGAAGAGAGATGGTGAGGACGGTGGACAACCGGCGGTTTAGATGGTAGATCGGTGGTGGAAATAGCGGTGGTTTAGCATAGAAGAAAAGGTAATCGACGGGGGCTGTGGTTTTATGGTGGTGTTCGGCGACGGTTTTGAAGGTGGGGTTGGTGGATCGTGATGGTGAACGGGAAAGAGGGGTAGAGAGAGCAGGTTGGTGTTGATGGTGGTTGAGAACGATGGTGGCTGTAAGTTGATGTTATGGAGGCTAGGGTTTGTTTTTGAGGGAATGGGAGAGATGGTCAAATAGTCAACTCATTTAATATCTGCCCAAACGATTGCGCGGACGCGTCAAATTGCCACGCGGCCGCGTCAAATTGCCACGCGGCCGCGTCAAACCTTCTGAAATTTCGAGACTTACTGGAACATCGGTGCGGGCGTGTCAATATTCCACGAGGCCGCATCAAACCTGAAGACATTTTTCTCTATTTCTTTTCATGCGGGCACGTCAACATGTCACGCGGCCGCGCAGACCTGACTGGAAATTTTTGGAAAATTTGGCAGATTCCTTCATGTGGGCATATCATAATTTCACGAGGCAGCGTCAAATCTGCACTTGGACACAAAAAAAGATGTTTTCTCCCAAAATGGTTATATCCATTTATTTTCAAACCCGTTAAATCCATGAAAACGTAAAGATTTTTTTTTCGGCCTTGAAAAACACGATAGACAATGTTTTCCAAAAAGATGCATTTATTTAACGTCTTTGCCAAGACATGCTACCAACTTAATTATGATACTCCGGAACATCCAAACGGACCTCGTTAATGCCACCTGGATCAAAAACTTTCACAACAATAAAAGGCCCGTTCCATCGGGATTTAAGTTTTCCCAAAAAAAGTTTTAAAAGATAGTGATAAAGAAGAACCTTTTGACCCGGAATGAAGTGTTTCCGGGTTATGGACTTGTCATGAAAACATTTCACCTTCTCCTTGTAGATTTTGTTGTTTCCATAGGAATCATTCCTTAACTCTTCAAGCTTTTGCACTCGTAATTTCTTATGCTTCCCCTTTTCATCAATGTTAAAGTCACATTGTTTGACCGCCCAATTAGCTCAGTGCTCAAGTTTCGGTGGTTTGTCAATAGACGGATGTAACTTTTCATGAAAATGAGGTTGTTTCACTTGTGAACCATCCACTAGCGTTAAATTATTTACCTATAACTTGTTGACAATTTCTTCTATCCCGGAATCCAAATAGTATAGCTTTAACTTTTCATTAAAGCTCTCACAATTAAAACTCTTGCTTAACACCTTATCTAACATGTCACCATGAGACAACTCAACCTTTCGGAATGTCTCTAGGATCTCCTTTTCTTCCTCCTTTTTCTTTGAGACGGCGAGCCGAGAAGGAAAAGGTGGTAGAGGGACAAAAGGCGGGGTGGTCTTCTTCGGTATTTCAACTTCTACATTACCCTCCACAACGGGATTTTTCTCATGAACAACTTCAACTTCTTCCTCAATTCCCCTTATGACAATTTTGGGACCAGTTTCCCTGGTTACCTTTCCACTCCATAATGTAATCGCGTTTACATCCAGATTCTTTTCAGTTTGGGAGGGAAGTTTACCCCTAGATTCCAACTTTCCAACGGAGGTGATTAAATCCCCCACTTGTGATTGAAGAGTGGAGATACTAGTTCTTGTTTCATTTTGGAATTGTTGTGTACTTTTGGCAAGGGACTTCACAATGTCTTCAAGAGACATTTCGGAACTACTAGCTTGTGGTTGTTGTTGAGTTTGTTGGTTTTGGTAGTGTTGTTGGTGTTGGTATTGTTGGTGGGGTTGTCTTGGTGGGTATTGTGATTGAGGTTGTTGGTTTTGGAAGTGGTTTGGTTGTGATGGGTATGGAGGTCTTGTTAGGACATTTGATGGAAGCGGTTTTGGACCATAACTCTTGTTGGGATACGGTTTCCAACTCGAGTGGTAGGCGGCATGGTAATTTGATTGATTTTGTTGACCATGATATCCTCCCATGGCATTTACATCCGCGGAATCTCCAACAATTATGGGGCATAAATCCGTATGGTGACCCATATTGTTACAAAGGCCGCATACCACAACTTGTTGCCCATTGACCAATGCTAATTGTTGAACAACATTAGTCAAATTTGTAATCTTAGACTCAAGGCTTAAGGTGTCAACCTCATTCACTTTGTGTTGTGTATTCCTTTTCATATCTTGTCTAGGGCCAAAGTGTCGGGAGTTTGATGCTATTGTGTTGAAAAGATCTCTTGTTTGTTGTGGTGTTTTATTAAAGACATCACCACCACTTGAAGCATCAACCAATCTCCTCTCCGTAGGCAACAACCCTTCATAAAAGTGTAGGATAAGGAGTTGTTCGGGAATTTGGTGTTGTGGACAACTTACACATAAGCCATTGAATCTCTCCCAATAATCATGAAAACTTTCATCTTGACCTTGGCGAATCACACAAATTTCATTTATAAGACTTGAGACTCTTGAAGCGGGATAGAATTTGTCTAAGAAAGCTCTTTCCATTTCGGTCCATGTGTTTATCGACCCCGTTGGTATATAAAATAACCATTCATTTGCTTTATCGGCCAAGGAAAAAGGAAATGCACTTAACTTGAATTGGTCATCGGTGACATCTTGTGGTTTCATACTAACACACACAATATGAAACAATTTTAAGTGCTTGTGAGGGTCTTCGTTTTCCAACCCATGATAGGTAGGAAGATGATGGAGGAAACTTGACTTTAATTCTATTCCTCTTTCCCGGATGGGGTAATTGATGCCAATGGGTGTTTGTGTGACATCGGTTTCCATCATTTGCCTTAAGGTTTGTTCGTGTGGTGGGTTAGCGTCCTCCATGTTTTCTTGGTTAAATGGAGGTGTTTCGGGAACAACTTGTTGGAGATCGGGGTTTGAATCGGATTCGGTATCAAATTCACTTGAAGTATCAACTAGAACTTCTGTCTCCACGTTAACTGTAGAAGTTTGACCACGACGTAGTCTTGTTTCTTTAGCTAAACGCCTTGCTTCTTTTTCAATCTTGGGGTTAAAAATCAATTCACCTGTACGATTAGATCTGGGCATAGAAAAAAAAACTGATCAAAAGTAACCAGTCCCCGGCAGCGGCGCCAAAATTTGGTGGCTGTCGAGGCCAGCAAATAAATAACCCAATATTCAATACAAATAGTGTATAATGGTAAAGGGATCGAATCCACGGAGACTGGCTCAATTTAAAGTTCTATGCAATCTAATTATAAAAATGATTTTTGTAACAACAATGAAATAAAAAGAGGGGGGGTTTTGAATTTTGTTTGTTTAATACTAAAATTTGACAAGTTGATAAAAGTTGCAATTAACAAGATGGTTTAAATCAATAAGAGGTGAATTGGTCAACATTGGGTTTCATCACATGAACAACTAGCTATCTTATCATCAAGGGACATGGTGCAATACATGCAATTCTCTTTAATTTGGCTATAGCAATTTAAAAGCTTAAATCACCTAGATTCTTCTTATTTAATATGGAGGTTGAAGAAAGCTCCTAACACACCTTCTTAATCAAAGTTATGAATCAAAAGAAGCATCTAATTCACAAAAGTTGACTAGCATTACAATTTAAGAACCACCAAATCCAAGAGGGGTCAAAAGTTACACTACCATGTTGGGGAATACAATTCCATGGTTTGAGAGATGCTACTAACATTCATGAAACCATTTGTTACTTGTTGTTTTGAGGATCTATTACGTAATCAAGAAAACAACTAACATAAATCATTCAAACATTTGCACTCATGATATACAAACATAAGAAAGACATGGAAATTAAACTAGGATTCATATTCATAAAATGAAGAACAAGTTCATGAAACCCTTTCAAAGATTTGCTAGCAATTCATGGATTTTTACCAATGTTAACCAAAATGGAGTTTAGCCACACATTACAAGAGTGAAATAGAAGGATAAAATTGTACCAAACACCAAAGAAATTAAATGGATGGAAGCAATCTTCAAGAATCCTTCAAGAAACCCTAGAAATGGTGATTTTTCTCCCAAAAACGTGGCTGGTTCAAAAGTTAGGGAGAAAGCATTATCCATTCTCTCATGTAGTCAAAAAGGGAAAAAGGACAAAAAGTTACTGCACACCCGACGCGGGCGCGTCAAGCTTCTGCGCGGCCGCGTGAACTCTGCTGGCATATTTTTGACTTTTAAGCATATGTCCCTATCAAAGAGACATCTTTGTCTCCAATTTTGTCTTCTTCTTCCAACACTTTGATCTGCATTATTTAGCTCAAAACCCATATTTTCCAAGCCCAAAATGTATAATTTCCTTTTAATGCTCCTTGATCCATCAATTAGCCCAAGTCTTCAAGTCAAATGCTCCAAAATGATTTCCACCACCACCCGATCCGCATTAGTCTTCTAAAAATCTGACATTAAACACGAACACTAGAAAGTACCCGATATAGACTGAAACAAATAAAATGGAGAAAATATGCAACACGAAACTAAAAATAAATGTCTAAATGCTAAAGTAAACTATAAAAAGAAGTAAATAAAATAAACCTATCAGCTGCAAAGGGTTAGAAATAGAATTAATTGCTTTGGTCTTATGAGAAGTCTTGTGTTGCTTACCTTTCAGGCATGCAACACAGTGATGATCACACATAAATTCTTTTTGAGGCAATCCAAATACCAAATTCTTTTTGACCAAATTATTCATATTTTTAAAATTTGTGTGACACATCCTTCTATGCCAGAGTTCTGATTCACTTGTGTTTGCCTTAGATATAAAACAGTTGATCTCATTTGAAGAAATGAGTTCTCCCCCTATATCCAGGCAATACACATTATTTCTCCTTGGTGTTCTTAAAACAACAAATTTTTCATCTAAAATAAAGTTAGGAGAAAGAATGATGCATTCTATATCTGTAAAAAGAATTTTGTTCTTTTTATCACATACTTGTGAGACACTAACCAGATTATACTTAAGCTCAGCAACATAAAATACATCATCAAAAGTAATCTTACCATTTGATACTGTACCTTTACCTGTAATCCTACCACCTCTTGGATTTTCACTAAAAGCAATATATCCACCTTCAAAAGACTTGAAATCTCTAAGAATTTGAGGATTTCCAGTATGTGCCTAGAGCATCCACTATCAATGTGTCATGTTCTTCCCGGGATCTGAATGCTCTGCACATAAAATAAATGGATTAGTTAATTTTGAGAACCCAAGCTTGTTTTGTCTTGGGTTCATCCTTTGAAGAGTAAGATTTATGAATTTTATGAGCTTTGTATGCAGGTTTGGTTTTCATTTGTTGTTTATTATTGATGTCTTGTTTTACTACTAACGTAGGTTTATACCCGTAGTGTTTGACTTTTGAGTATTTTACTACTGATGGACCAGTAGTATTTGTGTAATGTGATTTTTTAACATAATCAGTAGTGTTTTGATAATTGTATCCGACAGCAATGTAATTAGGGTTTTTACCAGTAGTAAACCTGGAATAGTTTCTACTGATGTTTGAGAAGTTTGAATATCTTGGAAATTGGTTTGGTTTTCCATTATTTTTGAAATAATTACTTCTGTTTGGACTTCCATGCCTGATATTTTGCACAAATCTCTGTGCAGTTCTTCCAAATTTAGGGACTTCAACATGTGGATTTTTAATCTCTTTTGCTCCTGCAGTTTGTTTTAATTTCAATTCTTTTAATTTTTCTTTGTTTTCTTTAAATTCTTTAAATTCTCTGCAGTTTATTGGATTGAAGTGACAATCCTTTGCTATGTGATTAACTTTGTTGTAAATTAAACATGTTAATTTTGTTGTTTTAGCACTTTCAGGCTTTCTTTGTTCTTTCAATTGGTTTAAATTTCTTTGATTTCCCCTTCTTAAAATAGTTGGTATATTTTCTGAGTCATATTTAGGGGATTCAGTTTGACTTTGTGTGGTATGAAAACTTGTATCAATTGAATTAGTTGTTTGATCATCATCAGATGAATCATTACTGGTTTCAATTTGACTTTCTATTTTTAATTCATTTAATATTCTTTCTGAGCTTGACTTAAGAGGAAGAATAAAATTAGTTGGAGGTGGAACAACATGATATCCAACCCCATGAACAAATTTCTCAGTGGTTTGATTACTGGTTAATTCATCAATTATTTTAGAACTTCTTTCAAATTTTTTAATAGTTAATTTATTTTGTTCTAATTCCAATTGACATTCTGCTAATTTAATTAGAGTTTCTTTTAATTTTAACTCAGCATATTCTTTATCATAAGTTGTTTGTAATAGTTCATCTTTTATCTTTTGATCTGTTATTTTATAGATTTTAATTTGATTTTCAATATCAGCTATACAACCATTATATTCAATCCTTCTATTTCTATTTAAAATCATCTCATCAAGAGTTTCTTTGTTAAGCTTTTCTAATTCTTTATATGCTTTAATGCATTCAGGAGTGCAAGATTTGGAATGTACCTCAGTTGTAGAATCAGAGAAGGCCATAAGAGCTTGATTTTGAGCATGTTCCTCTGCTTGAAAGCTCCAGTCATAACCTTGACCCTCTTGAGACACTAATGCAGTTGAGTTTGAAGTGCTGTTTTTGTTGTAGTTTGATCTTTGGTCTTTGCTAGGACATTCCCTAGCAAAGTGACCCATATTATTGCAATTGTAGCATTTGACTTTGGTTTTGTTAAATCCAGCACGATCACATTTGTTGTAAGTCAGATTTTGTCTACCAGTTCTTTTGAGAAATCTTTTAGTTCTTAAACTTAGCATTGCCATCTGCCATTTGATGTCCATATCTTCCAGATCATCAGGATTGAGTTGTTCCAAATCTTTACTAATCAATGCAGTGTGTACATGACTAGTAAAGAAGGATTCTCTTGCTACATCTTCAATGTCTACATTCTTTCCAGTTGCAGCATCCTAACCTGTTCCTGTATTTGACACAAAAGCAGCATTGTTTGAAGATAAAGTAGGATTTTTATGAGTTACCTCAGATTCAAACACTCTTAGTTTATTGTACAGTTATCTAGCTCTTTCTCTTCCAATGCATCTCCTTGTCCATATATAACAGTATACATAGATCATTCTTCACCAAGAGATCTGAGGAACTTTCTGTTGACATCATCATTGTTTGGTATAACACCAACTTGATTGAGTTCACCAATAAGTTTATTGAATCGATCAAAAACTTGTGACAATGACTCATTCTTCTATCCTTTGAAGTTTTCAAAGTCTTGCTTCAGAACAGACTTCATGTTTCTTTTAGTGCTTTTGGTGCCAACAAACCTCTTTTCCAATGCCTGCCACAGCTTCTTAGCATCATCATATTCAACAAATAAATGTTGATAGTCATTAGGAATAGCAAGCAAAAGAGTGCTTAAGGCTTTAAGTTTGATTCCTCTGTCCTTCTTTTCTTTTTCACTCTTGAGTTTATCAGATTCGGTTGATGAGCTTGTTATTAGAGTCTGAATGGTTTTGTTACCTTCAAGAACAACTTCCCACATGGAATAATCAGTAATAAGCATGTATTGCTTGATTCTGTTTTTCCACATCTCAAAGTTGTTGGGAGTGAGAATTGGAATTTTGTTTGCCTTTGTGCTTTCATTGTTAGCAGACATGATTAACAATTTTGATTTCGAAAGTATGAAACTTTTTGATGTTCTTAATTCGTAGATCTAGAACCTTAAAGCTCTGATACCACTTGTCAGGATCGAATAACTCAAACAAGTTATTGAATCACAGATCTACTAACAAAGAGAAGTTACAACGGATTAACACTCTTGTTATTTGATTAAGAACAATGTAAATTGTAATCGAATAAGAAATATTAAGAACACAGTTTATCACTAAAAGCTTCAATGTATATTAACGATGAATCAATACACACGTACGTTTACAATTCGTAAGGAACTATTTATAATAGTCCTTGAAGCCTAAATATTTAACCTAGTTATTCAAGGATTCGATTACAATTGAATTACAATAAGATATACATTCTATAACTAACTCTACTAGAATCTCGGAACAATCTGTTCTGTTTATCGTCATCAGTAGTAAATGTGATCGTCAGTAGTTAGTCCTTCATCAGTAGTATCTTGTCATTCTGCCCCATCAGTACTAACTCGAGTAGTTCTTCATTAAGTATTCATCAGTACTAACTGCAGCTTCAGTAGTAGAATGTTTATATCCTAACAGATGTTTCAATATTATAATTTTTATTTTGGATAATATCAGTAGAATTGGTAAACATTTTATCTTACAAAATTTAGCTAAGAGGACCATATATTTGTGATACAATCGAGGTGAAGAACAAGCAATTCGATCACAATAACAAGTGAGTAACAGAAGTTGTGATCTCCCAATGTTAGACTTTTACAAAATACAAACAGAATACCTACCATTAACTTCTCTCCTACCTTTTATAGACATATTTGACTTCTAACACCTTCTAACTAACAGTTAGTTGATGTAACTAACTTGTTTATTGAAAAAGACTATTTTGCCCTTATTTTCTTCTCATTGTATAATCGTGTGTGAAAGGCTGGCCTGTATCAATTTGATATTAGTATTAGGGGGTGTCTTTGATTATATGATGAAAAAAAATATATTTTTTTCTCAATTTACAAAAACTGTATTTGAACAGAAAATCTTATTATCCTTACTCGTTGAATCAACAATAATTACAAAAACTATTCATAGAATTTGCATAAATCAACACGTTCGGTTTGTATTTTTCTCGTGTTTATAGCCCACATCACAATTTTTTTTTTAAAATAGAATCTTCCAAAACGTAGCTTCACCTTTGTCTATATATCCAATAATCATATAAAACCATTACAACAATTACTTTCAAATCTTCACAATTCTATAACATCCACCCGTATGTGCTACCTAAGCACATGTTTTGGGCAGCATCACAAGGCACTTCCTCGATTGTAAACATAAACGTACGATTTGGCTGCATATATGTACATCATGAACGCCCCTGCACTAATCCCAGCAAGAAGGTAGTAAAAATAATCAATGTGACCTTCATTTATATTATCAGATATCCAACCATCTTGACCGTTTCCACTTGTCGTTTTCTCAACGACCGAGATGAGAAAACTGCTCAAAAAGCTACCGATTCCCAACACACTGAGGTAAAGCGCTAGACCTATGCTCTTGAGATCACTCGGCATTTGATCATAAAAAAACTCTTGCATACCCACAATCGTAAAAACATCACCGGCTCCAGACAACAGACACTGAGGTAATAACCACCATATCTTCATTGGGACCGTTGCATTTGGATCATCTAATAATCCATACTCACGGGCCGTTTTGAGTCTTTTTGTCTCGATGATTGCTGCAACGAGCATTGAAACAATAGAAATGAAGATGCCGGTTCCGATTCTTTGAAGCATTGTTATACCGGATGGTTTCTTTGTAACGGTTCTAGTAATTGGGACCAAAATGGCATCATAGATGGGAATGAGGATGATGATAAACAAGGTAATGAAAGAATGTAGTGTGGCGGCGGGAATCTTGAAACTTGACCCGATTGACCGGTCCATGGTAGTTCCTTGTTTGACGAGTAATGTGGAATTTTGAGCAAATACGATTGCAAACCCTAAACAAGTGGCCCATATTGGAATTAGTCTAAGAAATGACTTTGCTTCTTCCACCTCATAAACGCTACAACTAGTTCCCTCCTCATTATTTGATCCATCACGTGAAAGCAAAGCTTTGTTAAGAAATCTGAAAAAATACAAAATTATTTTTAAATATAATTAATAATTATAGATACCATATACAAGGGCGTCTCCAATATTCTGAAGACCCTGCGAATTAACTTATATAAAAAATTGAACTTTCTATTTTTTTTTTCTATTAAATTATAAGATTATATATATGAAGATATATATAAAAAGATGTGGCCCCTATAAAACGTGGTTCTTGTGCAGCTGCACCTCCTCAAACACACTTGACCATATATTATCACACGATTTGGATCCGGTAAGAAGGCTATGTTGAATGAGAAAATTAAGAAGTAATCCTAACCATTGATTACTTACCACTTACAATTCTCATTCGAAAAATCCTTCTCATCGGATCCTGATTTTGTCAGCAAAAACAAAAAAGTTTCTTCTTTATTACCCGAATTGTTGAGAATCTTGACGAGACAAGGTTGGACAAGCTTCCTCTTTCGTGGATACATCTAAA
This sequence comes from Calendula officinalis, assembly GCA_963853835.1. Lineage (NCBI taxonomy): Eukaryota > Viridiplantae > Streptophyta > Magnoliopsida > Asterales > Asteraceae > Calendula > Calendula officinalis. Next base: position 97,341,952 of record OY970821.1, read on the forward strand.
GGTGTAGATTTCCAATTTCGGGCTGCTGTAACAAACACGTGACCGATTCTAACAAAAGCATTTTTCTCCTCGGTTTTCTCTCCAAACCGATAAGTGGTTGTTCCAAGCAAGAATATAATGAGAGCAAAACCCATGAGAATGCAGGGAATCCCAAACCCGAGGCCCCAACTAAGGTTTTCTTGAACATAGCTAACAACAATGATCCCAACTGCACACCCAAAACACAATCCAAAATACCACCAGTTGAAGAATGAGCTTTTAGCTTTCGATTCTTTTGGGTTGTTTGTGTCAAACTGGTCAGCCCCAAAAGCTTGAACACACGGCTTGTGTCCACCTTGGGCAAATGCCACAAGATATAACGAAATGAAAAACGGGATAACTTGGAGTTGAGGAGAACATGGTGATGACTCAGCAGCAGCACCTTTACAGTTGGTAGGAATCAAAGTTGAAAAAGCTAGCAACGCAAGTGCCTGTTGATCATTTTCCAATACATTCAATAGCAATTTTCTTTTGGTAAGTAATATAGTTCAATACGTACATAATTGTTGCTCGGACGAAATATATTCATCGTTATTAATATATTATCAAGTTATGGTAAGTTATCAAACTGGGCACCGATTGGTCTCAATTGACAGAACGAAAACCTACAATTATTTTTGTTTCTCTCTGTCTACTGTGATTAGAAACAGAGTTTTTTTTTATTGTCAAATACTTTATTAGAAAATGGATTGTACATGATTCGACCAAATATCTAAGATTATCATCACACCTTAACTCCAATTTGTTGTAGTGAATAGGAAGTAATTGTTATTGTAGGAGCTAATACCAATTTTCATTAATAAAATATAATTACAATAAGGGAAATTGACGAATACGTTTACAAAAGATTGAAACAAAGTAAATAGAACAAACTAGTACAAGGTTTTGGTTGAGTCTCGTGAAATTCACGATCCCCTTAAAATAGATTCGTTGTCTATATCCCAGGGTAAAACAACCGAGTAGTTTTACACTACCGGATATAATCCAAGCCAGAATAATACCGAGATTAAGAGAGTTTTCTAAGGAGAGAAAGCTGTGATTTACAAGAGAAGTAGGTGATGGTGTGTCTACAAATGAGACCCAATCTCTCTTTTTATAGTGTAGAATGCCAAGTGATGTTTAATCAAAACATTAAATGCATTCAATATAATTAAACAAGAAATCAAAACAGTAATATGCAATTACTGCTGAAATTTCGTAACTGACTGCTCAAGTCAGTCCTTCTGGTCAGTCCAGGAACTCAGTCCGAGAGGTCAGTATACGAACTCAGTATTGGAAGTCAGTGCAGTAGCTCAGTATCAGACTGCTGCTGCGCATGTCAGTATCAGACTGCTGTTGCGCAGGTCAGTATCAGACTGCTGCTCATATCAGTACTGCAAGTCAGTATTGGAAGTCAGTATGAGACTGCCTGCTGCGCAGGTCAGTATGAGACTGCCTGCTGCGCTGGTCAGTATGAGACTGCCTGCTGCGCAGGTCAGTATGAGACTGCAGTGTCGAAAAACTCAGTACCGAGGTGGTCGGTATTGACCAGTCAGTACAGAGGAGGTCAGTATGAGACTGATCAGTACTGAGGCAGTCATTACGAGCACACTGCAGTGTCGATGAGATGCAAAAAATTGACCCGCACGAGCCCGGAATTTCGGAGCTGCATTCGTGTCCGCAGGTCGCTCGGGCGTACACGAGTTCAAGCCATTTCGGGCAACTCATGTATAAGGATTTAATCTCCATACAACTTCCAACCTTATAAACCAACAAATGGTTTCATCTTTTTCCTATGTGGGATACTCTCCCACATCCCCCACTTCCAAGATTTCTTGTATCAAACACCCTACTTTGAGAGTCGATATCTCATTCACCACAACTCGACTTTGGACATGCTATATACCGTTGCGTAGCTCTCATATAGGAGAACACATAGCTACCAACTAATAACTATATATAACACACACATATATAATTATATAGGTCCAAAGTTGGTGAAAAATCATTTTATCACAACTTTTTCCAACAATCCCCCACATGAATAGAGATCGATTGAAAACACCACAAAACATCGATAAATGTTCACAGTCAAGTCTTGCAAAGGATAGGTAGGTGTTAGCCTTTGAACCTTCCCTTGAGAAGCACACTTAGTCTCCTAGCAGTCAGTAGACGCGATGTCCTTGAACTGAGTCCGCCTTTTGTGTAGACAACAGTATACATTCTCACAAGACTCTCCCTAACTTGTTCATATCCTCTTATCGTGCCCGTCTTGGTCATGGACACTGCCTGGTTCTGCGAGAGCTACTAAGAATTGTGCCCAATAATTCCATTCGAAGCGACCCCACTTCTCCCTCACATAGGTGATTCTCTACCACGAATCATTAAAAGCCATAGTGCTTATCCTCATTGTCACTGAACTAGGAATAGACTAGGAAGTAGTACAATGTACTCCCTTTAAGAATGTTTGGAGGTATTCCGTTACCCCCACAGTGACATCCCTTCGTTTATACAATTAGGTTGTCCTATTGAACCTAGATCTTGGGATCTCCAGTCAACTAGGTTAGGTTTCCTGCGCATAAACTTTTATTCCAAGGGCTTTAGTCCCATTCCATTCGACGACTTATTAACTATTTGCTTAAGCCTTTCGTAAGCGGATCCGCGATGTTATCTTTTGACTTTACATAGTCAATCGTGATAACTCCAGTTAAGAGTAGTTGTCGTTGTCTACGTCGAATATGCCTTGACTTACCATTATACATTGCACTCTTGGCTCTACCAATAGCCGATTGGCTATCGCAATGTATACAAATGGAAGACAAAGGCATAGACCAATTTGGAATACATTCCACAAATTGGCGTAGCCATTCCGCCTCTTCACCACTTTTATCCAAGGCGATAAACTCGGATTCCATTGTGGATCTAGCTATAACCGTTTGCTTGGACGATTTCCAAGATATAGCCGCACCTCCAAGGGTAAACACATAACCACTTGTAGATTTGGAATCCTTTATATCCGATATCCAATTCGCATCACTGTATCCTTCGATCACAGCTGGATATCGAGTATAATGCAATCCATAATTTCTAGTGTACCTCAAGTACCGAAGTACTCTAGTAATACGTTTCCAATGTTCGACACTTGGATTACTAGTGTACCGACTTAGCCTACTCACCGCATAAGCTAAATCCGGTCTTGTACAACTCATTAGGTACATTAGACTACCAATAATCCTTGAGTATTCTAATTGATTCACACTGTCACCTCTATTTTTATGTAGATGGTGAGAGGTGTCAATTGGAGTACTAACTTTATTAGTGTCTCCCCCACTAAAATTCTCAAAAATTTTATCAACATAGTGTTTTTGAGTTAACACAAGTCCATCATGGGTGCGTACAATCTTGATTCCAAGAATGACATCCGCCAAGCCCATGTCTTTCATGTCAAACCTTGACTTCAACATATCTTTTGTAGATTGAGTCATCTTATCATTGCTTCCAATGATAAGCATATCATCTACATAAAGACATAAGATGACATATATATGACTTGTGTTTTTCACATAAACACATTTTTCACACTCGTTAATTTCAAAGCCACTTTCTAGCATGACATTGTCAAACTTTTGGTGCCATTGTTTAGGAGCTTGTTTCAATCCATACAATGATTTAACGAGTTTACATACTTTTACCTTTTGACCGGGAGCAATAAAGCCTTCCGGTTGTTCCATATAAATCTCCTCTTCTAAATCACCATTTAGAAAGGCGGTTTTCACATCCATTTGATGAACCTCTAGATTTCTTATGGAAGCAATCGCAAGTATCAACCGAATTGATGTTATTCGCGTTACCGGTGAGTAGGTATCAAAGTAATCTAGACCTTCTCGTTGTCTATATCCTTTGATCACCAACCTCGCTTTGTATTTATAAATGGAACCATCCGCTTTCATCTTTTTCTTAAAAATCCATCGGTAGCCTAAAGTTTTACAACCCGGAAGAAGATCAACTAGTTCCCACGTATGGTTTTGTAAGATAGAATCTATCTCGCTTTTAATGGCTTCTTTCCATTGAGGTCCTTCCGAAGAAGTTACCGCTTCACGGTAGGTCCGTGGTTCACTTTCTACCATATAGGTGACAAAGTCTGAACCAAAGGATTTTTCAATCCTTGCCCTTTTACTTCTTCTAGGCTCAACCTCTTCTAATTGAGGTTGTTGTTGTCTCTCATCATGGACAACTTCGTCTACACGTGTAGACGAACTTCCTTGTTCGTTGTCTAAACAAGGAAACACATTTTCAAAGAATGACACATTCCTTGATTCCATGATCGTATTTTTGTGTATATCGGGAATCTTAGATTCATGCACAAGAAAACGATAGGCACTACTATGATGTGCATAACCAATAAATATGCAATCAACCGTTTTAGACCAAATCTTTTGAGTCTTAGGAAGAGGAATGGCTACCTTAGCAAGGCACCCCCACACTCGTAAGTACTTATACGAAGGTTTTCTTCCAAACCAAAGTTCATATGGTGTTTCATCCTTTTCCTTACGTGGTATCTTATTTAAAAGATAATTAGCCGACAACACGGCTTCCCCCCACATTTCATGGTTTAACCCCGAACTTATAAGCATGGCATTAACCATCTCTTTCAAGGTACGATTCTTTCGCTCGGCAATACCATTTTGCTGTGGCGAATAAGTAGTAGTGAATTCATGTCTTATTCCATTTTGAGAACATAATTCCGCAAAAGGAGAAACATATTCACCTCCTCGATCACTTCGTACAACCTTGATTTTCTTATTAAGTTGGTTTTCCACTTCATTTTTATACAAAATGAATTTCGCAATTGCTTCATCCTTACTTTTGAATAAGTACACATAGCAATATTTAGTACAATCATCAATAAACGTAATGAAGTACTTGTTACCACCCATGGTAGGAATTGATTTCAAATCACACACATCCGTATGAATCATATCAAGTGGTTCGGTTTTTCTTTCAACCGATCGAAATGATGTTCTCGTAAGTTTGGCTTCAACACACGTGTTGCATTTGTGATTCGAATCAATGTGGAATGTTGGTATGCTATTTAATTTAATTAAACGACGAATTGAATTAAAATTTACATGGCCTAAGCGACCATGCCAAACATTTGACGTTTCAAGTAAATGAACGACATTAGTAACATTTTTATTAAAATTCCGTTTAAAATTTCTCAAATTTAATTTGAACATACCATTAAGGGCATAACCCTTACCAACATCCATTCCACATTTTGATAACACAATTTTATCGGATTCGATCACAACTCGAAATCCAAACTTAGTAAGCAACCATCCGGACACAAGATTCTTACGAATCGCCGGAACATACAACACATTGCTTAATGTGACATCATTTCCGGAAATCATCCTTAAGATGACATTTCCTTCACCTTCGATATCCGAGGTAGCCGAGTTTCCCATATACAGTTTTCGTCCATTTTCAACATCTTTTTTTTTTTTTTTTTTTTTTTTCAAAAAAAGGAGAACTAGGAAGGAGCTTCGGCATTGCCATCACCCCTCACCCTAGAACACCGCAAATAAAATATATATATAAAAAACTTCAAAAACAGAGTACGTCATACATTTTCAACATCTTTGAAAGTGGTAAACAAACTTTTATTGAAACACACATGACGGGTTGCACCCGTATCGACATACCATCCACTTGAATCGTTTCCCACCAAATTAACTTCCGATAAATCGGAAATCATAGCCACAATATGCACATCTTCCTTCATATGCATTTCCATATTAGGCATTGTCACAACATTTGTCATTTTTATCAAATAAAAAATGAAAATATTCGACCAATTAAGCCTCAACAATTATACTTATTTCGATTAGAAGTAAGATATATTTCAAGTGTTAACTCAAGAAGTCTATGACTATCTTGTATCTTACAACCAATGTCAACAAATATAAATTTTTAAATCCAAAATTGTTGTAAACAATATATCAAGTTATTTAAAATCAAACTTTAAAAACTTGATATAATAAACTTTAAATCCAAAAATTTGATTTAACAATTTAAACAAACAAAATTGGAAATTTTCGAAAAAACTCAATTGAACCTTTTTGTTTTATAAAACGTTTCAATCACCACTTTTTCCGAATCTATGCTATTAACGAGCAAAATCCGAAAATTATGTATTTTCCAACCGGTATTAGCAAAGAGAGGAAAAATCTATTTTAAGTTTGTAGGAGCTAATACCAATTTTCATTAATAAAATACAATTACAATAAGGGAAATTGACGAATACGTTTACAAAAGATTGAAACAAAGTAAATAGAACAAACTAGTACAAGGTTTTGGTTGAGTCTCGTGAAATTCACGATCCCCTTAAAATAGATTCGTTGTCTATTTCCCAGGGTAAAACAACCGAGTAGTTTTACACTACCGGATATAATCCAAGCCAGAACAATACCGAGATTAAGAGAGTTTTCTAAGGAGAGAAAGCTGTGATTTACAAGAGAAGTATGTGATGGTGTGTCTACAAATGAGACCCAATCTCTCTTTTTATAGTGTAGAATGCCAAGTGATGTATAATTAAAACATTAAATGCATTCAATACAATTAAACAAGAAATCAAAACAGTAATCTGCAATTACTGCTGAAATTTCGTAACTGACTTCTCAAGTCAGTCCTTCTGGTCAGTCCAGGAACTCAGTCCGAGAGGTCAGTATACGAACTCAGTATTGAAAGTCAGTGCAGCAGGTCAGTATCAGACTGCTGCTCATATCATTACTGCAAGTCAGTATTGGAAGTCAGTATCAGACTGCCTGCTGCGCAGGTCAGTATGAGACTGCAGTGTTGAAAAACTCAGTACCGAGGTGGTCGGTATTGACCAGTCAGTACTGAGGCGGTCAGTACGAGCACACTGCAGTGTCGATGAGATGCAAAAAATTGACTCGCACGAGCCCGGAATTTCGGAGCTGCATTCGTGTCCGCAGGTCGCTCGGGCGTGCACGAGTTCAAGTCATTTCGGGCAACTCAGTCCAAATTATACGCGTAGGCGTGCAGGTAAAACCCATGTATAAGGATTTAATCTTCCATACAACTTCCAACCTTATAAACCAACAAATGGTTTCATCTTTTTCCTATGTGGGATACTCTCCCACATCCCCCACTTCCAAGATTTCTTGTATCAAACACCCTAGTCGATATCTCATTCACCACAACTCGACTTTGGACATGCTATATACCGTTGCGTAGCTCTCATATAGGAGAACACATAGCTACCAACCAATAACTATATATAACATATATATATATATATATATATATATATATATATATATATATATATATATATATATATATATATATATATATATATATATATATAGGTTCAAAATTGGTGAAAAATCATTTTATCACAACTTTTTCAACAGTTATTTCACTTGTTACAATCTTAAACAACGAGTCATTTCACAATTCACATGGTTCCATTAATAGAAAAGACCATTTATGAAAAATCACACCAGAAGTCACACACTAAGCACGAAGGATTCAAATTTCAGATTTGTAATTATAATTTCTAATCGAATTAAAATCATTCAAAGTGTTTAAAAGGAAAACTGATGCTAACCAGAACATAGAACAGAGAAGCAATTATAATTGTTAGGTATCGACCGATAAAAGCATCAGCAATGAAAGCACCGACTAGAGGCAGAAGCGACGCCGTTCCATTCCACAGGTTGACATTCTCTGCTGCCGTCGCCGTTGATTGACCCAACGGTCCGGTCAAATATGTGATCAAATTTGAACTCACTCCATAGTACGCAAATCTCTCCGCCACTTCAACACCTGTATATAATTTGATAACATATTTTTTACTAATTTGATGATGTTTTTGAGAAGCTTGATTGTACGTTACCGATAATGAAATATGCGGATCGCCAGCAACCGGATTTGGATCTGAGGGCTGGACGGCCTTTGTAGTCAATGGCACCGGCCACGAAGTTGTTGACCAGCGGAGAGTTGACTCCGGAGGTGGTGACAGTGTCTTCATCCATGGCAACTCAGACAGGACAGACTTAATTTGTCTACAAACGCTTTAAAACTTTATAATATATAAACAGAGGGCAGGGAAGAAAGCACGTGTTCTAACAGCTAGAAGTTGACTTCCCCATGTTTGATGTAAACTGTCATTTTCAATCGATATGGTCAAATTAAAGGCTGATATGGATTTAACCATCCACCTACTCATATTGTAGCCATTTCACCAATGTTGAACCGGGAAATGAGAAAACAAAAAACGATTAGATATAAAAAGTAGACGTATGGACTTTTTATACAAGTATATGTTTTTCGAGCTAAAAAAAAATTAAACTTAGTTGAATAATAGTATAGATTTTTGAATTTTTTAACTTTATATGGTATTTATTTTGTATTTTTCTAACTTTTTGACATTTGTATATTACTTACATATTTACTAGACCATAATACACAACAATACTATTATCTGGTTCAAATGACCGACTACTCGAGTCTGATCGGTTCAATCATACTTAAAAAATTAGTTGTCTCAGTGCAAAAATCAATTTTAAAACATTGTATTTAACTTGTTCTTTTCTTCTTATTTATATTTGTATATCTAAGATTGTAGTTTATCAATTAATATTGAGTGGAAAAATTATATCAAAGGGTCATTGATCTAACGATAATTGTGTTTGCCCTCAATCAAATCAAAACACAAAATAATAAGTAGAAATTTTTTATCGTATAATCCAAAGCACAATATTTCAAATCAACCCAGAAACCCACAATCCGCAATTCTGCTTACACCAAATAATAAGTAGGAGTAAAAAACATTAAAATCAAAATTTCTAGACAATGTGTGTGCTTATCTATACTCCATTTTACATCTTAAAATCTCCTAAATTTACAGGAATTAAAATTATTGACCCACATCTACATATTCCATGAATACAATAGAAATCTTTAAAAAAAAAGTAAATCGAAACAATTTATCTACTTTTTACCAATAAAAATGTTAAAAACAAAATCAAATCCAAATCAAATATATTTATATTAAACAAATATTATAAATATCAAGTTATGTAATGAATGTTTTTAATTTATAATATTGTGAAAGTATATACTTCGTATAATAATAAACCTGAAAAATACTACCCAGAAACAATAAATATTTAGATACACAATTTATATTGTTTTTATAATAAAAAGAAAATTTATAAATACCTGTTGATTTGCGTAGTGATCATGCTAATAAATAATTGCATGCTAATAAATAATACGAAGTATTACAAACTTTTGAGTTTTTTTATTTCTTTTATTAACCTGTTGAAAAATAAAAGATAACTAAACAAACGAAGAGATTAACAACTATAAATTAATTGTATGAAGATTATTTTTCTAAATTAATCTAATATTATAAGGAACATGGAAAACTTGCTCTTAGACCACATGTGAATCATATTATAATATTAAAATACTAAAATACTCTGTATTTTGTAATTAATCTAATATTATAAGGATCATGCAAAACTTGCTCTTAGACTACATGTGAATCATATGATAATATTATAGTAAATTATCTTATAATACAATTAGCATTGAACATTTATAGTTCATAAAAAGTTACAAAAAACCCCCTAAAATAAGGGTAGATTTTGTAAATACAATAAACCTTTTTGCTAGAAATTATAAAATAGGTATGTTGTTTTGCAGATTTTTTTTAATACGTATAGTTTGCATTTGAGTGGATAGCCAAATGTCAAATATTCCAAGGGCCACATGTTCTGTACATGACTGGAACATTTCTCAATTTTTCTATCAAACCCTTTTTTGCATTCATTACATATACATGTTAAATTCAATTTACCTTCATATTACATATACTTTCTCCGATACAATATAAGCGACACACAAGTTTCACGATTTTTAAGGCAAAAGATTACAATGATGATTAAATTAAATTAATTAGATGGTTAGTTAGGAATGAGTCTCACACCTTTTGAATAAAGTTGAGTTGATGATGTTTAAAAGTAAAAAGTAACGGCAAAAGAGTCATCTCACTTTGTTTAAATAGATAGTTAGTGGGTGTGGATCCCATTATTTTTTGTTAAATAAAATAATTTTTCAAAGTATACCACTTATTTTAAATCAACCCAAAAAGAAAAGTGTCACTTATTTTGAATCGGAGGAAGTACGTGTTAATTCAATTTGAATTCTAAGTTCAGTGGACATCCTATCCTTCGTATAACATATGCATGCCAAATTTGTTACTGTTTTATTAATTTAATAAATTGAATTTTAGTTTTGTAATAACTTTATGGAAACTATCAAGTAATTTAGAAGAACATGGCTTTCGTAAAACGAATACATGTTAATTGAACTGCATCGTTATATGCAAAAGACTGGAAGTATGTCGTATGTTAGCCGGAATATTAACAAGGCTAGAGAGACAAACAATATGATGAAGTAATAATAATTAATTATGCTATTATTGTTAATTAATAAGAAAAAGGGCAAAAATAGTTGTCAGGGTATAAATGTCAATATTAATTTGCCTTAGATTAAGTATAATCTGTCTTAAACAAATCAATTCCCATTCGAAATAATCAGAAAAATTTGGATACCCGGGATTCAGATTCCCGAAAATCCAAACGCCGATTCAAAATCCACTCTTTGAGTTTTTGGATATTCGGTTTTGAATTCATATAAAAAATAGTTTGAAAATTTGAATTTAAAATGCAAATATATTTTAAAATGCAAATATACTCCAGGGACGAAATTGTACATTTTTGAAGAGAATAAAAAAAAATATAGAAAACAATATCGTAGTGGGGTATTGGCCTATTTCATCAAAGTTTCTAGATTTCAGACATCGATTCCCGCTTTCGTTCGTCTCCAATCTCCCCTTTCAACAATCTCCCGTAAGTTTTCGCAATGCTCATTGTTTTTCTATGTTTATCTGCTTGTTACATACATAATCCCTAGTGGTTTGTTAAAAATTTATACTTTCTCCATTTCAAATAAGTGACACAATTTTAATTTTATGTTTTTCGAAGCAAAAAATTATAATGAAAGTTAAAATAGATTAAATTAGATATTTAGTAAGTGATAAGTCCCACATATTATGATTAGAGTAAGTTTAATTTTTATTTTTTTTTGAACGGCAAATCCTAATTCTAATTTTCACATATGTTCATGATGAGACTTGAACCCCCATACCGAGCAGCCTTAGACGGGTGCCAACGGCCCCACCGGTTGACACCGCCGGTTAGGCACACCGTTGGCACGCCCCGTTCCTTATTCTGCCGGTTGGGTGCACGCGAGTTTGGAGACTGGAGAGGAGGGTTCCGTGAGTTGGTAGGTGGGGCCCAAAGGGGTATTTTGTGTGTATTTTGTAATGGTGGGTCCACAAAATTGAAGGGAAATGGTATTGTTGACATAAGTACGTTAGTTTAGTGTCGGTTGAAAGGTGAGCTAACGTGGTGCTGATTTCGCAACAACTGACGTCGTTAGTTTTCACTAGTGTTGGGAGCGGTCTTATTCCTCTTTTCTCCTGATTTCTCCGTCTCTCTCTTTCTTCATCTAGACCCCAATTTTTAACCTCCCATTTTCCAATCTTCGATCTACCATGCCACCAGCCAGATCTCCACCGTGGGCCACCATGACCACCATCGTACTCCTTCTCTACCATTGCTCTGCCACCTACCACCCAAACGCCCTCACCATAAACTGCAATTCCCATCAAAGTGGGTTAAAATTATTGCACCGGAGGTGCTTCTGGAACCTACATCCCCATTAATTTCGGCGACAATCTGTAGGTGTGAAGATCAATTATTCAGAACACTCTTGAAGATACAGAGTATTTGAAGCAACTGGAAGTATTTACTAAGAATCGTTAGAGAGAAGAAGAACTTTCCATTATTTCAAAACTAGTTATTACATGTACACTAGTACTTCCTTGGTCTCTAAATAAAGTTTCAATTTCTTTTGGACACAAGTTTACTAAGGATAAAGTCAATTTTGATTAAAATATAAAGTTGGTTTGGAGAAAGAAAGATAGTTAGACCACTTCCAACGGTTTGACAAACTGATACCGTCAGTTGTTGCCAAATCAGCGCCACGTCAGCTCACCCTCCAATCGACACTAAACTGACGTACCCATGCCAACAATACCACTTCCCTTTAATTTTTTAGGACCCACCATTACAAAACACACACACACAAAATACCCCTTTGGGCCCACCCACCAAACCGGCGCAAGGCTTCCATCCCGTCTCCATACCGGCGAGAATATAACCGGCAGACAAAGTGGCGGATGGTGCCAACAGTGGCACAACCGGCGGACAACTGGCGGTGCCAACCGACGGTGCCGTTGGCGCCCGTCTTAGCAGTAGGGTCCTTGATAATTATATTATTTTATTAAGTGAACCCATCAACTTGAGAAATAAGAACGGACAAAATTTAAAGAGAAATGAGAATTTTATTCAGGGAACGGAGGGAGTTGGATTTATGCTCAGCTCGATTAGATACTAACAATTAACTAACAGCTTACTAATTCTGTTGTAGTTAGTTATTATAACTAACTCTGTTGATGACTGTACCAAGATGTTCTTGTGCAAAGCAAACACCCTCACCATAAATTGCTTCTGGAACCCTCACTGAAAATGTTATAATTTTAGCAGAAAACGAAAGGGCAACTGTCGGCTCGAATATACTGTTGGATCATAAACTTGATCTGGTCCAATTATATTGGGCTAACATATGAGACTTATCTAAGCCCAACAACAAAGTAAATTATCCAAGCCCAAATCCAATATCTAGAAAAATCTATGTAAGAGTTATGTAGAAGGTTCATGTAAAATATCTATAGGAAATATCTAGAGATGTGTATGAAATATCTAGTAGAAAAATCTAGATAACCATGGAAATATCTAATGTCTAGGATGTTCCATGGAGTAGTATAAATAGGTGGTCATGTACTCATTTGTAATCAAGTCTTAAGCAATATCAATTCAATACTTGGTAAAATACAAGTGTTCATCTCTTCCAATTTTCACTACAATCATCTTTTCCTTAAAAACCTCTTTATCAAAGTAAGCCTAAAAGGCCTCATTTTCTAACAAAGTGGTATCAGAGCCAGTTGATCAAGATGTCAAACATGATGAATACATTCCAATATCCTCGTCTTACCAAAGATAACTATGGTAGTTGGTGTATCCGGACGAAGGCGTTACTCGGATCACATGATGCATGGAGGTAGTTAAAGATGAAGGTTCATTAAATGCAACCCAAAAGGGAGAATTGCTCAAAGCAATAAAGAAGGATCAAAGTGCTCTCACTCTCATCTATCAATGCTTAGATGATGCGATGTTTGAGAAAGTTGCAAATGCAACCACTTCCAAGGAAGCATGGGAGATTCTTCAAAATGCTTTCAAAGGAATTGATAAGGTGAAAAAGGTACGTCTTCAAACTCTAAGAGGAGACATTGAAAGACTACAAATGGTGGAATCCGAAGCCATTTCGGATTATTTCACTCGTGTCTTGACCATCTCAAATGAGATGAAGAGAAATGGAGAAAGCTTGAGTGACACAAGAGTGATAGAAAAGATTCTTCGCTCTTTGACACCTAGCTTTGATTATATCGTTGTGGCCATAGAGGAGTCAAAAGACATTGACTCTATGACCATTGATCAACTCATGGGTTCTCTACAAGCCCTTGAAGAGAAAATGAAGAAAAGAAGGGGGAAAGAACCCTTGGAAGAAGCTCTATATTCGAAACTCTCTTTCAAAGAAAGAGAAAAGAGCTTTGTACATGGAAAGGACCAAGGAAGAGAACGTGGTACTTTCCGAGGTCGTGGTGGATACCAAGGACGAGGACGAGGAACAGGAAATAGAGAAAAGGTAAACAAAGAAGAAGATACACAATGGTCTCCTTCTAGAAGAGGTCATGGGAGAGGTTTTTACGCTCAAAGAGGAGGTAAAACCCAAGTACAATGCTATAATTGTCAAAAGTATGGTCACTTCGCTACCGAGTGTAGAAGTGCAAAACAAGTGGTAGAGAAGGCTAACCTTATGGACTTGCAAGATGATGTTCAACTCACTTTGTTAATGGAAAACAAAGATGAACGAGAAAATAGAAGAACTTCATGGTATCTAGATTCCGCTGCAAGTAGCCATATGACCGGTGAAGAAAGCTTGTTTGTAGAAATGGAGCAAGTTAAAGGGAACGTCACATTTGGGGACAACTCAAAAGCAACGGTGAAAGGAAAAGGTAAAATACTTATCCTTGCTAAAGATGGAAGTCACCAATTCATATCAGAAGTTTACTTTGTGCCAAGCCTTAAAAGCAATATTTTAAGTTTGGGGCAACTTTTGGAGAAAAACTACGATATACACTTGAAGGATCGTAGTGCTATAATTAGAAACCATGAAGGAAGGCTTATCACCAAAGTTCCCATGAGTAAAAACCGAATGTTCCTTCTAAATGTTGAACATGATGAAGTTAAATGCTTGAAGACATGCTTGAAGGATCATTCATGGCTTTGGCATATGAGGTATGGACATCTAAACTTTGGTGACTTAAAATTATTGTCTACAAAGGACATGGTGAAAGGCTTGTCCCCTATTGATCACCCTAATCAAGTATGTGAAGGATGTCTACTTGGGAAGCATGCTAGGAATCCATTCCCAAAAGAAGCAACATCAACAGCAAAGGAGCCACTACCAACTTATTCATACAGATCTATGCGGACCCATTACTCCACCATCTCATGGTAAGAATCACTATTTTATGCTTTTTATCGATGATTTTTCTCGAAAGACATGGGTTTATTTTCTAAAAGAAAAATCCCAAGCTTTCCATACTTTTAAAACATTTAAAGCAATGGTTGAAAAGGAGAAATGTTTAATGATTAAAGCCATGAGATCCGATAGAGGTGGAGAATTTTTATCAAAAGAATTTAACAAATTTTGTGAAGAAAATGGGATCCATAGATTTCTAACAACTCTTTATTCTCCACAACAAAATGGTGTGGTTGAAAGAAAGAATAGAACCATTCTCAACATGGTTCGAAGTATGTTGAAAAGTAAGAAGATGCCAAAGGAGTTTTGGGCCGAAGCGGTTGATTGTGCGGTCTATCTTTCAAATCGGTGGTCGTCCAAGAGCTTAGATAACAAAACTCCACAAGAAGCATGGAATGGGATAAAGCCTACCATTTCTCATCTACGAGTATTTGGGAGCATATCATATGTTCACGTACCGCGCCAAAGGCGTCTTAAGCTTGATGATAGGAGCGAGAATCACATCTTCGTTGGCTACGACAACCAATCAAAAGGCTACAAACTCTACAACCCAATCACAAGAAAGGTGGTTGTAAGTAGAGACGTGGAGTTTGATGAAGAAGGAGCATGGGATTGGAACACGAATGATCACGAGCGGTATAATTTCCTTCCTAGTCTCAGCGAAGAAGATGAGACGTGCGACTTAAGAGAAGATGCTCAACAACCTCCAAGTCCATCCTCAACTCAAGACTCGCCTTCAAGTTCAAGTGAAAGATCTCCAAAAATGAGAAGTTTACAGGAGCTCTATGACGAGACCGAGGAGACTGACGAGCTAACGCTTCTGTGCTTGTATGCTGATTGCGAACCCCTTAGCTTCGAGGAGGCTGTGCAAAGCAAGAAATGGAGGCAAGCCATGGATGAGGAGATAAAGTCAATAGAGAATAATGATACGTGGGAGTTGACATCTCTACCAAAAGGGCAAAAGGCTATTGGAGTCAAGTGGGTATACAAAACAAAGAAGAATGCCAAAGGAGAAGTGGAGAAGTACAAGGCGAGACTTGTGGCCAAAGGTTACAAGCAAAAACATGGCATCGACTATGAAGAGGTATTTGCTCCTGTTGCTCGTTTAGAAACTATAAGAATGATAGTAGCTATTGTTGCTCAATACAAATGGAAAATCCATCAAATGGATGTGAAGTCCGCTTTTCTAAACGGATTTCTTGAAGAAGAAGTTTACTTAGAGCAACCAGAAGGGTATGTTATCAAAGGACATGAAGGTAAAGTGCTAAAACTGAAAAAGGCTTTATATGGTCTAAAGCAAGCACCACATGCTTGGAATACAAGAATTGATAAGTACTTTCAAGAAAATGGTTTCACAAAATGTCCAAGTGAATATGCACTTTACGTGAAGTTTTCGAATGGAAATATATTGGTTGTTTGCTTGTACGTGGATGATCTCATATTCACAGGAAACTCCCAAAGCATGATCGATGAATTCAAGAGATCTATGGTACACGAGTTTGAAATGACGGATATCGGGCTCATGTCTTATTACCTTGTCAAAGAGGTGAAGCAAACAGAAGAAGGAATTTTCATATGCCAAGAAGGATATGAAAAAGAAATATTGAAGCGGTTTGGCATGGAGAAATGCAAACCGACAGCCACCCCATCGCATATGGTGCAAAGCACTCTAAGTACGATGAAGGAGAAGCGGTCGATCCAACTCTATTCAAGAGTCTTGTTGGAAGCTTACGCTACTTGACATTTACAAGACCTGACATACTATTCTCCGTGGGATTAATCAGTCGGTTCATGGAAGCACTTACCACATCTCACTTAAAGACCGCCAAGAGGATCCTTCGCTATATAAAAGGTACATTGGATTTCGGTTTATTTTACTCATCGTGTGAAGACTTCAAGCTTGTAGGCTATAGCTATAGTGATTGGGCTGGAGATTACGATGATAGTAGAAGCACAAGTGGATTCTTATTCTACCTTGGTGACACTGCCTTCACTTGGTCATCAAAGAAGCAACCTATCATTGCTTTGTCCACTTGTGAAGCAGAGTATGTAGCTGCAATATCATGTGTTTGTCACGCAATATGGCTTAGAAATGTGTTGGAGGAGCTACACATGAAGCAAAGAGATGCGACAGAGATATATGTGGATAATAAGTCAGCAATTGACTTGACGAAAAATCCAGTCTATCATGATAGAAGCAAGCATATCAACACTCGCTATCATTATATTCGAGAATGCATTACAAGGAAGGATGTTCGAGTGATACATACAAGATCTGAAGACCAAGTAGCTGACATATTCGCCAAGCCACTAAAGGAGAAAGATTTCTCAAAACTAAGAATGATGCTTAGAGTCGGTAAATCAAGTTTAAAGGGGGGTGTTGGATCATAAACTTGATTTGGTCCCATAATATTGGGCTAACATATGAGACTTATCTAAGCCCAACAACAAAGTAAATTATCCAAGCTCAAATTCAATATCTAGAAAAATCTATGTAAGAGTTATGTAGAACTGTAGAAGGTTCATGTAAAATATCTATAGGAAATATCTAGAGATGTGTATGAAATATCTAGTAGAAAAATCTAGATAACCATGGAAATATCTAATGTTTAGGAGGGTGTTGGATCATAAACTTGATTTGGTCCAATAATATTGGGCTAACATATGAGACTTATCTAAGCCCAACAACAAAGTAAATTATCCAAGCTCGAATCCAATATCTAGAAAAATCTATGTAAGAGTTATGTAGAAGGTTCATGTAAAATATCTATAGGAAATATCTAGAGATGTGTATGAAATATCTAGTAGAAAAATCTAGATAACCATGGAAATATCTAATGTCTAGGATGTTCCATGGAGTAGTATAAATAGGTGGTCATGTACTTATTTGTAATCAAGTCTTAAGCAATAGCAATTCAATACTTGGTAAAATACAAGTGTTCATCTATTCCAATTTTCACTACAATCATTATTCCCTTAAAAACCTCTTCATCAAAGTAAGCTTAAAACACCTCATTTTCTAACATATACGAACACATACATACGTATGCTATTCTAATTTGCAAATAATTGTGTTTAATTTGACCAGATCTGAGTATTGTTGTATCACACTGGATAAGTACCCAATCTCCTCAACAAACACAAACGCTATTTTTCTTTCTTGGCCATTGATACGTATGCATCACTCCACACTCCCACCCATTGACTCAATTTTTATTTTGACTTTAACTCTATGTTTGACTTTCGATTTCTTGTTCTCCCCTGTTAGCAATGACTGTAAGATTCATTAAAAAAATATGCAGAAGAGAAGAAGACAACACTAAACCCTAGGCCATAGTTTTTTTGTTAATATTCTTTATTTAAAAATTATAAGAATGATAAAAATGAAAGTAAATAGTAGTAATTAAAACGAAGTTTAGAAATGCGTGATACTTTGAGTACGAAGAAAATATAAATATTGGAGAAAATTTCTCAATTAAAAATTATAGTTGTAATATGTAAATTGACAAATATACCTTCATGTAAACAAACTCTTTTAACAACAGTTGTAATATAAAATTACTCCATAATTTGTAACAGTTTTAATGTCAGAGCTTGTCAGGATCTATTAACTATATATTAGTCAATAAACACCTTTAGATCTAATTGATTATAGAAGTTGCAGCGGATCACCACTATATCAATATATTAAGAACAATGAACTGTAAATAATAAACGAAAATATTAAGAACACAGTTTCACAAAAAGCTTCAATGTATATTATTGAGTTAACAATACACACGTACGTTTACAATTCGTAAGGAACTATTTATAATAGTTTTTGAAGCTAAACTATTTACCCTAGTTATTCTAGGACTTGATTTACATTCGAACTATAAAGATATACATTGAATTACATTCTATAACTATCTCTACGAAGATCTCGGACTCGATATATTCCATAAACGCTCATCAGTAGTATTCTACAATCACCAGTAGTAAATAAGTGACATCAGTAGTAACCTGGTGATCAGTAGTAAGTCCAGATACATCGTCAGTAGTAACTACTATTGATCAGTAGTATCTTCAATATGCCTTGATCAGTAGTAACTAAGTTATAGACTTCACCAGTATCAACTTCTTCAGTAATATGTTTCTGCCCCATCAGTACTAAGCATTATCAGTACTAACTGCAGCATCAGTATCAAGTTGATCTGCGATTTTGTTCCAACAATCTCCCCCTAAACTTATTGATTCTCTTTCAATCACATAAGTTTCTTTTGTTCCTCTTCTTCTTTCTTTCTTTTCTCCAACGTCCTCTGATTCTTTTGAAGTCTTTGCTCAATGATATATTTGCTGTTTCTCTTTGTGAAATAATTTAATTTGTTTTGGAACATAACATCATCATATGGCTTCATCATTGTGTTTGTGAATATCTGATACATAGTCTTTTCAGAATGAGGATATTCTTTTTTCATACAAATATAGCTCACAGACTTTGCCAGATTTTTCAAAGAAGTACATTTGTGCAGTTGGAATCACATTCCAAGCATAGACATTTCCTGGATATGTAAATTGTTCTGGGTAGTTGTCTGGATAAAAAGCAACATCTATCATTCTTGTCAAGTATCCAGCACCAGAATCTTTCCACAATTTCTTTGACATTCTTGGTTTTCCAATGATCAGTAGTTTAATCACATCACTTCTTGAACAGGACATGATCAAAGGTAACCATCCAGTGAATCTCTGCACAATTTTATCTTCCCTTATGATTTCTATAACATTGTTCTGCATAACCCTCCAATTGATGATTGGATTATTCTGCAAGGGAGCAATAGGCATTTCAAGAACAGGTATGATTTGTGTTTTTGACTTCTTTTGAGTACTTTGTTCTTGAGCCACAGCTTTTCTCTTCTTTGATTGGGGAGTTGAAGAATCACCAGTAGTTGATACACTACCAGCTTTGAGTAATGTTGGACTGATTGGAATTAGGGCTTTGGTTTTCTTTGCTTCTTTTTCTTCTTGTTCAACCAAATCCTTCTTCTTGGCAGCACAGTATTTTTCAATAATAGTCATCATCTTCATTCTGCCAAAGGATTTTGCACTATGCCCTTTTGTTTTCAAATAATCAATCATATTTGTCTTCTGTTCAAATACATCGTCAGTTAGTTCACTTTTTGTTCTTTTGCATTCAGAAACTAATTCTTCAAGGCATTGTATATGTTCTTCTTCAACTTTTCTGAACCTCTTGAATTCTGCCTTTTGAGCTTCTATATGAGTATCTTCAACTTGAACTGATATTTGAACAGGGATTGCACTTTGAGTCTTCTTTTTATTCTCCTCAAGTGCTTTATACATCTCCACTTTCTCTAAGAATTTTCTATGTTTTACCCTCCATCTGGACTGTTTTTCTGCTCTGACATGATTAATTTTGTTCACCATGTGGTGACCTAATGCTCTATTGGGATAATCATCATCATAAACTTCTTTTCCTTTTCCAATGCATGCAGATGGTGGAGGTGGAGTGTATTTCATATCAGGGATACCAGGAAGTAGTAATTTTGGATAAAACAGTTTAAGTTGGTCTTCTGGTAGTATTTTGGGATGTGGAGGAAGTGTACATTCATCTACCTCAAACCAATTCACATTATCATCAATGTCAGGTATGATAAGTGGTTGATCAGGTGTTGGTGGTTTGGAGATGATGACATGTTTTTCTCTTTCAATTAGCTCAGGAAGTTGCAGTTCTTCCTCTTCAGTAGTAACCAATGTAGTTACTACTGGTGTGACTTCAGGAGTTACTACTGATAGGGCATCAGTAGTATTTGTTGCTTTTACTTCCTCTTTTTGATTTACTACTGCTATGATATCAGTAGTAGGTGTTACTACTGATACTTCTTTTTCAGTTTGTTCTTCCATGGAAGCAGTAGTAGGTTCATCATCAATAACCATCTTTTCTGGGCCTTCATCAATATTTGTTTGTTTAAGATTGAGGAGGGAAGTTGCTGCTGCTGCAATTGATTCATCAATCATATTCTGAATGTCGTCCTTCTCCCCCTTAGTGAGTTCAACTGGTGGAGCCTCACTATCATCAACCTTCTTTTTCAATCTTCTGATAATCTTTGTTTGTTGATGAAGCCTGTGTTCATATAACCTCATTCTTTTGTTGATGGTATTTACATGTCTTTTCATAACTGCAATTGTTTTCCCCTGATTTGTAAGATACTTAAGACAATCTTGTACAATGGATTCAAGAGAATCCACTTTATCCGTCAATTGTTTGGTTTTAATACTGCCCTCACTCCATCTAGCAAGATCATCGGGCTCACTAACAGGTACATTGGTTTGAAGGTTTTCCATCATTTCCATCAATTCCACAGATCTGCCCTCATCACTTCTTGGTGATTAATTGGGTCTTTTAGACATTCTCTTCTTCCTAGAAGAAGCAGAGATGCCCCCCCCCCTTGTGGTTTCTTGGCACCGGGGTCCTTTAAGTAATTCCTCAAAGGAGTCATCACTTAAAGTTGCCGAGGTCTGGGTCTTAGTGATGTTTTCACTGTCCTGTGCACCCACCTTTGGGGCATCAGTAGTGAAAGCCCTCGCCTCATGTCCTCTCTCCTCCTTGGAGGACAACTCTTTGAGTCTGGGGTGTGACTCGATTTGTCCCCTGGTGTCCTTTGAAGAAGATTTCTTTCTTTTATATATTGTTGAAATATTTTGGGTTTTATTTGGTAGGTCTTCCACAGAGTGAAGAGTAGCACTCTGCAGATTTATTTCAAGTTCCTGGGACACATTCAGGACTTCTGTATTAGGATGTGATTGAGTGACTATTTGGGGTGGTGTTTGGGCTATATTTGGGGTGATGGAGTGGGTTGAGGTTCAATTTGGGTTGTATCTATGATTGAACCCTCTCCAATTTGTGTTTGATCTTTGATCATATTAGGAAACAGAGGGGTTTCCTTGCCCGAAAATTTAAATTGTTTTCTCATATTTGAGAAAACTTTCTTGTTCAACTCAGGAATGATAAAAATATTTTTGGGAGTTGACAAGTTTTGTAATTCACAGTTAATGATATGTTGGAGAAATCTGGGATACATTAAAAATTTTGAGGAACTAAGATTTCCCAACATACCTTCAAAAATCATGTAAGAAAAATTAAATACTTGGTCTGTGCATAAACAGACAACAGCAGAGGCTATTGCCTTATTAAACTCATTCCAAGTACTTCGTTTCGGAGAAATACAATGCTGAATAGTATGTACTAAAAATTTCCATTGTGGGGAGAGAAGACCTTTTTGAAAAGTTACTATGTTAAGTCTTCCCTCATAACCCATTTTGTTTAAAATTTCAGCAATGAATTCCTTAGGAAGAGTAAACATACCTGCATCATCGTGTAGTTGTAGATGGTGTCGAATTGATTGCTCAGTGATTGTTATTGTTTTTCCATCCACTGATGATTTTATCATAGGTACAGTTGCACCTTCTGTTCTTTCAGCATTGGTCCAGAAATCCACCAAGTGCTGTTGGTATGCTTTCGGTTTTACAGTTAGAGCAAACTTGATATATGAGTTCTTCAAGAATTGTACGATTGGTCGAAAGTCTTTTGTACCATCTGGATTGCGTAAAAACGCACACATATTATGGAACTCTGAATATTTGAGATCGGTTTGAACATTGAGGGATTGTAGAGTTGCCATTGTTGTTGATTTGAGAGAAACTATTGAGAATTTTGTTACTGATGAAGGGTTTTCGATCGAAAGCTAGGGTTTATCGAGAGGATTTAGTAAATCGAAGTAAAGATAATGCTAAACTAATCGACTGCCGCCTTTTATATCTTTCGATTTGACCTGCAAAAAGACTAAATTGCCCTTCGAATCATAACATAACGGTTATTTTCACGGGGGTTAGTTTGGTAATTGTGATTCTGAAAGACCAGTAGTAAATATGATGTAACACCCGTATTTTTAAAACATCATTTAAATCATTTAAAATACATATTTCCCAATATATGACATATTGTCCAAAATACAGTTTAACAAAAACTTTAAAACCTTTATCAGAGTTTACAAAAATACGGTGTCACCAAGTATATCAAAACCATAGGCAACGGGATCTACCTAAGAGCTCCCGAACTAAGCATCTCTAGGCCACTTCTAGTGCAACCTTCTATCACTTCAACCTGTACCTGAGTACATAGCCACAAAAACAAACGTAGTACGTGAGACAAAATAGTCTCGTGAGATACATGGGTTTTAGACCCCAAAAATAATATCATTTCATAAATATATAAACATATATATATATATACCACATCAATACCGTCTAGTCACCCTATTGTGACCCTATCAATTTCTGCTCTCCTGGCAATCATATCTAACTATCGGGTTGCCCCCGAACTAGCTAGAAGCACAATCATACCTAATACATAAACATATATGTACTAGAATCACATTAACTTACTAACCCAAATCCATCGCCATTAGTAAGCTTCACATTAACTTATTAACCGAAATCCATCGCCATTAATAAGCTTCAAGATACCGGCAAGAGGGATTCGCCCAATCTACCGATACCTGCCTTACTCGCCGGAATACGTCCAGTTAGCAAGACTACTAACGTGGGTGAGTCGATGGGAATCCACCCAACCGCCCCCTCACTCCACACCTATCGTGGATGAGTCGATGGGAATCCACCCAACTGCCCCTCATTCCACCCTCTCATGACCGGGGGTCCCCCGCATCATCACATCATCTAATTCTTACCATAACTCATCAGTTATTCCAATCAAAGCCTTCGGCTATCACATCAATCATCAAACAAGTTAGTTATCTAATCATAACTATATATAACTAGTTCAACATAGAGTTAACGTACCTGTATGGTCCCGTGGACCCGATCTTTAGCAATTCACACATACTTCTACATCTATGAACCCCAGGAGGTCCATCCTTATTTATTCTCATAAGATACATTTCTTATTTATCGATAACATAATACTTTTATCTCTTCTTGACTATAATACATATTTGTCATCAGTCAATTCATATTCATTTACATACATATTCGTTCCTCCCTCTTAATAGTAATTCTTACCCAATAGGTACTCATCACTATAAATAATTACCGATTGCTTTACTAATACACATTCATTAATAAGGTCTCATTATCCGTTCTTTTAATCAATAATCTTTATTATTATGATTCATTAATAAGGGTTTCATAATTACCTTAGTTATCATATTTACTTCCAATATCAACAATCATACTAGACATATTCTAGTATCACATTCTACTTATTTTCATACATTTTCAGTCACTATCTTTATCAAAATATTTATTAATAAAGACCCATAAACTATCATATGTATTATCAAAACTAATTGCTATGTACTCAGTTTAAAAGTCTCATGTACTCACCTTAGCAATAAAGTGCTCCAACCGTATTCTTTACGTCAGTTTCCTTGCTTCACAATTCGGTCAACCTTCCAAGACCTCACCAAACGCCTAATACAATAATCACAAGATTATCAATATCACATACTACTACCAACATGTCCATCTATCTCTAGATAACACTCAATTACTCATTTCCCCCAATTATGGTGTTTTACCAAACCCTGGGTTTAATCAACCCTTAAGATTCTTACAAATCATAACCATACACTTGTTTTCTTTGATAATATACCATCTATTAAGTGTATACATCACTTATATCACCATAACCCGTAACCCAAAGAGCTAGGGCTTCAAACCCATACACCCAAATACATAGATCTTAAGCTACAAAGATCAAAGAGTGAAGATATACCTTTAATCTTCAACTAGGAGTGAAATCTATCAAAGATTTGAGAAGAAATCAACCAAGATCTGCACTAGAGCTCCAAAAATCGCCAAAGAGGTTTCTAGGGTTTGAAAATAGCACAAATGGCTGAAAACCCGATTTTAAATGCTGCCAGACCAAAGATCACGACGCGAACAATAGTTCGCGTCGCTAACTATGCGATTTCCATAGTTCGCGATCGCTAAGCAGGCGTGAACTTCATCGCGACCAGTAGCCAAACTCCCTGGAGCTAGTTCCCGATCGCCATCCCGAGTTCGCGTCGCGAACTCCCTAAGGCAGCAGGGCTGCACTTTTTCTCCTTTGTCTCGACCCCGTTTCGTCCATAACTTTCTCATGCGAGGTCCAAATGACACGAAACCAATTCCTACGTTCTTTAAACGATTTATCCTTATTTATCATATTTTTATTCAATTTATTTATTTACAAATTTCGGGTCGTTACATATGATACCAGTAATAGAACGTCAGTAGTATCTACGAACATCAGTAGTGACTAAGGATTTTCACATCAGTAGTAACTATAGACATCAGTAGTAACCACCAACATACAAGACCAGTAGTATATGTGAATACCAGTAGTACTGACTTACCAGTAGTATTTATGTAAACCTAATACACACCAGTAGTGATAAACTACCAGTAGTATTTTGTGCACATGCCTATAATCAGTAATACAGATCTACCAGTAGTAAAACACTTAGACAAATAAATAACATTTTACAACAAAACTTTACACATGATTTTAAGTGAGATTTTAATTTATCAAAATCATTCCAATACTGCTAACCAAGAAGTTGAATCTTCCTACATCAAATGCTTTTGTAAAAAGATCTGCTAATTGATCATCATTATGGATTTTAACTACTTTGATTAATTTCTTTTCATTGCAATCTCTTATAAAATGAAATCTTATTTCAATGTGTTTAGTTTTAGAGTGTTTTACTGGATTGTTCACAATACTAATAGCACTTTGATTATCAATAAAGATAGGAGTTTTAAGGATAGAGATACCAAAGTCTAGAAGCTGGTTTTGAATCCAGAGTACTTGAGCACAACAAGCAGATGCAGCTACATACTCTGCTTCAGCAGTTGATGTTGATACATTTGTTTGCTTCTTACATTGCCATGACACCAGTCTTGATCCAAAGAATTGACATCCACCAGTAGTGGACTTTCTATCTTGACATTCACCTCCATAGTCACTATCTGTGTAGGCTATGAGTTCAAAAGGTGAATCATGTGGATACCATAGACCTAGTGATGGTTTGCCTTTCAAGTATCTGAATATTCTTTTAACAGCCTGCAAGTGTAATTCTTTAGGTCTTGCTTGATATCTTGCACACACACAAACACTATACATAATGTCAGGTCTTGATGCAGTTAAGTACATCAAAGAGCCTATCATTGATCTATACAAGTGTTCATCTACATCCTCCCCCTCAACATCAGGATGTAGGTGTTTGTGTGTTTCCATTGGTGTGCTTGCACTCTTGCAGTCTTTCAAATCAAATTTCTCCAAGATGTCTTTAACATATTTTGATTGGTTTATCAAAATACCATCTGTTCTTTGACTTACTTGGAGTCCAAGGAAGAAGTTCGTTGGACCCATAGAGCTCATCTTGAAATTAATCTGCATCAGTTCTTCAAATTCTTTGCATAATAAATCATTTGTTGAACCAAAGATGATATCATCTACATAGATTTGTACCAGTAGTATATCATCTTTGACTTTCTTTGTAAACAAAGTTTTGTCAATGGCTCATCTTTTAAAGTTATTCTTCAATAGATATGATGATAATGTATCATACCATGCTCTTGGTGCCTGATGTAGGCCATACAGAGCTTTATCCAGTTTGAACACATAATCACCATGTTTTGGATCTTCAAAACCTGGAGGTTGGCAGACATAGACCTCTTCTTCAATCTTCCCATATAGGAATGCACTATTCACATCCATTTGATAGACTTTGAACTTTTTGAATGAAGCATATGCTAGAAATATTCTTATAGCTTCAATTCTAGCAACAGGAGCATATACTTCATCATAGTCTATTCCTTCTTCTTGAGTGTATCCTTGGGCTACAAGTCTGGCTTTGTTCTTGATCACTATACCTCTTTCATCTTTATTGTTTCTAAAGATCCATCTTGTTCCAATGGCTCTTTTTCCTTTGGGTAGAGGTACAAGTGTCCAAACAGATTGTAACTTGAATTGAAGGAGTTCTTCTTGCATTGCCTCAATCCAGTTTGAGTCCTTCATTGCTTGTTGGATCTTCTTTGGTTCATCCTGAGACAAAAAGCATTCAAACATACATTCATTAGCAATTAAACTTATGTTACACATGTTTGCAGTTAAGCTTTTATTTAATTTGCTTCTTGTTTGCAGTGGTGAGTTAACATCACTTAGAACAAGGTCTAATGGGTGGTTCTTCTGAGTCCTTGTAGTTGTAGTTCTATCAAATACTAGTTGATTTTCAAGGTTGGACTCATTTGTCTCAGGCAGTTGTTCATCTGGTGATCCTTCATTGTCGTTGATGTTTGGTTCATCATCATCTTGGTCAGAGTTACTACTGCTCTTGTCTTCATTGAGATCAGTAGTATTATTGTTGTTACTGAGATCAGTAGTATCTTGAGAATCTAGGTTATTGCTGGGACCAGTAGTATTTTGAGTACTATTACTGGTACCAGTAGTATTTGAATTACTACTGTCCTCATTCTCAGAGTTACTACTGGTTCCAGAAATTGAGTTATTACTGTCCTCAGTATTAACTGTGGGAGCAGTATCAACTACTATGTATCTCATCTTTTCTTGACCAGTATTAACAGATGATGTTCCTTCCTTTTGAGTATGACAATTTGAATCACCTGCATTTAAATCCATGTTAGAATTAAAGGATTTGGTTAGATTGTCTATATTAAATAGCCAATCTGGACCATTTCCTTGTTCATTAGGAACATTTTCATTAAAGGATACATTGATGCATTCTTCAATTATCCTTAATCTTTTGTTGAACACTATGTATGATTTGCTTTGAGTAGAGTATCCCACAAAGATTCCATCATCAGCTTTGCAGTCAAACTTACCAATTTGTTCTCTTGTAATCAGAATGGTACAAGGACAACCAAATGATTTTAAAAAACTTATGGAAGGTTTTCTTTTATTAAAAAGTTCATATGGTGTTTTAAAGTGTGGCTTCACTATTAATACTCTGTTCTGAACATAACAGGCGGTATTAACAGCTTCAGCCCAAAAAGTGATTGGTAACTTTGAATCTGCTAACATTGATCTTGCTGCTTCAATGATGGTTCTATTTCTTCTTTCAGCTACACCATTTTGTTGAGGAGTTCTAGGTGAGCTGTATTGCCTGTCAATACCTTTAAGATCACGAAAGTTAATTAAGTTAGCATTTTTAAATTCTGTGCCATTATCACATCTTATGGCTTTAACTTTTTGATCAGATGAGTTCTCCAGTTTGACAATTAAGTTCTTTATAAGTTCACTTGTTTCATCCTTTGTCCTGAGAAAGAAAACCCATGTATATCTGGAAAAGTCATCAGTAATAACAAGACAATATTGTTTCTTTCCAATACTCATTACATTTGTAGGTCCAAAAAGGTCCATACGTAAGAGTTGTAAAGGAACAGAAATAGAGTTCACGGATTTGGACTTATGAGAAGTTTTGTGTTGTTTACCTTTTAGGCATGCAACACAATGATGATCACACATGAATTGTTTTTGAGGTAGTCCAATGACCAAATTTCTTTTTACTAAATTGTTCATGTTTTTGAAATTGGTGTGACACATCCTTCTATGCCATAGTTCTGATTCAGTGGTGTTTGCCTTGGATATAAAACAGTTGACCTCATTTGAAGAAATGAGTTCTCCCCCTATATCCAGGCAATACACATTGTTTCTCCTTGGAGTTCTTAAAACAACATATTTTTCATCTAAAATAAAGTCAGGAGAAAGAATGATGCACTCAATGTCTGTGAAAAGAATTTTGTTCTTTTTATCACAAACGTGAGACACACTGACTAGATTGTATTTTAGTTCAGCTACATAAAATACATCATCAAAGGTAATTTTGCCATTAGAAACAGTACCTTTACCTGTAATCTTACCTCCCTTTGGGTTCTCACCAAAGGCCACATATCCTCCATCAAATAACTTGAAATCTTTAAGAATTTGCAGATTTCCAGTCATGTGCCTTGAGCATCCATTATCAATATGCCATGTTCTTCCTTCTTCTGGGATCTGAATGCTCTGCACAAGAGAGTAAAGGATCAGTTAAGTTTGGGAACCCAAGCTTTATATGTCTTGGGTTCATCCTTTGAGAAGTAAGATTTTGGAATTTTAACTTTAAATATTTTTGGTGCCCATACCTGTTTACTACTGTTGTTTAGTTTTACTACTGTCCTTTTAAAAGTGTTACTGGTGTTTGAATTTTCTACTGATCTTGGTTTATACCCATGATGTTTGGCTTTTGAATACTTTACTACTGATGGACCAGTAGTGTTTGGGTACTTACCATGTTTAGAATGACCAGTAGTGTTTTTAGGGTTGACACCAGTAGTATATTTGAAAGTTGGTTTAGGAGCAGTAGTATTGTTGTAATTAGGGTTTTTACCAGTAGTGTTTTTGTACTGGTACCATACAGCATTATAATTAGGGTGAACATCAGTAGTAAACTTGTTAAAGTTTTTACTGGTGTTGGAAAAGTTAAAATATTGTTTATTTTGATTTGATTTTCCATTGTTCTTGAAGTAATTGCTGTTCTTTGGGCTTCCAACTCTTCTGTTTTGCACAAATCTTGATGCACTTCTTCCAAATCTTGGTGTTTCGGCAATTGGAATTTTATTTTTATTTACTACTGAAGGACCAGTAGTATCTTTTAATTTCTGTGTTTTTGCCTTTTCTTTGAAAGTTTTAAATTCTTTGAATTCTTTACAATTTATTGGATTGAAGTGACAATCCTTTGCTAAATGATTCATTTTGTTGCATATAACACATCTTAATTTCTTACTTTTCGCACCTTCAGGTATTCTTTGATCTAAGAGTTGAATTTTATTTCTTTCATTTCCCCTTTTTAAAATTTTTGGTACATTTTCTGCATCATATTTAGGAGATTCATTTGGACTTTGTGCTGTGTGAAAACTTGTATCAATTGATTTTGGAGATTCAGTTTGAGAAATTGTAAATTCAATTGAGCTTGTAGTTGTATCATCATCAGAAAAATCATTTGATTCAGATGTTTCAGTATTAGATTCAGTTTGATTTTCATTTTTTAATTCATTAATTATTCTTTCTGAACTGTTCTTAAGTGGAGGAATGAATTTATATGGAGGTGGTACAGCATGATATCCCACCCCATGTACAACCTTTTCTGTAGTTTGATTATTAGTTAGTTCATCAAGAATTTTAGTACTTCTTTCAATTTTTTTAATTGTCAATTTATTTTGTTCAATTTCAAGTTGACATTCTTCTAATTTGCTTGTTAATTCTTTATTTTTTAACTCATAAAACTCTTTCTCATCTACAGCTTGAAGTAATTCTTCCTTTATCCTTTGATCAATCATCTGGTACACCTTTATCTGATGTTCTTGATCAGTAATCACACCATCAAATTCATGATTTCTTCTTACTGCTTTTCCTAAATCTT
The DNA here is from genome assembly GCA_963853835.1 of Calendula officinalis. Classification (NCBI taxonomy): domain Eukaryota; kingdom Viridiplantae; phylum Streptophyta; class Magnoliopsida; order Asterales; family Asteraceae; genus Calendula; species Calendula officinalis. The sequence continues at coordinate 97,372,275 of OY970821.1, forward strand.
CAGTTAATTTAGTGTTTTCTTTTTCTTAATTTTTAACAATTTTAATACATTCAGGAGTACAAGGTTTAGATTTTACCTCAGATTTGCTGTCAGTAAAGGCCATGAGAGCTTGATTTTGAGTGTGCTCTTCTGCTTGGAAGCTCCAGTCATATCCTTGTCCTTGTTGTGAAACAAGAGCAGTTGATTTTGATCTTTTGTCTGGTTGAGGACATTCTTTTGCAAAGTGACCAAGGTTGTTACAGTTGTAACATTTGACTTTAGTTTTGTCAAATCCAGCTTTGTCACCTTTGTTGTAATTGAGACTTGTCCTACCAGTCCTTTTTAAGAATCTTTTGGTTCTTAGGCTCAGCATAGCCATCTGCCATTTAAGATCCATCTCCTCAAGATCATCTGGATTCAATTGTTCCAAATCATCACTAATCAGTGTAGTATGCACATGACTAGTGAAAAAGGATTCTCTTGCAGCATCCTCAGAATCTGCAGCCTTTCCTATGGAGGTTTCTTGACCTAGACCTGTACTAGATACAAATGCAGCATTATTAGAAGAAATAGAAGGGTTCTTTTGATTTACCTCAGTTTCAAATACTCTGAGATCATTGTAGAGTTCATCCAACTCCTTTTCTTCTAGTGCATCTCTCTGTCTATATACCACTGTATACATGGCCCATTCTTCACTAAGAGACCTTAGGAACTTCATGTTGACATCTTCTTGATCCATCTTAACCCCAACTTGGTTAAGTTCACCAATTAGCTTGTTGAATCTATCAAACACTTGAGTGAGTGTTTTCAAAGTCTTGTTTGAGGACAGACTTCATGTTCCTCTTGGTGCTCTTGGTCCCAACGAATCTCTTCTTCAGTGCTTCCCACACAGCACCTTTGCATCATTATACTCAACGAAGAGATGTTGATAGTCGTTAGGAATGGCCAGTAGGAGAGTGCTTAGAGTTTTAAGTTCGATTCCTTTGTCTTTCTTCTCCTTCTCACATTTAAGTTTGTCTGCTTCAGTTGCAGAGCTGCTTGCTTGACCAGGACCAGTTTTGTTTCCTTCAAGGACAACTTCCCACATGGAGTAATCAGTAATAAGCATGTATTGCTTAATACGATTCTTCCACATCCCAAAATTATTGGGAGTGAGTATAGGGATTTTGTTGGCTTGAGTGCTTTCATTATTATCAGTCATGATTAATAATGTGTGTGTTTTAAAGATTAAAACTTTTTGTTGTTCTTAATAAATAGTAGATCTAGAACCAATAAGCTCTGATACCACTTGTCAGGATCGATTAACTATAGATTAGTCAATAAACACCTTTAGATCTAATTGATTATAGAAGTTGCAGCGGATCAACACTATATCAATATATTAAGAACAATGAACTGTAAATAATAAACGAAAATATTAAGAACACGGTTTCACAAAAAGCTTCAATGTATATTATTGAGTTAACAATACACACGTACGTTTACAATTCGTAAGGAACTATTTATAATAGTCCTTGAAGCTAAACTATTTACCCTAGTTATTCTAGGACTTGATTTACATTCGAACTATAAAGATATACATTGAATTACATTCTATAACTATCTCTACGAAGATCTCGGACTCGATATATTCCATAAACGCTCATCAGTAGTATTCTACAATCACCAGTAGTAAATAAGTGACATCAGTAGTAAACCTGGTGATCAGTAGTAAGTCCAGATACATCGTCAGTAGTAACTACTATTGATCAGTAGTATCTTCAATATGCCTTGATCAGTAGTAACTAAGTTATAGACTTCACCAGTATCAACTTCTTCAGTAATATGTTTCTGCCCCATCAGTACTAAGCATTATCAGTACTAACTGCAGCATCAGTATCAAGTTGATCTGTGATTTTGTTCCAAGGCCATATTTTTCCACAAGATTCAGTGAAAACCATTATATATCGTTAATTAGTGGCTCTCCCTCGATTATATACGTAAGATTTGGCTACATAAATGTACATCACAAACGCCCCTGCACTAATTCCAGCAAGAAGGTAGTAAAAATAATCAATATGACCTCGATTCATGTTATCCGATATCCAACCATCTTCACCTGTTGTTTTCTCAACGATCGAGATCACAAAACTGCTCAAAAAGCTACTGATTCCCAAGACACTAAGGTAAAGCGCAAGACCGACACTCCTGAGATCGCTCGGCATTTGGTCATAAAAAAACTCTTGCATACCCACAATTGTAAACACATCACCAGCTCCGGCCAACAAACATTGAGGTATTAACCACCATATCTTCATTGGGACCGTGGCAGTTGGATCATCTAACAATCCGTACTCACGAGCCGTTTTCAGTCTTTTTGTCTCTACGAGTGATGCAACGACCATTGAGACAATCGATACGAAGATGCCGGTTCCAATTCTCTGAAGCATTATTAGGCCGGAAGGATGTTTTGTTACAGCTCTGGTAAGAGGGACCAAAATGGCATCATAAATGGGAATGAAAATGATAATACAGAGGCCGATGAAACATTGTAGCGTGGCGGCTGGAACCTTGAAACTTGAACCGATTGATCTATCCATGTTGGCTCCTTGCTTGTTAAGAAACGTGGGAATTTGAGCGAGTACAATTCCGTACCCTAAACAAGTAACCCATATTGGAACTAGTCTAAGAATTGCCTTCGCTTCTTCCACCTCATCAATGCTACAAACACTTCCATCTTCATTTGATCCATCACGGGAAATCAATGCTTTGTTGAGAAATCTAACATATATTAACGCAATTTAAGAAGTTAGAAATCTACTCCACTCTATGATATAGCTATTTACTGTTGTGTTGTGTAAGTTCTTTTAGGGGTCTTCAAAACCAGGTGTTCGGATTTTTGGATATCCGAATCTGATATCCAAAATTTGTATATCCAGAATTCAGATATCCGGTATCCAAAAAAACAAGTTATGCAAATATTTCTCGGATATTTCACATATATTCGGATACTTTTCTAATCTTTTCTGAAAATATTCTAATATTTCGGATATTTTCCAGATACTAGATATCCAACTTTTTTTTAAAATATTGTCCAGACCCAGTATGCGAAATTCAGATGTTCGGATTTTTGGATATCCGAATTTCGGATTATGTTTTTCGGATACTCGGTTTTCAGATGTTTTTTAACACCCTGAAGTTCATTAGCATACAAGCACACATAGATCCAACTTTTAGGTTATCCAACATCCCGTTGGATGGATCAAGGGGTGTATGTAGAGAGGCATATATCTTATGCATTATAATTGCATGGCTATCTTTTTTTTTAATGACACCTAAGGGGTGTTTGTTTGGACGGTTTGGTTTTATCCGATCCAAATAGGTGAAACTGGTTTTCAAAAGTTCAAACCGAACCGTCCAAACTAATTCGAAAACCAAACCGATCCGAACCAAATAACAATTTGGTTGGTTTGGTTTTATCCGTTTGATTTTTTCTTAAAATTTTCAAATATTCCCAAAGTATATAACATAAGTAATATTAAGTTCATGTGTACAATTCCAAAATGATAAACTACTTTGTACATAAAAACAAGTCTAATTCATAGCTCGTGACATTTACAGTCATATATGCAAAAAATTTGACATCAATTTTATCGAAAACTCCAAAAAGATTGGTATATCACGAACTGATACAATATTAAATGAAATAAGTGTTAGTATATAAATCAATTTAGTATAAGAAATGTAAGAAAAGGGAAACCATAATTACTTACAATGGAAACCAACAAGTGTTAGTGCATAAATTAATTTAATATATGTTACTATTCGGTTTTTTTGGACAATCCGGTTTTCACAACGAAAACCAAATCCAATCCGAAATCCAAACTATTAATTTGGTTTAAGTCCAAACCGATCCAAAAAACCAAATAACCAATCCGAATAGTCCGATCCAAAATGTCCAATTGGACAATCCGGTTATATCCGAATAGTGAACACCCCTACCTAATCTACACCTTTGCCCTTAGTGGGACTTGAACACACGACTTAGTCATGAGTAACACCTTATAGCTTTCACCTTATACCACTAGGCTACAAAGCCTTGGTTTTGCATGGCTATCTTGAATACAACTTTTTCATCATCAGGACTAAATGTGACAATATTGATCTATTTACTTGTGAATTTGCCAACTTGGGTTACGTTTTATCTTAACGGGTCAAATGGGGTAGATAAAAAGTAGCTAAAAACAAAACAGGTCAAAGGTATCAAATGTCACACAAAGTGTGTAATTTTTTGCATTTGTAATATTTTTTTATAAACATTAGCGTTTCTAATAGTGTTAATTTATTTTCATTTTTCACTTCTACTATATCTGGTTTAGCAAACTTGGATTTACCCTCAAAAGCTCTCACATGTCGAAGCCATAGAGGATGTGTATGACGGATCAGGGTATTATAGACTCGGATTTCAATTTGAATTCAAAAAGTACCCTCTCTATCTTCGACACGTGGCAGATTTTGAGGTAAATCCGGGTTTGCTAAATCCGGATATACTAGAAGTGTAAAACGAAAATAAACACAATTGGAAAGGATGTTTATAAAAATCATATTAAAACTGCAAAAACTTCTTTTTAATATATACAACCTTTTTAAAGCGTTTTGTTCTAAGAAATAGACTTTGTTGTAAGAATACACTTTTATCGTCCATCATATTTGGGAGACTAGGACAAAAACTAAACCCATTTTGACTCATTGTTCCGATATTAGTCCAGCCCGCCCATTTAACCACCTCTAGCCCGGATCACTATATATAGCCATGTGAGTTTATTTCAGAATATGGAGCTTCATCTAATTTTACCTAAAATAGTCAGAACCTTGATGAGGCAAGACTCCACAAGCGCCTTCTTCCGCTGATATTTCTGAATTCGTTGTTCTCCAATTCCGAGTTGCTCTATAAAACACACAGCCGATTCTAGCAAAAGCTCTTTTATCCTCGGTTTTCTCTCCAAACCGATAAGTCATGGTTCCGATCAAAAATATAAAAAGGGCAAAACCCATGATGACACAAGGAATCCCAAAACCAAGACCCCAACTAAGGTTGTCTTGAACATAACTAAGAACAAAGATCCCGACTGTAGGGCCCGCACACAATCCTAAATACCACCAATTGAAAAACGAGCTTTTGGCTTTGAGTTCTTGCGGATTGTTTGCGTCAAACTGGTCAGCCCCAAAAGCTTGAACACATGGTTTGTGCCCACCTTGTGCAAACGCCACAAGATATAGAGGAATGAAAAACATAATAACTTGGAGACGAGGAGAACATGATGAACAAGAAGAAAGCAAAGTTGAAAATGCCAGCAACGCAAGTGGCCTGTTAATCACCAGGCAAGTATTAATTTGTGTACCGCATCTTTTGATGTCTATACCACACTGTACAAGTATTCATGTATACTGTACAAATGCATAATGCAACTATTGTGTTACAGAGATTATAAAATGTGGTGTAAAAATCGCCACCTTAATAGTTAATAAGTTTGGAGTTTTCAACTACTCTAATTACATTATACAAAATCAGAGTAGGACTTTCATATGTGTAACTGGAATTTTGCTTTCATATTTCCTTTTAAATTTTGTAGATCCATTAAAAGATTCAGGGGATGTTTGTCATGTAGTAATTAATACAGTTTAATCACACAAAAATGTACCAGAATATAGAGCACAGAAGCAATTATAATTGTTGGGTATCGACCGAGAAAAGCATCAGCAATGAAAGCGCCAACTACTGGAAGAAGCGACGCCGTTCCAGACCACAAGTTGACATTCTGCGCCGCTGTTGCCGTCGATTGCCCCAACTTTCCGGTCAAGTAATTGATTAAATTTGATATAATTCCATAATATGCAATTCTCTCCGCCACTTCAACACCTGCATGCATAAAACATTGACTTACTAATTTAATTGAGTATCTTTTATAAAAGTCTTGTTAGAAATTTCGTAATGATTTCGTTTACTTGGAAAACTGTGAATTGTGAAACACTTTCAGATCAAAATATTTCGTCGTTACTATAAAATCTTCGATCGGATAAAATTACAATTTGCAAGAACAGAGAAAGTTAAGTGTGTTATGAAATTCCTACCATTCAAAGTGATGACCAAAAACAATGATATTCCCAACCGCCAGGGTGTTGCCCCTTGTACCCATTCCCAGGGGCGCTGCTCTGGACCCGTTAATTAATCAGGTATTTTAATAAGAATAAATTTAAATAATTATACACTTTGCACCATCCTTAGTTGCTTAATATTTATTAAGATTACATTTGGTCAATAAATTTATCCCATTACACTTAAATAATATTTGTGATACAGATCACCAAGAATTCTTAATGTTATCGATATGAAGTATGCAGATCTCCAGCAACCGGATTTGGATCTGAGGACCGCCCGGCCTTTGTAATTAACCATGCCGGAGACGAACACCGGAGACTCCACTCGGGTGGAGTGGGCAGTGGTGTCGTTGCCATCCATGTCAACGTTGTTGAAACCAGTTCTCCGGGGGTCCGGACGGAAGGTCGTCTTCGCCTGGAGCCTTGCAAGAGGACCTGAAATCAACCGCAAACCTTGGGTTAGATGCTCCCAGAGGGTGATCCTCGTGAGGGCACTCCAACGCTCAAGTTAGTGTTTATTGACGTAAGGTCTATCGGGTAATTAATGCGATATGTAAAGATTGTATTGAATGCAGGAAGTAAGTAATAAATGTACCGAATGTGTGTCGTTGGTTCTTTGCCTACACGCAAGTATTTATAGCCAAGCCGGAAGTGCAGAAGGAAGAAGGAGATCCTTCTTCAGACCGGTCTTACGGAAGGTCTGTTGGTCAAAAGGTAAAGCTCGGAGCCTTTACCCGTCGTGTCGTAGCATGATACCACGCTACCGCCGACTTGGGGACTTGCTCGCATTAAATGCTCTTGGGAGTCGAAACTACTTTTACCGCGATATCCGCCTTACCCCCGATTTCTATTATAGGGATTCGCGTTCTGCGATCGTTCGCCCTTCCTGCGCTCGAGAGCCTTCATTGGCCCGGACGGTATTTGGTATACCTCATTAAGTCCCTTAAGTTAAAAGGAGGCTTATGCGCGGGAAGGCTCGTTTTTACTTGTGACGACGCTCAGCTGTCTTGTCATTTGAGAAAATGACCGTTGCGACTTTATGACCGTTAGATCCTACCGTCACCTCAGCAGTTTATAAGGACCCTTTAAATTCCTTTCCTATATATATATATATATATATCCTCTTTGCTTTTTAAGTCATCACTTCTTCCCCCGACTTCTCGAATTTCTCTCTCACTTTATCCTTTCTCTCCTTTTCCGCTTTCCCAACCATGACAAAGAAAGACAAAACCTCGAAAGACAAGGGTGAGAAATCCGTCCAACGAACCGCTGCCAACACCCACACAAACCTAACTCTCCCAGATATCTCTGCAATTCATGATGATTTCCACATCGACCGATGTTACCGGCTTCTACTCCCTGGCCCTTCTGACAGGATTCTTTCCGCCCCACAAGTGTAACGACCCGAAATTTGTAAATAAATAAATTGTACAAAAATATGATAAATATGGATAAATCGTTTAAAGAACGTAGGAATTGGTTTCGTGTCGTTTGGAGACCGTATGAGAAAGTTATGGGCGAAACCGGGTCGAGACAACAACCGAAAAGTGCAGCCCAGCTGCACGTGTAAAGTTCATGCCGTGAACATTGGCTCCCGATCGGGAACTCCGACCAGGGATTTGGGGTTTATGGGCATTTGAGGTTCACGCCTAGGTAACGATCGGGAAAAGTTCACGACTCGCAGAGTTAGCGACGCGAACTTAGTTCGCGTCGTGAACTATGGTCGACAGCATTAAATTCGGGTTTTACCTCATTAAATGCATTTCCAAAACCCTAGTTTTCTTCTTGTTTTTGGAGCTTTAGTGCAGTTTGTGGTTGATCTCTTCACAAATCTTTGGTAGATTTCACTCCTAAGTGAAGATTAAAGGTATATCTTCACTTCTTGATCTTTGTAGCTTTAGATCTATGTATTTTGATGGTTGGGTTTGAAACCCTAGTTATTGGGGGTATGGTTTATGGTGAATAAATGATGTATACACTTAATAGATGGTATATTAACAAAGGAAACAAGTGTATGATTTCGATTGGTAAGAATCTTAAGGGTTGGTTAAACCTAGGGTTTGGTAAATTACCATAATTGGGGGAAAGTGTTAGTTAATGGTATCTAGTGATTTATGGATACATTATTAGTAGTATGTGGTGTTGAACATTGTATGATTGTTGTATTAGGCTTTTGGTGAAGTCTTGGAAGTTTGACCGAATTGTGGAAGCAAGAGTTTTGGTGTCAAGAACACGGTTGGAGCATTAATTTCTAAGGTGAGTACGTGTGGACTTTATTGAGTACATAGCCATGAAAATGCTTGTTATTATATATGTCGAGTCTATTTGATAATTGTGTAGAATTTAGCAAATATAGTTAGTTGCATATTGTTGAATATAGGTAACTAACTTGTTGATGATTGATGTGATAGCAAAAGGCTTTGATTGATATAACCGTCGAGTTATAGTAAGGTTGAGACGATGTGATGACGCGGGGGATCCCCGGTCATGAGGTATGGAATGGGGAGCATTTGGGCGGATCCCCATCGGCCCATTCCATGATAGTAGTCTTGCTAACTGGAAGTAGTTCGGCGAGTAAGGCGGGTATAGGTAGATTGGGCGATTCCCTCTTGCCTTTACCTTGAAGCTTGTTAATGCGGGGGATCCCCGGTTAATGATTTAATGTGGTTCTAGTTGGTTGGGGATGTCCCGACAACTAGATATGATTGCTAGGAAAGCAAAGTGTTAGAGTCACAATAGGGTGACTAGTTAGATGGATGACTTACTTATATGTTGTTTATATGTCATACGATTATATTTATTATCGGGTCTAAACCCATGTAGCTCACGAGACGTTTTGTCTCACGTACTCCTTGTTTGTTTTGCTATGTACTCAGGTTCGGGATCGAAGGTTTAGGTACGCATGGATAGAGATGCGGGGCCTAGAGTAGAAGAACTTAGATTGGATTTATGCTTAGCTTTGGTTTTGATCTATTTTGTAACACCAAACTTTATACTCTGATTTTCATACCAAAGGTTTTTGTAAATCCATATTTTGGAATAGTTCTTCTATTTATGAAAAATGATTTATTTTGGGCAAATGTTTTATATTAAAATTTGAGGTGTTACAACTTGGTATCAGAGCTACTGTTTAAGTGAATTAGGTTAGATGACCATCCTAGTCTTAGACTGTAGCATTAGGAATATAAGATTCCTTAAGATCATATGTTGACCTTGAGACTTTATGTTAAGTTTAGGGTTGAACCTAAGGGACCGATGAAGTTTGATATGATTATGGATATTGAGTCTTATGCGACTAATGGGTTGTACACAAGGTACTAAATGTTTAATGTCTTTCGTATAGTCTTGATTGAAAAAAATGGTGACCACGCGTAGAAGTGGTAGAGCCTCGGAGGGTCGGGAAGAGGAAATACCTCATGTTGAGGTTGTGGTTGAACAAGAAAGTAAACCGTCGATGCATCGAATGGGGGAGTCAGAGGTCGGAGCAAATAGGACTCCGGTTACCATGGCGGATCTCCAAACTATTATCGATCAAATCAAAGGAACGATGGCCGAAGAAGTGCACCGTATTATTGGGGACCGTGAGAGGTCGGGTGGAGACCGTGAATCCGAGGCTAGATCGGATGAGAGAACCGGGGGAAGTGGCACCGGTGAAGGGAAGTCCTCCACGGGTGGCCAAAGTGATGCTAGGGCAAAGCCCGATGTGAAAGAAGGTTGTTCGTTTAAATCCTTCATGGCTTGTAGGCCAAATGTGTATACGGGTAGTTCGGACCCGAAAGTAACCATGAGGTGGATCCGAGAAACCGAGAGGGTTATCGGTAGTAGCAAGTGTAAGGATGCCGATATGGTGACGTATGCGTCACAATTGTTAAAAGAAGATGATATGGTTTGGTGGGATATCGTGTATGAAACCCTCGGGAGGGAGGTGGTTGAGAAAATGTCGTGGGATGAGTTTACCACGAGATTGAAAAAGAAGTTTTGTCCCGAAAGGGATTTGGAAAAGATGCACGAGAAATTCGTGACCCTTAAGAAGGGTGATATGTCGATTGAAGAGTACTCGAGGGAGTTCACGGGATTGCTCCCGTTTGTTGCTAAAACCTACTCGGACGAGAGGTTGAGGGTGGTTCGGTATGCTAGTGGGTTACCGTGGGACTACCAATTGGAGGTTAAAAGGGCGGCCACACTTGATGAGGCCATTAGTGCCGCCCGGGGTGTTGAGGAAGTGAACGAGGCACGTGTTGCCGAGAGGGCCCATGTGGGCGAGAAAAGGAAAGCCGAGAGCGGCTCTAGGAGTGCGGGAAGAATCATGCCGGCGTGTGCCGAGGAGAGTCGAAGACTTGCTTTAATTGTGGGAAGTCGGGGCATATGGCCTGAGAATGCAAGTCCAAATCTTTGGCCGAGGTTGAGTGTTTCTCGTGCCACGAAAAGGGCACTATAGCAATGTGTGCCCGAAGAAGGGAAACGAGTCGATGGTGTCCACGGCTCAAAAGAAGGTGGAGCCGGCGAAGGTGAAGGGGCGATCCTTCCAACTCACCCGGGAGGAGGCGAAGGAGGCACACGATGTGGTGTCAGGTACTTTATTCATTAACTCCTTGCCAACTCATATTTTGTTTGATTCGGGTTCCAATTATTCGTTTGTGTCTTATGAGTTCGGTTGTAAATTGAATGTGCCGTCCGAGATGTTAGATGAGGTTTATGAGATAGAAGTAGCCGACGGGAAAACGTCTATCGTTGAATGTATTTATAGAAAATGTGAAATAGAAATAGACGGTAGAAAGTTTAAGGTAGATTTGTTGCCCATGGGAATTAGGGCGTTTGATGTGGTTATCGGTATGGATTGGTTGGGTATGCACCAAGCCAAGATTTTGTGTGGAAAGAAAATTGTGTCGATTAGGACACCCGAGAATGAGAAAGTGTATGTGTATGGGGAGAAGCGACATCACATGCCTAATGTGATTACCGCCATTAAGGCGAGGAAAAGTATATCGAAAGGTTGCGCATCGTTTATTGCATATGTATTAGATGGCCGGAAAGAAAAGAAGACGATGGATAACGTCAAAATTATTCGGGATTTTCCCGAGGTATTTCCCGATGACTTGCCCGGTTTGCCACCGGAGAGACAAGTCGAGTTTAAAATTGATTTAGTTCCGGGGGCGACGCCAATTGCTCGTGCTCCCTACCATTTAGCTCCCACCGAGATGCGGGAATTGATGACTCAATTGCAAGATTTGTTAGACAAAGGTTTTATTCGTCCGAGTTCGTCACCATGGGGTGCACCGGTGTTATTTGTTAAAAAGAAAGACGGTTCGATGAGAATGTGTATCGACTACCGAGAGTTGAACAAGGTAACAATTAAGAACCGTTACCCGTTGCCGAGAATTGACGACTTATTCGACCAATTGCAAGGTGCTAGTTATTTCTCGAAGATTGATTTGAGGTCGGGTTATCACCAAGTTCGGGTGAAAGAATGCGACACCGAGAAGACGGCTTTTCGTACACGTTATGGTCATTATGAATTCCTAGTGATGCCGTTTGGTCTTACAAACGCGCCGGCCATTTTTATGGATTTGATGAATCGGGTTTGCAAACCGTTCCTTGATAAGTTCTTGATAGTGTTCATTGATGATATTTTAATTTATTCGAAAACCGAAGAAGAACACGAAGGTCATTTGAGGCTCGTTCTAGACGTGTTGAAACGGGAGAAGTTGTATGCAAAATTTTCGAAGTGTGAATTTTGGTTGCGGGAAGTGCAATTCTTAGGTCACGTGGTGACGTGTGATGGTATTAAGGTTGACCCGTCCAAGATTGAAGCGGTGTCAAATTGGGAGCCTCTGAGAACTCCTACCGAGGTTAGAAGTTTCCTTGGATTAGCCGGTTATTACCGAAGGTTTATACAAGACTTCTCGAGAATCGCGATTCCACTCACGAAGTTAACGAGGAAAAGTGAGAAGTTTGTGTGGGAAAAGAAGCAATAAGAGGTGTTTAAATTGTTGAAAGAAAAGTTATGTAATGCGCCGATTCTTACGTTACCGGATGGTATGGAAGTTTTTGTGGTTATAATGATGCTTCGAATCAAGGGCTCGGTTGTGTGTTGATGCAAAGAGGTAAAGTGATCGCGTATGCCTCGCGACAATTGAAGAACGCGGAATTAAGGTACACGACACACGACTTGGAATTGGCGGCGATTATATTTGCCTTGAAGTTGTGGAGGCATTATTGGTATGGTACTCGGTGTACGTTGTACACGGATCATAAAAGTCTACAATACGTGTTTACTCAAAAAGATCTTAATATGCGACAAAGAAGGTGGATCGAGTTGATTGCCGATTATGATTGTGAGATTGTGTATCACGCGGGAAAGGCTAATGTAGTAGCCGACGCCTTGAGCTGAAAGGTCTATGAAAAGCCGAACCGAGGAGTTTTATCACGTATAGAAGTCGTCTCGAGCATCATCGAAAGAATCAAGAATGCCTAACGAGAGGTTATGGTAAAAGACGAGTTAAGACAAGAACGGTTAGGCAAGAACCAACATTTTCTCGAAAATGCACAAGGGTTGAAGACCGTAGGTGGTCGTATTTGGGTTCCTAAGTTCGGTGGCATCCGGAAAGAGTTGTTGTATGATGTGCACAAGTCAAAGTATTCGATTCACCCGGGAAGTACAATGACGTACCAAGATATGAAACGGGTTTATTGGTGGCCCGGAATGAAGGCGAGGGTGGCCAAGTATATCTCTAAGTGTGCCACGTGTGCACAAGTGAAAGCCGAGCATCAAGTACCGTATGGGGTAGCTCAATCATTGGTTGTACCGGCCGGGAAGTGGGAAGACATAACTATGGATTTCATAGTAGGGTTACCGAAGACGAGTAGAGGTCACGATGCCATTTGGGTCATAGTTGACCGGTTGACCAAGAGTGTGTTATTTTTAGCCATTCGAGAAACGTTTCCACTTGAGAAATTGGCTAAGTTGTATGTTGATGAGGTGGTTCGACTCCACGGGGTTCCGTTATCGATTGTATCCGATAGAGACGCGAGGTTTACCTCGAGATTTTGGCGATCTTTACAAGAAGAGTTGGGTACAAAGTTGCGGTTGATCACGGCTTGTCACCCGCAAACCGACGGTCAAAGTGAAAGAACGATTCAAACGGTTGAAGATATGTTGAGGTCGTGTGTGCTAGATTTCGGGGGTAAATGGGATGAACACTTACCGTTGGTCGAGTTTTCGTACAATAATAGTTATCACTCGACTATCAAGATGCCGCCTTATGAGGCGTTGTATGGAAGAAAATGTAGAACCCCATCTTGTTGGTTAGAAGCGGGAGAAACGAAACTCACGGGTCCCGAAATCGTGAGAGTGACGAATGAAAAGATCGGTATTATTCAAACCAACATGAAAGTCGCCCAAGATAGACAACGAAGTTATTCGGGTTTGAAGAAAAGGCCATACGACTTGGATGTCGGTGATATGGTCATGTTGAAAGTGTCACCTTGGAAAGGTGTGATGCGGTTTGGTAAGAAAGGAAAGTTAAGTCCAAGGTATGTTGGACCGTTTAAGATATTGAAACGGGTCGGGCTTCAAGCGTTTAAGTTGGAACTTCCATCCGAGCTTCAAGGTGTGCATGACACCTTTCACGTGAGTTATTTGAAAAAGTTTATCGGGGAAGTTGAAAATATTATCCCATTACAAGAGTTGGGGGTTGACGGCCCGAACCGGTTGATTGAGGAGCCCGAGGCGATATTAGAAACGGAAACGAAGAAGCTCCGGAATAAAGAGATCGAATTGGTGTTGGTCAAGTGGAAGCATTCACTTGGGCCAAATTTGACTTGGGAAGTCAAAGACGAGATTCGGAAAAGATACCCGGATTTCGTGAACTATGATGAGATTCCGAGGACGAAATCTTCTTAAGGGGTAGATAGTTGTAACGACCCGAAATTTGTAAATAAATAAATTGTACACAAATATGATAAAATGGATAAATCGTTTAAAGAACGTAGGAATTGGTTTCGTGTCGTTTGGAGACCGTATGAGAAAGTTATGGGCGAAACCGGGTCGAGACAACAACCGAAAAGTGCAGCCCTGCTGCACGTGTAAAGTTCACGCCGTGAACATTGGCTCCCGATCGGGAACTCCGACCAGGGATTTGGGGTTTATGGGCAATTGAGGTTCACGCCTAGGTAACGATCGGGAAAAGTTCACGACTCGCAGAGTTAGCGACGCGAACTTAGTTCGCGTCGTGAACTATGGTCGACAGCATTAAAGTCGGGTTTTACCTCATTAAATGCATTTCCAAAACCCTAGTTTTCTTCTTGGCGATTTTGGAGCTTTAGTGCAGTTTGTGGTTGATCTCTTCACAAATCTTTGGTAGATTTCACTCCTAAGTGAAGATTAAAGGTATATCTTCACTTCTTGATCTTTGTAGCTTTAGATCTATGTATTTTGATGGTTGGGTTTGAAACCCTAGTTATTGGGGGTATGGTTTATGGTGAATAAATGATGTATACACTTAATAGATGGTATATTAACAAAGGAAACAAGTGTATGATTTCGATTGGTAAGAATCTTAAGGGTTGGTTAAACCTAGGGTTTGGTAAGTTACCATAATTGGGGGGAAAGTGTTAGTTAATGGTATCTAGTGATTTATGGATACATTATTAGTAGTATGTGGTGTTGAACATTGTATGATTGTTGTATTAGGCTTTTGGTGAAGTCTTGGAAGTTTGACCGAATTGTGGAAGCAAGAGTTTTGGTGTCAAGAACACGGTTGGAGCATTAATTGCTAAGGTGAGTACGTGTGGACTTTATTGAGTACATAGCCATGAAAATGCTTGTTATTATATATGTCGAGTCTATTTGATAATTGTGTAGAATTTAGCAAATATAGTTAGTTGCATATTGTTGAATATAGGTAACTAACTTGTTGATGATTGATGTGATAGCCAAAGGCTTTGATTGATATAACCGTCGAGTTATAGTAAGGTTGAGACGATGTGATGACGCGGGGGATCCCCGGTCCTGAGGTATGGAATGCGGAGCATTTGGGCGGATCCCCATCGGCCCATTCCATGATAGTAGTCTTACTAACTGGAAGTAGTTCGGCGAGTAAGGCAAGTATAGGTAGATTGGGTGATTCTCTCTTGCCTTTACCTTGAAGCTTGTTAATGCGGGGGATCCCCGGTTAATGAGTTAATGTGGTTCTAGTTGATTGGGGATGTCCCGACAACTAGATATGATTGCTAGGAAATCAAAGTGTTAGAGTCACAATAGGGTGACTAGTTAGATGGATGACTTACTTATATGTTGTTTATATGTCATACGATTATATTTATTATCCGGGTCTAAACCCATGTAGCTCACGAGACGTTTTGTCTCACGTACTCCTTGTTTGTTTTGCTATGTACTCAGGTTCGGGATCGAAGGTTTAGGTACGCATGGATAGAGATGCGGGGCCTAGAGTAGAAGAACTTAGATTGGATTTATGCTTAGCTTTGGTTTTGATCTATTTTGTAACACCAAACTTTATACTCTGATTTTCATACCAAAGGTTTTTGTAAATCCATATTTTGGAATAGTTCTTCTATTTATGAAAAATGATTTATTTTGGGCAAATGTTTTATATTAAAATTTGAGGTGTTACAACAAGGGTTTGAGCCGGTATACATGCAACATGTTTTAGGAGGGCTAAGGCTTCCTGTTGATTATTTTATCCTTGCCCTTCTTCAAGATCTCGGGCTTCTTCTTGCCCAACTTGCTCCGAATTCTTTTCGCAAGATCATCATCTATATGATGCTTTGCCGTTCCCTTGGGATTGCCCTGTCTACCAAAGTGTTCGGCCATATGTATGTTGTAACCGGAAGAGGGGATTGGGCCGTCTTCACCCTTCGCCCTGGTCGGAGTGAACACATTACCGGGTTAATGGATTCGATCCGAGATTGGAAGTACGCCTTCTTTTATGCTGACCGTTTGGCTTTCAACGACATTTCCCTCCCTTGGGGGAAGATTACCGGTCGCACCTCCGAACCTGCTCCTGAATTAAGCACTAAGGAACATGGTTATGTTAACAGCCTGTCTTCTTCAGAGGTTGCATGGGAAGATCCGGACGAAGTCTTTCTTGGGATGGCCGACTTGAGTCCCTATTACTTCGTCCGTCAAGTTCGGCAAATCTGGCAAGTCAACGGGGAAGCCGTTTCATTGTTTCATCGTTTACGGATGCCTAAACCGGTACATGGAGACGTGTCTTTTATTGAGGGAGCCATAACTCCCTTCCTCCCCCCCCCCCCCCCCCCGAAGATGTCCTCAGTTCTGAAGGTACACCGGATGCTTTAGAGCGTGAAACTGAGGTCACCTCCGGGGCTGCGACGCCCATCGTGGAAACTTTGGCTTTTAGGACACAGGATACCATGGTTCATGACTCTCAATCTGACATATCGGAGCCCCGTAAGGTAGGATCCGTGAAATCTCTCTCGAAGAGGATCCATGAAAAATCATCCTCATCTGCCACCAAACGATTAAGAATCGAAGGTATCCAGTTAACTGTTCTTTCTTTAGTATCATACATATATTCTTTTTTTTTTACTAAACCTTCCATTCTGCTTGTAGAAACTACGTCTGAAGCTTCTGTTACCGTTTCGCATGCTCAGGAGGCTCCGCTAACTGTTTCATTTACCCCATCATCGTTAGTTGTTCCTACCACCGTGGTCCCGGACGCTGTCGTGCCATCAACCATATTTGGATCTGTGTCGATACCACCTAAACCCTCAGCCGTAGCACTGTTTAGTAGCCTTCTTTTCAGTTCCGATTTGCAAACACCACTCACCGGAAGGCCTTCTCAAATGGTGCCACCCGCTCGTCCACAATCATCGTTACCTGTGTTCCCTTTTCGACGTAAGTGCTCAAAACTACTTGATTATTTCTGTCTTTCTGTGCATATTAGATTGAGTTTTTTTTGTTTGCAGCTCGACAGGTCCGCACCACCATCTCCGAATCGACCGCTGGATTATCCACTGCAACCCTTCCGGGTCCCTTAGGTTCCTTTGAGGCATTTCGGCCTCTGGAGCAAAGTTTGCAAGCAACCATTACTCCCACTCCGCCAATCGTGCATGCTTCCGCATCTCCTTCTTCGGTCTTCCTCAATGTTTCCGATGTTTCTGATGAAGGTGTTTTTTTGCGCGCCCGAACGGATCTCCTCCGTGCCGTCGAGCTGTTATCCGAACTGCAAATGAGGGGTATTCGCAATAGACAGGCAGTGTCTCTTCACTCCGAGGAGTTTAAACGGATGGGAGAGTTAATGGGTAAGTTGAAAACCTTGCATCAACAGGAACTGGAGGAAAAAGAAAATTTGGCCAAATAGAATGAGCGTTTGCTGGAAGAGAAAAAAGATCTTTATGCGGGTATAGAAGATATGAGGCGTGCTGCAGTTGTTAAAGATTTTCGCATTATTGAGCTAAATGCAGAATGCGGGTCCCTTTCTTCCCGTATTGCTGAGCTAGAGGCCTCCCTGGTGGAAAAAGATTCTCAGTTGCACGAGGTCGAGCGTTATCATAACGATCTAGACCTGCAAAATGATAAGCTGAAGGAGGAGTATGCCGTGCAATCACACCAACTCGGGATGGCTCGCGAAAACATTGATTGGTTAATCACGAGGGGAATCTCTGGTTTGTGTGGGTCTTTATTGAATTCGACAGAGTTTGTGAGTCGAAGTTCCAAGCTTCAGATGGAGAGCGTCCGGTTCGGGCAGTATCGAGGATGTATGGATACTCATAGGGAGTATTCTGAACTGCTTGGGGATGCTCCGCTTATCCTTGACTACCCGGAAGCACATACCAACATTATGTCCCTTTTTGGGGAGTTGGTGTCTCCGAACTATTCTCTCCTTCAGTCGATCGAGTCTGGGGCCCGTTCCTTTGAAGAGTTAAAGAAACTTGTAGAAGGGTCACCGACTAACGTGGAAGATGTGGGAGAAAGATCGAACCGGGGAGGTGCTCCTCCTGCTCCTTGATTTTGTTTGTTGTTTGTCTTGTGATGTATTTTGTTTTCAAACAAACAGTACTTGTATTGCCCATTGGGCCCCTTATTTTGAATATTATGTGACGTCTTTTCGTAACAATCGCTCCCAAGTATTTTTATTCATATAGAGGCGTCCCTCTTTTAAGAATTTTCGTGTAATTCGTATATTCGTTCGCTATTCGTCGGAAGCAGATTCGACCAACTCCTTCCGGAGTTGGAGCGTTCTACTTGTAGCTACAATTTCGCGTCAACTGACATTGATTAAACGTTGTCATGACATAATTAAAAAGGAAAAAACCCTTCGTCGAAAAGGTTCATTCACTTAATTCGCACGCATCGTTGGGTACATTCTTGATTCGATTAACGAAAACACACATACAAGATGAAAAGTACAAAGGTTTGTTTGACAAAAAATAACGATATATAGGAAACCTTCGTACTACACTTGTGATTGAAGGTCTGGCTTAGAAATGGAATTTACGGAGGTTCCTCATGTTCCACGTCCTAGGGACTACCGATCCGCCCATTGTCTCTAGTACGTATGAACCGTTCCTTCTTGACTCTCTCACCCTGTATGGGCCCTCCCAGTTAGGAGACAACTTACCAGGTTTATAATGCAGACTGGCTTCATTCTTCCGGAGGACTAAGTCTCCCACCCTACATGCCGTTGCACGAACCTTGTCATTGTAGTATCCCTCCGTTCTTGATTTGTATGCAGCCTGTCGCAAAGCGGCGTTCTCCCTCCGTTCTTCCACGAGGTCTAAGTTATGCCTTAGAGCCTCTTCGTTGCCATCCAACTGAAAATTTTCCATTCTTGGAGATGGCAAGACAACTTCCAGGGGAATGACCGCTTCGAATCCATACACCAGACTATATGGAGTTTCTTGTATGGCTCTTCTTGCCGTAGTTCGGTATGCCCACAGGACGCTGTGTAACTCATCTTCCCATCCTCCTTCGGCTCGATTTGAACGGGTTTTGATTCCTTTCAAGATGGTTCGGTTAGTAACCTCAGTTTTCCCGTTGGCTTGGGGGTGAGCGACAGAAGTAAAGTTTTGCCGAATGCATAACCCTGCACACCACTCTTTGAAAGGATTGCTAGCAAACTGCTTTCCATTGTCACTGATGATGGTACGTGGGAGGCCGAACCGACAGATGATCTGTTTCCACACAAATTTAACAACATTTACCCCTGAGATACAGGATAATGGTTTTGCCTCGACCCACTTCTTGAAGTAATCTATTGCAACAACCAGGAACCTCAGTCCGCCCGGAGCCTTCGGGAAAGGGCCCACTATGTCAATACCCCACTGACAGAATGGCCACGGACTATGAATGCTCGTAAGATGGGTAGGTGCTTGGTTTGGGATGTTGGAATATGCTTGGCATTTTTGACATTTTTTCACATATTCCTGAACGTCTTTCGACATCTGAGGCCAGAAATATCCCATCCGGAAAACTTTCTGCGTCAAAGCCCTTGACCCCATGTGTGCTGCACACAAACCTTCGTGCACTTCTTCTATGGCCCTTTGAGATTCTATCTTTCCCAAACATCGCAACCAAGGCGTTAGATTCCCCTTTCGATACAGAACTCCATTCTACATTGTATACCTTCCCGCGTTCATCCTTACCTTCCTTGCCTGGCTCGAGTCGTTCGGGAGCGATCCGTCCGTCAAATATCGCACCATTGGCCGCGTCCAGCAAACTTCGTTTTCTTCTATCTCCATTGTGATACGATCCTAATTAATTAAAATTAGATAAGTATCATTATCAAATAGATAATATTTAAATGTCGAATGCTTATCCCTTTATTTTTGAATTCGTTTCCTGTTAGGATTAGATTAGGGTTAGGAGCCGAGTCTATATAAACATAGATCAGGTCTTTCGTTTTAGTCATTGAGAAATTGAGTCGTTTATTGTTTTGTCTTTCATTGTTATTAGGGAGAAACCTGGTTCTCCAATTCCAGGATTATCAATAAAGCATTCGATTAGTGTCTTTAATTACCGGTTCGTATCAAATTGGTATCAGAGCTGTTCGGTTCTGGAGCTATCAAAAAAAAAAAAAAGGTACTGTTCATCCGGCGGCACTGTTCATCTGGCGGCACTGTTCATCCGGCGGCACTGTTCATCCGGCGGCACTGTTCATCGGGCGTACTGTTCATCTGGCGACACGGTTCATCAAGCGCCACTGTTCATCGGCCGTTACTGTTCGAAATTGATTATGGATTTATGGGGTGAAACCCTTGATAAACTTGAAAAATTGATTATGGATTTTAGGGAAGATGAACGACGGCGTCACGAGGAACTTATGAACGGTTACGAGGAACTTATGAACCTACTGAATAACAGGATAAAATCAACACAGCCGTCACAGCAACTACATGTGTCGACCTCTGTTTTAGCACCAAAAATTGTGGCAGCAGATACGACCACCATTCCGCCGCCAAGGGCAGCAGTCACAGTACCGCCGCCAAGGGCAGCAGTCACAATACCACCACCAAGGGCAGCGGTCACAATACCACCGCCGCCAATCGGGCAGCCACAACATCAGCCAAAACTGCCTTCCTCCGCGGTGGAGGCCTCGTATCACAAAACATTCAATATCTGCCAATGCTGCCAACATGTGTTTGTGACTGTTTTGCGGTATTACTTTCATCCATGAAAGATGGATCTACAAGTCAAGACATGGGATCCCGGAATCAAGACCGTAGAAGTTACACACCTTGAGGACAAGGTGTGTTTTAGGGGCGGAGTAATGATACGATCCTAATTAATTAAAATTAGATAAGTATCATTATCAAATAGATAATATTTAAATGTCGAATGCTTATCCCTTTATTTTTGAATTCGTTTCCTGTTAGGATTAGATTAGGGTTAGGAGCCGAGTCTATATAAACATAGATCAGGTCTTTCGTTTTAGTCATTGAGAAATTGAGTCGTTTATTGTTTTGTCTTTCATTGTTATTAGGGAGAAACCTGGTTCTCCAATTCCAGGATTATCAATAAAGCATTCGATTAGTGTCTTTAATTACCGGTTCGTATCACATTGCTTCCTGGTTCGTTGTATGCTCGATACTTCTCTCCGAAAGGATTTCGACCAAAACTTCCTTTGTGAGGTGATGGTATAACATAGAAGCCAACTTCCTGAGTGCGTCCGCTTCTTTGTTTTGGGTACGGGGTATCTGTGTTATCCTGAATTTTTTGAATTTAGCCACCCTTGTCTTTACCTGTTCCAGGTATCGCTTCATGTGGCTTCCTTTGGCTTCATAAGACCCGTTGACTTGGTTTACCACCAACATTGAATCTGCAAACGCTTCCAACTCGCTTATCTCCATGCTTTCAGCCAGATTTAGACCTGCTAGTAATGCCTCGTACTCGGCTTCGTTGTTTGAGCGGGCAAAATTGAACCTGAGAGCGTACGTTACTTTTTCCTCCTCTGGTCCCGACAGGACGACCCCCTCCCCGCATCCATCGGCTCCTGCCGGCCCGTCTATGTACATCTGCCATAGAGTGAGATTTTTCTGTGTGAGTACGCCCCCCGTACCATTCAACTCCGCCTGCATACTTTCCGTGAGCGATTTCCCTTCATCCGGCATTTCGAGTAAGAAATCTGCCAGGGCTTGACCTTTGATGCTGGGCCTGGGTTTGAATAACATGTCATATTCTCCCAATTCGATCGCCCATTTGGTCATGCGCCCTGACCGTTCTGGTTGAAGTAATATATTCTTGATCGGTTGGTTAGTCAAGATTGTTACCGAGTGGGCCTGGAAGTACCTCTTCAGGCGTCTGACTGAGTATATGAGACTCAGGATCAGCTTTTCAATAAGAGAGTAGTTCAACTCCACCCCTTGTAACACTCGACTAACAAAGTAGACCGGAATCTGCTTCCCTTCTCTCTCTGCGAGAAGGACCGAACTGATTGCTTCCTCGCTCGTGGATAGATACATGACGAGGGATTCTCCTTCTTTTGGGCTGGCCATTGTCGGGATGGTTCGTAGGTGTTGCTTGAGTTCCCCGAACGCTTTTTCTGCCTTCTCCGTCCATTCCACTTCTCCTTTCTTGGTGCATCTGTGCAACGTCTTGAAGAAAGGAACGGATTTCTCCGCAGATTTAGCTAAAAAACGTCCGAGTGCAGCTAGCTTTCCATTTAGAGCCTGCACATCCTTCACCGTTCGAGGAGTTTTTGATTTCAACAGATTTTCTATTTTCTCTGGGTTAACCTGAATCCCGGACGGAGTGACAATGTGACCCAGGAATTTTCCCCTACTCACCCCAAACGAGCACTTTTTTGGGTTCAACTTCATGTTAATCTTTTGCAGTTGCCGGATGGTCTCTTCTACATCTCTGACCAGGTCTTCGTCTCCCTTACTTTTGATCACCATATCGTCCACGTACACCTCCAGGTTACGCCCTATCTGTTTCTCGAAAGCCCTATCAACCAAGCGTTGGTAAGTTGCACCGGCGTTCCGTAGCCCAAACAGAATTTTAACATAGCCGTATGTACCTCTGGCCGTGTGGAAGGCCGTCTTCTCCTCGTCTTCCCTGGCCATCTGAACTTGATGATAGCCCTTGTAGGCATCCAGAAAGGATTTCCACTTGTATCCCCCCAACGCCTCCACCTTCTGCTCAATCTCCGGGAGGGGATAGCTATCCTTGGGGCACGCTTTGTTAAGGTCCTTGAAGTCCACGCACATCCGCATGGATCCGTCCCCCTTCTTAACCTACACGGGGTTGGCTACCCACTCCGGGTACTGAGTACTTCGCAGGACAACTGCTGATACCAGATCGTCAACCTCCTTGTTGACTATCTTGTTCCGATCGGCTGCCATCCCTCTTTTCGATTGTTTAACGGGTGTGAAAGCGGGGTTGATGTTTAGCTTATGCTCTGCAACGCTTCTTGATACGCCCGTCATGTCTTTGGGTTCCCATGCGAACACTTGCTTGTTTTCCTTTAACAGGGCCTCCATCTCCTTCCTTACTTTTAACGGAAGGTCTCTACCCATCCGGATTGTTGCTTCCGGGAACTCAGGATTTATGACCACTTGAACCTCTTCTTGCTCTGTCCAGCTATCCTGATGAATGATGCTTCCGCACTCTGCCATCGGCATGGGCATACTCTGAATGGTGAGTATTCCGTGATCCGAAGGGAATTTTAGCAAACCATGGATAGTAGAAGCTATAGCCTGTAATTGCCACATCCATGTCCGCCCTAGTATGACGTTATATCGGGATGGAGCCTCTATGACAATGAATTCGGTAACAATGGTTTTGTTGCGACATGTATTCCAATCGGTCAACACCAAAGGGAGGTGGATTTTCCCTCGCGGCCATACGGATCTTCCGGAGAATCCTATTACCGAGGATGTAGCAGGCTTGAGAAACGCCTTAACGTCCGAAGGGAATTTATCGAAACAATGATCGTACATGATGTTCGTTGAACTCCCTCCATCCACATAGATACGTCGTACCATCGTCCGGGCGATTGCCCCACAGATTACAAGTGGCTCCATCCCAACATATCCTTCCGAGATTGGCTTATCCCTTCCGAACTCTATAGTTGCTTCTTTTCTCTTCCTCAGAGGGGTACTGGAAGGTGCCGCCCCTTCGATTGCGAGAATCTCCGTTTCGTAAACAGCTTCCTTAGCCTTCGAGGCTTCCGTCTGAACCTCCTTCCCCTTCCCCTTCTTCTGAGCTTCTTTCTCCCGCTTGTAACTTTCACAGGTAATAGTAGCGTGACCCATTATTTTGTGGAATTCACAATAAGCATTGGGGTCTCTTGGATACCTCTTCCGGAGAGATCTTCCTTCCATGTCTTCCTTCGACTCATTCGCCACGAACGCTTCCTGACGATACGGCTCATACTTTTCGCCCGACGCTCTTCCTCTGGACGCCCTCCCCCGGAAAGGCATCCTTCCTGGGAGTGAAGACCGGTAAGAGTTTTTAGGCCTTTCAGGATTCCGGTTCAGGGCTGAGCCGAAGGTTCCCTTCCGTTCCTGCGCCTCAAAGCGTAATTTTTCCGCACTTTCCTCCTCCTGTTTCAGCACCTTATTGACAACATTGATCATATCATCGGCCTTGTAGAAGTCTTTTTTCGACAGCTCCCTGAACAGTTCGCCTTCTCTTAATCCGTACGTGAATGCAGCAATGATGAGGGAGTCTTCCCGTACGGGTATTTTCCGGCTCTGTTCGTTAAACCTTTTAAAATACGACCGGTTGGACTCTCCCTCTCGCTGCCTGCATGCCATTATCGACTGGGACCGTTGTTGGTATTTCTTCTGCTGTATGAAGCTGTGACTGAACTGCGTCACCAGATCTTCGAAGTTGGAGATGCTTCTTTGAGGAAGACTAGACAACCAATACCGTGCGGATCCTTCGAGGGTCCCGGCAAAGTACAAACACCAGAGTCTGGAATCCATAGGGATCATCTTCACAGCCCAACGGAAACTGGCCACTTGGTCATCTGGATCCCCCGTTCCGTCGTACGACTTAACTCGAGGTATTTTCAGACCGGGTGGTATGGGCATTTCGTTGATGTCATCTGTGAAAGGAGAGCGGAAAACCCTTTCTTCCAACGACTTTTGGGGGCCCCGATCTTTCTTTCCCCTTCGTTGCGTGGGTCGCCTTTCTTCTTCCGACTTCTCTGGTGGAAAGGGGGTTTCTTTCTGGGTTCTTCTTGGAGGAGTGGGGTCCTTATACACCACTTCTACAGATTCGTCATCGCTGGAGTACGTCAAGCTTCTTTCTACACCGAGCATTTCCCCCTTGGCTTTCGCTCTAGTTTTTTCCATCTGCCTCATCTTTCGGAATTTGCAGAAGAGATTATAGTCTTCTAACTCTTCCTGAGTGGGCTCGTTTCCTCTGTTTTCCGGCGGCGGGCATGCGGAGACCGACGCAGGGGTAAGTACTCCCTCTATCGGTTCCACGAATCGGACCGGCGTCGTTTGATGACGATCATTCAACGCTGCTTCTTGGACCATTTTGTTCAAGGTCCCACGGATGGCGCCAAATGTTGAAACCAGTTCTCCGGAGGTCCGGACGGAAGGTCGTCTTCGCCTGGAGCCTTGCAAGAGGACCTGAAATCAACCGCAAACCTTGGGTTAGATGCTCCCCGAGGGTGATCCTCGTGAGGGCACTCCAACGCTCAAGTTAGTGTTTATTGACGTAAGGTCTATCGGGTAATTAATGCGATATGTAAAGATTGTATTGAATGCAGAAAGTAAGTAATAAATGTACCGAATGTGTGTCGTTGGTTCTTTGCCTACACGCAAGTATTTATAGCCAAGCCGGAAGTGCAGAAGGAAGAAGGAGATCCTTCTTCAGACCGTTCTTACGGAAGGTCTGTTGGTCAAAAGGTAAAGCTCAGAGCCTTTACCCGTCGTGTCGTAGCATGATACCACGCTACCGCCGACTTGGGGACTTGCTCGCATTAAATGCTCTTGGGACTCGAAACTACTTTTACCGCGGTATCCGCCTTACCCCCGATTGCTATTATAGGGATTCGCGTTCTGCGATCGTTCGCCCTTCCTGCGCTCGAGAGCCTTCGTTGACCCGGACGGTATTTGGTATACCTCATTAAACGTCAAGTAAGAAACTTTACAAGTTTCACTTAATCGGTGCGGTGTTTGTTTATCCGAGGCTTTTATAGATGATTTTTACATCATTGATTCTCCACGTGTCAAACTAAACACAAAGTACGTATTTATATGATCTTGAAAGAGTGAATAATAAATTATAAATTATATTAAATAAATAAATTACATTAAAATTGGGCATTCTAGAGGAAATACACTCATTTTTTGAAATGAAGTAAAAATAATTTGTAATTGTAGAATAAACGTTAATATAGACATTTTTTTATAGTTTTAGAGGGTGTTTGAAAATCTTTTGAAAAGTGTTTATTGACTTACTTCTTTAAAAAGCCAATATAAGTTAATAAGTTGTTTGTATAAGATAAAAAGAATTTTTTAAATGACTTTTTAATAAGCTTTGAAAAGTTGTTTTTGAAAAGTAAGAGATCCTTTACTTTTCAACCAACTTTTCACTAAAAATAAGCAAATAAGTTAAGCCAAACATTAGGGTAAATATCAGAAATTATTCCTGTGGTCTTGGGTTTTCTGGCATTTTGTCCCTAAACTTTTTTTTTCAAATTTTTTGTCCCTGTACTTTTTAAAATTCTGGTTTATCGTCCTTCCGTCCAAAAAGGCTGTTAACTAACGGAATATACCAAAAAAAATATTTCTTTTTCTCATCTTCCTTTTCTTTTTAATTCTTCCCTAAAAAAACCCTAAAATCACTTTAGATCTAAAAACTCACCCAACCGTTTTCGAATTTCCGGCGAGCTCCGGCGACCTTTGATTCTGAAATTTTAGGAGGTTGTTCGTCTCCTCCGTGCGACTCCAACGATGTCTTTTGACCGGACACCAGACCAGTCACGCGCCGCCACGAGGTGGCGTCGGAATTTCAAAAATCGCCGTCAAATCGCCAAGGCGATTTGCAGTATTCCGGTGACGTTATGGTCGATTTGAGGTACGTTTCTGGTCGTATTGAAGTGGGGAACAATTCCCCTAGGCCTATTCATGTTCCTATTTCGATTTTGGAAGCGAATCAGAAGGTTGATGCTGTTTCTGTTCGCCGGCCGGAATTTCTCGATTCCGGCGAGATTGGGGTTCGGGATTTGACTGTTCTAGTCGGAATATCATGGGGAACAATAACCCCAGGTTGTTGCCGGATCTAGTTCATCATGTGTGAGGGATTGTGAAGAATAAGGTGGTCCAGATCTAGGGTTCATGTGTGAGGGATTGTGAAGAAGAAGGTGGTCCAGATCTAGGGTTCATGTGTGAGGGATTGTGAAGAAGAAGGTGGTCAAGATCTGAAGATGATGTGGTCATTAATTCCATAGAAAGTTCAACAACAATCCATTTCAACATGATGAATTAGGTTGTTGTTAATTCGGTGTGAAGTTGGTTTGGGTTAGGGTTCTTGAATCTGGGTTATGGTTCATAAATGAAGAACATAGAATAAGAAGAAGGATGGCAAAAGTCAGAAATGCCCTCACATGTTTGGCATGTGAGGTTAGTTAACAGCCAAATTTGGACGGAAGGACGATAAACCAGAATTTTAAAGAGTACATGGACAAAAAATTTGAAAAAAAAAGTTTAGGGACAAAATGCCAGAAAACCAAGACCACAGGGACAATTTCTGATATTTACCCCAACTAAAAATAAGGTAATAAGTTAATAAGTTGTTTGTGTAAGATAAAAAGAATTTTTTAAATGACTTTTTAATAAGTTTTGAAAAATTGTTTTTGAAAAGTAAGAGATCCTTTACTTTTCAACCAATTTTTCACTAAAAATAATCAAATAAGTTAAGCCAAACATTATTTTAGTTGATATATTAAATGATTTTTGTATTATTAATTTTAAATTTTTTAAGACCATCTATGTGCTTATAAGGTATATATTAGAAAAACAACTTTTTATTATTGTCAATGTTTTATGCAACTTTATTTCCCTTCAATTACGTGATGAAAATGTACTTTTTATTAAAATACTAGCACTGTAACTTTAATCTAAATCTAAATTAGCGTATAAAAAACTTTGGGGTAACTATCAGGAACCATTCTTTAGTTTACTCTCATAAATATTATGCTTGAAATTTAAAGGCAGTTTTTTGTCTTTTCTATTTTGTTTTTGTAAGCTAAAAACTTCAAATTTTACAAAAGAGGGAAATTTTTTATAAAGAACGAGAATAACGTACACGGGATAAGAAGCATTTATAAAAAAGGGCCTTTTGACAGGGGAAGCAGGTATGCAAATCAAACAAATGAAGTAGTGGAAACTTGAACCTATCCACACTCATCTCCCGAGTTTCATGGGGGTTCGGTTATTGCCACTCGGTTTTTGTCACTTGAGTTAGTGGAAGTATTCAAATAATAATATTGATAATATTATTTATAATTTTAATGTTTGTCATTAAAATATACATTTGAATGAGTGGTTTTGATTTTTGTAATGAATTGGCTTAATGACAATAATGTATGTCATTAATCCACTTGACCATCTTCCATTCATCTTCCACTATAAATAGTGGGTTTGGTCATTTGGAAGAACACACACAAAAATTCATACTCCTTCACTCACCTACTTACTAAATCACAACTTCTCTCTTGTGAAAACACTCTTAACTTCGGTTAGTGTTCTGGCTTGGATTATATCCGGTAGTGTAAAAGTACTCGGTTGTTTTACCCTGGGAAATAGACAATGAATCTATTTTAAGGGGATCGTGAATTTCACGAGACTCAACCAAAACTTGTTTCTTCTTTGTTTTCTACATATTCTTGTTTCAATCTTGTATTTGTTTAGATATTTCCCAATTGTATTGTATTTTATTAATAAAAATTGGTATTAGCTTCTACAATACAAATATCAAAGCAGGTGTACTACGTCTGGAAATGACCAAATCTTGACAAGAAAACTCGGTATGATGCGCACGGTTTAGGGAGAGAAGCTAAGACGCTGTTGCATCATGGCTTGTGGTGTTAAGGCAACTTGTGGTCCTTCTTCTATTTAGAAGATTTTTAAGGCGTCTCTCAAAAGTGACGTATTCCAAAACTCATCAGTTTTGTCATATTAACGTCACACCACTCTAACTAAAAAGCCCATTTTTTCCCCTTAAATGAGTCTACACTATAATATAATATATATATATATAATATGTATTTTTTAAATTAAATGCAGAGCGGGTTATAAACGGATTGGATTGGTATTGATCCATACGCGACCCTTTTAGTAAAAGGGTTAACGGGTACGGGTCGTTAAAGGGTAAATGAATCAACAAATATGATCCAAACTCATATAATTATTGTGGATTCAGATCGTATCAGGATTAAAACTTGCTCCATTATCAGGTTTAGTTGGAAAGCACTAGTGGAGTTTGTGGTAGGATGTTGAGCATTATACCACTTTGCTCCATTAACGATTAGATTGGAAAAACGGAGGTGCTCCTAATATGATTGAATCTCTTGAGGACTTTCATTAATTCCCTATTTTCTCTCAACCTCCTCACCAAAAATCTCTATGTAATAAAACCTAAAGCTCTTGACAAATAGGAGTATATGATATGTCGCTCAAAAGAAATTAAAATATAAAATAAAACCTATTTATCTAAAACCTAATCACAATCCTAATTAGGAACAAATGAACAATGCCAAATTCACAAATAACTCATATTCCACAAATAACTCGTACGGAATACGCAATACAATCTCCCGACTCTTTCTCAATTTTTTTTCTTCATATAGAACAATTTTATGTGAAATGACAATTCTGTTTTTTCTTTCATTTTCCCACGCTTTGATTCATCTCTCCTACGTACAAAGGGCATAATTGCCCTTTAATATAAAATTGTTCTGTATACATAAAAATTACTCTGTAAAAATCAGTTTTCATTACCATGTAACCGACTTTGACACACGCCAAACATATTAGGTGTGTTTGTCGAGCAGTTTATCTAGAAAGATATGTATATTCTTGGTAATTTCTTCGAGTCAAAATAAAAAAGATATAATAATATGTGTCAATAGCTCATCAAGCATGCCTTAATCACTCGGCGAGGGGCCAGCGGGTGTCACACTCCATCAAGCATGCCCTAATCCTTTTATGTTTTAACCACTAATTTTTCTTATTTGTTTTGATCACCAAACAATCTATAATTAAGGGTTTTACAACTTTTTAAGCAAAGTTTTTAATGTAAATAACACTCGATTATAAGTTGATAGCCTCTTTTAATTCATTTATATTTCCGTGGCTTGAAACTTATGCAAAATTCTATAAATTTGTTATACCTTATCCCTTTAAAACCATATGAAGTTTGGACTGACGATGATAATGCCAAAGTCTCGTATTCCATAAAAAATCTTGCTGAAAGGGAAAGGAGATGAGAGGGAACACAGGACAGGGATTAGGGAATAAAAATGGTGACCACTTCCCGTCCCTACGTGGATACCTGACCCCACCGTTTCTTACTACCAACATTTCCCCCAAATTTAATTAAAGGGTGTAGGGGTGCCCAAAGGGTCAACCTGACCCGACCCGACTCTTATCGGGTCGGGTTCGAGGTTAAAGAACCTAACCCGAAACCCGGCCCGGTAAGGCTTCGGGTTAGTCGGGTTCGGGTCTATCTGGTTTCGGGTTTGTCGGGTTGACCCGATCGGGTCCGTCGGGTTACATATTCACAAAAGTTCAAAAAACTCACATTTGTAAAAAAATAAAAGTACACTAATTCATACTTGTGTGTCGAACAAGTACAAACAAATTGTATATTAGCAAATAAGAAACGGTGCTTTTCAACCATAATATCAAATGTGAATTTTTGTAAATAAGCAGAGACTAGGCTGCTTCAAAAAACCCTAGCTGCCGCTGGCGAATTTTGGTTCTTTTGATTTCGATCGCCGGGGTCGGGAGGGAGGGTTGGGCTACGACGATTCTTCTTATGGGTAATCTCAAACAGTTTTCTGATGCGGACGGGTGGACGTGGAGGATTGCGAAAAAAGGATCGGTGGGTAATCCCATGCACAATAATGTGAAACCCATTACCAATCCTTATCAAAAACAAGTAGAGAAGGTGGCTTCTTCGTTTTTCATAACGAATTTCCCACAACAGTTGACTCAAAATCAACTTTGGAATTGGTGCAGGAAGTTTGGAAGGGTTGTTGACGCATATATTACAAAAAAGATCACTAAGTTTGGTAAGCGTTTTGGCTTTATTCGTTTTCTGGGTATTAAAGATGAAGAAGGCTTTGCTAAACGATTGTCTGATCAATGGGTGGGGTCTTTTCATTTGTGTGTGTCGTTGGCTAGATTTGATAGAAATAAGGTAAAATCCCCGATTAGGGTTAACACCTCTGCGGGTTCTGTTATGTCAAACACCAAACATTCATATGCAGATGTAGTTGGAAGAGAAAGGAATTCAAAACAAACCACTGTAGGAGACAAGGAAGTGGTGCTGAAAACTATTGAGCTTAAAGATTCTGACCTTTTAGTTGTGGAGGACTCAGAATGTATTGTTCTTGCCAGAGTAAGAGATATTCACTCTATGCCCCAACTATATGTGATATTAGATAATGAAGGTTTCTCGGGGGTGGATATTCATCATGTTGGAGGTTCTTGGGTGTGGTTGGAATTCAGTTCACAAAAAGCATGCACTCGGTTTAAAAGTGTAGATTGGCGTGCTTATTTTCTTAATATTCAACATGTGGTAAGTAATTTTACGACAAATGAGAGAACATGTTGGATTGAAATAGATGGTCTCCCACTGTGTGCGTGGGATTCTGACGTATACAAAAAGATCGGTGGTTTATGGGGAAATTTTTTATTCTTTGATGATTTAGATGATAACCCTAGTCGAGGGAAACTGTGTATTAATATGTCGGAGAAAAACAGTATTAATGAAACGATACAAGTGGTGGTTGAAGAAGTGACATACTTCGTGAGAGTTATTGAAACCGGTTTATGGAACTGCAAAATTTCTAAAGTGACAAATGAATCGGGGTCTGAATTCAGTCAAGGAGAAGGGGAAGATGATTCCTTGATAAATGAGATTTTCGAGGAGGAAATTATTATTAACACCGAGTCAGTGGATGTAGATGATAAGGTGAATGAAAGTCTGGGTCAAAATGTAGTTGATGACCACGTCGTTTCGCAAATGCCACCTAGGTCCGTTCAAGAACCTAATCAGTGGTTTTCATCGCCTGTTGTTGGAGAGGAAAATGTTCAACAAATGGATACGGATGTGACAAAAAAGTTTTCGAGCCAGGTGTTAAGTGACAAGGTGATTGAGGTATCGGAGTCTCTTAGTTGCCCTCCGGGGTTTGAGAAAATTAAAAGTGTAGTCTCAGGTGAGAAAGGGTCAAAGTCATGTGGTTCTCTTTTCCGGAAATATAAAGAGGGAAGTAAGTGTTTCTAAGGTGAAGAGTATGGGTGATGAACATGTTATTAATGAAGATACTCTCGATTAATATTCAGGGTATCGGGGTGGAGCGGAAAAGAAAGTGGATAAAGAGATTATGTTATCAACAAGGGGTGGTGTTTTTAGGCGTTCAAGAGACTTTTATGACGAAGGTTGATCTATTTAAAATTAAGGCGTTGTGGGGGAATTATAAGTTTGATTTTGCATGTAGTTCGGCCCGCGGTCACTCGGGGGTATCTTATCGGTGTGGGATACTGCGGTATTTCATAAAGTTCGTATTCAGTGTGATATCAATTTCGTCATTGTTGAAGGGCGATGGTCAGGTACTCAAGAAATTGTTCATATTATTAATGTTTATGCCCCGTAGGGTATTGTAAATAGACGACGGGTGTGGGAGGATATTAGTATCTATATTCGGCAGGCTTCCGGTTATATGATTATTTTTGGAGATTTCAATGAGGTCCGTGATGCGTCTGAAAGATTCGGTTCTATTTTTGATGAACATGGGGCTTCTAGTTTTAATCAATTCATTGATAATAATCAATTGATAGATATCCCGATTGGTGGTAGGAAATACACTTGGATGAATAAAAGAGCTTCGAAGATGAGCAAGCTTGACAGGTTCCTTTTATCAGATAATTTATGCATTGCAAACCCGAGGTTGAAAGTAGTAGCATTGGAAAGGAACTTATCTGATCATACGCCTATTTTATTGCACTCTAATCATGAAGATTATGGCCCAACACCCTTTCGAATGTTTAACTCATGGTTAGAAGTGGACAGTTTTGATGAGTTAATTAAAGCTTCTTGTTCTGATTTTAAACAAGCTCATAAATCGAGTATTATTAAGCTGAAAAGCAAGCTGAAATTCATTAAAGATAAATGCCGGTCGTGGAGCTCCGGTCAAAAAGATGTGAAAGAAACTCGTTTAAAATGGTTGCGGAAGCAGATTGAAGATATAGAAAAAAATATGGAAGTAGGTGGTGTCACGGAGCAGGATATTGCAAATCGTCTTTCTTTTTTAAATGAGGTCACCGAGATAGAGAGGTTGGTTCAATTAGATCTCTTACAAAAATTGAAGTTAAAATGGGTGGTGGATGGAGATGAAAATTCTAAATTTTATCATGGGCTTTTAAACCAAAGAAGAAGGTATAATATGATTCAACGGATCATGGTTGATGGTATTTGGGTTACAAATCCGGCTGAGGTGAAAAAAGAATTCTTTAATTATTTTAGAGAAAAATTTAAGAGAGTTGATTGTCATATTCCAAACAATGAAACCAACCGGTTTGTTAGGCTTTCGGATTTGGAAGCTCAAAATCTCGAAGATATGTGTTCTATGGAGGAAGTTAAACAAGCAGTTTGGTGTTGTGGTAATGATAAAGCCCCGGGCCCGGACGGTATATCGTTCAAATTTTTAAAATCATATTGGGAGTTATTAAAAACAGATATCTTTCATTCTGTAGTAGAATTTCTTTCTAAAGGAAAGATTCCGATGGGTTGTAATGCTTCTTTTATTACTCTCATTCCTAAAGTGCCGAATCCAGTTTTGATAAAAGATTTTAGACCGATCTCTCTTATCGGTGTGGTGTTATATACAAAATTATTGCCAAGTTACTTGCATTACGGCTCGCCAAGGTGATGGATAAATTAATAAGTAGTGAACAATCTGCTTTCATAAAGGGTAGACAAATATTAGATGGTCCTCTTATTCTAAGTGAAATCATTAATTGGTATAAGTCTCGTAAGAAACGTCTTTTAATATTCAAAGTTGACTTTGAAAAGGCGTACGATTCGGTTAGTTGGGAATATATTGATTATATAATGTTGAATATGGGTTTTGGGAAGAGGTGGCGTAATTGGATAGTTGAATGTTTAGATTCTTCTAAACTTTCAGTGCTTGTTAATGGAAGTCCGACTGATGAATTTAAGATGTGTCGGGGGCTTCGTCAAGGTGACCCGTTATCGCCTTTTTTGTTTATTTTGGCCATGGAGGGACTTCATGGGTTAATTCAAAAGTCGATTGCAGATAGAAAATTATGTGGAGCATTGGTGGGTAATGGAAACTTTCACATTTCTCAATTATTTTACGCGGATGATGTAATATTCGTCTCGGATTGGAATCGCGAAAATATTCGTGAAATCATCTCTATTTTGGACGTTTTTTTAAGCAATCTGGCCTTAAAATAAACTTAGCTAAGTCTAGTATTTCGGGTATTGGTGTCGAAGAAGATGAGCAGCTTCTAGTGAGTACGGATTTTGGTTGTTATCTTTGTACTATTCCGTTCACGTATTTGGGTATTTCGGTGGGTCATAGTAGGTGCCAAGCAGTTAAATGGAATCATATTATTGAAAAAGTTCGGTCTAGATTATCTAATTGGAAAGTGCAAATGCTTTCTATTGGTGGCCGACTCACTCTTGTTAAGTCGGTCTTGGGTAGTTTGGCCATTTACTGGATGTTTTTGTTTAAAACTCCGTCATCCGTTCTCAAAAAGTTAGAACAAATGCGAGCAAGATTCTTTTGGGGTGGTTCAGAGGATGTTAAAAAATTGCATTGGATAAAGTGGGATATGTGCGTATCTGAAATGTCGAGGGGTGGGCTTGGGATTACAAGTCTTGAGGCTCTAAACTTGGCCCTTCACTTAAAGTGGTGGTGGAGATTTTTCAATGAGAAACACGCTCTTTGGTGTAAAGTGATCAAGGCTATTCATGGTGAGGATGGGCATTTCGAGAATCCTATTAATGATCGAGATAGGAATGGAGTCTGGGGTCAAATAGTAGGGACGGTAAACTATCTTCATGATAACCAAATAATCACTCGGGATGCTATAAAATACAAATTAGTGTCGGGTGATTCTATAAGCTTTTGGTCAAGTTCTTTGTGTAATTTTTCTCCTCTTTCTTCTTTATTTAATCGATTATTTCGATTGGAAATTAATCTTTTTTGCTCGATTAAAGATAGATGGTATAATGGGAATTGGGTTTTTAATTGGAGACGAAATGTTAGAGGTGGTGTTGAACAAACTCAATTGGAAAATCTTATAGAGATGATCCGAGATTTTTGTCCACATGTTGAAGGAGAAGATAAAGTGGTGTGGTCTCTAGGCGAGCAATGTGAGTTCACGGTGGGAGAAGCGAGGCGTCATATCAATAATTGGCTTTACCCGGGCGATATCGAGTTTACTCCTACGGTATGGTGCAAAGCGGTTCCTATTAAGGTAAATGTGTTCATTTGGAGATTAAAGTGTGATCGTCTTCCTACTAGATTTAACTTATCTAGGAGAGGAATGGAGATCAATTCGATTGTTTGCCCTTTATGTGATTCGGGTGTTGAGATCATTTCTCACACTTTATTTTCATGTTATGTTGCAAAAGATGTTTGGCAAGCGATATATTCTTGGTGCCAAATTACAGGAGACCTTCCTTGTAATTTTGATGATTGGTGGGCGATGTTAGGTCACAACAACCCTGGTTTATGATGTTAATTGATAGAATATTATACTTAGAGAAATATTAAAGTGATAACACAAGAATATAGTCAATGTATAAATCCACTAAGTGTGGTTTGTTGCGGAATAACAAGACCACTGATCAATTACAAAAGAGGTGAATGTGTAAAGTAAATTGGTAAGTACTCCTTTGCAAGATGATCTCTATTTATAATGTTATAGAGATCTTACATAATAAGCAAAGGAGTAACCGAAGGACTAAGCAAGGAAAATGACTAAGATCAAGGGATTTGATCTTAGTCCGTTACTATACTGAGTATCACTCAGTCCTTCTACTCAGTATCACTATCTGATACTGAGTACTGATACTGAGTTCTAATACTGATCACTCAGTATCAGACCTAAACTTAGCTATATTATTCTACATATTACTCAAAGCTAGTCTAGGTTGTTTTTGTTATCTTAAGATCCAAAGGGGTAAGGCTTTTTGCCTTAACAATCTCCCCCTATCTAATGATAACAAAACAATTACAAAGAAAAACTAAACAAAATAAGCTACAGGCTGCAAAGTCTTCTTCTTTAGTCTTTGTTGATCGATTCAAACTCGTAGAAGACTTCTTTCTTCACATGGATGAAACTCTTCTCTTTTCTTCAGTTCATCTTGCCTGTTGTTTAGTATAGCAACTATCTTTTTTCTAAACCAAGCATCTTCTTTCTTGGTTATCATCCATTTAAGGCCCACCAAATGGCTGATAGGAGCTTTTGCCAAATCCGCTTCAGTAATGAAGCATTCCCTGTCATCTGAGTCAGTATACATGTATCCAGATGTTGGATATATGGTACTCTTTTGATCCTGAAAAATGAGATTAGGGGGAACAGTATATGTGGGAATTATTCTGAAAGTATTGAGACACTCAGGTTTGTTGTTCCTCATAGCTTCAGTCATCACACTGAGTGCCCTGTATTCTGCTGCATAAAGAATGCCTTTTTCATAGCATATAGCAGATACAGCCCAGATTTCATCCATCATCACTTGGGCTTCAGAAGATCTTGAGGGCATTTCCTTGATCAGTCTAGCAATTTTTATCCAATCATGAAGTCCCATATTTTGAATGTCATGGAGGAGAAACTTCATTGGAGGACTGACTGGCCCAGTACAAGTTGCAACAATTGATTTATCAACAGTTTTGACCTTTATTTTGTTGACAAACTCATTTAGCCAGTATATGTCTCTTACAGTTGGAAATGCTTTCTTCCTCAGCATACTCATCCTTGTTTCCCTATATCTTGTTCTTTGTGCCACAATGTTCCAATACTGTTCAAGTAATTCATCTCCAGTTCTTCTTACAGTATGAGATCTTCTTGGAACATCTTCAGACTCAGATTCAGGTTCTTCCTTAACAAGGAAGAACTTTTGGGCCTCAATCTCATCCTCAGCTTCACTCTTTCCCTCAGTAAACTGAGCAGATCTTCTAGGTCTTGAGATCAGAGGAGCTGGATCTTGTTCTTCACTAGATTCTGAGGACATAACCACATTTGTCATTCTTCTGGTTATTGGTCTTCTAGGAATTCTAGAAGGTCCTTCAGCTTGAGATGAGATAGATTTTCTTGTATGCTTTTCATCATCTGAGAATGATGATGAAGAGGTTTCTTTATTTGCTTCATCCAATGCAAAGTTTAAAAAATCTTCTGATTCCACTGGATGTTCTTCATCTTCATCATCAGCAATGGGCCACACAAAAGGTCTATAAACCACAATTTGTAAGTTATTTTCTTCTAGAGCAGGTGGCTCAGTATAAGCTTGCTGTGGTTGGTCAGTATGAGTCTCCCCCTGAGCAGATGGCTCAAGAGGGTCTTGAACTTGTAATGCTGACCTAGTTCTTTGTCTTCTTCTCTCATACTGAATCCGAATTGGCTCAGTATGAGGGCTTTGCTGATGTTGTTGTTCTTCTTGTGGAGGTTGATCTTCATTCAATCTTCTTCTTTTCTCCCCCTGAGCAGATGGCTCAGTTTGATCAACCTCAGTATCTCTTTGTCTCTTCTCCCCCTTTTTGTTATCATTTGATGAGGAGGGAAGAGGATCAGTATCACCACCCATGTCCCCTTCAGGTTGTTCAAGAGTAGGGGAGGGCATGGGCTCAGTTGCAGCATCAGTATCACCAGCACCTCCTTCTCCTTCTCCTTCTTCATTGTGATCACCATGTGAACCTGGTGGAGTTTGTGGAGGCTGCTGTGGTTGTTGAAGGAGTGATACTGACTGTTTTATTAAGTCAATATCACCACTCATCTTGTCCATTCTGGCTAGTATTACATTTTGAGTTTGTTGGATGGCCAGAATGTGCTGCATGATTGCTTGCAGAGTCACTTGGTCTGCTGCAGTTTGAGATGCCTGAATACCCTGCACAGATGGTGCTAAAGAAACAAAAATATAAAACTGGTTAGAATGAAAGGTTTATCAAATAGAATTGTGGTGTTGTTTAATTCTACAATCATATAAACAGAGTTTGTGAAGTCTGTATTTCATCTGGTATTGGATGAAATATTGTGGACTTGTGCATAGCATGTGTAAGAAGATTTTAGTAAAGCTGAGTGTGAAAATTTAAGTAGCTCAGTATAGGATAAGTCACATTTACTAAAAGGTTTGGATGTGGGAATTCGAAGCCTGGGATGTGCTTCTTGTTATTTTCAATGTTTATCACTCGGTAGAGAGTGATAACAGAAATGTGGCTAAACCCCATTGGATATTTTTTGGATTTTGTGGCTTAAGGGTTTGGGATCATTTCTTGAATGATGCTACCCAACTCAAAAATAAGTTGGACATTATTCAAGCAGCACCAGTGGGTGTCAGTATGACATCAACCACCATTGTCTCTTTAAATGTTGAGACAACTGTAGACTGACAATGATCAATTTAGTGTGCTCAGTATATGAATTTTGCATAGCAGCAGTGGGCTAGCTATGTTGGCCATAAGAGGATATATATTTGAAAGATCGTTTGAGACTTTGGTCAGTATTGAGTTGGTACTGGCCAATACTTAGTCTCTATTTGGGAATGAAATATATATATATAACTTTAAGGGTTTTTAGAAATTCATACCTGAGACTCTGTCGGATTCCCTTCGAGCATCTGCAGAGGTCGGTGCAGGATCATGTGTTTGTTGATGTGCAGCACCAACATCTTCAATACCGACCCCTCTGTCATGCTGAGCACCTTCCAGTGCAGTTTGTGCATATTGAATCTCCACATCAAGAGGAACATGAGGTTCCTCAATTGGTTGAGCAGGTGGAGCTTGTTCTGGACCTGGAAGGTCAACGGTGGCTGCAATAAAGCTTTGGGCTTGAATAGATGCAGTTAATGATGGAACATTTGCAGGCTGCACCTCCTCAGATGATAAGTTGCCCATAATGATAGGAGAAACATTCCTTCTTCTTCTTCGAAGGACCAGTGGTGTGTCTTCTGAGGACTCAGTCTCACGATCGGTTTCAATATGTGGAGCAGCAAGATCTTGTGCAGGTGGAGAGATAGATGGTTCTTGAACTTGTGGGACATCCTGCATTTCAATATCTTGACCAGCCTGTGCTCCATTTCCACTATCATCATCATTATCATCATCATCATCATTGTCTGACTCAGTATCAGACATGTGTTCTACATCATCAATGTGTTCTTGAACAATGGCCCACATAGGAGGACTTAGAAGAGGTTCTCCTTCTCTTGGTCTGTAAAAGAAAATCTTCTCACTGAGTGGAGGAAGATCAACTCTTGGACTGTGAAAATCATCATAAAGCTGTGTGGGCATTGAGTGTTGAAAGATGAGTGATAGAAATCTGCAGAAAGGGACATTGCATTCCCTTGTGTTTGCTCGAACCAGTGTAGCTAATTCATTGAAAATTAGGCGAGCATAATCGATATTTATTCCATAGTACAGAGCATGTACTATTTGCATCCCAAATTCGTTTATTTGGTCCAAAGCTCCCGTCTTGTGGGTCATACATCTAATTATTGTTGTGATAAGAATACCCCACATAGGACCAAATTCATTTCTTTTGATTGTGCCCGTTGTTCCTCTTCGACCCAGAAAAGGCAGTACAGAGCGTGCCTCTGATCTATCAACAAATGGGTCATACTGAGCTTGGGCGGGAAGTCTCAGTGCTTCACGAATGATTGCAGTAGAAACAAATGCCCGTCTTTGATCTCTAATTACCCACCCAGCAATCATATCTGGAGAATCGAGTGTAGCAGAGTACCAAAACTCGCATAGCATTTCTGGGTAAATTGCTCGAGGAGACAAGGTCAGTGCACGAGCAATTGGGCAATTTTTCAGAAAAGTGACGATGTTCGTGAATTCTTGGCATGCCCAGGCTTGAGGAATATTGAAATTTGTTGTGATGTTGTTCCTCGCAAACCTGGGTACTTCATTATTTCGGAATTGGATTTCCGATTGAACTTCTGGAGCAACAAAAGTGTAATTCGCCATCTGTGATTTTGATTTGAAAGAATTTGCTTGCTAAGAGAAAGTGAAATCGTTAATCGCAGAGAGAATTTAAGATGAAAGAAGAAATAACAGTTAAAAAAAAATTTGAAGTAAAAATAAACGGTTATTTATAGGAGATTTGAAAGATAATTAAGGTATTGGGAAGTAAAAACGGCTGATTTGACTGCCTTATCCTCTGCCAACGGTAACTTTCTTATTAAGAAGGGTTACCGTTTGAGCAGTATGAGGATTAAGGTCGGTGTAAGAGCCGTCATACCCCAATACCGAGTAAAAAAAATTAATTTTAAAAAATTTTTTAAAAAATATAAAAACAATTAATTTACTCTTGAAATTAAAAAAAATAAAAATTTTAAATTTTGATGATAACAGACTAGTGATACTGAGTGGTCAGTATCAACAGGAGTGATACTGAGCGCTCAGTTTTAAAGAAATTTAATAAAGATTAAGGATTCAACATACCTAATTGCCCTAGTAAATACATAAACCTTTCCTCAGGAAGAGGTTTAGTAAATACATCAGCCAATTGTTCATTTGTTGGTACATAATCAACTTCAACCTTACCTTTTTCCACATTATCTCGAATAAAGTGGTGTCTGATATCAATGTGCTTGGTTTTGGAGTGATAGACTGGGTTCTCTGTGATAGCAATAGCACTCTTGTTATCACAATGAATAGGAGTCTTATGAAAGTTGAACCCATAGTCTAAGAGTTGATACTGCATCCATAATAATTGAGCACAACAACTTCCTGCAGCAACATATTCTGCTTCTGCTGTGGAAGTTGCTACTGAATTTTGTTTCTTGGATGACCAGCCAACTAATCTTCCACCTAGGAATTGACATCCTCCACTTGTGCTCTTTCTATCCAATCTACAACCTGCAAAATCTGCATCTGTGTACCCTTCAAGGTCAAAGTTTGAGTCTTTGGGATACCAAAGACCCAGGTTAGGAGTACCTGTAAGATATCTAAAGATGCGCTTAACTGCTTTCATGTGTGATTCTTTAGGATCAGCCTGATACCGAGCACACAAACATGTGGCAAACATGATATCAGGCCTACTAGCAGTTAAGTAAAGTAAGGAACCAATCATACCTCGGTATGTGGATTGACATACTGGTTTACCAGTTTCATCCTTACTTATCTTATCCTGAGTACCCATAGGAGTGTGCATGGAAGATAAATTTTCAAAGTTGTATTTCTTTAACATGTCATGCACATACTTACTTTGATTTATAAAAGTGCCATCAGGCTTTTGTTCAACTTGTAAACCAAGAAAGTAAGTAAGTTCTCCCATCATACTCATCTGATACTGAGTTGACATTATCTTAGCAAACCAGTCACACATTGACTTGTCAGTGGAACCAAAGATAATGTCATCTACATATATCTGAATGAGTAAGATGTCAGAACCTTTCCTTTTTGAAAATAAAGTTTTATCAATTTTACCTCTTGTAAACTTATTTTCAATAAGATACTCAGACAGGGTATCATACCAGGCTCTTGGAGCTTGTTTGAGCCCATATAGAGCTTTATCAAGCTTGAAACCATAATGAGGAAATTTGGGATCAACAAAACCTGGAGGTTGTTTAACATAAACTTCTTCTTGTAGTTTTCCATTTAGAAAAGCACTTTTGACATCCATCTGATAAACTTTGAAATTCTTAAAGGCTGCATATGCAAGATACAACCTAATAGCTTCAATTCTTGCAACTGGTGCAAAAGTTTCATCATAGTCAATGCCTTCTTCTTGCCTGTAACCTTGAGCAACTAACCTTGCTTTGTTTCTGATGACAACACCATCCCTGTCCATCTTGTTTCTGAACACCCACTTAGTACCAATAATAGTTTTGCCAGAAGGAGGTGGTACTAAGTTCCAAACTTTGTTTCTTTCAAACTCTGTGAGCTCTTCTTGCATAGCCTCTACCCAATCTTCATCTAATAAAGCTTCATCAGCTTTCTTTGGTTCAATGGTAGATAGAAAACTTGAGAAAAAACAAAAGTTTGCAGTTGCTTGGGTTGGAAATTCTAATTTTCTTCTTGTTTGGACACCTTCTTCAATAGGACCAATAATGTTTGAGTGTGGATGGTCTCTGTGTTCCCTTAAATTGTTTCCTAAGGGAGCATTTGAAATAGGATCAACAATATCTTGTTGATTTGGTGTGTTGTCTGTCTGATACTGAGTGGAATTCTGATCAGTATTAGACAGTGCAGGTTGCTGTTCATCTTCATTTTGCAGAGTTGATGTGGATTCTTGTGAAGTGTTGGATGTTTCACCTTCTTCATAAATAGAGTGGTTCAGATCATTTGTTGGAAACTCAGTATGGAGGTTCTCTGATAT
This sequence comes from Calendula officinalis, assembly GCA_963853835.1. Taxonomy (NCBI): domain Eukaryota; kingdom Viridiplantae; phylum Streptophyta; class Magnoliopsida; order Asterales; family Asteraceae; genus Calendula; species Calendula officinalis. Next base: position 97,414,638 of record OY970821.1, read on the forward strand.
GGGAACCTCAGTATTAGACGCATTTGAGTGATACTGAGTTTGAACTTGATCAGTTTCATTAAACTTATTAGGAATAAAGTGTGGATGAAACTTAGGCTGTTCAGCAATGGAGTGTTCTGGATTGCATAGAATATCTATGCCACTTATGTCTTCACTTGCTGAGGTAGAATGCTCATTCTGATCTTCATCGAATGTGACATGAATGGATTCTACAATCATCTTGGTTGAGATGATATACACTCTGAAAGCTTTGGAGTGTGGAGAGTAGCCCATGAACACACCTTCATTTGCTTTGGGAGCAAATTTATTGAGATTTTGTTTTGTACTGAGTACAAAACATTTACTCCCAAAGATGTGGAAATATTCCACATTAGGAATCTTGCCATTGTATAACTCATATGGAGTCTTCAGATGTCTTTGGACTATAGTGGCTCTATTCTGAGTGAAGTTTGCACAGTTTACAGCTTCAGCCCAGAAACTCAGTGCCAGTCCAGCATGGCATAATAAAGTTCTTGCAGCTTCAATCAGTGTTCTGTTCTTTCTTTCTACAACACCATTTTGTTGGGGTGTGTAGGCTGCAGAGAAGTTTTGAATGATTCCTTTTTCTTCACAGAAATCTGCTAATACTGAGTTCTTAAACTCAGTACCATGGTCACTTCTAAGTTGCTTGACCTTGTTGCCTTTTTGAAGTTCCTCTCTTTTTATAAAGGCAATGATTTCTGTTGTTGCATCTGACTTAGTCTTGAGGAAGATGACCCAAGTATATCTTGAGAATTCATCAACTAAGACTAAAGTATAGATCTTTTTGGCCAAAGATGGTGTGCTGATGGGGCCAAAAAGATCCATATGTATCATAGTAAGAGGTTCATTGATGGAATGATTGACTTTAGATTTGAATGAACTCTTCTTCTGCTTGCCCATTTCACATGCTGAGCATAACTTATCTTTTGAATAAGTAATTGTGGGCAATCCTCTCACCAGTTTCTTCATACTGAGCTCGTTGATATTTCTAAAATTGATGTGAGAGAGTTTCTTGTGCCATAGCCAATGTAATTCTGGCTTGACTTTAGAAAGCAGGCATACTCGAATAGTTGGATCTATTTCAGACAGGTTGACCACATATACGTCTTTTTCTCTTCTAGCAATGAGTACAGGCTGCCCTTTATCATTGTAGATGATTCCTGCAACCTTTCTGAATCGAGCTTCATTGTCATCATCACACATCTGGCTAATACTGAGCAGATTGTGTTTAAGACCCTCTACATAGGCAACTCTTTTAAAAGTTATGTTGCATGCCTTGATCACACCATAACCTCTTGTCTTTCCCACCGAGTCATCTCCAAACTTGACAGAAGGACCCTTCTCTGGAGTATAATTAAGAAGGTATTCCATACTGCCTGTCATGTGTCTTGAGCAGCCACTATCTAAGTACCACTTTCTGTCACCCTGCACAAGACACAAAATAAGAGTTAGTTCCTTTTAGGAACCCATTTTTGAATGGGACCTTTGGTGGGATAAACACAATTTGACTTGATCTCTTTATGTGGAGAGGTCGGTATCACTTCAGGGGTAACTTTAGAAGTTTTCTTTGGTGATACTGACTTAGTTTCTCTCCTTTTCTTTGGTACTGAGTACCTAGGACTTGAGAGATCAGTCCAGCATTCATCTCCCTTATGACCAGTATGATGACATCTATAACATTTCCTAGGTCTATTTCTAAACATATTTTCATATGGTATTTTAGAAAAATGTTTCACTTTTGGTAGGTCAGTATGAACGAGTTTTGCAAATTGTTTACTTAAAGATTTGACCTGATCACCAAGTGTTTTTAAAACATTAATTTTGTTATTTCTAATAGATGTATTAACATTGTTTTTAACTGGTTTAGGAGATGGATGATCTGGTTGCTTATTTTTATTTGGCAGAGAAGTCTTTCTAATTTTATTAGTGGTAGACTTCTTGTCTTTGCCAACCAAAGACCTAGTTGAAGTTGTCTTTTGTTTATCATGTTTTGAAGGAACAACTTTAACAGGTTCTTTAGATGTCTCAGTATTTGATGTTTCTGTTCCTGCAACTTCTGTATTTGATGAAACATGTGAGATAGAAGTTGTTTTATTATCATTATATAATTCAAAAGTTGTTGTATTAAATAATAATTCAAAAGGTGGAACAGCAGAAGTGTCTTACTGAACTATTGGTAGCTCGGTATCAGAAATTTCTGTTATTTGAAATTCAATACTGAGTTCTTGTAGCTCAGTATAGCACTTTGAGCAGATGGAAGGACCAATAGGTTTTTCTAAAATTTCATTTTCTTCATCATCTGACTCAGTTTGACATCCAACTTCACATAAAGTTTTAGCTTTTACAAAATTAATAGGGTTCATAGTAGAAAACTCTTCAAATAAATCAGCAAAATTGTTCCTGCTTTTAAATTGAGGATCAACACCAAGTGCAGCCCTCACATTTTCTGGAAATTGTTCATTTAAACATTTATTTAATTTTATTGAAGCATTTCCCCAAGATTTACACTGTTTTTCAAATTTCTCTTTTTCAAGTTTGTGTAAATGAGCTTTATCAGCTAATCTTTGGTTAATGTCTTTTAAATCTGAAAAATTTAGTTCTAAATCTTTATATTTTGCTAATTTATCCAAGTTTTCATTATTTACCCTTTCAAGTTCTTTAATTGTTAATTTTAAAGCTTTTTCTTTTTGTACAGAAGTTTTAAGATCAACAAGCATATACTCAAAAATCTTGGTTTTTCATTCACTGAATAAGTTTGAAAGGAACTTACCTTGTACAACTGAGTGGAATCCCAATCAGTATGAACACTCATCCTCTCAGCCTCTTTGATATCCTTTTCAAAGGAACTCTTCAAAACATCTTCAGTGAAAGCCATAAAGGCTTTATTCTCAATCTCCTCTTCATCATCACTTAACTCTTCATCCATCCAGGCTTCTGAGTAAAGTGCTTGATGAGGTGCTCCATTTCCTTCTGCCCTCTTTCCCTTGCTCCAATTCTTCAGCTTGACATATTTGTCTCTATATCTTTTTGCTCGGTAAGCAATCTTGTCATTTTGGTCAGTCTCAGAAGACTTAGTATGACAATTTGCAGCAATATGTCCAGGCTTTCCACACCTATAGCACAGACCTGATCTAGGGTCAGTATTAGAAGAGCTAACACCAAGCCTCTTCTTCTTCAACTGATCCAGCTTCATAGACATGAGAGCCATTTGAGTTTCAAGCTCTTCTGCCTCAGCATCAGCAAGATCAACTTCTGGTTCTTCTGGCTCAGTCACAGTATAAGCCTGTTGCACAACTAGAGCCATACCAGTGGAAGACTTGTCAGTTTTCTTCCAGTTGATCAGTCTTGCAGCATTATTCTCCTCATGATTCAGCATTAAACCATACAAAGTTTGAAGAGTGTATGACTCAATGTTGTTAGCAGCATTGACAGAGTTTGTCATGTCAAGAAATTGTTGAGGAAGGCTATCCAGAAACTTTTGAACAAGCTCTCCTTCCTCTTTCACAATGCCTACGCTGATTAAATCATGGATAACAGTATTGAACCTGTTATAGAGAGTGGTGATGTCTTCATTTGGAGTTGAAAAGAAATTTTCATATTTCCTTCTCATGTTGCTTTTTCTTTGCAACTTCACCTTTGCTGTACCTTCATAAGTGACTGATAGGCTATCCCACATAGCCTTTGCTGTTGGCAATTTCATAATTGCATTAAGTATCTCTTTTGTAACAGCATTACCAATCACTCCTTTAGCTCTGGAGTCTAAAGCATACAACTGACGGTCAGTATCAGTCCAGTTGTGCTTTAGTTTAGGTACAGATCTTATGCCCTCAGGAGCATCATCAGTAGCAGCAACCGGTTCCACAGTTTGTGGAATGATGGGGCCATCATTTAGCACAGTGAGCATCTCATGATGAATAGATTCAAGATACCACTGAGCTTTGAGCTTCCATTGATGGAAGTCTTTTCCATCAAAGATGGGTACGCCCTTTCCAGACATAATTGGTGCAACAATTGTAGACATTTTGGATTTTTGAGTGTTGGAGGGATAGATGTAGGAAATGGCTGCCAGGGTTATAGATCGACTAAATAAGAGATTATTTAGCCTGCTCTGATACCAGTTGTTAGGTCACAACAACCCTGGTTTATGATGTTAATTGATAGAATATTATACTTAGAGAAATATTAAAGTGATAACACAAGAATATAGTCAATGTATAAATCCACTAAGTGTGGTTTGTTGCGGAATAACAAGACCACTGATCAATTACAAAAGATGTGAATGTGTAAAGTAAATTGGTAAGTACTCCTTTGCAAGATGATCTCTATTTATAATGTTATAGAGATCTTACATAATAAGCAAAGGAGTAACCGAAGGACTAAGCAAGGAAAATGACTAAGATCAAGGGATTTGATCTTAGTCCGTTACTATACTGAGTATCACTCAGTCCTTCTACTCAGTATCACTATCTGATACTGAGTACTGATACTGAGTTCTAATACTGATCACTCAGTATCAGACCTAAACTTAGCTATATTATTCTACATATTACTCAAAGCTAGTCTAGGTTGTTTTTGTTATCTTAAGATCCAAAGGGGTAAGGCTTTTTGCCTTAACAGGCGAAGATGGAGTCAATTTCCACTTATAAAGATCGGAGAACTAAAGCGATTGTAATTGGTTTAACTTCGTGTTGGAGTTTATGGAGATTTAGAAATGCTTTTCTTTTTTATAGAGGTAGGTTGCGTAGATTAGAGATTGTAGATAGTATTAAGTCTTTTTCTTTTAATTGGTTCACTCATCGAAATCGGGTTAAGATTTCATGGGTTGACTGGTTACGTTTTCCTTTGTAATGTTTTGTCTAGTATTTTGCTAGACTCGAGTTTTATATAATCATTTCTGGGGGTCTTCGGGAGGGTGATGGCAATGCCGAAGCTCGATCCGTTGCTCCCTTTTTTTGTCGTAAAAAAAAAGCAGAGACTAGGCTCCTCTAGTTCTATGTATATTAAACATACGAAAGAAAAAAATCAAACGATGACGCTAATATGTAAACACTTTCGGTGGTTATTAATTGTGACTTTTTGTTTCTTTTTCTTTTTATATACGAGGCAGCATGGCCCGTACGATGCACGGGCTTTGTTCATGATAGAGAGTTATTGTGAATGAAAATCGTGCACATTGTATTGGTATCACCTGGAATATATGAAAACTGTGAGCAGTTATATGTTTAGCTTTGATTGTGGGTAATCTACTAAATAAGCAAAGAGCGTCGTACGAAAATGTAAAGTAACAAAACATGAGCATTTTTATTAGTTTAACAAAACATGTTATTTAGTAACTAAAAACACTACGAAGATCTTCTTGCTTTATCTTTTATAAGCACCACTATGGATAAACGATGATACATCTTCAATCCACATTGGTTAATTAGTAGTGCTTGAAAAGCAACGTGTAAGAGTTTATTATAAAGAGAATAACTATAGCTTATGTGTGTGCAACATAAATTTAATATTTAATAAAAAATAGTACCAATTTTGTTATTACCGATACTTCTTTTCTATGTGAAATGGTGCCATTGCTTACACCTAAACTAAGGAAAAACTATATTGATTATATATTCTATAAGTGACAGTATTCAAGAAAGTCTAACGCAACCTTAATTCGGAATAGGTCCTTGGTTATATTTTACGAATTTTGGCCTTTAATAATACAATCAATGTAGTCTCAATTCTTTCTTCACTTTGACAACAATATAACCAAATACAAAATGGTACTATATCATAAATGATTTTTTTCAATAATTGTTTAATTCGTGTCACTATCTTCCTAACTTTCAACTAAGTTCATTGTTATGAGTAGCTTTTCTGTTCAATGTACTTCAATAATTCTCTTTAATCATGACTAAGCGATCGACTAATTAGTATTAACTATATTTCAAGTTTTTTTGAGATGCGGACACCCACGCAATTCAAACTACTTATTTCTAGGAGACTATGTTAACCGTGGTAAATAAAGCATTCAAACAATCTACCTTCTTCTTGCATACAAATTAATAATACAAAAACAGTTTCCATCTTATTCGTGGAAATCATGAATGTGATTCTATAAATCGTATATACGATTTCTCAATGAATATCATCTTCTTCGTGGGAATCATGAATGTGCTTCTATAATATAAATTGTATATACAATTATTCAAAAGAAGACTGAGTACTCGTGTGTTGAAAATGTTTGCTCAATGTTTCAATTGTTTACCGGTTGTTGTAGTTATTGATGAAAAGATACTTTGTATGCATGGAGGATTGTCTCCAGATTTAAAGAATTGTGAACAAATTAAGCAAATAAAACGTCTTGTTGATGTTCCAGAATACGGGCTGCATTGTGATTTACTTTGGGCTGAGCCTGATAAAAATGTTAAAGGTTGGGGTTAAATGATAGAGGGGTTTCCTTCACATTTGTTGTTGTAAAACTTACCGAATTTCATGAAGGAAAAAAAGGAAACGAATTGAGGTTGAAAGACGCTAAATGAGTTTCATGCATTGTGCTGTCAACTTAAAGTTGAGGGCCTCTTGGTTTCATGATAAACAATTGAACATTTATACATATGGAAGACGCTAATGATGTGATTGTTGGAAGACACTACATATTTATACATGGAATTCAATGGCTTATATTCAATGGCTGGAAATTTAACGATCAAGTAGTTTTTTTTGGGTTAAATGGGATTTAGTTCTTGTAACTAAATGCAACATTAATTCATGTAACTCATTTTATGGCTGGAAATTGAACGATCAAGGTAGGGGTTAAATGGGATTTAGTTCTCATAACTAAATGCAACATTATTGCACGAAACTCATTTTTTTTATTTTTCATATTAGATTAGATATATAGGATATAGATCGTTATCCAATAACTGATATTTTAATGCATTCAACATTTCTAAATGCATTCAAACGTTGATTTTTGATTCCAATGGTTTACATTATGTTTTCCTGCAACTGAACGGTTTCATTAGTTTTTATTACTTAAAGATATTTAATTCATGTCATTAAATTCGACTACACACTTGAACTCAAAGGTATTTAATTCATGTCATTAAATTCAACTTCAAACTTGGAACTCAGTTTTTATAGATATATAGATTTAAGGTAAAGATATTTTGAATTTTTAAATTTTGAATTTCAACCTTAATTCTAATCAGGTCAATCGGGTCAACCCGAAACCTGAAAATAATAAAAATCATAATCCGAAGCCCGACCCTATAAGGAAACGGGTTAGTCGGGTCGGGTTTAAATAACACGATATCACCACAGGACCCGATTACACCCGACCCGACTAGCATTATCGGGGTCGGGTCGGGTTGACCCTTTGGGAACCCCTACAAGGGTGTGTGTATGTTAGAGAAGTAACCTAAAGAACTTATAAAAAAATAATATTTGGTATGAAAAACATATAAAAAAATGCGTTTTTATAATGTAATATCACCAGTTTATTTATTTTTAGCTTTTCTCATGCTTTTTCATATAATTAAAATTAACAAAATTAAATGTAAAAAATCAAGTAAAATGAATACAGTCTATTTTCATGAAAATCACCTTTGGCTAAACTTTAACTACTTTTTCAATTGTAACATCATCCTCAAATCAACATGTTTATGGGAATAAATAGTAGCAGAAGGCTGCATTAAAATTCATGAGTGGTATTTAGTAATTTTACACTTACATAATTATTACTTCCTCCATTTCAAAATAAGTGATACACTTTAAAAACTTACCATATTGGTAAAAGGCAGTGGGGATCACATCCACTAAGTGGGGACCACACCCACTAACTGTCTCCTTTAATAAAGTGAAAAGACACATGTATCCTTATTTTTACTTCTAAACATCATTAAATTCACTATTTCAATATGGTAAATTCACATTTATTCCTATTGCATAGTCCTACTAGCATCTACAATGGGAGTTTTTTTAAAAGTTTTTTATTATTTCAATAAGTATTTGAAAGACTTTTTATCATTAGAATAATTAGCTTTTTGAAAAGCTTATTCCAATGACTTTTTTTCTACTAACCTTTTAACCAAGTTTTAATGTTTGTCCTTTTTAGTCATTTATGTTTAATAACTATTTATTTTAAACTTTATATATGTTATATATAGATTGTTTATTATATTTTTATTAGTTAATAAATAAATTATATAATATTTAATGTCAATTAGTATAATATTTTTGTATGAGACATTTTAAAAAATATTATATATAGTAAGATGTCAAAAAGTTGTCAAATTATATATAAAGGGTATTTATAAAACATTTGAGATAGATAAAGGTATATTACAAATATTATAAAAATAAAAGCTTTTGGAAAGATTATGTAACACCGCAAAATCGAACCATTCTTTTTTTTAAACGTATGCGGAAGCGATTAAAATATTATCTACTAATTACTAGTAGTTTCAAAAGACATATATTAAAAGTTATTACAACACCTTAACTAAATTTAATTACAAAACGGTGTCACGTTTAAACCTTGGCTCGACCCGTTTACAAAATCACAACAAGGTCAAACTTCCCAAAAGCAAAGCTACTACTTCCAAGCCTAACCACCTGAAATAGTCAACAAATGAGGATTAGCATAAAGCTAAGTGAGATAGATCAAAATGCATAACACACAAATGGTAACCACTACTTCCACAATTTTGATCAACTAACCTAGAAGACCGGCGGTTCTGCCGAACCGTAACCCTTTTGCCACAAGGTTTTCCGGAAGCCCTAAGCTACTTGGCATAGTATTAAGTCCCCTTATACAACGAATGCAAAAGAAGTCTTAATACTATTGCCAATAGCTAACGATGCCCAGCCCCTAACCACCAGGTCGTCCTCTAATCTGAATTTATGTGCACATAACCACTAACTCCTAGATACCACCAACAACTAGGCATCAAAGATGTAAACCATAAAAATCACAACAAAACTCTGCACCAGGCAGAGTTCGCATCAAAGTGGGGATTAACATAGCTAGTTTCAGAGTTAGCAATGCTAAGTAGGAAACTCGCATAGCTAATCCTGATATTCGAGATCTCTAAAATGTTCTGATCTATTGGTTTCCAAAACTCGCAATGCTAATCTAAAAATTAGAGATCTCTAAATTTTTCTGTCCAAATTCCACTAAAACTAGCATCTCTAATCTCAGGACTCGCGTAGCGAGTCAGTGCAGGTACCAAAAATCCAGCATTTTTCAAAAAAATGCAATACCATTTCCACTATTAAAATTCATACAAGTTGTAGTCTAGATCCACTCACCTTAGCACCGCAACTTGACTTAAACTCAGTGATCTTATGTTACTGAGTTTGTTTCCCCTTTCCTGTATAAAATGAATACTGAATTAGTAACAAATCTCTACCGAAAATAGCAAAATATAACTTATGACCATAAATTCCACTTGCACATTAATTCTAAACAAATACTTGCAATTTAAGTTGATACCAATTAACACAAAGCTTTCTTACACAAATGTTGTGACATCAAACATGCCAAACTTGCACATACACAATATTTACCATTTAAGCCCAAACGGGTCAAACACTTAATTAAGGCAAATTACAATATACAAATGCAACATTGTCCAATTACCTAATTCTGACCAATGCAAGTTCTAATCAACTTTGACTTATGTCAATTTGCACATATTGACCATCAAACGGGTCAAAACCAAAACTATCACAATCATACTTCCAATTAATCAAGTAACACATTTTTGACAAGAAATTGATGGTTAAAGTCTACAAATTATCCAAGACTAAAGTCAACTTCCAGATTTGATCAAAGTCAACCATTTAAGAAATCACCTAGTTTATTACCCATTTCTATCCTAGCCAAACACTACCCAAAGTTTTGACATTTCATAGCAAGATCAACTAGCAAAAACCACATTATCAATTATCAACCTAACATGAATTGTTTTAGTCTAATAAAACTTCAAGAACACCCAATTACACATTTTCATCAATTTAGGGGAAAAACCATCTTCTTCCCAAAAACTCCATTGATGGAGCTTTTATGGAAGCTTCACCAAGTGGACTATATTTAACAATAATGCATATAACACTTACAAGAACTCAAATAAACATTAAATCATCTAGCAATTTCGAATTATAAACAAGATTCATCATAGACTCCATAAAAACCCATTAACACAACAACCCTAGTTCATCCATTCATCAAGAACTATAAACCCTAGCTTTTAAATAGAGATTTCTTACCTTAAACTTGTATAGATTCGAAATCACAGAGATGACAAGCAAGAGATTTGTGCAATTTCTTCAAAACCCCAAATTTTCTTCTATGTGTGTGTGTGTGTCGAACATAGCAGACAAGAGGAGGAAAGATGAGTCATTTCTCACAACTCATCCCCAACAAAACACGTGTTTAACAAGAGGGAGGACAAAAATCATTTAACTAACAGTATAAAAATACAAAATATTTGATTCGCAGTTAATAAATTTAAACCTAACTAACTCCAATTTTAACAACGAAGATATTTTTGGAACCACGGTTCAAAAGTGAACCCAAATATATAAAAATCATTATATTATTTAAATATCTTAAATTTGCTATTTTTTAACCTCATGGTTAAAAATACAATTAATTCAAATAAAATTATATATAATAAAAGACAATAAAATATTACTTACCAAAAGTAATAAAATATTCTAGGTCGGGTCTCGGGATGTTACAGATTAACCATTGGAGATGTAATTTATGAAAAGGTTTTTGGTTAGTGGATTGTTATTTGGCAAAAGTAATAAACTTTTGCAAATGGTATAATTAAATATATTTTTTTTTAATTTTAAGATGCTTTAAATAATAACATAAAATGATAAAATTGTGCAAAATGCATACGTGTCACCACCATTTTATGTTAAAATGGAGCCCTGACTATAATAGTAGACATATTATATGGACGATTTTTATTCGGTGATATTATATGGACCAACGTTTCGGCATGTTCGATTCGTACAGTCTCTACGCGAATGGAGTCATACGACTCATTTGTTTGTTTCCAATTAATTATCAAAAAGAATTTTGATTTTTGTCTTGTGATCTGACACCGCATGTTGGTCGTTTTTGTCGATTACTCTTCATCCTAATCGATTCATTGTTTATTAATTTCTTCAAACGACTGATCAATTACACAGTTTCCACCTCTACTACATCCAGCTTTTCATAAATTCACCAATAACCGCTGTCCGCCGACGGCCGGTGGTTTAATCATGTCACAGAAGCGACAGAAGCAGGATGACGTCAGTATTTCACCGCCGGAGGAACAGGAAGCCGGTGGCCGTCGAAAACGTCCTTCCTTTAGAAAGTAAATTCGTCTAACCCGTATTTACCCTCAGATTGCTATTGTTAGGTTTTGGAATTAATATTATTTGGGGCAAATTATACATCAATTGCTATTTTATTCTATTGTATTGTATTTATATGTATTAGATTAACTAAACTTAGGTTTTGATGTAACCAACGGTCAAAATTTTACAATTTGATAAGTTAACTTTCACTTCACTATATTGACGTGAAAATTATCTACTTAATTTTCCACCTTTTGATGTAACTCAGCTGGATTACAAGTTATGTTTTAAAAGTTTGTTACAAACATAATTTTAATAATGGAGTAAATTACACCAATATGTGGTATATACAAACTTTCATCAATCACCATTTAGTTCAAATTAGTTCTATTGGTAGTCCTTGTGCAAGGTTTTGCATTCGTGGTCCTTTTGACTAACGACTGTTTAGTTTTGTCATTTAAATCTCTCATGTGCATTGTTGTGGTTGATTGATTCTACATTTTTAATTGATGCATACAGTGCGGTGCTTGAGGTCATGAAGTTTTGTACAATCAACAAATATGTCGAGCCGGTTTTGGAGCCCTTGATCCGAAGAGTAGTATGTGAAAATGTTTTATTCCCATTATATTTTACAATATATTTATTTTCTCTATGTTAAATAGTCATATAGTTTTTTATTAAATTTATTTAAATAAATATTTTAATTGATTATTAGATGAATATAATTGATGCAGGTGAAAGAGGAGGTTGAAGTGGCATTGGAGAAATATATGGCTAACATGAAATGGTAAGGTGGTATAAATAATGAAATACGTTATTATGTAACAAGACCTTTATAAAAACCTTAAATAAAAAAAATGTCTGTGAGTCATCTTAAGACTAACACAATCTTTGTACACAGGGATTGTGACAATGAGATTGAATCTTTTATCCCAAAAAGCTTCCAATTACAATTCCTAACTGCTCTATCTCTTCCCGTTTTCACGGGAACCCGTATCGAAGGACAAGATTGCAATACGTTAAAAGTAGCATTAATCGATTCCAACACGGGTAAAACGGTTTCATCTGGTACCGAATCAACTGCAAAAGTAGAAATAGCTGTTCTTGAAGGAGATTTTGATGATGACAATGGAAGTGAGAATTGGACAGTTGAAGAGTTTAATGCTAATATTGTTAAAGAAAGAAGAGGGAAGAAACCGATTCTTCATGGGAATGTGTTTTTGAATCTTAATGAAGGTGTTGGTGTTGTTGGTGATCTTTTTTTCACGGATAATTCGAGTTGGACGAGAAGCCGTAAGTTTAGATTGGGAGCGCGGGTTTTGGATAATTTTGATGGAATTAGGGTTAGAGAAGCGAAATCGGAGTCGTTTGTTGTTAGGGATCATCGTGGGGAATGTAAGTTTTCTTTCTTTTTTTATATGGGAAAATGTCATAAAATAGCAATATACTCTAAGCATGTTTTGGTAATTATAAATTTACAAGGTTTGAGTGGCCTTCTTTGGTAACTAAAGAAAGTTTTTTTGGCCTGAGTTGTTTTTTTTTACGTTTTTAGTGGTATAATTAATAAAGTAGACCTTAAAAGGTTAAAATTACCAAAGTAGACCTTAAAAGGTTATAATTACCATAAGGGTTCTATGCCTTAAGTATAATGCTATTTTGTGATGTTTGACTTTTTAATATCTATTATTAGTAGAATCTAGAGGCGTCAATTTCTATCCATTTTGTAACAAATTGGTCGATTCGGTTATGTCTTATTTTTAATGGGTCAAATGGGTTAAGCTAAAAGATATAAATAAAAATCGGACTTTATTTTTAACCACGGTTAAATAAAAATCAGACATGTCAATTGGGCGGGTAAAATTAGTTAAATGTCATCCAAAATGCATTCTAGTGCATAAAACCTTTTAAATCGCTTTACTAAAAAAAATCAGATTATTATTTAACTGGCTTTATTAAAAACGTTCAGATTATTATTTAAATCTTTTTATTAAAAAAAATTCAGATTATTAAATAAATCTTTTTATTTAAAAGAATTCATATTATTATTGTAATAATATAGTTTTGTAATCATATTTAACACATTGAATTTTTATCAAATTAGAAAAAAATAACACGATTGTGGTTCGGCCCCGCTTGACCTGAAATTGTTTGACCTTACCTGCACTTAACCGTACTGAAAATTAACCATTTTTATACCCAATAATTTTTTAATAAAATCTAATGAGCGGTTTTTTTTGGGTTTTAGTATACAAGAAACATCACCCACCATATCTGTCTGATGAAGTTTGGAGACTTGAAAAAATCAGCAAGGATGGAGCTTTTCACAAGCGGTTGAACAAGGAACGGATCAAAACAGTCAAAGATTTTTTAGTTCTTTTATTCCTCTACCCAGAAACGCTTCGACATGTAAGATATCGCATCACTTTTGTAGGGCTCACAATTTGTGTCGGGTCGGGTTGGCGGGCCAATATGGGTCTCGGGTCAGTGTGGACCAACCAAGCAAATTGTGGGTCCAATTTATATTTTGGAAACACTCAATGTTTTGAACATAATCACTAAATTATATATAATGAAAATAATTACTATTTATTATTTTTAAAGTTTTGGATTTGCAGATTCTTGGGCCTGGAATGTCTAATAAAATGTGGGAAGTTGTTGTGGAACATGCAATGGGATATGTGTTGGATGATAACAAGTTATATTTATATTGTCCTCAATCTCAAAAAAGAAATGGTGTTGTTTTTAATGTTGTTGGACAAATTCTTGGACTTCTTTCGGATTGCAAATATGTTGTTTCTAACAACCTCTCTCAAACCGAAAAGGTTCTTTTTCTTTCTCATCTGAATTCGAAATTTTGACCCGTTTACTTATGAATGGGTCAGTTTGGGTTGTGTTTTGACCCGTTTATATTTTAATATATAGATGGAAGCCCACAAATTAGTGAAATATGCATTTCAAAATGTGGACAAAGTTCTCACCTATGATGATGAAGATTCACTTAAAACCGGTACTCACTCTTTTACCGAAGATTTTTACCCGTTAAACACACAAATAATAACCACAAATCCCGAATATGATAACTCCCTACCAAAAGCCCGTTTTAGCTACCCGAACATGGATCCCACATCCCCAGAAACCAGCTTCAGTGAATACCGTGTGACCCACACGGGTCAAGGAGATGTTAGGTTTGACCACCCTGTTGACTTCCAATGCCATGTGGACGACACTTTGATTTGTGACCCGAGCTCATCGATGCATATGCAATATCTTGGTGGTGATTTGCAATGTGCGGTTGACGGGTTTTTGTTCCCGTGTTCAGGGATGGTCAAAGTGGTCAAAGCTCAGAGAAGATGGAAGATTGTGTCGAGTGTTGTGAAATGGTTTTCGCTTATGTTAGAGATACGCAAAGGAGATTTATCATCAAATGATCGGATGATGGATGGAAGTATGCGGTTTGAGTGATGAAAGTGTGGTTTTACGTGTATATACCAAAGGTATATTATATCTAATTTATATGAATACAAGTTTTAGGAGGTTTGAACTAACATAAAATAAATTGGTCAGGGTTAGCTCTAAATGGGTTGGGTAAAAAACTACTCGACATGCGTAGCTCGTTTAATTAACCAGTCATGTTCAGATTGGCTTTTGGATAAACGGGTCAATCGCTAACCAATTAATTAATAAATAAAAAATTCTATAAATTTTTAATATCAACATGCTAACCCGTTTTAGAAACAGGTCGTGTTCGGGTTGATTCTCACAAATTGTTAACGTTTTTGAAGGTTGTGGTTTGGCTGAATGTCAAAGGAAATTGGGTGAATGGGCTGCTAAAATTCGTTACTCCTGGCTTAACTCTAATCACACAAAGCCATGTTATGTTAAGAGATGATGAAAAACGCTGGTCAAAGAAGATAATATTTGGTGTGCGTATTATATTCTAAATATTTATTATTTCTGTTTACATATATTCTTTTGTATGTAGCTATTAATGTTATTACATAACTTCTTGAAGCCATGGTTTTGGCGGTTTGTTATGAACGAATGAAATATGGTTGCACGATTGTCAATGCAAGCTCCGATGAAATATTACTGACAGCTTTGTGTATTTCATGCTACATTTGTAGGATTTTGGATCGTCCGTATTTTTGTTTTGAATTTTTTATGTTGATTTTTAAACCTACAAATTACACACGTGTCAATTATTTTTTGAATTTAATAGGTTCATATAAAATGTTATCCATTAATTTTCAATCAACCATAACCTTATGGTAAGTTATAGTTCTATTTTTAGTGAGCCTAATCACAGGTTTTCGATATCACAAGATAGTCGATATATAACATATCGACATGACTAACTTATATAGTAAACAGGTTGTGTTAGGGTTAAACTTCCCAATTCTTTTACTTCGTAAAACAAATTAAATAGTAGCTTACTTCATTTTAAAAAGGATATCGGCTATTTAATGGTAACTTATGTTTGCGTTTTTTATTTATCATGTACGTTTGAAATATACTAGACTGCTTTTGTTTATTTATGTTCAAGTGTCATCACATATTCTTAGAATTTTTTGAACTTCTCAGGCGTTTGGGTACGGGTCCACGCAGAGACGGGCGTGGGGTGTGACTAGGCGGCCACGCCGTGGCCTCGAAGGGGAACACCGGCCCCCCCCCACCCCCCCCCCCCCCAAACGGCGTTGGGGTGCGGCGTGGGAGGATCTGGGCACGGGCAACGGCTGAAGACGGGCGTGGGGGTGATCGTTTTGGTCGAAAATAGCCGTTTGACAACGGCTATATAGCCGTTACAATTTAAAAAAAAAAAAACTTTTTTTTTAAATTATTTACCTATATATATTACACACTTTCACTCATTTTATACACACAATTAACCCATTTTACTCTCTACAAACTCCTATCTTCATACCCAACCAACAACTCTCTACTTATAATGGATCCACACAACAACTCTCCACAAACACCCAACCAACCTTCACAACAAAATATACCACCGAACCTTGGATTTGGTAGCTACGAGCCGTATGTCAACATCCTAAGTTCCGGTGTTGTCCCACCTCCACAATTTTATCCACAAACCGCACCTCAATTTCAACTACCTCAATTTCAACAACCCCAATATTCACAAAATGTATCTCAATTTGCACCCACCGGCCAATATTTTCAACAACAAGAAATTCATCAACAAACTCAAACACAAGAACGACAAGCGGGGGGGAGCAAGCGAAAGGGGAAAGCGAAAGGGAAAGGGAAAAGGAAAGAAAAAGAGGTTGTTGAAGACGTTGGGGAAGAAGATGTGGGAGAAGACACACAACTTCCATGGACGGAAAATGAGGAACTTCCGTTGTGCCGAGCTTGGTGTGCGACTTCTAAAAACGAGAAGGACGGGAATGGCATGAGAATTAAAAACTATTGGGAAGCCATTCTTTCTAAATTTCATAGCTTCATGGGAGTCGCGCCATACCGAAAAGACAATAGTCTTAGTAGCAAATGGCGTGACATAAACAACAAGGTTACAAAATTCAATGGTATATACAACAAACTCTCGTCGGAAAGAAGTAGCGGAATGGCCGCGTTTGATGTTTTGGAGGCCGCCAAGAAACAATACAAAGTTGAAAAAAAAGGCCATGCTTTTGAGCTAGATCGACATTGGTTGATTTTAAAAGAGGATCCAAAATGGATCGGCACAATTACTAAAGATCAACAACAATCGAAGCGCTCAAAAAGTTCACAATCGGTTGACGTTTCTGATGGTCGTTCTCGTGTCGACCTTAATGCAGGGGACGATGAATTTCCCGATGACCTATTCGACGACATTGATGAAACCCCAACTCCTCTTGAACGACCAATTGGAAGAGACAAGGCTAAACGAGCGGGTAGGCATGCGGTGGAAAAGGAAGCGAAGAGCAAGCATAGGGAAGACATTCAAAAACGATTAAACCAGCACTTTGAGGCAACGAAAGAGCGCGTAGAGATGCGTCGTCAACAAGTTCAACTGGAACAAGAACGACGTCAGCAAGAGAGGGAGAAAGATGAAAGAGATAAGGCGCTTGCAACCGAACAAAGAATGATCAATAATTTGAATATTTTGAGTATGCAACCGCCGCCAGGCATGCCGGAAGAAGATCTTCAACATTTCCTAGCCGCGAAGGAAAGGGCTCGAAAAGCCATGAGGGATTTAGGATTGTAGTTTTTTTATTTTAAGTATTTTTAATTTTAAGTATTTGTATTTTTAATTTTAAGTATTTGTATTTTTAATTTAATGTATTGTTATTTTAATTTTAATGGAAGTTTAATATTATGTTTAAAAAATAAATGGAAAAGAAATGATGATATGGAAAATAAAATGGTGTGGTGTGGTGTGGTGGGTATTTCCACCAAATGATGTGGTGTGGTGGTGGTGTGGTGTATGAGGTGGCAATGATGTGGCGATGATGTGGCGGAAAAGGGCACCACCACATGTGGTGCCCATACCCACTAGCCTCAGCCTTCTGATATCATCGTGTACGATAAGTCGATAAGTATGTGTCCGCGCTTTGAAGCGAGTTTACAAAGATATAAATCATATTTATAAATTAGCATATTTCTATCTATCACATAAAAACTATTCAAGTGATGTATATAATAAATAAAATACATCATTAAGAAATTAAAATACAAAAAAAATACACCATAAAAAACTATAATCTTTCATCATATGTGAGAAACGAGAAGCTGTAGCCCGCGTTCTACAGAGGTTGAAAAGATACATGTTATATTTATAAATTAACATGTTACTAAATTCGTTAGGGTAAGGTTGTGTTTGTTTGCAGCTTAATGAAACCATTCAACGTTGAATGTTTAATCATTCATCATTCAGTGTGTTTGTTTAGCGCCTCTGAATGAAGTTTATGCTGAATGGGACAACAAAAAGTTGCCGAATCATTCTTCCTTAGAACATATGCTGAACCATTAAGTATTCAGAATTCTTATAAAAAAATTTCTCACATTCAAAACAAGTTTTATACAAAACATCTTAATCATTCAGACCGTTGAATCATTCAACACTTAATCATTTTGTTCCTATCAAACAGCACCTAAGTTGGACAATGATCATTATACTAGTTGAAATCTGGAAGACGTGCAAACATGTTATATTATTTGCAAATTTACTTAATTTGAACACTACAGTTATATTAAATCATTTTAAATAATAAGATAAATGAAGTAAAAGAGACATCATAAATAACTACTATTATTATATAAAAAAGAGATAACATTCAAATATCATAACATTACAAAACAATTTAAGAAAAATAACAAAAAAAATTCAAAACACTAAAAAAACTATTCATAAACTATTCACCCATAATAAAAGGTAGTTATAGTGATGTTATTTATGTAATTTGTGTACATATTTCATTTTTGCTGGGGCTGTACATAAAAATAAAATAAGAGATCTCCTTAATTTTTTATTTTTTTTGTTAACAACCTTAATAAACGCGTCTAAATTAGGGTTCAACCTTTTTGATACGGTTAGCCAAATAGACCCAATTACGATTCAGATTTATATAAACCCTCAAACACACAAACCTAAATACACTGAGTTGTTGGGATTGTAGGGGTGTTTCAGTAATTTTGGATTTAACAAAGGATTCGTGTATGATACCTTTCGAATTAAATATCATGTCCTTATGTCTAGATTTTCCGAAATTCTAACTATCAGGATATTTCTTAAGAATTAAACTAGAAATTAGGCATAAATTCACAATAATAGATGATTTGAAAAAATTCATATTCAATATTATGTCAAGAAAGAATTCAAAGAGGTTCCAAAAAAATTAGGAGCAATTATACATAATTTCCATCAATTAGAAAACTGCCAGTAACAGCGGCCTTTCAGTAGTTGGTCGCTGCACAACAACTCTCTGCATTATCTGGTTACCCAACAGATGCCTACCAACCAATTGGTCAATCACTAGCTGACTATTTATGCCTACCCACCAACTAGTCACCCAACAGATGTCACCCACCAACTAGTCAATCACCACCAACAGACACCATGACCCCACAAAGGGAGCGCAACCCCCTTGACCCCCGCTTTTTGTGCGTTTGCATTATAAACCATACCGACATTATTTTGGACTTATACAAATGTACTCTTCGCACCTCATAACTTGTACTAGAACCAAAGTGTGAAACATTACATACACATTATTTCCATTATATTAAAATCAAAATAAATAACAATAAAATCACCAACATGAGTACCACACACTGAGTTTAATTTGAGATATACGAAGTATGACTTATACACACTTCAGTGTATAACTCGAGCCTCAATAGAATAACTTATGCACACTTCAGTGTATGACCCGAGCTTTAAAGAGATGGCTTTCAAGTACTTCAGCTTGAAACCCGGTCCTCAACGAAAAATGGCTTTTGATCAAAACAGATTCAGAACCCGCTCATATCCAGAAAGTACAAAGCTCAATCAACCTTCACCGCAAATACTCTCCTTCAACCCTCCGACGATGTAATAGGTACGTCCTCAAACCTCAAAAACTTTTCATACTTTTGTTTTGTCGAGGGGGAGAAATATTAATTCTAGGGGGAGAATTATTATTTCTAGGGGGAGAAAATTTAGAAAATCAAAACAAATTACCCAAATAAAAAAGTTTTATGTTTGTAACGTTAATTATAAGTCGTTGTAATATCCGTAAACGATCTCTTTACTAGTTCCCTAGTAAAGATAGCATATGTTTATTACAAATTCTTTTAATTCTCGTTCCTTACTACTTCAAAAGACATACCTTCCCATGGTCTGCCAGATCCGGCCTAACCTATCCAGGGAAATTTTTCTGCCAACTGGTAAATGTGAGGGTATACATCTAGGGTATAGAACTAGGTGAGTGCAAGGTGATGTGAAAACATGATAACTTTAAGAAAACACACCTTTGAGTGCATCCAAACCGTTAACAAACCGGGCAACCACACAAATAGGTGATCATTCATAAGTTGAATGTTTCACTAGACTTTACTGGCCCAGTAAAGCAAATGCACGCCACCACCAACTACTCAAATTCCTCTCAACAGGAATTTGTTTCATTTTATTAGGGGACGTATCACAAAAGCTACTGACTACTCATTCGGAGTGTGTCGGTATTGAATCATAATAACCTCCTGCCCCGGGTTAAGTCTCTTTGTATGCACAGTGTGTCTAGTTCTCACCCTCAAGAACCTTCCAATATAGGACACTTGCACTACAAAAATGGATCTCCGTGAATCCATCGGAACACTCGTGGTGGCATCACAATCTGATGTTTCACGAGGATCGAGTGGAAATCCTGCTAGAGCTAAAATCACGCCAACTCTAAACGCAGGTCACATATCTGAATCAACGGTTGTGCAAACGACTACCAATTCATATTGTGTGCTACCGGGATACTCTATGTGAGTTCGGTGTTACCTTAAAAGAACAAGTTGCTGTGCCTTAAAATCCACAATCATTCAGGCAACAACTTTTACCGGAATTACATCAAAATCCGAAGAAAAATCCATGTGAATTTCTAAAAATGCAACATCTTTTAAAAGCTGATTAAAATGCACATGAGCGTAATAGACCAGTCTCAAATTACTCCTATGATCTGCTAAACCCAGCATGATCTTCCCCGGAGCCACCGACAATATAGGAACTAAAAAGTGAGGGTCCCTAAGTCTAGGTGAGCAGAATCAAGTATCATGGGATCATGATTGGGGTGCGCTGAGGTAAAAATTGAGAGGGGGTATGAAGTATGGGGTGCAAATGAGCTTTTCACATGGTAAAAACAAAAATGAGGGTGTGGTTGAAAATGAAAAAGTGAGTTGAGTGAGGAGCGTGTGTGAAAGGGTTAAAGAAAACGAAAAACCCTCCCTAAACCAAACAAATGACCGGGTAGCCACATCAAAATCAGACTGCATAAGTTGCTTTCGGATTAAGACATCATGGACCCAGTGATGCAATGCACAACCCCCACTGACCACTCAAGTACAAAAAGTACTTGTTTCAAAATCACGGAGATAACCACATCCACTATCGACATCTCATTTGGAGATTGTTGATATTGAAAAAGAGGACCCACCTCCAGTCCTCGCCTTCGTTTGTCCACGTATAGAGTCAAGCACCGAATTAAATTTCTCTAGGACACAGGCACTCTATCAAGCATATCTTCGGGATATTTCCAGAACATTCATAGTGATACCAAAAATATTGGTATTCCACGATGATTGAATGGAAATCCTACCAGTGCTAACATCAATGCCAACACTGAACGTATGTCACAGAGTTTCTGTAACTGTTGTGCTAACAGGCAATCTATGTGATCCTTGGTTACCCTGATACCTTCTCGTGCGAAGATCAGACGACCGTACTCCATTCTTATCAACAACGGTCGCTATGTCTGATAGAGGATCTGATGACTGTACTCCAATCTTATCAACAACAGTCAATACATCAGATAAGGGATTCTATGACCGTACTCCAACATTATCAACAACGGTCAGAAAATCCAAATCATATCAATATTCCGCACTACTACGACTTCAACAAATATCAAGAACCGAGGATCAGCCGCAAATCAACAAACGCCGCAACTTCAATAAAGGACTTCCGCTGCTAACCGCTCTATCCATGGGTCTACATTCTGTTGATTTGCCTGAAGTCTTCTGGAATACTTTGTATTGGTTGAAAAGCCAATTAAAAGTATGTCTGTCACCGATGATCAAAAGATGATGCTGATTTTTCAACAAAACTGCTCAACGGTTCAACACTCAGCTCCAGCTTTACAAACAAAGAAGACTTCAAAGATATGCGACCTAGACTATTGTTACAAAGGGGGAGATTGTTAGGTATTAAAATGTTGTAATTAATAGCCTAGGGGTTCAATGTGTAACATTGCATATTATTTTAGTTAATCTTAGTATTAGTCTTAAGCTAATTAGGAATTAAGGCCATGGTATATAACCATAGTGTAAGCCTTAATTCCTTAACTTTTGCCATTAATCAATTCACACATTTTTAGCAATTGTTCTCTCTAAACTCTCTCTACTCTCTCTCTAAAAGCCCTAACATTCTTCACCAAATTTCTTTCCAAATTCATCATCAAACATCAAACAATGGATTGATTGTTGATTTAAGCTTTTCAACTTTGAATGTAACTGAAAATACATATAAAAAGGATACCAACAAGAAATAGATCGGAAACAGAGGGTTGGCTTGGGGAGGAAGGGTGAAGAATTGAGAAAACGCCATGAGGGTATTTTTCTTTATAAACTAAAAATTAAAATTAAGAAGGTTATAGACGTAATTATACAAAACTCATAGTAGTACCTCAGATTATTTTTACCTAGCCATTTATTTATTTATAATTTAATTGCACCCGTAAACAAACCGAACATTCAGTAAACTGTTCGGTGGATTTCGTTAGTTAAACGAATAAACATGAACAAGATGTACCGTTTGTTCAATTACTTTTTTAAACATGAGCCTGTGTGTTCGTTCTTTTATGTTTACGTCCGTGACTGTTCGTTAAACAATTTGTTAAGGTTCGTTCGTTTATGTCCTTACGTTTTTTCTGAATTGTTCATGAACAATTCGTAAACACTTAATTTTCTTAACAAACGAACATGAACACAAAAAACCCATGTCTTACGAGTGAACAATTCGTAAACACTTAATTTTCTTAACAAACTGTTCGTATAAGTGTTCACAAACACTTTATTTCTTAACAAACGAACACGAACAAGACCCGTTCGAGTTCGTTATGTTCAATTACACACCTAAGTTTAATACTAATCATAGTCTTACCACTTAATTACTATGTTAAGCTTTAGTTTGGTGCGTTTTAAGCACTAAATTATATGATTTACGGTTTTTCTAAGTTGGTTTTTTATAGGTGAAGTATAATTGTTTTGAGCACAGAGACTGTCTCTTAATTATAACTTAAAAGGCTATAAGCAAAATACTCCTTTTATTTTCATTTTATTATGAACTATCTTTAAATTTTATACTATTATATATGATCTCAGTTTTTTTTTTTTTTTTTTTTATTAAACATAAGATGTATTTAAAATAGTTCTTAAATTTTATGTAGTCTCAAGGAACATATCATAACAATTGATTAATTATAAGTAATGGTTAAAATTAATCACATATTTTATACATGGATGGGTATTTTGGTTATTTTTACAAAAAATAAATACATTTTTTTTATTTTTTATTAGTTATTTTAGAATTATTTTTTTTATTAATTATTTTTTAAACAAAATTTTTTTTTTTCGTTAATAACACATAATGTGATTGTATATTGAATGACACGTGATTGTACTAAAAATATCACATGCGATTAAATATACGATCACATGTAATTGTACACTAAAATTACATATGATTAAGACCGGTGCCAATGGTGACGGAAACTGACATCGTCAGTTTCTGCCAACTCAGCGCCACGTCAGCAGACAAACTAACTAACACTAAACTGACGTACCCGTGCCAACAACACTCCGTCACTTCACCAAATTTGGGCCCCACTATTTACTTTTCTTTTTCTAATAAAAAAATACAACTAATTAATTAAAACATATAACTAAAATAAAAATACGTTTCATCAATTAAAAAAACATTAAATGAAATAGACATAAATAAAAAAAAAGACATTAAAATAATTAAAAAAAAGACATTAATAAAAAAAAACTTAAAATAATTCAAACTTGAAAAAACTACTAGTCAAGAGATTCATCGTCGTCTTCGTCTTCGTCTTCGTCAACCGGTCCTTGTGCTCCCGAACCCTCACCGTCACCCTCCTCGTCAACCTCGTGAAAAATCGCCAAATCCTTATGAAATTGCTTTGCAATTGATTCTTGAGCGCTTTCAAGCATTTGCTTACGACTTTCGTCAAGGTCGTTCGGCACTTTTGTGGCTAGGAATTTCCAAGTTTTCAAAATCAATTTTTTATGTGCCATTTTTGCAACCTTAGCGATAATGTTTGTATGCTTATCGGAGGTTTTTCTAACCACGTCCAAAGTGTCCAACTTAATGGACCTTCGGGAACTTGCGGCATCGGACGAAGACGAAGTTTTTTGGCTTTTCTTGCTAAGACTGCGGCCGGGGGGCGCCTCAACGGGTCATCTTGGAACAACGCATGCATGTTAGCCGGTGCCGTCGTCCTTGGTGCCGTCGTCGTCCCTGGATCCATGCTCGCCGGTTCGGTGTCTTCATCGAGGCTTATCGGCTCGGTATCCATGACGCCCACTGAAAAATAGAACTTTGGGCTATCTCTTACCACTTCCCAACAGGCTTCGTATATAAAATTACGGCCAACATTTTCACGAAATTGTTGACGAGAAGCTTTTAGAACGTCCTCGTCTCGCGTACCGCTTGCACGCATCTCGTTTAAAGAATTGTATATAGCACTGAAATTTTTCACGTCATGCGCTATTTTGGACCATTTGCCCGTGAGTTGGTTCATTTTACGCTTAACAGAAGCAGCCGAGTTGAAGTCTGCGAGAATTTGACCCCAATGGACGATACTTTTTTTGTTATTCCCCCTAACACCATCTTTAGAGTTATGAATCCAACGTTGGGCCAAAATCACCTTGTCAGGGGTTGACCACTTTGTTTGTGCCCTTTTTGGCGCCGCTTTTTCTTTCCCCTTTTCCACCCTTTTTTCTTTCCCTTTTTCTTGTGGGTGTCGGTTCTGGTTGGGTGTCCCCCACATTTTGGGTGTCGGTTGGTGATGGTGATTGAAAATTTTGTGAATAGAAAGGTGTGTTTGGAGGAGGTTGTTGGAATTGGAAGTTGGGTGGTGGTTGTTGGTATTGAAAGTTTGGAGGTGATTGTTGGTATTGAAAGTTTGGTGGTTGAGAGTAATGGAAGTTGGATGGTGGTTGTTGGTATTGAAAGTTTGGTGGTGGTTGTTGGTATTGGTAGTTTGGTGGTGGTTGAGAGAAAGCCCCAAAACCAAGCGATGGTGCCGGGTTGCTTGTTTGACCCGACGAAGAACCGGTCGGTGAGGGTGGGGCGTCAATCGGTGTTGAATTAAATAGCTCCCAAACGTCGTTGGATACCGATGATGGACGTCTTTTCGACATTTTTGAAAAATTTGGGAGGATGTATGATTTTTTTGAGAGAGAAAGAAGGTGAATGTGGTGTAAAAAATAGAAGGAATGAGTGGGTATTTATAGATGTAAATGGGGGGGAATTTTTTTTGAATTTTTTTGAATTTTTTCGGATTTTTTTGAATTTATTACCGTTTTTTTGTATTTATTACTATTTATTTTGAATTTATTACCGCTTAAAAAAAAGCTTTTTTTTTATTGGCCGGAAGGTACACGCGGGACCCACATGCACGCTCCTCCTCCGTCTCTTCTCTCGCCACTTTGCCGACTGGCCGAAAACCGGCGGACCAACCGGCGGTCCGTGCCAACGGCGTCGGAACCGGCGGTGGCCAACCGGCGAGGCGTTGGCAGCGGTCTAAGTACCACATGTAATTATCAAATAATACTATTTTTTAACAACAAAATAATAATAAAATAATAAAAAAGAACAAAAAAAGCAAATTATATTTAAGTGTGTTTTTTTTTTTTTACCAT
The DNA here is from genome assembly GCA_963853835.1 of Calendula officinalis. Classification (NCBI taxonomy): domain Eukaryota; kingdom Viridiplantae; phylum Streptophyta; class Magnoliopsida; order Asterales; family Asteraceae; genus Calendula; species Calendula officinalis. The sequence continues at coordinate 97,440,627 of OY970821.1, forward strand.
TGCCCATTTGTTAGCATTTCCCTTCAGGATTGAAAATTGAAAATAAAGTTAAACGGTTGAAGCTTAGACTACTAGTAACAGGAGGGTCGCTCAGTCCGTCCCTGTATAAGGGCTTGTTTGTTTTTTTTCTATATTAAGTGTTGTCCAGATAAAGTGTCTGTCTGGATATATGACGTCTGTCTAGAGATAGCAGTCTGTTGTTTGATTTTTATGTTGAATAAACTGTCTAAATAAAAATAAATTACATTTTTAACCTTCTGTATAGAATAAGTACTTAATAAAAAGTGATCGTTTTATAAACTCACAATAAAAGCATAAATGAACGTCCTAAAATATAAATTATGTATTAACTAAAAATATTTATAATTAAAAATTAAAAACAGTTTATATACGTCAAATCAAATTTATATTTATAATATATATATATATATATATATATATATATATATATATATATATATATATATATATATATATATATATATATATATATATATATATATATATATATATATATATATATATATATATATATATATAAAGTTATATGAAGGCCTGCTGTGGAGAATATTTCGGAAAGCGGACTATCTCCTTTAGGTGTAAATGAGGAGGAGGGTGACGCGTATATTTGGAAAAGGTTATGGCTGGATGGAAAGGACGGGCTGACCGAATAAGTCATATCATTGTCAGTTAAGTCTTAAACAAACACTATGTAGACTAGCAGGATACTCGCGCAATGCGGCGTCGAGTACTCAGAAATCATATTTCGTGGCGAGCAAGTGTTGTTCGTTTACACGGTAATAATTGTTGTTAGAAATAAATAATTAAACGGAAATGTTGATTTTGGTAAAAGTTAATTATTTACAGCGTCGTATATTTAATGTTATTGGGTAAAATAGTTTTCGAGTAACAGACTTTTGTTATTAAGTGTGGGTGGTGTTACCAAAGTGTAATGTATAGCAAGTGGTTAACACATAATGATAAGTTAGTAGAGGTCTTGGGTTTGAATCTTATTAGCTGCGATTTTTTTTTTTAAGAGAACTAACTAACAAAAGTGGAAAGGTCCTTAAAATCAAGTTTAAGGAGCTCCTTAAACTTGACTAATGGGTAGGCCTAAATGCTTTATATTAAGATGACTGACCAAATAAGTAATTGGGGTTATTAAGTTCATTAAATTCTAAACAAACACTACCTTAGACATGTTCTCCCTTCTTACGCTTGTTTGAGACATGTTCTCCCTTCTTACGCTCGTTCGAATGGGACGCCTCCCCTCTGCTTAAAGGTCGGCCATACGACCTTTATAAGTCATCATTTTTCAAAGGAAAGAGATTTGTTCAAAGGGGAATGATTTGGTCGTATGATTACATGAGTTTGATCAGAATTATAATGTATTTAGTTGAGCTGATTCGACGCTGATATTTTAAGAGTAACTACTAAAATAGAGAACTAATAAAGAGTGATCACCCTTTACTAGGTCTAAGATTGCAAATTTTAATAGAAAATAAGCTTAACCCAAATATATGCCTCCATGCACCATATTCTTCAGGTGTTGAAATCTCCCTATTCGAAGGATCCTCGAAAGTTCAGGTGTAAATCCAACAACAATGAGGTCACTTGAAGCTAATAAATTACTTCACATAGTATCAATTTCGAATCATTATCATCACAATCAATTCGAGAATCGAAACCCTAGATCTTCTGGTTGTAATCATTTCCTTCACCAAAATCCAATTTCCAAATCAGAATTGTTGAAATGTCGTTTTATGATGGTGATTATGATACCGTTATGAGATTCTCTACTAAAAAGGAGTAATATTCTACCTTTTCAACTAGAATTTTGTTTTTTCTTTCGAAGTTAATTATTTATTATTTTAATTTTGTATGTTTCAGGGACGAATTAAAGGAGATGCTGAGCTGTCTTCCAGATGATATGCGGCCTAAAATGGACAATTGGATTCGAATGACTGTGAGTTTACATTTTCATTTTGGGTAATTTATCAGAACAGCTATGTATGATGTATGTGTGTACGAAGGTTTATTATGAGGGAACTTTTCATAGAAGCAAAAGTACAAATATTAAAACTTTAGTAATTTGACAGTTTTTGTGAAGTGGATTAAGATCATTGTTTGAGTCTGGGTAAGATTCTCATGCTCTTATTATCGGATACATGTGATTGAGAAAAAAACAATATTGAGACATCTTTTTAACCATTAATTTCAGGTTAAGAACATTATATGACTAGTCGATAATAGATGTTATTGATATTTGACTATAGCATCTGATTTGATCCACTTAAACACTATGATATAATTCTGTACATATAGATTTATAGATCTCATTGTCTCTTGATGTATTTTCAGGTAAAAGAAGAAATCAAATCCTCACAAGCTACAAGTAGCACGCACGAGTTAGCACCTATCATTTACTTTAAAAAAAAAATTCAATATTACACCTCATTAAAGACTTCTAATCTTTTATACATGTATTAATCAATCGTTTTTGTTCTTTGTGCAAATAGTAAATCAAGAAGCTTAAAATTAACAATCTCAAACATCAATTCCCCGTTGTTGACCGGTGACCTAATTAAAGGCGAAGGAGACATGCCTGTGACAGTAACTTTAGTTGACAGTCATACAAACAAAGAAGTGAAAACAGGGCCTGAAGCCTCAGGAAGAGTGGAAATAACAGTTCTTAAAGCAGAATTTAATAATGGAAGAAATGAATTTGAGGGCAAAATTGTCCACTACAAGGAAGGAAATAAATCTGTTCATGTAGATAATTTATGTCTGGATTTAAAAGAAGGAACAGCTGTTTTACCTAAAATTTCTTTTGCACGTAGTAACAGTAAGTGGTTGAAAATTTCTAAAATTAGGTTACACGCAAGATTTGTGGACAATTTTAGTGGGATTCAAGTTAAAGAAGCACAAACGGAGCCTTTTGTTCTTAAGGATAGCCGCAATGCAGGTGAACAATCATAGTACTATCTTGAGTAAATTACACTTTTCGTCCTTGTGGTTTGACCAAAATACAAATACAGTCCTTTAAGTTTCGAAAGTTCCGGAATTTCATGGACACTCCATTTTTTTAGAAAGCTGTAACTTGTAACACGTATGGTCCTTTATGCATTAATTATAGACTTCATGTGACATTTGACTCGTTTCCTATTTCTTAAATTTTATTTAATTTGTTTAATAATGAGATTTGTTTTGCAGCATACAATAAGCACCCGATACCATGTTTAGATGATCAAGTATGGCGATTAAATAATATTGACAGAAGGGGTCTTTTAGCAAGTAATCTGATAAAGGCAAAAATCCAAACTGTCAGAGATTTTATTCACCATCTATTTGTATACCCGCAATCTCTCCACGAGGTAACTGTCCATGTCTTATATTTTATTATTTGTTATTTATTTATGTTTAGTGTACGTTTTCTATATGTTGCGATACTTTTAGATTTTTGAAGGTGCAAATCATGCAAAAAGTTTAAAGGGCACTATAAAACATGCTCGAGAATGTCGTGCTAAATTCAAGTACTTTTGTTCTATTATTGACCAAAAATCTGAGGTTGTTTTTAATGTCTCGGGTCAAGTGTTGGGATTGTACAAGGAAGACCAATTTATTTCTAGTGATATATTCTCTGAGACACAACAGGCATGCTTTCCATCCTAAATCATTTTACTCAAAACATTAGATAATTATTAAATATATAATTTTTGAATTTGATGTATGGTAGCAGGAAATTGCCAAAAAGTTGGTAATATCTGCATTTGAAAACTGGGGGGATGTTAAGGAGGAACAATTTGTTGACAATCAGACTACAAAAACTGAAATTGTGACTGTTTTTGACAAATGCGTGTTTTTTGACGGCCTTGAGTTGGATGTTAATGAAATTTCTTTATTCGGTAACAATGGGCAATATCCAGACCCGCAATCCTTACCCGAAGCTTTACGGGCACGTTATCATGAGATTTATCATGGGTTTGAGAGTGTTAAGAAAAACAAGTTTTTTAAAAGATGGAGGATGTTTTGTTTGGTAACTGTCGCAATAGGATCATTGGTTAAAAGAAGTTCGGGTGGTGGTCATGTTCACAAGAAACAAAGGTTGTCATAGTGAGCCGTGTGTAACCGAACATTTCCATGAGTTTGAATAGATTAATGTTATATTTATGTTTGTGAAGGTTCGTTTGTTTGTGTTGAATGATAGAAAATTAAAATTTTTGAAGAGTCTGTATTTTTTAAATTAATAAACACACTGAATGATTGAAATTATTCTGTTGCTGCCTACTTCCGTTGCATTCAAGTATTCCGCTTTTGTTGTTGCGATTCAAATGTTGTATTGAAAATATTAGTAAATTTTAAATATTATCATTTTATAAGATGTATTAAATACGATTTATGTTTAAATGGATCTTAATATATGTTTCTAAGACATATGGAATTGATTTGTTCAATATACATATAATTTCATTCAAGTCAAATAGACTTTATAACAATTATCCTCATAATTATTTTAATATCATTCTTGTAAATTAACCGTAACACCAAAAAAAAAAATTATCTCATATCTACCTCTCTACCCACTTTACTTAAATATTTTAAGAGTATAAATATCAAATAATTCTAATTTGCTCTTCCAAATCATTTCCCCAAGGCATAAACATTAATCAAGAGTTAGGAGGGGTTCTTAATTCGTCCCTCTAAAAATGAATTTAAAAACCCATAATTGATAACCTAATGGTCTTTTTGTTTACTAATATGAATTTGTGAAGTCTTCGTCAGTAACACGCGGTTTTAAACCGGAGCTAATCAACTGCTAAGAGTAGGAGACGTTTTGGAAGTGAGGATAAATATTCTTTTTTTTATTTATTATGGATTTAATAATGTGTTTTTGAGAATATTCTTTTGAGAAGTGGTATCACTTCATACTATTTAGTCATATCCATCTTCTCACCATAAGAAAATGGTACTACTAATTGCGCTAAATAAGTTCATTGGGAATGAAAAACAAGGATTACTTTTGCTTTCTTTTTTAGACAAGCTAACAATCATTTTCTTTTTTGTTAGCTTGTCAGAAGAAGAAAGCAAAAGTAATCCTTGTTTTTTATTCCCAATGAACTTATTTAGCGCAATTAGTAGTACCCTATTAAGAAAGAGAATTATTGGATTATACATAATTAAATTTAGAATTAAGTAAGACTAGGGGTATGACAAAAAAATAAAAACAAATATAATTTCCCTATTCTTTTTATTCTTATAATGGTGGTATTTTATGAAATTGGTGGTTAAAAATGGCTTTATGATATTTATGTATTATTAATTGTTCGGTTTCGTTAAAACGTCCAATTTAACCAGTTCAATTCGTAAATCACATCACATAAATCTTTTTGGTAAATTTTCCCAATCACCCGCCCAATTAATGATGAACAAAAATGGTTTCCGGTTTAAAGACTATTTGGCAACGTCTAGATAATTCCATTTGGTTAGACATCTTAACGATTACATATAAATTTGAATAATGAAAATGATAATTTAACTTTTTTTTTTTTGTTTTCTTATAATCATAAATAATAACAAAATACATAGCATACAAAATCAAAATTAAAAATAATATAACAAAATTATGCCATATATTAACAATTTAGACTACCTCTTAGATCTTACCAATTCAAACTCATATTAGCTACATGTTATTGATTCATTATTATACTTCATTCGATTCAAAATAAGTGATACAATTTTTTTAAATGATTTAAAGTGATACATTTTGAAAAATTACTTTATTTGGCAAAAATAGTAGAACTCACACCACTAATTATCTACTTTAATAAAGTGAAATGACTCATTTAACTTTACTTTTTACTTTTAAACATCATTAACTTCACTTTATTCAAAGGTGTAAGACTCACTTCACTAACTATTCAATTAATCTAATTTAATCATCATTATAATCTTTTGACTAAAAAACCGTGAAACCTAAATTATATCACTTATTTTAAATCGAAAGAAGCATTATTATTCAAACAATCAATTTAAATCTTACAATTGCAGATTCAACCACTTAATAAAATTGTAAAACAACCACTAATATCAGTTATAGTCAAAACCATAAACATTTCATCTATATCATCATTATACAAAACATAACCGGATAAGATAATATAAATATAATTTTTCTTATAATCATAACAAAATTTTGATATATTTAATTATATTTTCACTAAAAAACAAAGAAATAGTTTTAAAAGATCCGAACCGGTTCAAAAAGTAAGCACCCACCTAACCCCTGTGGTTATCCAAAAAAGTTCCGACAATTATTAGATTCTGTCAAGTAACTGCTTATAACGAACCCAAACGGTTCTCCGTTTGCCCACACCTGTTTTACAATCGGGTGATTATGCATGATATCAACACGGAATGGTGGGCCACAATTTTCAATTTTACCGGTTTAAAAGTCGGGTCACAAGCAAATCGATTTGTCACCAACAAAAACACTCTCACAAACACACACAGTTTGAGCTTGAGAAAAGTGAACAATGGCGGTGGTTAATCAGCAGTTGGAAGATGACAACAACCATGAATCAGGAGGAAGTACAAGTTCAATTTATCAAATTGGAAGGTTTAACGCTTCCAAAGAGTAAGAGATTTTGTGCTTTTTTCCTAAATTTATGAATTAGTTCGATTAGACTGAAATAAGTTAAATTAGATTTCATCTGTTTCTTCTGCCATTGGTATCATAGGGCGGAAATGAAGCGTGTAATGATCCGCTTATACAAGGAAACTATGTGGCCTATGATTTCTGCAGATGTAAGTCTCTCCGTTAATTTTAATGAAACTGAAATTGAAAATGGTGATGGTTTCAGCAGTTTGAAGATGATAACAGCCATGGATCAGAAGGAAGCACAAGTTCAATCGAACTCGCAGTGGTTAACACTTCCACAGAGTAATATTTTGTATTTCTTCTTACTTCAAAACTTGTCAGGTGTAAAAGCTTCATGTACTACATTTTTCCATATTTAGTATTTGTACAATTTTTTTATTTTCTTTGTCTAATTGAGTAATTATGGGTTTTTGTCCTGATCGGAACATTAGAAGATGTTTTTAAAAGATGTCAAATTTTGGATAAATTAGAAACATTTTGTAGGTTGATTTATTAGGTATCTCAATCATTTCTCTTATATGTTATTTTTGATGCTTATAGATTACACTAGAAATAGATACATGAATCTTCACAATTTATTTATGAATTGTTTTCCATTTATGCCATTGTTTTTACAGGGCGGAAATGGAGCTAATGAACCGCATATACAAGGAAACTATATGCCCAATGATTTATGCAGAGGTGAGTCTCTCTTTCTATCTCTTCTTTATGTACAAAACAACCTGATGACCTGACAAATCGATGACGTGTTTATAATATGCCTTTCTGTACCGTTTTAGTCATTCAGTTACCGCCACGTCATCAATCTGTCAGTCAGGTTATCAGGTTGTCTTTCTACATCCCGTTGCACGGGATTCTTTAATTGAAGCCTTATTTTTCTTCATATTATATGTACGTCTTCTTCATGTATTCCAGATCAACGACAAGAAACAAAAATTTATTTCCGCGATAAGTGACAAGTTTGGCTTGGATTTGTTGACGGGCATGGCACGGTATGTTTAGAAACATAACTACACTTAAAAGTTTAGATATTTAATTACTCCATAACTATGTCGAAAAAAGTGTTTTCAAATCACATAACTGTTTTATCAGGAAATTTGGTAACACTGCAAGTACTTGCAGATCACAAAATACAAAACTCGAGTTCTTAAACGGGATCTCGACACCGGTTTCTACAGGAAACGATATTAAAGGAAAAGACGGTAAACCTTTCGTTTTAGCTTTAATCGATATAAACTCACGGGAGATTGTGAGTAGTGGTCCACGAGCTGCAATGGAAGTCGAAATAGTCGTTCTTGAAGGAGATTGTAGTAATGATGAAACCGAGACTTGGAATTCGAACGAATTTAATGATAAGATTGTGAGTGAATGGAATGGAACAAAAGTGCTTCAAGGAAATACTTTTGTCAAGATGAAAGAAGGTATTGTTGTTCTTGATAGAATTTCATTTACACATAATTCTGCATGGAAAGGGAATAGAAACTGCAGGCTTGGTGCAAGGATTGTGGATTCGGGTTTTTCCAATAGCGTGAAAGAAGCAAAAACCGAATCCTTTCGCGTTAAGGACAAACGTAATTTTAGTGAGTACCTTTTTACCCGTTTTTTATCTGACCAGTTTGAGATAAAAACACGCTAGCATCAGTTAAAAAAAATTACGAGTTACGATCATGGTCTAATTTGTTTTTACTTTGCAGTGTACAATAAGCACCCGATTCCATCATTGTCCGACTATGTGTATCGACTATACATGATCTCCAACCGTGGTGATTGCTTTAAACGTTTGTTTAAAGAGAAAGTAAAAACTGTCATGGACCTCCTTACTCTCAATGCTATAAATCCAGAAAGGCTCAAACAAGTAATTATTTACCTTTTCGGCCATACAACTTAATTTATTCTTATGTGTAAGTTTGTGGGGTTTCAACTTAAAACCAATTGGTTGAAAGATGAGTAGTTCATGATCCTTATAAGAACATTACATTGTTCGTTATTTGTCCAATGTGGAAATTACTCAACATTTTCTAGTCGTCACTACTAACAATATCATGGTTTTTTGTATTTATAGATACTCGATGTTCACCCTAACACATGGAAGGTTATAATGGACCATGCACACAAGTGTAAGGATGACAAGAGTAAGGGGATCTACTTGTACCATAATCCAAATGATGGTCAAAAGAGTAACGGTGTGGTTTTCGGTGTCTCTGGAAATCTGGTCGGATTAATTTCGGAATCTCAATTCGTTCCTTGTGACAAGATCCCCAATGAAAAAAAAGTATGCTTTTTATAGTTGATATAGTTTATAATTTAATGGGTTAACCAACCTTACCCAATCTATTTGGCCCGACCCTGTTTTGACCCGTTGCCCTTTTTTCTAAATTCTAACAGGCTGATGCTCTGAAGCTGATAGTGATTTCATCAGAACACTGGAAAGAAGTAATCTCTTTCAACGACCTGCGTTCTCTTATTAACAATCTCAAAAAATGCAGAACAATAAACTCGTTACATAATAACCTCAACGTTATGATTCCAAATATCATCAACCGACATGATCACACAATCCTTTCCTCTCCTCAGGTCACTGGTACACCATTCTTTCCCACAGAAAATATTGGTCAAAGTCAAAGTCAAAGTCGTAGCCTCAAACGTCCTGCATCTGAACACAGCATCTCAAAATCTCCCAAAAAACCGAGAGATGGTCATTCACAAATGAGTCCTTCTACACCAAGTATTGGTAGTTGTAGTGGTGAAGTTAGTGATGACAATGATTGGTTGCAGTATATCAATTTTTCACAGTTAGATGTACCCCCTGCACAAAATTGGAATGTTGTATGCCGTGTGATAGGATGGATTTCAGTTTTGTTACAATTACGCAAGAGGAGAATGAGCTTTTGCGAACATGAAAAAAATGTCGCAGACTTAAAGAGAGTGGTTATGCACCAAGAAGTTCAAAGTTGAATCTTTTGAATGATTAATTGTAGCTACTGATCTGCTTTACCAAAAAAAAATGTAACTAGTTAGGAAGAGTTTATTCTTTGGAGTCATGGGTTGTAACATAAACATGATGTTTGTAAATAAATAACGAAATGATGTATCAAAGGGCTTCTAGTCTAGTAATATATGAACACATCTTAATCATTTATCAATCATAATCAATAGTCAAGATTAATCATTTGACACTTACATAAATTTTTTTAGTCATTTGACACTTACATAAATTTTGATATTTTGGTATAAACATAGAGTGGTATTTTGGTCATTTGACAGTTACATAAAAAAATTAATTTTAATTTATTTATTTTTTAAATTAATTTTCTATTTTTAATATTTTTTTTGTTAAAAAAATCATGTAATTACTACATATGATTGTATACTTATCACATGTGTTTGTGATAAACAATCCAAGGGACATACATAAATTGTATGTGACTACCTCTTAATAATTAACATAAACCTTAATAAAGTTCATTCGCCAAATGAGAATTGTCCACGTACATTCACCCATTTTATTTTAAGTTTTAAACTTTTAACCAATGAGGTTAAGACGTTCATAATATACGGAGTATATGTATTTCTTCTCACCACGTGCAAAAAACTTCCAAATAAATGTCGATAACACCTTTCAATTCGCCATTGTTTTCTCTACCCAGTTTCACAATCTTCATTCCATACTCTGTTTTGATCCAGAATCGCCCTCAAATTCACAGAATTAAATCACTCAAATTTCAGGGTTTGTATCTTTTCCTCTTTCATTCCCAATTTCTTCTGTAAATTACTGTTTTCGCTCGCTCCATGATCGTTCTTACGTAAAATTTGGGGGGGAAATGTTTAGGGTTTGCTTTGTTATTTCTGCAATATGGTTCTCAGAAATCCATTTCTCCCAAAATTGGAATTCTTTCTTGACTTGTTAAATTTGAAACTTGTAATCGAAGTATGTGTTATTAGATTTCTTTGTTTCCAAAATGTTCTTATTGTAATACTTGTTTTCAGTAGTTAATGTTAACATTAATTTCTTCCATGCAAAGCATAATTGTCTATTAATTTTGAAGTTATAAGTAATTTATTTGACTCTTAAAAAGTCAAATGTGGACTTATTAAGGATGCTGAGTAATCACCTTGTGGATATGCTTTTTGTAAGTGGTTTAGTAATTACATATTACATTATTAACCAGATTAAAATGGGCGTAGAAATTAGCGCCTGGATGTACTTCAAATTATTTGAAGTTAGTATAATTTCCTTCTAAAGTGTTTGATCTTTTAAAGATTATTTGAGAAATAAACAGATAAAATGACTAAAAAGAAGATCCTTTGATGTATCCGATTCTAGTTCAATCATTAATGATAATACTCCGGAACCACACCTTAAATGACGTTTTCTTGTTCAATTTTGTTAGTGAATTCTGATTTATATGACCTTAACTTACCTTTTCAAGTAATTGTCTGTAATATTTTCGACCTTTATGACAATTTTCCCTGATAATTTTTTTAAATTTAACAGTTTGTGACTTGCTTTCGTGTTACCAAAATGTCTTCCCCAAGCAAGAGGAGAGAGATGGATGTAATGAAGTTGTAAGTATTTTTATTATTATTTATGATTACAATATTTAGGGATGCTTATGCATTTATTTTGTTGCTTTCATCTTGTGACTAAATATTCAGGATGATGAGTGATTACAATGTGGATACACCAAACGATAGACTCAATGAATTTAGTGTCGAATTTCATGGTCCAAAAGAAAGTACGCCTCTTATTTTATATACTTAATTTTTATCTTATCCGTTTTACGATTGCAATTTGAGCTCTAAATTTGTAAAACTCAATTACATTTTTAGGTTTTTATGAGGGCGGTGTGTGGAAAGTTCGTGTTGAGCTGCCTGATGCTTATCCATACAAATCTCCTTCAATTGGATTTGTGAACAAAATATTCCATCCCAATGTCGACGAGCTGTGAGTAAAATTTCAGCCCGTTTACTTGTGAATAAGTCAGTTTGGGTTATGTTTTAACTGGTGACAAGATCCATTTTAATGTTTTCTTTGTGACTGTTTTTATTAAATTTTCAGGTCTGGTTCTGTTTGTTTGGATGTCATAAACCAATCTTGGAGTCCAATGTTCGGTATTATCCATCGTTAATTTTTATTATTTAATTTTGGTATTTATATAAGTGTGGATTGTGTGAAATTGCAGATCTTTTAAACATATTTGAAGTATTTCTTCCTCAGCTTTTGCTTTACCCAAATCCTTCTGATCCACTCAATGGCGATGCTGCTTCCTTGATGATTAAGGACAAGAAGCAATATGAAGAAAAAGTTAAAGGTTGCTCTTTTCATATTATATAATTTTCATAACTTATGTTCAAAATTAAAACTTAAATAACCATTTTTGTTGTGACATGTATACTTGACCCTGAAGTAGTCACATAATTATAACCAGAATCTGTTATTAAAAAGGTGATTTATTATTTAACAGAATATTGTGAGCGTTACGCGAAGAACATTAGCAAATGTGAAGGTGAAGGAGAGGAAAGTGGGGATGAAGATATAAGTGATGGGAATTACACTTCAAGTGATGACGAGATTCCTGGCCGTGCAGATTTATAAGCAATTAAAAATCGTATATTGGTTAGGTTTCTACACAATGTTTACGAGTTGTATTATAAGATTTCAAAAACTGCAAATATAGAATTCATACGTAGTTATAATATATTCAATTGGGTGTGAAAACCTTGGTGATTTAATGACAACTTATGGCTCATGGTTAAATTAATTTCCATTTAGTTATGAATAGGTAGATTCGGGTTATTGTTTTTATGTCTAATGGGTCAAACACGTGAAATACACAAGATAAACTAAATGGAAATGAGTTCGTTATACGGGCCGAAAGTTGCACAAGCAGTATATCTAATGGGTATAAGGAGGTATTCAACCTTTTTCATATATGAATAATACTTAAATCATTTCTTCTTCACTTAACTTCACTAATCTTTACATTCATTCATTCACAATGTATAACTTAATTAAAACCGTTAAAATACAAAAGAAACCCATCTTGTTGTCGCTAAATGGACCGAATTTGATCCATTTAATGTGTGTGTGTGTGTTGGGGGGGGGGGGGGGGTCGTGTTGTTTTTAGGTTTTTCATGTGTTAAAACCGAAGATTAAGATGTATAGAAGCACTCGTTGTTTTCATGTATAAACTCGTTCCTGAAAGCATAGAAACACCCCAAATCTTGGGTGGAATGTTTCATCGGATCCTTGCACGAGTAAATAGGTCGGGATTACGTGTGATAATGATGAAAAAACTGTAAAATTAAAATAGTTCTTGAGAAACTAATTGTTTAAGGATTTCTCGAATTTGAATCTGTTTGTAAAGTGAGTAATCTTCTTGTATTGAGTTTAAATTTCAGAACATTACCAGGAACGTGCAGCCCGAGATATGAAATTGTGACAAACTTACTCATTTATACCTAATCGGGAACCATTTTTCGGGATAGCTTCCCGATTCTATAATGGATTTACTGATTAAGAAAGAATCGTTATATCCAAGATTCTTCAACTAGTAGTTAACCTTTTGGGTCAAAACAACGCGTTCACAGGCCAACTTCCAAGATTTAATTATATCCAACTTCAAGACTTCAACTAAACGAAGACAAAAATTCAACGAACTCCGCTAAACAGTTCATGAACGCTTCATGGAACGTTTGGTTCGTTTACATGCCAAACATAATAAGTTTTTATCAACCATCTTATGATAATAATTAACTATATATTTAATCACAAAACTGAACTAAAAATGATTGTTAATCATAACTCTTATAAATATGTTCAATATAATCAGTTAACTACTTATCCAATTAAAAATTTTAATATACAGTAGATGGTGACATGGAGGATGAATCGACAAACAAAATTTTAATTAAATAAAGAAAATACAGCCGGTCACGTTATGTTACACCTTTCACTTCCTCTTCCTTTTATTTATTCACAAACAGGTCCCCATTCATGTTCTAGTGCATAACTGGAATCAAAATATCTTGCTAAAACAATCTACCGATTCAGATTTAAAAAATTCAATCAACAAAACCTAAAAAATTACCAAACCGCTAATATTTCAACGCTAATCACACGAAAACCGGTCGTCTTTGTAAATGATCGGAATAATTCAACGCTAAATACGTTTCACGACGAACACATAGCTAAAAATCACACGAAATTCGATCCAATTGCATCCTTACCGAGATCCGACGTTGTTTTAGAGCTGATCGGAGCCACCGTCCGTGACACGTAACGCGACGAGAAATTACGAACCATATACTCGTTCTCCATTTCCAAATCACCGTGTTCCAACGGTCCTTCATCGAAATTCAGCGCGTAATCGAGCGGATCGTACTGGAATTTAGACGATTGCATTTGTTTACCGAAACTTTTGTTTCGATTGAACCGTCGAATGAAAGTCTTCCATCGTGGACCGGCGACGATCTCCGACCACTCTCGAATCTTCATCAAAGCGTCAATTCCTCGTTTCCGGAGAGTTTTTTCTGAACTGTAATCGGACGATGATGATGAACGGACTTTCTGCCATCGGTAGGGTATGCAGAAGCAGCAACGGCGGTCAATGAAGAGTGATGACGGTGACGGTAGGTCATGGTTGGATTCTGTGTCTTTAGGGGAGAATTCAGTCGCCATGGAAGTACATGAAGGATTTTTTTGGATTATGAGCGAGTTTTTTTTGTCCTTTTGAGTGTTGTGGAAAGTTAAAATCCTTTTTTATATTATGTGAAAGAAATGGCCATTGTATTCTATACACATAGATAGTGAAAGAAAAATAAAGTAGGATAAATTATTTTAATTAGAAACCATGAGTTCTCTTCAATAAATTCCAAAGATTTTACATAGTTTCAAAAGATAAATTTTAGATATTAGATTAAAATAGTCAAGATTAAATCACAGTGTTTCAAACACATGTGCTTCCAGTCACGACCACCACTGCCGACTGCCGCCGCCGCCCGTCGCCTCCAGCCACCGCCGGCAGCCGCCGATCGCCGCCGCAGGCGGCGGTGGTGGCTGACGGTAAAGGTGCTGGTGGTAATGAGGGTGGTGGTAGTATTGATGTATTGAAACACATTCGCTTCACTAAAACACAAGTGTTCCAAAATACAAACGAGCATATTAATTCGAAGCACATGTGTTTCAAGTCAATAAATATATGAGTTTCTAAAACACAGGAGAGCATACGAAGCACATGTGTTTCAAGTCACGAAACACATGTGCTTGACTGTACATATACACTCCTTTATTCTCAAAAGAACTGTTATTAGTAAAGCACATGTGCTTCTAGCTTACAAACACATGTACTTCATTACTTGAAATACATGTGCTTGGTTGTACATATACACTCTTTTATTTTCATAACAACTGTTATTAGTGAAACACATGTGCTTCTAGTAACGAAACACATGTGTTTCAAGTAATGAAACACATGTGTTTGGCTGCACATATACACTCCTTTATTTTCATAACACATGTGTTTCAAAAGGTGAAACACATGTGTTTCAAGTCACGACCACCACCGCCGGTCACCGCCGGCGGCGGCCACCGTCCGCCGCCGCCCACCGCCGTCTCCGGGCGCCGGAGGTGGGTGGGGTATTGATGTATTCAAGCACATATATTTGTATGGTTTGAATCTTGATCTTGACCTTTGACTTTTTCTTGATCCAAGGGCTATTAATTGTCTCTTAGAACTAGCTAAAATTCTTGGACTACCTTGAACATTTACCTAGAAACTATATATCTGAAATCTTTTATCAAGAACAAGCATGGTACCTTGAAATGCGACGCCATGGGTCTTACACCTATATTTTACGTCGAGCAAGTTTTATAGTATCAAATATGATGTGTAATTGTTGAGTAATGTCCCACATTGGGTAAATAACAAACTTGTAATGTGCTTATAAAGGTTATGGGTTACTCCTCTTACAACCAATTGGTTTTAAGATGGAACCCCACAAACTGACATGGTATCAGAGCCACGGTTCACCCCGTGGTTGGTAAAACGGCCACACGGACTCCACGTAACCCATAAATATCCACGTGTTAGGCGCGAAAAAATATACGCCACATGTGAGGGGGCGTGTTGAGTAATGTCCCACATTGGGCAAATAACAAACTTGTAATGTGCTTATAAAGGTCATGTGCTACTCCTCTTACAACCAATTGGTTTTAAGATGAACCTCAAAAACTGACAGTAATAATGAGGACGAAAAAGTAGTTACAATTACTTCCTTAAATGATTTATTAAATTGCTATCAATATCATTGATAACAATAAAAGCAATCAAGTAATAAAGATATATGCTAGTGCAGTTGGTTCGAGCTCATTCTTAATATCATTAAGATCTCGAGTGTGATAATCACAACTGCCTATTTTTGATAAACACAAATACATCCTTAAATATTGGTTGAAAATTAAGTTTTACTAATTTATAAATGTTTCAAATTCATTAGTATAGATAAGATAAATAATTAAATCAATATTTTTATATAAATATATAAAATGTCAAATTGATGTTATTGTTTAAGAATTCACCATTAATATGTACTTCATGGTCTTGCTTGAAATAATTCTGACCTAAACATGTTAGATGACGAAAATGTCTTACCAAATTTAAAAAATAATAGTTTTCATGGGATGTCACTTGAAAGCAAGGTTCTAAAAAACGTGTTTTGGCGGCGCCAACGGATATGATGAAGAAGACGAAAAGGTATGATCCGAGATGCATTTTGCCTGTGGAATTTTGCAGATGACGAATTTATTGTAAAAGTTCAAATTTTGACTGTATTCAGGTGTAGCTCTAGGAATAATTCATACTAATTTCAACAAAGTATTATTATGAGTAATTTTTACTCTTTGAACATATCAATTTTATTTGTTCATTTATGTTGTACTTTACTCCTTTTATCACGATTGGTAGGAATCTTGCAATACAATGGCAATAATGAAGATACTAAATTGTATCGGTTAGAAAGATATCGTATTTCAATACTTGAGTTTGAAGATAAATGTAGGATCATCTTCGGGAGTCAATGTGTCAAAATCAAAATAATTGTGCCAAAATTCGTTAATATGTCATCCTTAAACCAGCATAGTGGCAAAATATGCTTCTCCTTAGTCACTTTTATACTTAAATATTGTATTTGTAAAGTTGGTGAAAGTCAAAGGACTTATTTTGACACCCAAGGAAAATTAAAACACTATGAGAAGTTGAGAACTCATGTGTTGAATATAGAAATCTCAATCGCCATTTATATGTGAAATTGGAGCCTTCCCATACTTTTCGCTACCCGATTTATCAACTGAAGCGAAAGGTTTTCCACTTTCAATTACAGGTTCGCTTCACTTTCTTTCTCATGGATTTTATACCTAATTGTGAGGGTTTCCCCTTTTATTGACATGCGATTTCAATCATACTAAATTGATCGATCAACGGTGCTATAATCTGCTCTTTGCTAAAATTACTTTGTGATGTCATTGCATAGTTGGATAGCGTTCGGTTTTTGTTAGTATAAGCGTTAGTTTGGATCTGGATTCTAGATTCTTACTGTTTGTTTTAAGTATTTGGATCTCCAATTTCATGGTTGTGAATATTTAGAGCCCTAAATTTACAGCTTTTAGCTTGGATTTTGGAAATTTGGTTAACATATCCTAGTGTTTCACCTGGATTTGATAATTGGATTCTCACTATATGTTTGATGAGCCTGTTGATACTTTGCTTGTGAGGCTATTATAAATTTATAATAAAAGATCTTGAATTGAAACATGACTCAATATTGTAAAACAATAGATGACAATTGTAAAGAGAATGCACATGCACTTGAAATTTGTAATGAAGTAAGAAATTTTTCTGAAATTGCCAAAAATATAGGGCAAACTACATAGGAGTGTATATATGTTTTATTAAGATATGTATTGTAATTCAAACTTACCTTTTGTTGTACTAAACTTTAAAAAATTGCTACTGTATGATCAAGTGACCTGAAAATGCTTGTTTGCTTAGGTGGCACTGGTTTTAGCCATGTAGATTTAAAAAAATTAATATTTTTTTAGCAGTACGTGTTTCTTACGTTATTGGAATCTGCATTGAGTGGCTGGACATGTCTATATGTGATTCTTGTGTTTTAAGAAAACACCACTTGCAAATACTTGTGATGTTTTCTTAATCTTTTGCAGCTTATAATTATGTGTTTCTTATGTTATTAGGTCTGGTATTATGTCAATGAATTGGGCTCAACGCAAAATCTACCTTTACAATGTTACTTTTGGACTATACATGTTGGACCCATGGGAGCGCTATTTGTTCAGTATCCTTTAATTAAGGAAAATGATAATGACAGCCCTAAGGGCTGTCATTAAGAAGGCAAAATAACAAAAGACAACCCCCCTGAATTTTAGGAATATTACTTTTTTAATCAATGTACAAGCTTTTTATGCTTTTTATGCATGTTAACAAAACCCTTTAATTAATTATCAAATTTCCTATTTTGTATTATTTATTTTGGTAGTTCTGATCTAGATTTTTGAGGTTTCTGGTTCAAGTTTCAACCTATTTACTTACAAAACGGGTCGATTTGGATTACTCCTTGACCCATCCATTTAGCCACCTCTAGTAGATTTACAAATTTCAAAACTTTAGATTATTAAGAATCTACCCGTATGACCCACAATTTAATCTACATAATTACGTAATACCCGACTTTTGTGGTTATCTTAACTCGTGATAGATGCTTTGGTGATTGTGTTGATGTGGTTCATATTCTTTAACGGATATCGCAACCTTAATGATATCGGCAAAAGGTATCTTGCTTTGATATTAACATTTCTTTCAGTATGAAATTTGCGAGATTTGATCACGTATCAAGACCATAACTTCTTTATAGTAGTAATTAGTAGGTGGGTAATGGGTCAAAATGGGTTTTGGGTCCAAACCGGTAGTTTTGTCTTGTCTAATTTTCCTAATTTCTTCATTTGCATTTCTTAGGTATGTATGGTGAATAAGAACAGCATCCATGAAGTTGAACCCACAAGAACCTAGTCAAAAAGTACATCGTTTGTTAATGGATACATGATGACTGATCTTTTTGTCATGTGTACAATTTTAGCCTTGTTTGAACGTTGTTTTTAAGTTGTAATTGGTCAAATTAGTGAGAATAATGATTTCAGTTGTTTTGTGTTTTAAGTAAAAGGTTTCATTTGTGTACTTTTAGTTAGAGAAACTTTAGGTGTTGTTTGGTAGCATTTGAATGATTAATATTTGAATAGTGCAGAGGTTGAATGATTTAGACTTCTCCTGACATCTGTCTGATTAAGAGGCAGAACATGTTGAATTTTTGATTCAGAGGCTTGTTAAGAGACTTTACCGAACGCTTGGAATATGTCTGATTAAGAGGTTGACCTCTTAACTGAATCATTAAGAGGTTTATCAAACAACATCTTAGTCACACTGATCCTTAATTGGCTATCTTGAATTACTTCTTACACACTATAGGTGTAGATGAATGTGTTAGTTCGGGTTTATTTCATCTCTTATGGAGTCAAGGAGAGTGAAATAAAAATCTTGTTTTATCTCTAATGGGTTATTTTATCCATTGGCGTATAGCCTGGAATGCTCTCCCAGTATGTACAAAGATTAGTAGGTTTTTGCCGCATGCTAATGATGACTTCTCCCATTGTCCTCTCTGCCAGGCAGGTCAGGAAAATCTTTTAATAGGTTCATAGTCCAAAGCCTTCCATTTCCGTCAAATGACCCGGCCTCCCCTGGCTCTTCCACCGTCCGGGCTCCCTTTCCTCCCTATGCTCCCCCGGCGCAGGCCTACCACGCTTCGCGCCTGCGGCGTTTTCGCCAGACGGTCTTTGCCCTCCCCGCTGGCTGTATGGGCGGGTTGTCCCTCGCTGCTGCGTTCTGTTAGGCTATGGATTACAGGAACAAATGTAGTTGAATGGAACAGCAGGCGGGTTACACGTTCCACTGTGCCGAGATTTGAGGTGCAGGTGGTGATGATCACCAGGGGCAGGGGAATATAGTAAGAAAGAAAGAGAAAAAGGATAGAAGTCTTACAGGAATTCGATCTTCCTTGCTTGCATCATATCGTACAAATAAGGCATTAGAGAGCCCTTTCTCTTCCTTTATTCACCGCAGGAATAAATTCCAACTATGCTGCCTTCTAACGATAGGACTGGAATCCGAGCTCAGACAGGCACTCCAGAACCCGCCAACGCTCGTGAAAACCCGGGTCGGTCCTCCATTCATCCGACCGGAGGTGTGGATAACGAGGCCACCTTCACAACCTTCTCCCTTCTGTCCTTATGTTGTAGTAAGGTAGGGCGGTTCGCTTGAGTTGCTCAACCGCCCCTTAGCCCGGTGCTCATGACGCGCTACGGAACCTCCACCGTGCCGGGGGACCAAGCAGGGGTTCTACCTTTGCGTAGTCTCGGTCCACAGTGACAGTGGAAGGCTCCGCACCTGAGCCTCGTTAGACTCAGCAGAAGTGTAAGGTGTAAGTGAAGAGAATAGAAGAGATGAAGTCCGTTAGAATCTTTTTTTTTTTTACTTCTTTCAAAGGGGAATGAATGGAATGAAGAAAAGAAGAGAGGAGGAAAGTGGTTCACTGGAGTTTGTCTCTTGAAAATGGTTATTATCTTGAAGGTCTTTTTCTCTATTTTATTTGCATAGCGAATGAAAAAAGCGTTCATCCTGGATTCTCTTCCTCAAAAAAAAAATGTCTATCAATTGATCCCTATTCATTCGGCCAAAGTCTCCACGGTTGATTTTCTATTTATTACATGTGCAGATATTTATCTTCATTTATTAAAAAATAGTATTTTGGTCATTAATTCTTTTTTAACAGCCCTAGGAATCATCAGTATAATAAACTACATACATTGAATTTCTAATGTAATAAACAAACTTAAAGAACTAAGATTGTAATAAGTATTAAATGTAATAAGTATCAAATCACAAAGACCTTCTGTTTAATTTTCTCTATTCAAAATCTACATTTTTTTTAACAGCATTTAATCTATACTTCAGCATGTCGGACAACGAGATTTGAACATATAATTAATAGGTCATAAACAGTAACTTACATTAATATCACTAAAGCCTTAAGTTAACATGAAAGGAAGCCCGTTTAACCTAACCCGTATTTACCGATTGACCATCCCCAAATTTTATTCATTCTTCTGAAGTCATTCACCATCATAGTCGATTAATCTCTCGTGAATCCTCGTAAGTTGATTTCCTTAGCATTTTCGTTGATTTTTACACCGATTCCTTGAATTCATACACATTATTTTGCAAATCATGGATCATGATTTAGAGTTGATTCTACTGCGTTTTTATTTTCGTTGAAATTTAATCGTGTTTCCATCGTTTTATTTCTTTAAAATTTTCTGAAAGGTGCTTGTAATTGAGTAGATAATGTCAACAATCGAGCAACCAAAGGTACCGACTGAAGAAGCTAAGATCGATCTGTTCGAAGATGATGACGAATTTGAGGAGTTTGATATCAATCGAGGTGATTTATCATCCCTAAGTTGCTCATCAAGTTTCCTATTTACCGTATACAATTTCGTTGTTCCTTTTGCTTGCTTCAGAAGTAATGTTAAATTGAGAAAACATTGATGTACATGATGAGAGCTTTAATTAATAACCTCCTTTTAGATGGTTTAACTTGGACAACAATTTTCCAATCTGCAGTACAATTTCGTTGGTCGTTTACATTGATTCTGATGATGAAATCTTAGATAAATTACGCAAACGGTAGCTGCAATTTTGTAAACACCGTTTAACAAATGCAGAATCTGTTTTGCAGACGCAATCCCTAACACCAGGGGTGTCTGGGTGGAGCTTATGTTAACAGCTTAAAGGCTTATTAAAATTTGAGAAAGCCAATAAGCTTATTTTTAGAGCTTAAGGCTTAAGAAGTTGTAAGCAACTAAGCATTCAAATGCGCTTTAGATATTTTCAACCTGATTCCTGCTTAGCACTAATGCATTAACTAAATGGCAAAACAGAATGTATATCTTACTTTTTTGAATTTTTTTTAGGTTTTTAGTCACCAATCTGATCGATAATCAATGCGTATATTAGGGCTGTCAAAACCTGACACGACACGATAAAAATACATGAAACGAAACGAAATTGGGACGAAACTGAAATTTGAATTCGTGTTCGTGTCGTGTTCGTGTTGTGTAAAACAAACACGAAGTCATGTCGTGTCGTGTTCGTGATCAGAGATTAACACGAAATTGACACGATAGTTATGATTTTGTCGTGTTTTTCGTGTTTTTCGTTTTTTTAGCATGTAATAAGTAAGAAATTTCTTATTTTATTTTGTGTTGTCGTGTTTGTCGTGTTAATCGTGTTTATCGTTTTTTTAATCGTGTCGTGTTCGTGTTAGCAAAATAAAACATGACTTCGTGTCGTGTCGTGTCGTTTTCGTGTTGAACGATTTCGTGTCGTGTTACTGGATAACACGAAACGATAGCACGATTTGACAGCCCTAGCGTATATAATGGAAATTAAATGTTTTTTGGTAATGATAAATTGGCAGTGTGGGATGGCAAGGAAGAAGGAAAAGAAATCAGTCATCAATGGGAAGATGATTGGGATGATGATGATGTGAATGATGATTTCTCTTTGCAACTAAAAAGAGAACTCGGAAACAATATTGAGAAAAAGTAAGTGATATTTACTTACCCAGGACTGTTTCTGGACTTGAATTTGTTTTTCAGTTTGTGTTGCATTTTTCTTCGGTATAGAAATACTGAGACTTTTGCATTTGTTTGCGGTCGTTATCTTTTTAAGAACTGCAGTCTTTGTGCTTAAATCGTTATCTAGTGGTACTTGCGTAAATGTGACAGTTTTGACTCATTTATCTATGAATCATTCTTATACTAGTTGCTTTAACAACAATGACATATAATTGTCCGTGTGCAGTGTATCTATATACGGGTGGCTTTTGAATTTGTTAGCTTATTGTCCATATCTTTACAAGGTGAGAGAGCAATCATTTTTATAAGAAAGAGTATTTTCGTTTATAACGCGTTTTCTCATAATGGTCAAGTTCTGCTCGTGATTTATGTAACATAACCGTATCATGTTTGTTTCCAAATTTCTCTCGAGTCTTGACCATCTGCCAAATATTTACCAAGAAAAGAGAATATATCGTAACATGAAAGGAGATCATTTCGGATACTCTTAGCAGTAGGCCATCACGTAATGATTGTACAAAATGTTTTTCTTTTCTTCTATTTCTTTTTTCTCGTTACATGTCATCTCATTTCACAACTATGCTACTTGTCTCATATCCTCAATTTAAAATCTCATATCCTCGAATTAATAATTCTTTTTTAATATATAGTATATTGAAATTATACGTTACAAAATACATTAACCCTAACACAATCTAACAAACATTTTAAAAAATTAACCATGATAGGATGTCCTTCTTCGGCCATACCCTACAAGTTTCCCCTCCATAATTCATGAATCGTGATGTTGAACCATTTGGACAAAATCAATTAATCAAGTCAAACATGTCAAGTTGTTGGACTACTGGATGCATCTCCTCCCTCTTGGGCCTGTAGAGGGAATATTAAGAAATAATTATTGGACGAAATTAAAAAAGAAAATTAATAAATTTGATATTTTAAAAATATATTATGGGTAAAAGGATATAAATATAAATCTTTATTAAAAAAATATAACCATACACAATAAATATTAACTTTCAAAAAAATCATCCTTACATTTCTAGTGTTCTTATATTTTATATATTTTTTATCAAAAATTAGCTAATATTTAGTTAGTGATTCGAGTTGAGCAGTGACATCTAAACGAATATTATGCCTTACTCGAACCCTCAGCTTTTATGGAATAAACCCCACCTCTATTTCTTCTGAGGACAAGTCTTTAGCAAAAGTTTAACCCGAGACCATGTGAAGAAAAATTCTCTAAAATTACCCCTGATGGTTAGTTAATCTACAACTGGTTATTTGTTTTTAAAATAAAGTAAGGGAGAATTATTAATCTGCATTAATTTGTTGTGTATGTGTAACATTTGTTGTCTAAAAAGTCCCAATAAAATTTGGCCAATATATATATGTAGGCTCACTAATAATTTAACCATTTTTAATCAAATATACTAAATAACTTAAACGAACAAAGTGCAAGAAAACAAACCTTAACGAAAACATATAAATAAAAATAAGTGAATTAAAATGAATTGACCAAGAAACTCTAAACCTAATGGCTTTATATATTTATATTTTTTTGCGGTTCAAAATATTTTTAAAGTTTTTTTATATAAATTATTATTAATTAATATTTTATATTTAAATCAAGAATAAACGAACCTTAACGAACACATATAAAATAACGTAAAAAACGAACACAAACGGATGTTCATGAACGTAAACAAACGAACGGGTCTTTGTTCGTGTTCGTTTATTTAACTAAACGAACACAAAATATTGTTCGTGTTTGTTTGTTTAGCTAAACGAACGAACATAAACGAACTCCCGTCGAACAGTTCACGAATGGTTTGTTAAACGTTCGGTTTATTTACAGGTTTACCTACCCTTAAAGTTTGAGTTATAAAAAAACCTATAAATACTTTGTGAAACATTAAATTACTTTTTATTTATTTATGGTTTTTCCATTTTCTCAGTCAATGAAAACATTAATTACATAATGTGATTTCCAAAATCCGAATGGTTACACTAATATATAGTTCTAAAAATATCGTTTTAACTTCATATTGATTCACAAAGGTTTTAGCTTTTAGCAGCCGTCATGTCGTGGTTTAAGGCTTGGTTTTAAGATTTGTCGTATGTTAAGGTTTAATTTGGCTTACATTTATCCGTTAGGCCGTCATACCATATGTTTTTACGCGTATTAAATATATCGAGCCATATGTGCCAAATATAGGTATTTAATTATAACTAGATGTTTTTCTATTTTTAATAATTATGATATAATTATAAATTATATATAGAAGTTACAATTTGGGAAATATTATGACTAGCAGTAATTCCTTTGTCTTGAGTCTTAATAGTCTCGACTTACATTTTTTATAACCTCTATAAAACCAATCTTCACGGCCAACATCACCTGCCACCGGAGCTAAAAAAATGACAGTTTCTTCACCTCCACATTTCGTCGTATTTCCGTTCATGTCACAAGGCCATACCATCCCCCTCCTCTACCTCTCCCGCATCCTCTCCGACCGCCACATATCCATCACCATCATCACCACCACCGCCAACTACTCCACCGTCAAAGCCACCGTCAAGAACGACTCTATAGCCGTCATCGACATCCCCTTCCCGGAAAACATAGCTGGCGTCCCACCCGGAGTGGAAATCACCGACAAACTACCGTCCATGTCATCTTTCATCAATTTCGTGGAAGCCACCGAACAACTCAAACCACGGTTTGAAGAAGTCGTCCGGAGTCTCCCGCCGGTTAACTGCATAATCTCCGACGGGTTTTTAATCTGGACACAAGATTCCGCCGAGAAGCTTGGGATTCCCCGTCTGTGTTTTTATGGAATCAATATTTATTCAATGGCCATGGGTAATATCATGGCACAGTTCAAACCACATGCGGCGGTTGTTTCCGACGACGAGCCATTTCCGATGCCGGAATTCCCGAGAGTGAAGCTGACAGTGAATGATTTTGAACCTCCGTTTAGTGAGGTGGACCCGAAAGGTCCGGCGCTGGATTTTTTAGTGAAGCAGCAAAAGGCGATGATTAGGAGCCATGGTTTGGTGGTTAATAGTTTTTACGACCTCGAACCCGACTTCGTGGATCACTGGAACCTAAACTATGAACCGAAAGCTTGGTTGGTTGGACCGTTTTGTTTAGCCAAACCACAGGCGTATACAGGACATTCGATCAAGGTATGCAGTATATATGCACTATTATTAGTTTATTATTACAATATATATACTCACTTCGTCACATATAAAAATACTTATTTATCCATAATTTATTATCTGACGAAAAAATTTCATTTCTCAAATGGATTTATTTATTTAATAAATTAATATAATTACTAAGGACTTCATCACTAACTATCTTTCTTTCTCCAACAGTATATTTTAATTAAAATTATTATCAATAACCTCATCATTATCTATTTCCTTAAAATTTATGGCTAAGAAAAGTAGGTATCTTTTGGGTCGCAGAGATTATTTCAGAACATATATACCTCCTTTGATTCAAAATAAGTGCTACACTTTCCTTATATGGGTGATTCAAAATAAGTGCTATACTTTCCTTATTTGGTAAATTTTTGTATATAGAAGTAACATTTTATCCTTACTTAACTTTATTAAACATCATTAATTTGTCCTTCCCAACCATATTGTGGAACTCTTCCTCACTAATTATCCCCTTTAATCTATCATAATCTCTATTACAATAATTTGCATCAAAAAGTGTAAAAGTAAAAGTGTAGCCCTTATTTTGAATCGGAGGAAGCATTATACTATCACTTTTTTGTACGGTGTAAAATGCTAAAGAAGCCATGACCTTAATTCTAAAAAGAGACCCTTAATTAAAATAAAAGATTTGGTCGGGTTTTCAATATTTGGTTATACTTCATCTTAGCTCTTAATGGTTACACTTCTATGGTTAATTTAGACCGGTTTCCCATTTCTGGTTCAAATAAAAACCCCTAACTATCGGTTTTTGACTTTGTTATAGTAATTCTGTTTATAGTTAGGTATTGTTTTGGTAATTCTGTTTATAGTAGGTTCCGCCCACCCTATAGTTAGGTTCCGCCCACCCTGTTAAAATTTTGGATACCACATGCGGATATCTGAATTTTAGATACCGGATTCGGATAGTAAAAATCCACTATCTAAAAAAAATCTAGACATTTGGTTTTGAACACCCTTACATACATGTTCTATAGACCGCAATGTACTTGATATGAATTCTGGTTAGGGATGATAGAGTGAAGAAAGAGTGGATGTTTTGAACGAGTGTTGAGCGAGTGAAGTGCCCCATAAGCTATAAGGGCGAGCTATATGTATCAATTCCGTGAGCAGCGATTGAACTGAACGTAAAAAGTGCATCCAGCAGGAATCGAACCTACGAATTTGCCCGGTTGGGCGCTTTAACCATTCAGCCATGGATGCAAAGAGACTCAGCGAGTGAACTAGGTTTTGAGCTGGTAGGGGAGCGTCGGTTGGACTAATGACCTACAATAAATATTTACGTTATTTAGAAATGACAACTGATTGGCTTCGTTTATGGATTACAAATATGTTTGGTTTTTCGGTTAATTCGATTTTGACCAATTTTTGTTTGACTTGATCAGTCTAACACCGATCAATATATTACTTGGTTTTGGTCCAAATCCAATAGCGTAATGAAACTACAGAAAAACTTCAAATAAAAATATAATATTACTTTAAATACAAATAATTTAATGGTTCAAAAGCTGGTTAGGTTAATTTGGCCCGGTTTACCATTTTTAGTTAAACAAAACCCCTAACTATCGGTTTTTTTTTGTTAATTCTGTTTATAATTATTTTCCGCCCGCCGTGTTAGTATTCTCTTTTTAATTACGTGTTTGAATTCCCCACAACATAAAAATTCTAATCAATTTGAAGTTACTTATAAAACAGACAGTGGAAAAGCCAACATGTATACAGTGGCTCGACACGAAGCTTACATCGAATGAACAAGTCTTATACGTGTCATTTGGCACACAAGCGGAGGCATCTATGGACCAGTTACGCGAGGTCGCAATTGGGTTGGAACGGTCAAACGTAAGCTTCATGTGGGTGGTGAGACCAAAGCAACTGCAGTTGATCGGACCGGGGTTCGAGGAGCGAGTGAAGGGTCGCGGGAAATTGGTCACCGAGTGGGTGGACCAAGTGGAGATCTTAAAACACGAAAGTGTGTGCGGGTTTTTGAGTCATTGTGGGTGGAACTCGATGCTGGAGAGTATGTGTGCAGGTGTGGCGGTGTTGGCGATGCCGTTGATGGCAGAGCAACATCTGAATGCGAGAATGGTGGTGGAGGAGATTGGGATTGGGCTGCGGTTGTGGCCACGGGATAGGGCGGCACGTGGGGTGGTTGAGGCGGCGGAAGTGGCGAAGATGGCGGTTGAGTTGATGGAAGGTGAAGGTGGGAAAAGGGTGAGGAATAGAGTGATTGAGGTTAAGGAATGTGCGTATCGTGCGATGAAGGAAGGCGGGTCATCGTCACGGATGTTAGATTCGTTAGTCGATCATGTTTGTGGAGTTGTGAATTCTTCGGTTTAGAAGTTATCCAACAACTTAGTTGTTATGAATTAAATTAAAAGTACTATGTATTGAAACAACTACTATATAAACAATAAATATATAGCCTTATACATGACTTCCATTTACATTTTACACCATTTACCATCACAAATACTTGATTATGAATCACACCCGCCACTGGCATGTTATTTAATTAAAAAGGTAAAAAGACTCCCTCACAAAAATTAGTAATCTACACTCCACACCACGATCCGCTATCACCACAAGTCATCACACGATACACGCGATATAGCACCACCCTTCCACAGGGTGCTACCGTGGATCGTGATGTTCCATCACGCCACCTCATCCTATGGTTTTGCTTGCCTAAAAGGAATGCGTTGAACTTTACATGTTTGATTTAAGTTGTCCGAATGATTTAACATGTTGAATTATGGAGATTGTACGTATGATCCGCTTCCAAGAGTGGGGTATCCTAACATGTAATTGTTAGAATGAATTGTTACATTTCTTTTGGGTTATTGTCTTTTTTTGTGTACAAGTCAATTTAATATGTGGGGAAAAAATATTGATTAGATTTAATAATTCGACAAGATGAAACATGTAGCATAGTTGTGAATAGCGATTCTACTTGACAGTGGATTTAAATCTTTAATCAAGTCAGTAATAAACATTAGTAAACTTTAGTTTTTATTTTTGTAAGAGTTATTAAATGCCCTTTTTATTTAAATAAAATTTTAAGTTTATTAATAACACTTTATCATATGACTCAAGAAAGAAAGCCCGTAAAAAACGCACCATGGCGTGCTTATTACGCCATATCACACGTCACGCTAAAGACTGATGATCTGCTGCTATAGGCTATTTCGTAAAATGGAAGTCGTCTCATGCCATATCACGATTTTTAGAACCTCTACGACTTTCGACATGGGTGGCCGTAGTACCTACTAAATTAACTCTCACTAGCTTCGCTAGACTTGGTGGAGTTAATTCTTAGACATAAACAGTCTAAAAAATAAGTCTAAATATAGGTTTAGGCTTCATATATTCAATCAATGACACAATACTCTATTTATTTTATTTCCTTAATTTTACCACGTATCGTGGCGATTTCTTAGATCCAAGTTTATAGTCACTTAATTATGGTTATTTAACATTTTTCTTCAAGAAAATACGTTATTTACTCACTACCAGTCTACCACGGTACTGCACAAAGCGACGGTGACAGAATAAATTTCAATGATTTTCCGATTCTTTTGGCGGTTGATAGTGACCAAATGGTGGTGGCTATAGGAGAGGGTACAACATGTGTCATATTTTTATTGGGTAAGGAGGATATAGCGGTGCAAAAGTGCAAATATGAGTATATGAGTATATATATGAGTTGTGTGGGCATGCCAATAAAATACATACGATTATAAATAGGAGTAGAGAAATGTGTGTGTGAGAGTATGATGAGTACGCAAAAACATATAAATATGTGTATCAGTGTATGGAGTGTGAGTGTGAGGGAATTGTGCAATTATGCAAATAGAATGTTTCAATCAAGAAAAAAAAAGATATAAGCACGTAAACATATAGATCATGCAATCTTATATATCAAGAAGCTCCTAATCAGACATAATATAAAATCATGCAAGTGTAAGTCTCCTAACAATCATACATGTCATTCATTACCTTACAAAACGAGAAAATACATACTAGACTTATATTTTCTAATATTAATCCTTCAAGCGTTCTGATCCTAGATCATAAGCTCGATTAGGCTAAAATCCTTATGATTATGTAGAACCCGAAAAAAAACTAAAAACACGTAAAACATGAAACCCAGGGCGTATGGAGAATCTATATTACCTATTGGGTTGTTTTTTAGCCCAATTGTAAGGTGACCCTCAGCCCAAAACCAGCTAGGCCCTAATGCAAATTGATTCCGGTTGCAAAATGAAGTCTTAACATTAATAAATTATCAATTCTTAAGATTTTCGAAAAATGGGCATGTCAACAACATTTAAAAAATTAATATATTTTAAAAATAAGATGTAAACTAATTATTAAAAAAATGAAAAACAAAAACTTTACATATTCCAAAGAAAGAAACATGTAGCACATACAGAGATGTCAACATCTAATATATTCCCAATTTCCAGTAAAATTTCTTAACTTTGTGTTTGGATTTCGAAAAAAAGGTATTAATTGTAGAAGTTTCATGGGCCTCGAGTCTTGCGGAAACAAAGACAACCCTTTGGTTGGTCACCCGGAATCATACCACCGCCTTTTGATGTGTCAATGGCTTCCAACATTGTAACAACCTCGTCCATTTCGGGTCGTTTGTCGGGATTTGCATCCCAACATCGTTTCATTACATTCGCCAGTGAACTTGGGCAGCATCTAGGCATTTCTGGCCTCAAATTCTGCACACAAAAGAAAAAAAAAAAAACATTTTCAGTCAAATTCACAATGACTTATGATCAACTATCTTAATACCATTTATTAACGATTATACCAGTGACAAAAAGTGGTAAAAATATGTATTTTCAAAATCAACAATATTTTATTTTAAGGGCCTATGTTATAAGTTTTTAATATTTAAACGTTAACTTACTGTTACAACCCTTAAAAATTTGGAAATTGTTCTATCCTAAACATGGGTTGACTTGTTAAAAAAGTCATTGTGACGTGGTATTGCATGTTAATTCTTACAAAATACCAAATTAAGTATCAAACAAGCCAAAAATGTTAACATTTTAAGGCTTAAACCATATTTAACGCTACAAATTTCTGAAGGTTAAAATGCTAAATACGTGCAAGGTTAAGGTTAAACAATATTTATCCCTAAAATAAGTAATAATAAATCTTAAAGAAAAGGGTTATACCTGGCGAACGACAGCAGAAGTGACTTCTGAAAAACTAAGGTCGGGATATGGCATATCACAACAATATATTTCCCATAAACATATGCCAAAACTGTACACATCACATTTCCTATTGTACGGGTTACCATTAAGAACCTAAAAAAAATATTCCAAATTAGAAAAAATAAAATTATTCGGGTGTGAAAAAATGACAATTGAGGACATACCTCAGGGGCCATATAGCCAAGAGTCCCGGTTTCACCTGTCATGTCATTAGGGTTTGATGCTTCAACACGCGCAACACCAAAATCGGCTATTTTAATAGTTCTACTTTTGTCCAATAACATGTTTTCGGTTTTCACATCTCTGTGTACGATCTTTTGAGAGTGCAAGTAGCCTAATCTAGTAAATAAAACATTGATTATAGAATTTTGTAATCAATTAAAAAGAAAATTAAGAAAGAGAGATGAACTCTTTAAGTAATTGTATAAATTTCAAAAGCTACATTAAACACCAGAATATGTGTACTTAAAAGGGTTAATTATGTTTTTAAATCCTAAACTTTGTTGAATTGAATGTGGTTTGTTTGACCTGAAAGTCAACTATAGTCAAACACATGAAAGTAGAAGATGAATACCCTCTTGCAAGATCGAGTGCCATTTGAACAACCACTTTAAAAGCAAGCTTCTTTCTTCTATTTTTTATAAGATAATTCTTCAAGGCACCACCGGGAAGATATTCCACCACAACACAACATATGTTACTCGGCATACCAATTTGCCCGTTTTCGGTTTGTACATTCAGCTCAGAAGAACCCATTGTTGCACCTATAAACTGCATAACAATCATACTCAGCTTTTGAAAATGGCAAAACGGGCGGGTCAGGACGGGTCAAAATAATGGGCCATCTTATAGTTCGGGTAATCTAAGTTTCGTCAAAATAAATCAATTTAGTAGGTTTTATTTTTTTTAAGCATTTGAATGCACTTTAGACAATTTCCGACCGATTTGACATTATGCTTCTTTGAATCTTTGGTACCATAAACGGGTAACAATTTTCAGCTCCAGTCAGAATAAGTACATGTAAAAATTACTTAACCCTTGAAGCTGTAAACCGAAATTGACAAAAATAATAAATGATACTATCAATAAAAGGAATCACGTTTTATTTGGATTTCTATGAGTTACAAATTATAGTAAAAAATAGTAGAAATTCCTAATAAAGATCATCAACTCAGGAAAATGATCATTAAGTGTCACTAAAAGGGCAAACAAAGTATACAAAAATTCATATCTACGTACTAATTTCACGCATTCCATTTATGTAATTAGGCCATGCTCGATTGGTGGCTCTTTTTCGTATGAATGAAACATATGTTAGGATTGATAACTGTATTCACACATCAATTGATGCACAACGCATACTCGCGTTAGTGATTTTCCTATATTTACAATCATTTCCTTATATTTAATAATTCATGACATCAGCAGTACATATAAAAAAAGAATCTTGTCGCCTTGTTAATTGTTATGGAAGATTTTCCACATGTTAGAAAAAAGTAAAAATCATATGCTTCTTTAACATATATTCACTTGTGAAGTATTAAATAATTTTGAAATAGTTGTTTAATTAAGGTAGTCACATTTTGATAAGGAAGTAAGAAGTCGTATGAAAACCGGTTGTTTAAAAATGTAATATTACCTAATTATGTAATTATCTAATAATCTGACCATTCAAGTCACAATAATCACTTTAAAAACGAACAGGAAAACTTAGAAATATGACCTTTGTGACATT
This sequence comes from Calendula officinalis, assembly GCA_963853835.1. Classification (NCBI taxonomy): domain Eukaryota; kingdom Viridiplantae; phylum Streptophyta; class Magnoliopsida; order Asterales; family Asteraceae; genus Calendula; species Calendula officinalis. The sequence goes on from OY970821.1 coordinate 97,473,254, forward strand.
AGGATGATCAAGTTTATGCCACACGGCCACTTCTTGTGTAAATGCTGCCCTTAAAGATTGTATTTCGGCTTCTGTTCTATGACCCTCTTCCCCCCAATCCAGCAGTTTCACTGATAATTACAAAAAGAAATCATAAAATTGCCTTTAAAATAATCCTAATTTACAATTATTCGTCAAATAAAGCTAAAAAGTGTATATACAATTGTAAAGTATATATAAGAAAGTGATGTATATATAAATATATAATTGATGATTAATTAACTGAGGCTGAGATCCTAATTTGTAGGCAAGAGGAAATATATTTATAGTATTTTATAAAACAGGTTGGATCACATGAAAGTCAGAAAGGCAACATCATCTCCAATAGAAGTTACTAGTATCACCTGTTAGAAATTTTCAAAACCTTATCTGTGTAGGTCACGGATTACATGTTCAGCATTTTTCACCTT